>CM060188.1:71764346-72973259 GCA_030549335.1 Pontederia crassipes | reverse complement strand
ATAAATAATTTTGATTGATATTGATTACATTGATATTTAACAATAAATATTTTACAAGAAATAACAATTAAATAATCATATAATCAATAAAATGATTAACAATTAATAATGAACTAATTAATTAAGTAATAGTACATTCATAAGCATTTTTTAATTCTTAAACATTCATTATCAAATTATTATAGATGAAATTTGGCCACAAATATGATAATTATCCATTACAATTTTATGTTATCCATCTATAGTTGTTGCAATCTTAAGAATTTTCATTATTATTAAGGATACATCTGCATCATCATATGTGGAATTCACATCTTGGTAGGGTTTTTTTTTCAGATCCTTAAGATTCATTGCATAATGTGAATGAATTTTATATAAAATGAGTGCTCAAAGCATTATGTAGATTGCCCATAGTTTTGTTGTTTTATTTTCAATTACTTTACTCACATCTTTCATTAATGATCATTCAATACCAACCACATAGACAATTTACAATCATGATGATATGCTATTTTCATTTTTTATTTTTTATTTTTGTATATGATGTCTATATTTGACATTTATTTATTTACGTGCACTACGAGTCATCATGTCGTATGAATTAGGTATTATAAAAAATACTTAAATATTAATTCAAAACCGTATCAATCAAATAACACTATACATCATAATTCATGGTCCTATAATAGGTACAAAATCTAGCAATTGACAATATATAGTTAGATTATAACACGAATGACATGGCAATAAATTATCAAGAATCAATTAACAATAAACTCAAAAATGAAAAAATAGTGATTATAATCTATAGTAATTGTAAGTTAACACTACATAATTCATAATTGAGATTTTGGTTGAATCGGATAAAACTCAAATTGTGTTCGTCTATTCTTAAATAACTCACATCATGTCAATGTCCCGTGTTGAGGGTATTTAACACCTGTGCAATGCCCATTTATTATATTTTCAACATTAGCATTTAATAATATTTGTGTTGGGTTAGGTGAAATTCAGCCAAGTGATTCCAATATCACAATCAACAATATCCATCCTATGAACTCAGGTTAGGTCGAATTGAAATTAGGCAGAATTTCTCACACAAAAAGTCACCGCCACAAGGTTCACAAAACTCAAGACGTACTATTTGAATTCCAATCGGATTCCAGATATTCCGAGCAACTCGAGTTGAATTCCAACAAAATGCAAGTCGTGTGCCTATGGACCTAGGTAGGGTTTCGCAATGCTCGTCCATTGAGTTTTTTCTCATAATTTCAATCAAATTTTTGGCATTGTTATGCCTTAAATTCCTAGTCTCATGTCACATGCTACAATTCAAAAATAACATTCAATGGAAGGTACATCTATACCGACAAAATCTGATAGAGGAATAATCTGCATACCTCTTTTTCTAAACTAATCGATCCTCTTTTAGGTCAAACCGAGTCATTGTACCTCAATTTCATGCACTTGTTTTGAGAGCAAAGTGGTCTATTGTTACTAGTGTCTGTATTATCTCTGGGTGTGTGTTACATCAAGGTGCATCAGGACTACAAGAAAACAAAGCTTTTATAATATAAAATATCATAACAGAAAATATAATTTTCGTCACTAATAGTTTTATGTGATAAGCCTGTGATGAATAATTTCTGTCACTGAATTTTGACCCATAAATAGTCTTGTGATAGAATGACTTCTATCAAAAAATCATGTGTGATGGTTCATACCATCACAATATCAAAAAGAGCTTGTCACAAAAGAAAATAAAAAAAGAAAATAATCCATCACAATTATGATAATTTTGTGATGAATTTTTGAAGAAATATTTGCAATGGATATTTATTGTAATAAATATATGATCGGATTGATCATAGTAATTTGTGGCAATATTGTGACAAAAATTATTATGATGGGATTGTGATTATTTTGATTTTTGAAATTTGACAAATTTTGTGACAAATATTTGTTCTGATGAAATTGTGACAACTCTATCACAATTCAATATATAGATTATTGGTGACATTGCGACAAATATTTATAACAATTCAATATCATTTTGCTCAAATATATATAGTTCAAAATATTAATTATACTTCAAAAGATGCACTACAAGAATTTTTGTGATACAAAGATAACGTGAAATGTGTTCTCCAAATAATGTGAAACACCTTCTCCACCTTACAAAATATAATCTTATCATTCAAAATAGTATGTCCCTTGCTTGATCATCATCGTCATTTCTCCATGCAAATTAAATAAAATCTATAATAAAAATATATATTCAAAGAAAAGTTCGATATAAATATTTCAAATGAACAAAAAAAATTATGAGACATATAGGAAAATATTTATAAATACATCAGATTAATGAAATAAAATTTATAACCTCAAGAAGATGATCAATTATTTTTCTTGTTGTGTCATCTACAATACAATCACATAGATACGTTCTTCCATTTCAGCATGTGATATTGAAGATGAAATTTCATCACCGGTGAAGTGAAAAAATTGACAAAGAAACAAATGGGAAGAGATCATAATAAAAGTATCACTTGAACTAATTTACTTCAAATCCCAACTAAGATGAACAAACGAGGAATGTAAAGAAAAGAAAAGATAATGTACACATTCTACAATTGGACCGCCAATTTCTAATGATGTTTGTAGAAATCTTGAAGACTGACATTGTAAAGCCCAGGCCCAAAAACATAAAAATAAAAATAAACAAATAGAATATATATATAACATTTATAATTTAGGTAATTTAAAAAAATGGAATTAAAATACTCTAAGGGGCAGTGTGATCTTTTGCAAAACAAGGGGAAAAATAATAAAGAAAAAATGTAAGTACTTTTAAAAGGAGGGGTTTTTCTAGTCTTTGCACATGACTAGAAAAAAAAAGAAAAAAAAAGAGAGAACGATGTGTATAAACAAAAAGAGAGAGAGAGAGAAAAGGCATCATCTTCTTCCTTCTCCCCTCTCCACCCGACTACTACAGTGCCGTGCGTGGAGTCCAGTCGCCACCACTTTCGGCACTCGATTCTTCGTCGTTCGATCACCATTTTTCGCATATGAGGTACCGTTGGAAAGAGCGTGAAGAGACGAATATTTTGACATGGGTTAGGCAAAGATCGGTCCACTATGGATGACGCAGTGAGTGTCGAATATGAGGAAGGGCGGGAGTTCACCGGCAACCTGCTCCGGCTTCGACTCATGCTGATCTTCTGTTGGTGAGTTGGGTATCGTCCCCAGGTCCGATTAGGTTCATTTTGAAGGATTTTGAATGTGTTTTTACTCCCAATTTTATAGGTGGCCGGGATTGGATTTTTCGGCAACCTTTTCGGCGAGTTCGATGGGGAGCTTCGACGGAACTCATCATACCGTCCTGGTAGGTGTGCATGCGAGAAGTTTTCCGATGGCCATTTCGTGCAGTTTCCGACGAGTGTGTCATTCCGATTGTTAGTTTGGATCTTAATCGTTTCTCCGACGAGCATTTTGGCAACCTTGCTACTAGTTACATCTTGGGTAGGTTGAGGCTGTCAGTTATTAATCATAAATATTCTTATTATATATTGATTAGAGAATCCAATTTGGAGATGATATGTTTGTTCTACCTTGTCGAAATGATTGATCATCAACGACCTTCATACCTAAGCTATTACTGGTAAGGCATTAGTAATGTTGGATTTATTAAGCTAATTTGGTGGGTAATTGGGACTCATGGGACCTTTATGTCGGTATAGACTTTCGTGTCATTTCTTAATTGCTATAGTTCATCGTCGGACCCTTTGAGGGTAACATTGTTTATCTTTTGTAATTTGTTATAACTTCGCATAGACTTCTGTGATTAATAATATTATTAGAACTGAATGAAATTGACCAAGTGATGCAAGTGACGGATTATTATAATAACAACATTGTTAATTGTTATAATTTGGTCTAGTGTGTGCAATAAAGTTTGATTAAAAACAAGTCTAGTGAATTAGTCATTATTGAGATCATTTAATTGATTTTATGCATGCTACTAATTATAACTAAGTATTTAGTGTAATTGTGACTTCCCTTCTATATGTTATCAAGTAAAGTTAATTACTTTAGCTAAGCTGATTTGGAAGTTTATTATGGTGTTAATTATTCTATATTAATAAGATAACTTGATTATTAAACAAAAAAGGGTAAGATGACTGTACTAATAATAGTATGGTAATATGATTAGGTGATGTTTACTTTTGATTGAGATGGAGGTAGTTGAGATTCAACGTACTCCGAGGTGAGTGGATTTACACAATAACATTAAGTAAGCTCCTAGTAATTATCCATAGTCTTACATTGAGGTAAGACATGTTTTCTGATATGGATTATGATTCATGTGAATGAATTTGCATCATATGAAATGAGTGTTTGTGTGCCATGTGGTTCACTTGCAAATTATTTAACAAATTATATTATTGATGGATAAGATTGACCTTATGACTTTATGGTGTTTCCAAGGATTTTATGAGCTTTATGTGATTTTATGAAGTTTTCATTGGACATAAATTTTGAATTTATATTAAGCGTATATTCAAATGCATGCGCATTCATACATCATATAGCACATCATGCAAAAATCACTTCGTAGCGATATTTATTTCATCGGAGCTTGATTGACTCCGAGTTGGTGCGACAATGATTAAGACCATTCCATGACGGCAAACATTAAGACCAACGTATATAAATATTTGTACATTCCTTATGAGGACGGTGTCGATTTGGCAAAACATTAAGTCCGTAAATGGTGCCAACCTTTTTGTCCGCACTATAACTTACTTAGTAACCAAATGATGTTTTGGCCTAAGTGAGGTTTTCTCTCTTTCAATTACTTCCTTTGTAATCAAAGAGGGCAATTATTTTAATCATGGCATGTCATACATGAATTTTCTTGTGATTTCTCTCGAATTTCATGTGGGTTCGACTTTCATGTTTTGTTATATTTTTGTGCCCTCCGCTCACTGAGCTATTAGTGTTCACCCCTCTTGTTCAATTTTTTTTTGCAAGTAATAAATAAAGTATGCTTGCTATGAAATAAGAAATGAAAATAAAGGGCTAAGGCATGAGTGTGTGTGAGGGACGTGCGCAATGTATTTGTGAAATACTTTTAATTCATTCGAATATGACTGTCTAAATTAATATTTCTGAATTTTGTACTCAATGTTTTTTAATTATGCATGGTCAGGAGTTGTTGAACCATAGTGAGAGTGATTGTCGCTCATATATGATTATTGAGCATATGGCTCATGAATTTAGTTGAAGAGTGGACTTCTGACTCACTGTTTTGAGCTTGAGTCCCACTCTTTTACTTCTCTTATGAAGTGTCAGAGATTATCTTTATAACTGCAATGGTTAAAGTTTTGAAATTTAAATTGCTTGAGATAAATTATATGAAATGTTGTACATGACGGATGGACGAATTTACACATACGTCATGCCAAAATTTTTGAAATTTTTTAGATTTAGTTGATTTTTGGAACATTGGATTTCATTGCATATTTGAATTTGAAATTTAATGATTGGCTTTATGGTTTCACCCCTTGTGGCACCTAATGGGGAGTTGGGTGTCACAAACATCATCCATGAAGATGATGTGAGATCCGGGGCCAACCCTAACAGCGTTATAGGTTGTTGATGGATTCAACTTTGCCAATAAAAATTTTGCCTGTTGAGGTGCCAAGCACATTTATCAATAGACAATATTCATTGATTATCTAACATCCAACATATGTTTCGTGAAAAAAAAACATTGTTATATTGTATACTATTTTTTAAAAGGTGTTCTACTATGTGCTTATTGAATTCTTAAGCACATTTATAACTTTGCTTTGGAAAAGTGATGAATGCTGCTGTAATAGGTGAAGTGATCCATTGAATTCCTTGAGACCTCTAACATCCAATATTCAACTGTACAAAAGGTGAATGGTTCATTGGTAAAGGTTTCAAGTAAATAAATAAATAAATATCAAGCAAGTAAAACATGTGTAATCAAGATTAGTAATAGTAAACAAATAAATATATAAATAGAACCCAACTAACAATTCAAGATTAGTCACACCATAAACTCAAGGCTACATGCAACAAAGACAAAAAAAAAAGTCTGTGGAACTTCAAGGAATTATCATGGGACTCGATATAGCTTGGGACCTCAGCATAAGGAAACTAATCCTCGAAAGTGACTCTATGGATGCAATCAACCTTATTAAAAACCGCATGTTTGCGGCCCCCCACATTGCAGACCTCGTTGCGGTGATTCACAAACGAAGAATTACGAAATGGGCTATAATCATCCTCCATGTCTACCGCGAGGCCAACCAAGCTTATGATAGGATGGTGAAGGCTGCACTAACACTCATTTCAAGTAGTGTCCGGCTGCACTATCCTCCATCAAGGATGGCCAACCTTTTGTTCAAGGACATCATCTGCGCCCCTGCGCATACCATTCCTGCATGAGTTAATGTTAAATTTCTTTTTTTGTTTTAGTTCCTACTTCATGTACCCCGGGCCAATGGTCTTTCTTTCATAAAAAAAAGGCAAACCAAAATAAAATTTCAATTATGACTAAAAAAATTTCCCATTTTCCCACATGCATTATTTACCTGATGCTTCGCTTTATTTTGATAACCCATATTGCGCCACTAGGTATCATGAAAGGCAATAACACTAAAATAAGCATCAAACAAAAGTATATGGTTTACCGCTATGGAAGCCACATCCAAGCTACAGGTCTCACCCATCTCCACGACATCTTTTTTTTCCAAATTTCTCGCTCACAATTGAGACCATGCTAGTCACACCCAAGATGGTGGTCATGATCTGAATTTTTCCATTAAAAAATTCAAGTTCTTGATCCATAAAAATTGGGAGCACATCATATACTAAAAACATTAAGGATGATCTACAGACATTACAAATCATGAAATATCATATAAGATATATATAATCATGAAACTTTATATAGTTTAGGGATTTTTTTTAAACTCATTAGAAACATAAAATATAAGTCATGATTCTGATGTAATCCTCAATCACAATTCCTCTTAAGAATAAAATGTTCATGAATTTCTTAATTCAATCATTCAAATCATTTATGGAGATAGAGGGATTTGGATATAAGAATTCCAAGTCTATTTATTAAAGATTTAAAATAATGTTTTTAAACTTATATATTAAAAATAGTTAGAAATTTGTTTTAAGAAACTATCATTTCTCAAAACAAAATTTTCAAAAATAGTAGTTTGACAAATTTCGAGTTTTCCAAAAATTTAAAAAACACTAAAAAATGATTGCAATAACTGAAAAAAATGGTTGGAATAATTAAACATAATAGTTTCTGTAGTTTTTTGGATAACAAAGTATTTATAATGCTTCAATATTACATTATGGGTTGACTTCATATAAAGCTATAAGAATTATATAATTTTTCATTTCAACCTTATAAATGCTTCAAAAGAATAACTCTATATTTGGAGCATTGCATTTTTGTTACTATATGTAGATATATTCTAATATAAATTATTCATTACTTTTTTTTTATTTCTTTTTCTTTGATATCAGGTTTAATCATTTTATCATCCTTTAGAGTCAGAATTCTTATATCTGCAATAACAAAAGATAATAAAATTTCTCATTTAAGATAAAATTGAAATCAAAATATTCAAATATATGTAGAGAAGTGTGACATTGTGGGAAGTGAAAAAAAATATTAGTAAATGTATTCATGTCTAGAGTTTAACTAGTGAAAGACCTTGCATTTCGTGCAATTTTAAATTATTATAATATATCACTAAATAAATATTTATTTTTTATTATAAAAAATATGTGAATTATAATTCTTTAAAATTTGTGTTAAATGAAGTTTTATATCTTCTATATTAATTTGTCAAGAAATATATTGAATGTGATATGTGTTCTTAGAGATATTTCAAGGAGCGAAATAAAATACATAATAAATATTAAATTACAAAGATCGAAAAAATAACAGAAAATAAAATGCAAGTTATATATATTGAACTGTGCATATCTTCTCGTCAGCATATCCTTTAAATATATATATATATATATATATATATATATATATATATATATATATATATATATATATATATATATATATATACACCATAGCATACGAATCATGCTAACCAACACAAGAACATTTTTTTATGTGAACTTTATTCAATAAAAATTAATTAAAGTAATAGTAGATGTCTAAATGAGGTCTGCCAATCCATAGATACAATAAGAAAGCGGCAAGCTGGTATATTATGATAATTTCCCTTTATTGGCTCCCTGCAAGTATGTAGATGATCCGAGGTATGACCCTCGACCCTGCAAGTAAGTAATAAATAAAAATATTGAGTATTAATTTTAGAAATGCAGTACATTATTTTTTTTTATGAAGTGAAACATTATTTTTTTAATGCAGTACAATCATTCTCTTTAGGTTCCCAATTACTTCTTTTTTTATGAGATAAAATGAAAGGCATACAATTCAATTTTGAATGATCCAACAACGTATGAATTTAAATGAATGATCTAACGATGCCACGACGTGGATGTTATGTGGCAATAAATAGGAATACCAAGTGTCATATGGGTGCAATAAACGACATTAGTCAAATAAATAAAAATATCAAATAAACCATAAAAAGAAGAAGAAAAATGCTGCAAGGAGTACGTTTGATGCGCAGTGCATAGTTTTATCATTTTCTGAATAATAATAAATAGTACAAGATTGGAGATTGTTCGCGAATGAATTGCATCGAAAAGAGAACAATATAATAGACAACTCTAAAAATTTAGTTAGTTTTTAGATGGTGAAGATGAAGTGACACCTAATAAAAAATGTGGTGAAGAGACCTATTACCATATGGAAAAGAATTTGAATAGGCAAAAACATTATAAAAATTATGATGAAGGCTCATCACAATAATTTGTCTAACGTATAGAAATTAAATTGTGTAGACATCTACATAAAATATATCTTAAATAATATTTAAAGGAGAAGGTTATGATATATCACTAAACTTATGGTATTGGTTAATGTTATTAATGTTGGAGAGAGAAAGAAATGAGAGAGAAATATCACATGCAGTTTTAGAGAAGCTGCATGTACTCTATCCGCTTTGCTATTCATAGCACAAGATTTTATTAAAAATATCTTTACTATTTGCTTCTTTTAAATGCAATTGTGTGTTATCTAAGATTGGATAATTCAAATGGTTTGAAAATAACTTTTAAGTAACATGAGTATGTGTTATCAAAATAACAATAATATATGAGAGGATTAGAATAATAATATAAAAAATTATTAAAAAATAATATACATTTAGAAATTATTAAAAGATATGATACATAAAAAAATCATGGATGTAAAAAATGGAGAGTTTCATACCTCAAGTGCCTCGTCCCCTCAACTTTTCTATTCCATTCTTGAAATAAAAATAATAAAATAGAAAATGATATAATGTTAAAAGAATATGCCTAATTTTAGGGAAATGTATAAATAGATGGATTGAATATATTATGCAAAATGAGAAAAAATTAGTCAAAACTATTTCTTATTGTATAAAAACAAAGCGATTAACAAAAGAAAATATTGAACTCACATTCGTGGTATAAGAAGACAAAAGACAAAAAAAAAATCAATCATTTTTTTTCATTATTTAAATATTGAAGGTGTTTCATAAAAGAAATATTAAGAGTTCTTTTGAGTACTACAAAGCACTAATCCTTACAAAGACGATTTTGGAAATCCACTTTCTATTCATCTTCTTTCCCTCTGGTCACTACCTGCAAATTAAAAAATAAAATTAATTACAAGTATTATATGCTCGATCATGGAACTAATAAAAAGAACAAAATGTGTGATTGCTCTTCCTTCCAATCGATCTCACTATTTCTTTTTCTGGGAAGGATTCGACACATGTTATATAGGAGAGAAATACCTCTAATTGATAATAGCATTTAATGGAGTTAAGGATAATATTACTGCCAAGGAAGATGAAGAGATAAGAGATAAAAAAAATGTTTTATATGTTAAATAAGAACTGAGTGATGAGGTAGTTGATACGTTACCAAGATAAATTCAATGAATAACGCACATACATATACATAGATGTATATGAATCATTAATTTATATCCAAAGAAAAAAAATAGGAAGAGATTATATGATATTAAAATTAAAAATATTTTTTTTCATTAATTCTTCATTGATTATTATTATTATTATTATTATTATTATTATTATTATTATTATTATTAAAAAAAAGAATATGAATAGATAATATGATGTTAAATAAATTATTATCATTGATTTCACTCATTAAATGGGTGAAATTGTTGAGAAACTTTGAACGGCTGCATTAATCATTAAGATATTAATGATCTTTAAGCATACGTTTGCTTTTAATGGATAAAATAGATTATAAATTTAAAGAATTAAGAAAAAAAGATAAATTGGAAAGATGGTGTGAGGATGATTTGAATGCATCAGCTTATATATATATATATATATATATATATATATATATATATATATTAGAGTAACATTAGGAATGTTCATTTCAAATAAATTTTGAGTCAACATAATATATGCAAGAGATTAGCTAAAATAATAAAATTATTCAATATGATTAAAATGACTAATTTTTTATTTAACTAAAGTAACAAATCTCAATTAAACCAATATTATTATATGAATATTTTGATAAAATATAAATTACAAGAAAAGAATCTAAAGAAAACTTTTACCTTTGCAAATAGAGGATTAAATTTATTTTATTGAAGATGTGAAATACTGTTTTTTCAAACTAATTATTAGAAATGTAAAAATAATGTTTTGTGAAACTTATATCTTGAAAATATTCGAAAATTTATTTTAAGAATATATCATTTCTCAAAACAACTTTTTAGAAATAATGATTTTCACCAAACTTAAAGTTTTCAAAAATTAATAATCACCAAAATAATGATTTGAATAACTAAAAAAATATTCAACTAATATGTCAAAAAATTATGAAAATGATAGTTTCTGAAATTCTGTGGGAAAATAAGGTATTTACAATGTTTTGATATTACATTATGCCTTGACTTTATAAAAGATTATGAGAATTACTTATATAATTTTGTCTTCTCAAATTACATAACTGTTTCAAAATAATTTGAAGTTATTCTTTAATTTCTTGTTACTTCAAAATCTAGACATCGTGTAAGAGTTCGTGCTTATAAAAAAAATTCATTAAACTTTTTCATTGTCGATTTCTTTGTCTTCAATATCGAGTTCAACAACTTTGTGATCCTTTAAAGTCAGATTTTTTGTGTATGCAATTAAAAATGAGAACAATATTCATAAAAAAATTATTGTTTAAAGTTAAATTTGAGATCAAAATATTCAGATACATGTAGATAAAGTTTGCATTACATCGTGGATATGACAAAAATATATAAGTAAAAATATTACTATTCAAAGTTTATTTATTAATATTAGTAACATTAATTTTTATATAACTTTAGGATCAATAGATTATATTACGGATATTACTTGAAGTAACAAAATTAATCATTTTCATAGAGTATTTTTCAAGTTAGAGTAAGGTGACAATTCTCAATTAAATTAATAGTATTATAAGATTTTTTTACAATTTTAATTAAAACATAAAGAAATGTAAAAGAAAAAAATTGTAATGAGATTTAATGTTTTGTAAAACCTATATATTAAAGATGTTCAAATTTTGATTTTAAGTAAGTACCATTTCTTAAAATAAATTTTCCAAGATCATAGTCTAACAAAATTTAAAGTATTTCAAAAATTATTAATCACCATAAACTTCTTTCAATAGCTAAAAAATATTCAATGGCTTGTCAAAATTTGCGAAAATAATAGCTTGTGAAATTTTCTTATAGGATAAGTATTTATAATGCCTTAGTATTACATTTTGTGTTGACTTCATATAATATTAAAATAATTATTTATATAATTTTATCTTATCAAGTACATAAATGCTTCAAAATAAGAATTATATATTTTGATCTATGCACTCTTTGTTACTACAATATATGCATATGGCATGAAAGATTTGATGGTAACAAAATTATTCAGTACTTTTTTCATTGTTGATTTTTTTATCTATTTCTTCTATCGTCCTCTAAAGTTGGAATTCTTATATTTACAATAAGAAAACAGAATAATATTTATAACAAATTTCTCATTTAAAATAAAATTAAAATCAAGATCTTTAAATAAATGTAGACAAGTTGTGCAATATTTGGTGGGAAGTGAAAAAATGGATGAATATATTCCTATTTTAAGCTGGTTTACATTAATTTTAGGAATATTTAAATTTAGAGAAATTAGAATTACATAATATATTCAAGAGATTACTCGGAATAAGAAAATTACTCAATATGATTCAAATGACTATTTTATAATTTTAGCAAAGTAACAGACCAAGACTATTATTATAATTTCACGCAATGTAAATATATTTTAAAATATAAATTTTAAACATATAATTAAAATATAATTTTATATTTTTATTATGATTTATAATGTATAAGTACTATTTTTGTATCACAAAACATATTTATAAATATCTTATTAACTTTATGTTTTGAAATATTTAATATGACTATAAAAAATATTATGTCTATCGTAACATTATGAATAAGTATTATTTTACACTCATGCTTGTGTTAAAAATATATTAAAATTTTGCTATCTATAATCAATAATTTTTTTATAAAAAATAATATCATATATTTATAAGAAAATGACATTAAAATTTTCAAATTATACTCTAAATAATAGTTAAAGATGATATAGTTAACATAAATGAACTTTTAAATTAAAAATAATTATAATTCTTCATATTAACTGAACATGATTAATGGAGTTAAATAGATATAAAATATATGATTTTTTAATTAAAGAATACTTATGACTTGTCGCCACTAATTAAAAGTAGTTAATAGACTTAAGTGATCATAGTTTCTTATTAAATAAGTTTACGCATAAATTTAAAAATAAATATTAAAATAATTCGATAAAAAAAGAGAAAAATAAGAAAATAAGGATCGAGGAAAGGTAGAGGTGCTTAATACTTAGAATTATATATATAATATTCTTGCATGTGTTAAAAATATATATTAGAATTTTTCTATCGATAATAATAAATATTTTATTTAAAATAATATATTATATTTATAAGATAATGATATTGATTTTTTCAGATCATACTCTAAATTATAATTAAGGATGATATACTTAACATGTGCGATCTTTCAAATTTAAAAATAATTATGACTCTTCATATTAACTAAAAGCAATTAATGGATTCAGGTAGATATGAATATATATAACATTTTAAATTAAAAAATAATTATGACTTGTCACCATTAACTAAAAGCAATTAATAGACTTAGGTTATCATAGTTTCTTGTTAAATAAGTTTATGCATGAAGTGAAAGAGAAATTTTAAAATAATTAAAAAAAGAATGGAGGATGAATAGAGGTGCTTAATGCTTAGAATTACATGTATACAAAAGATATCATAAATTGGTTTCTACCATTGTCGTGTCATCAAATGATATTTGTATGAGATGATATTTTTGCCATTGATTAATTAATGGCATCGGATGAGTGCCACAGCAGACTAACCATTATTAGCTTAGGAATAATGATTTTTAAATAAAATAATATATTTTTTTATATTTTTATTATTATTTATAAAACATAGTACATATCAATAAGTATCTTACAATTTAAAATAAGCTACATACGTTAGTTAAGTTTACATTTTGTAATATTTAAAATGACTATAAAATATATTTTATCTTTAAAAAATATTGGAATATGCTTTCTACACAATTTACATTTTGCATGAGTTTCAGAACAATATACTAAAATTTTGATACAAATTGTTTATGATAATTAGTAAATGTTTTTATCTAAAGTGATATCATATATTCAAAAGAAATGACATTGATCTTTCCAATATATCCTTATTATATTTGTGATTTGTGTTTTATAAATGTAAACATAACTCTTCATTTTTAATTATATGTTATAAAAAGTCATTAATAGTATTTTTAAAATTAAATGAAAATAACTTTTCATCTTCCCTCTATAACTATAGAAAGAGATCTAAGATGAAACTTCATTCATGTTTTTTATAATTATTTTTTATTTCTATTATTTATTATAAACCATGCTTCATGATAATTTTGTAATTATGATGGATTTTTTTAAGAATTTTTTCATGATAAAATGTTAGCAAATTGGCATTAGTGGTTAAACTAAATGCAACGTTTATTAATGGACAAAGTTATAAGTTATTTATAAATAAATATTAGACTTTTCATATCCTAAAGTTATTCATAAATAAAATATGTGTTATTTTTCTATATAATTATATATTTTCTCTTTTGCAAATGTTAGTGCATTATAAAATCATCATTATTATTCTTTTGTTGTATAAGGGTCATAAAGAGACATTAATAGTACAAATTTTCTAAATCAATCACAATGTCACATAAACTTCCATATTTCATTTACACATACAATATAAAGTTCATGTAATTATTTTGCTTTCGGCAAATTGGTTTAATTTTTTATAAAGTTAACAATTATAACGCATTAAATGGAAAAAATATTTTAAAATCAGAAAAGATGAAGTCATGATTAAATATTCCTTGTAGTCAATTTAAATATTTTAAAATATAAACCTAACTAACAATTTTTTTGTAAGATATTTACGAATTTGTTGTAAACGTACTAAAAAATTAAAATCATATTAAAAATATATTTAACTTGCATGAAGCAGGAGTATATTACCTAGTCTTATTATAAAGCCGATGATTTCTTAACAACTTCAATTTTAGGAATTTATCGATATTTGAGTAGAATCAAAAGATCCATTAATCCATATCACAATAATAAATAAATATTTATCCATATAGATATTCTTATGAACTAGCTTAAAGTTTATAAAATTATTAATAGCTCATCTAATTTAACTAAAATTTGATTAATTTATATTCAAAAGATAGAAATAATCCTTCAAAAGTTGAGTGTATAATTCCATAAAATGGCAAGTACGACGAGGTCGTAATATCAAATCCCACTTCAACGAAATGCAGAGTATCCACTTTATTTCTTTCGAATTACAAAGACATTATGAAAATAGTGAACTAAAGAACAATGACTACATGATTCGAGGGAGGGAACACATTCCTTACAAGGCAGCGTATCCAATTTTCGGCATAAGCTCCAAGCTCCAGTGATTGTTATCATTCTTGTAACTCCTGTAAGCCCACCCGAACGTCACCTTCCCAAACATCAACTGCGCATGTGCGAAGTTCTGGTAGTCCTGCTTTGTGACCCTCTAGACCCCCCACTCCCCCATGAGCACCAGGACGCCGCTGGTGGTGGTGTTCACCAGGCCGAGTTCGCCGGCCTAGTCGTTCTTATTGAACAGGATGTTCTGTGTTGCAGATCACCCCACCAAACTTCTCTAGCCAGAATCGAGGTTGTATTAGTGCACGTCGATGAAGACACGCTGGAAGCCGCTGGCGAACTGGAGGAGCCTCGTGTTGTTCAGTGCCGCCAGACGGTTCGACATAGCATCGGACGTGTACTTGCGGACGACATCATACCCGGCAGTTAGCATGTCCAACATGACTCCTGGTGCCCTCGATTCGTTCAGCAGCTCAACATGAGAACACCTTTTCTGCCAGCGTACCTGTTGGATCACGTAGAAGGAAATGTGAACATTTTTTTAATTGCTCCATCTCTAGTGTTCATGCATGATCTTCCTAGTTGGTCATAAAGCACTGTATTATAATTAGAATTTATAAGTGCACCTTGTTGGAAATAGTGGGTAGATGGAAAGAGAATAAAGGAATATCAAAACTTCGATGCACAACGAATCGCTATTTTTAGAGAATTATTTGTCCCCACATGAAGTTTGCTATTGGGTTTACGACAATAATACTTTCAGGATACAACGAAGTCACCGAGTTCGCCAACTAACAACTATTGAAGAACTCAATCTCTTATTCTAGTAATTTGCAATAACTTGAATGTATTTTCATGTGTTGTACACATAGTACTCATCACATGTCATTACTTATCATCACTTTCAATTGCTTTTCATTCAATATCGTAACACTTTATTGATGAAAAGATGAAGTATTACATTTCATACTTAACTAATTAGTATGAACTCATTTTCAATGTTCACATAGTAATATATTTAAAATTTGAAATCTTCAAATTCTAATACACCTGGATGCAAGAAAATCTATCATAGCGATAGGCTCATTGATGCAATCATTTTGTCTTCTCTCAAAGGGTGAGGGCGCTTGTAATCTTAGCAAGAATGCACAAAGGTGCAAGAATCCGACCAAGATTATTTGCAGCTTCTGCCCCAAAGATGAGCACGAGTTCATCTCCTCCAATTATAGATGTGCATGTGTATGCCGGCAAAGGAAGGACAGGAGCGGGAGACGACCTTGCATCCTCTCTTCCTCTGATGACGAATTAGAGAGACGACGGAATGGGAGAGTTAAAGGCAAGAGAGACAGAGAGATCACCAAGTTTCAAAGAGAGATTTGGCATTAAAAAAATGAAAAATGGAAGGTAGAAACTATACAAAGCAGCAGAACCACGTAGTTAATGCATGTTGGAGGGTTCCATGATTTTTAAATATAGAATACATAAGAAATATGAAATGTTAGATGTTATTAAGCATTAAATTGGAATGTAAGAGGTTAAGTTATTAAGCATTAAATTGGAATGTAAGAGGTTAAGTAGTAAATGAAGTAAATATAAATGAGGTTAAGTAGTTAAAAAAAAAGTACAAATGCAAGGAAAAATTGTAAATGTAAGTAGCGGATTCAGGCAAAAAAATGAGAAAAAAAAAGATAATTGCAAATGCTCAATGGAGATCACTTTGAAACCTCCTCTTATGCATGAGCTTTATATAAATATAAGATTAAGAAAATATAAATTACAAGTGTCAATAAAAAATTTACCCATTGAGATAGAAGATTAAATCTATTTACTAAAGATGTGAATATATGTAAAATCATATTTTATGAAACTTATATATTAAAGATACCATAAATTTATTTTAAGAAATTATCATTTCTTAATATAAAGTTTTTAAAAAATAATGGTCTGACCAAGAATTTTTGAAATAATAATAATCACAAAAAAATGTTGATATAACTAAAAATAATATTCAATTAAATTGTAAAAAATAATGAGAATAATAGTTCTAAAATTTTCTTTGATTATAAATATCTATAATATTTAAATATTACATTAGTGTTGATTTCATATAAATTGTAATAATTATTCATATAATTTTATCTTTTAACTACATAAATTCTTCAAAATAAAAATTGCATATTTGGATTTGTGATTTTTTTTACTATTTAAGTTGTAGGCATATCATGTAAAAGTTTGTGCCCATAGAAAATATTCATTATGTTCTTCATTGTTGATTTTTTTTTGTCTTCAATCTCAACTTCAACAACTTTGTAATTGTTTTGGCAATGACAAAAGGAAATAATATTCATAACAAAATTTAATTGTTTAAGAATAAAAATGAGATCAAAATGTTCAAGAATATATAGAGAAGGTTTGCAATACATCGTGGAAGCAAAAATATTATATAACTAAAAATTATTACTATTAACATTTTATTTATTAATCTTAAAAACAATGGCTTTTAGATAAGTTTTGGATCAATAAATTTATTTTAAGAAAATATCATTTATTAAAATTAAATTTTCAAAAATAATGGTCTCACCAAACTTAGAGTTTTGAAATTTTAATAATCACAAAAATGTTGAAATAACTGAAAAAAAAATTCAATTCACTTGCCAAAAAATATGAGAATAATAGTTTTAAAGTTTTCTAGGATTATAAAAAATTATAATATTTCAATATTACTTTAGTGTTGTTTTCATAGAAATTGTAAGAATTATTCATATAATTTTATCTTCTAACTATATAAATTCTTTAAAATAAGAACTGCATATTTGGAGTTGTGCACTTTTTGTTATTTAAAAATGTATGCAACGTGTGTACACTTTGAAATAACAAAAAATGCACAACTACAAATAAGCAATTCTTATTTTGAAGAATTTATGTAACTAGAAGATAATACGATTTATATGAAATCAACACTAACAAAATATTATAAATCTTTATAATCCTAGAAAACTTTAGATCTACTTTTCTCATATTTTTTTCTAAATTAATTGAATATTTTTCAGTTATTTCAATAATTTTGTGGTTATTAAAATTTTAAAACTCTAAGTTTGGTGAGATCATTATTTTCCAAAATTTTATTATAAGAAATTATATTTTATTACAAACTTTTATGGAAATCTTTAAGATATAATTTTGGTGAAACATTATTTTTACATCTCTTCACGTATTAAATAAATAGATTTAATAGGCTACCTAAATTTATATTTTCTTAATTTTTATAATATTCTTGGTTTGTTACTTTGCTTAAATAACAAAATAATCATTTGAATAATATTGAACAATTTTCTTATTCTGGGTAATCTTTCAAATATATTATGTTGATTCTAATTTTATCCAAAGGTGAATATTCCTAAGCTTACCATAAATAAACTTTAGATAGAAATATGTTTAAACAAGAAATTTTGTTATAAATATTATTCTATTTTATTTTTGCAAGTATAATAATTACAACTTTAGAGGATGATAGAAGAAGTTGAACCCAAGATAAAAAAATCAGCAATGAAGAAAGTGTCGAATAATTTTTGTTATCGCCAAATCTTTCATGCCATATCCAATTACAATTCTTATTTTGAAGCATTTATGTACTTTACAAGATAATTTTATTTGAATAACTTTTTTATCATTGTATGAAGCCAACACATAATGTACTATTGTAATATTATAATTACTTATCATCGTAGAACACTTATCAAACTATTATTTTTACAGATTTTGACAAGTTAGTGAATTAAAATCTTTCAAACTACTTTATGATGATTAATCATTTTGAAAACTTAAATTTTAATTTTATTAGACTCTGACCTTTGAAAATTTATTTTAAGAATTGATAATTTCTTAAAATCAAAATTTTGAACATCTTAAGATACAAGTTTTATAAAACATTAGAAAACATTACAATATTTATTTTACATTTCTTTATGTTTTTCACAAAATTATAAAAAAACCTTATAATAATTTAATTGAGAATTGTCACCTTATTATAACCAAAAAATAGTTATTTGTATGCAATTGACTAATTTTGTTACTTAAATAATATTTAGAATATAAATAAACATTGATCTTAAACAATGTAATTGACTATTGATCCAAAATTTGACTATGATAACATTGTTCTTAAGATTAATAAATAAATCCTTAATAGTAAAGTTTTTAGTTATATATATTTTTGCTTCCATGATATATTGCAAATCTTCCCTACATATATCTCAACATTTTTTTTCATGTCAATTATATTCTTAAACAATAAAATTTTCTATGAATATTTTCTTTGTCTTTAATCTTAATTTAAAAAACATTGATTCTATGGAGTCAGAATTCTTATTTTTTGAAATGACAAAAAAAATTAAATTCATAACAAAATTGATTGCTTAATAATATAATTGAGATCAAAATGTTGAAGTATGTGTAGAAAGATTTGCAATACATCATGGAAGCAAAACAACAATTACTTTTCAGAGTTTATTTATTAATCTTAAGAACAATGACTATTAAACAAAATTTGGATTATACTAATAATATTTAAGTAACAAAATTAGTCAATTGCATACAAATAACTATTTTTCATGTTAGAATAAGCTGACAATTCTCAATTTAATTAATAGTATTATAAGGGTTTTTTATATTTTTTGTAAAAAAATGAAGAAATATAAAATAAATATTTTAATATTCTATAATGTTTTATAAAAACTTTTTATCTTAAAGATGTTCAAAAATTGAGTTTAAGAAAGTATCAATTGTTAAAATAAATTTTCAAAGGTTAGAGTCTAATAAAATTAAAATTTAGAGTTTTCCAAAAATTATTAATCACCATAAAGTAGTTTGAATAGATAAAAAAATATTCAGTAAGTTGTCAAAAAATTTTAAATAATAATTTATGAAATTTTCTGAGATGATAAGTAATTATAATGTTTTAGTATTAAATGTATTGACTTCATACAATGTTAAAAGAATTATTCATATAATTTTATCTCGTCAAGTACATAAATGATTCAAAATAAGAATTGCATCTTTGGAGTTATGCATTTTTTGTTACTACAATATGTGGATGTGTCATGAAAGATGATGGTAACAAAAATTATTTAATACTTTCTTCATCGTTCATCCTTTTAATCTCATTTTCAACTTCTTCTATCATTCCCTAAAGTTGGCATTCTTATATTTGAAATAACAAACAAACCAGAATAATATTTATAACAAAATTTATCATTTAAGATAAAATTGATATCAAAATCTTCACATAGAAAAAGTGAAAAATGGATTAGTAAACATATTCCTAGCTGGAGTTTATTCACAGTAATCTTAGTAATATTCACATTTAGACAAAATTAGAATAAATATAATACATTCAAGAGATTATCTGGAATTAGAAAATTACTCAAATGACTATTTTGTAATTTATTTTTATGAAACTTATATCTTAAAGATATTAAGAAATTTATTTTAAGAAAATATCACTTTTCAAAGTGAAGTTTTCAAAAATAATGGTCTGACCATACTTAGAGTTTTAAAAAAATTAATAATCACAAAAAATATTGAAATAACTGAAAAAAATATTTAATTAACTTGTCAAAAATTATGAAAATAATAGTTATAAAGTTGTTTGGGATTATAAATATTTATAATACTTCAATATTACATAAGTGTTGATTTCATATAAATGGTAATACTTATTCATATAATTTTATCTTCTAACTAATAAATTTCTTTTAAAATAAGAGTTACATATTTCAAGATGTTAACATATAATGTATAAGTTTTTACTTATAGAAAATATTCACTTCTTCATGATTTATTCATCTTGAGTTTCCGCTTCAACAACTTCGTGATTCTCTAGATTCACAATTCTTGATTGTGCAATGACAAAAGAGAACATCATTCTAAAAAATTATTGTTTAAGAATAAAATTGAAATCAAAATGTTCAGATACATGCAGAGAAGGTTTGCAATAAGTCATGAAAATGAAAAAATATATACGTAAAAAATATTACTGTTTAGAGTTTATTTATTAATCTTAAGATCAATGGCTCTCAGATAAATTTGGATTAAGAGTATATTTTGGATATCACTTAAGATCGGGATCTTTACATAAAGTTTTCATAACAAAATTAATCTATTTCATATAAATGAATATTTTTCAGGTCAGAATAAGATGATAAGTCTCAATTAAATTAATAGTACTTTTTTACATCTTTGTGGAAAATATAAAATAATGTAAAAGAAAAAGTTGTAATATTTTTCTATTGTTTTATAAAACTTATATCTTAAAGATGTTAAGAAATTGAATTTAAGAAAGTATCAATTGTTAAAATAAATTTTCAAATGTCATAGTTTAATAAATTTAGAGTTTTTTTAAAAAAAATTATTAATCACCATAAAGTAGTTTTAATAGATGAAAAAATATTCACTAACTTGTAAAAAATTGTAGAAATGATAGAATCTAAAGTTTTTGGAGATGAAAAGTATTTATAATGTTTCAGATTTACATTATGTGCTAAGTTCATAGAATATTAAAAGAATTATTTATGTAATTTTATATTGACAAGTACATACATGCTTCAAAATAAGAATTGTATATCTAGAGTTATGCATTTTTTTATACTAAAATGCGTGAATATGACATGAAAAATTTCATGGCAATAAAAATTATTCAGTACTTTCTTCATTGTTGATTTTTTTCTATTCCATATTCAACTATTTCTCGATCCTCTAGAATTGATATTCATGTATTTTGCAATAATAAAATAGAATATTATTTATTACATATTTCTCATTTAAGATAAAATTAAAATCAAAAGCTTCAAATAGATGTCAAGAAGTTGCGATATATCATGGGAAATAAAAAAATGGATTAGCAAACGCATTCTTATCTAGAGTCTATTTATAATAATCTTAAGAATGTTCTTTGGGAGAGGAAATTAAAATCAACATATATATATTTGAGATATTACCTGGAATAATAAAATTAGTCAATATGATTCAAATGTCTATTTTATATTTTCAATAAAGTAACTAACCAAGAGTATTATAAAAATAATAATAAACTATAAATTACGATGTAAATAATGTATAAAGAAGTTCTATCATTTCGCATAGAAGATTAAATATATTTATTAAAGATGTGAAGATAATGTTTTATTAAGCTAATTATTAGATATTTAAAAATAATATTTTATGAAATTTTTATCTTAAAAATATTTAGAAATTTATTTTAATAAAATATCACTTCTCAAAATAAAATTTTAAAAAATGATCTCATCAAACTTAGACTTTTCGGAAAAGTAATAATCACAAAAAAATATTGAAATAACTAGAAATATTCAATTATCTTGTCAAAATTTGTGAGAATAATAGTTCTAAAGTTTTCTGGGTTATAAAAAAAATTAATGTTTCAATATTACATTAGTGTTGATTTCATATAACGTTCTAATAATTATTTATATAGTTTTATTTTCTGACTCCATAAATTCTCCAAAATAAGAATTACATATTGGAGTGTGTTTTTTGTTATTTAAAAAGGTAGACTTATTATGTAGGGGCTTGTGATCATATAAAATATTCATCGTCTTCTTCATTGTTTATTTTTTTTCGTTTTCAATCTCAGTTTCAACAACTTTGTGCTCCTCTAGAGTCCAACGACAAAAGCATACAATATTTATAAAATATGTTGTTTAAGATAAAACTAAAATCATAGCATTTAGATGAAACCGAAAACAATAGATAAGTAAAAATTTTACTATTCAGATAATATTTTGAACATTAATTTTTAGACAAATTTAAAATCATTATATTACATTTAAGAGATTACCTAGAAAATTATCAATTTTATTCAAATGAGCATTTTCACATTAGAGTAAGGTGACAATTCTCCATTAAACCAATAATATTATAAAATTTAGCATTTTTAGGGAAATTTTATTAATTATAATGTAAAGAATTTATTTAGGATTGATTTTTTTAAGAAACTTATATTTTAAAGATATTTAGAAATTTATTTTGAGAAAATATCATTTTTTGAAATAAACTTTTCAAAATTGATGGTAATTTAGAGTTTTCCAAAAGTTAATAATCACAAAAAATGATTGGAATAGCTAAGAAAATATTCAATTAATATGTCAAAAATTTTGAAAATAATAGTTTATGAAGTTTATTGAAATAATAAAGATTGATATTACATTATACGTTGACTTTATAGAATGTTATGAGAATTATTTTTATCTTCTCAATCAATCATATATGTGATTCAAAATAAGAATTGCATATTTGAATACTTGTTTCTTTAAAATGTTGACATATCATCAAAGGTTTATGCTCATAGACATTATTCTTACATTTTTCATTGTTGACTTTTGTTTCTTGATCTCAACTTTAGCAACATCACTATTCTTTACAATTGAAATTCATAAATCTAAAATCTATTTTTCTTAATCATCTCTTGATTTTCTTCTTCTTCTTCTTCTTCTTCTTTATTTAGAAGTATATAAGTCTTCTTGTTCCTGCCCTATATCACATGGATCTCCTTCATGTTCATCTTGAAATATCTTCATTACAAAAAAAACCTAATTTTTTTATGGAGTGCAGAGGACAAGATAGACGATTTTGAGAGAGAAGATGAGGGAAAATAATAAGATTTCAAACTTTTTGGGGACTTTATATAAAGTTAAAATCAGAATTATACCCTTCATTCAAAATTTGAGGTTGTTAGTGTTCAAACTTTGCCTTATTTCATATTTTCTTAACTATAATTTTATTTGTTGTTTATCTCTTTTGTTGCCTCCTTTAGTTTTTCATTTTTGAATTTAAATAATAAAAAATTACTTTTATATCTAAATTTTAAATAGTAATATTAATATAACGCCATGAGACTCCTATGACTGTCATGTGTTTAAAGTCGTCCCAGAGACGTTATATAATTTTCATAAGATATTTTTTTCCAAAATATAATTCATAAAATGCAAAAGACTTTTCAATAATAATAACTACTAATCTATGATAATCAAATTATTAGAACATTCATAAGTTCATATTGTCAATAAATGCGGCAATATTAAAATTAGATAACTCCACCAAGACAATCCTAATGTTGTGTGTGATGACCATTCTCTATAATAGCGCTTTCACCTGTATGTATCCAAGTATAAAAAAATTCATAAGTATAAAAATAGTCAGTACGTAGAGCCTAAACATAATCAATAATGCTCAAATAATAGGGTTCAGTGAAATGACAATTGAGCAAATAAGACAATATGGTACAATAATAAATTGATCAATATGAAAATAAATCAGGCTAAAGTAAAAAAACCAATCAATATCCATAATAATTATTAATTAATAATATGCAATGACTTGATCAATAAGGCAATGCTCAATTAATGATTTTAATTCAATTATCCATGGTCATTAACTAATAATAATTTGATTATCAATGGTCATTAACCAATACCAATGGTCATTATCCATGTCATTCAATTTCAATATCTAAATGTCTATGATCTATACAATTCCATGGGTCTTTGTATAAAGGACATGGAGTCTAGGGTTGTATATCAATTAAAATTGGCTAAAAAAATTATTGGAGAATCCTCTAGTCCGCTAGTTGCATAAATGTCGAACTTTAGCCTTCGACCGCTCTAAGACCACATCCAAAAACTCGTTAACAACACTTGAATTAAATTTATAATTAGTTGCTAAGAGTTTTCAATCACCTTTTAATATTTATTTATAATTATATATGAGAATTTTTATTTCTATTGGGAATTGAACTAATCTTGAATCAATCCCAACCATCCCATTAATTTTTGTGTTGATAATTATTCAAATTTAATAAAATTCGAATTAAATTAGTTAGCCCATAACCATACTTATCACAATTTCACTTCCTCTCAAATTCTATCATATCCCTTTCATGTTTCCCATCAATTTTAGAATCAAATATTTCAATTAATAGGATAATAGTTTTCAACAATACTTTTGTAATAAATTATGATTTATTAAATTATAGAAAAATTTAGGCCGTTACAATTAATGATAATATAATAATTTGTCATTTTATTTTTTAATCATCTGGGACGTCACAGCTAATGTAACATATCTTGAGGAAAAGGTAAAAGCAAACATAAGTAAAAAAAAAGATGCTAACATGCTTAAACCACAATGTAGAGGTGGCTCAATTATTCGTAACTTGGAATCATAATTTAGTTCGAGTGCCCCACAACTTCAATCATCACACAAGTATCGAAATTGATAGATCCTCTTTCTCAAGCCAAAGCGTGTATTATTATTGAACCCATGCCGTCATCATCATCTTTATGTGGAAGATGTTATCAACAAGTAGGAAAGATATAAACATAAACTAATTTATTAATGAATAAAATATGCTCGCACAATTAATCCAAAACCTTTATCTTTAAATTCAGCATACTTTTTTTTTCTAATCATGGCCAGTTGCCTTAATTGAGAAACTTCTTTTTTTTATCTCTAAATCTCCTATGAAGTATAGTGACTTTTCATATCTAGCACTAATATATGAATTTACCCCTAAATTATATCGTGATTTTGACTTTAGTCTATCTGTCATATTTTGTTAATTTTATCGTTACTTTTTATTTATTAAATGATCAAATTATTCTCGATGAAAAAAGTAAATATTTATTTTAAGTCGCAAGAAGGCCGCTTATTTATTTAATAAATAAAAAATTAAAAATAACAAAAATTAACAGAATATGGCAAATAGAGTAATGTAAAATCGCAATATAGTTTAAGGGACATTACGATAAATTCATATATTAGGAGAACACGTAGAAAATTATTATAATTTAAGAAAGATTTAAAAAATTAACCTTTTTTTAAGCAGAGTCCAGGAAAATAGTTTCGAAATTTTATCGAAGGTACTAACATCAAACTAATTCACGGAGCATGTCTAAAATTAATTTCTCTCCCCAATAATTTCTCGAGTTTAGAACTCAAAATTACTAAATCTAAACTCTTAAACTTATATATATTCTTAATAAAGATGTTTAAACTTTAAAGTGGTATTTAAACTTTAACGATATGTACATGTTCATAATAATGGCATATTTATTCTTAATCTTTAAAATATTTGATTAACGATATCTTCATTCATATTTTTCTTTAAAAAATTGATTACTTCAAACCTCAAGGGCACATAGAGTGAAAGGAATTGAAATTTTCTATTCCATGCAATGTTTTTATTTTTTTTACTCTTATTTTAATCATCCTTTAGGCTTGTTTTTGTAATATCCCCTTAAAAATTAACGTGTAAAATCTAATTATAATCACTAAAAGTTAAACCGACGACTGAATAATATAGAAATGTATTCATTTGTTTTTCCTCACAAAAAAAAAATAAGAATTTGTACTCGTGCTAATAAGAATAGAAACAAATAATTGAAATAATATAATCGTTTTTCGCATGAAACATGAAACATTATAATTGTTTTAAAGATGCAATCGAATAGAACCGGAAATTTCATGTTTGAATTACTACGAATCCGGGGGAGGATCCATGTGTGCTTCCACAATATTTTTAGTTTAATTTTCCATTTCATCATATATAAATATAATATTTTTTAATCTAGTTACGCTAGACTTGATTAATTTTATACAATGATGACAAATTTATTAATATTATTTTTTATTTAAAAATTCAAGATACAACATTGAAATTGTTAAATTAATGTTTAATATTATTGTCCCACGGAAAGATAAACATCTTTTAAGTTCATAGTACTAGTACTATAAAAAGATTACGTGTAAATAAATACTTTGAAACTAACATTTGTAAATATAATTAAATATAAACATTAAACTCTTATTTTCACTCTCTCTCACATTTATATTATAAAATAATTTATTTATTAAATATAAAATATTTATAATAAATGACTAATATACTATTATTTATTACTTATTATTTTATTTAAAAATTCAATATTTTTGTTAAATATAATTAATTATTAAAATGCCTTTTATATTAAATAATATAAGTTTTAACAAAAAAAATTTAATTTTTATTAATAATAAAATTATACTATATATTTATAATAATCATTTTAATTTAAAATATATTAAAATTAATCCATCACATCTCCTTTTTCCTATTACATCAACTCTTTGGTACGTTTCACTCCATCGAAACACATCTCGAACAAATATATCAATTCAACTATTCACAGAAAACTTAGAAGAAACTACGATTTCGCTTAGAAACAAAGAGTCTAATTTGAATTAGATATTTAGAGTGACTTAGTAGATTATATCTAAATTTTATCTGAATAATATTTTATTATTAATTATAAAGAGTGGGTTCAAATGATTAAACCCTTTAGAAATCATATTTTTAATTTCACCAATTTGATGAAATAAGGATGAATAAATAGTTTTAAACAAATTAAGTCTTATATTGATACATTATTGTGTATTCTTTAAAATATTTTCCATTAATATTTATATTTAATTTTTCAAATTAGGTGTGTAACTAGTTACAAGAGAAAATAAATAAAGAAATGAAAAAATATAGAAGACAAAAAAATTAAAGTTACAAGAAACTACGTGATATAATTACACTATTCATTACATTATAACTAGTTTATGTATAATTAAGAATAAAAAACTTTTATATAAATATTTTTATTAAATAATGATCTTACTAATAATATACCACAATCTATCATCACATCTCTATTACTTAATTGACCAATAAGGTAACATGATCAATTCATAAAGAAAAAAAACATTTCTAATTAATCACAGTGTACTATCATTATTAATAATATAGTATAAACCTACGATATTTCAAATATTGATCACAGTGTACTATCATTATTAATAATATAGTATAAACCTACGATATTTCAAATATTGATCACATTGTACTATCATTATTAACAAATAGTGGATAACAAATTATTTATAAATGTGGTAAAAAGTATATGGTAAATGTAACCAATATTTTTAAAATCGGACTAGTGATCGAACCGGTCGGCCAATTGAGTCATGTTTCGATTGGTTCAATAAAATTTGATCGAATTGAACCAAATTTTTATTAAAATAATATTATTTATATTACGTCAATAAAATATAATAAAAGTTAAAGTATAAAAGATAATAAGTAATAAAATAAAAATCATATTATCAAAATTTTAAATTAATCAAATTATAGAAAATTATTTTATATTTTTGAATTATATATTGGTTAATTTCATGAATAACTTTATTTTTTTATTTTAATCGTTCTTTATACTATTTTCCCAGGATTTAGTTTTATTTATTTCCTTTTCATGATCATCCTATAAAATTTATTATATTATTCATGTTTTAATTTTTCAAATAAATTATTTATAATGAATTAAATTTTGTCATCTTATGACAATTTTCTCTTTTATTTAAATTTGAGACAATTTTTTCTTTTATTTAAATTTGACTTTATTATTACCTTCTTATCTTTTATTTTTAAATTCAAATGTAAATTCCTTATTACTAATATCCTTTTATTACATTCATTCTATAAAATCTAGTCCCTTATTTTTCTCCTTCTATCAAATATAATCCCTTATTTTTCTCCTTTTCATCTATTAATACTATAATATACTTTCCTTTTTCTATTTGTTTTCCATTATTTCAACTTTTTTTACTCTTTTTTGAAAAAATCGGATTGAATCGAGTTTCGGTTCAACCTGGTTTTGGCCGGGTTGACCCCGTCCAATCCAGTTTTTAATACTAAACCAGACTGGACCAATTGAACCGATCGGATCGGCCGGTCCGGTCCGATTTTAAAAATACTGAATGTAACGATTGAATTAATGTATTCACACAATACTAAAATAAACATAAGAACATAAATTACACTCATTTTTATATGCAACATATTAATTTATAATATTTTATTTTGAATAGTAATATTTATAAGATTGTTATTTTAATATAAAAAATAATAAGTACTTTTAAATAAGATATAAAAATGAAGGAGAGTCGTCGCCGTCAATTAGGTAGAGAGAGAGAGCGAGTGAGAGAGAGAGAGAGCACTCGAGCAAGCGATGAGGTGGGGGGTGTTCCCTCCCTTCAACGCCGATAAGGAGAGGGGCAACACTCCCTCCTTTTTTAAAATAATATTTAATAATTATATATTATTTTAAACTTTTAAAATTAAAAGAAATTTGAGAAGGTTAATTTAGTCATTTAATAAATAGAAAAAATAAAAAAAGTAATGGGAAAGTTAATGAAACTAAATAGATGGATTAACTTTGTAATGACCCGAAATACACCCTAAAAGTT
The DNA here is from genome assembly GCA_030549335.1 of Pontederia crassipes. Classification (NCBI taxonomy): domain Eukaryota; kingdom Viridiplantae; phylum Streptophyta; class Magnoliopsida; order Commelinales; family Pontederiaceae; genus Pontederia; species Pontederia crassipes. The sequence continues at coordinate 72,943,656 of CM060188.1, read as the reverse complement.
TTGATTATTTAAGGGTATTTCACGTTATTAGGCCATTCGTTATACATCAATTAACAACGAAAGACTTAACAATTTAGATAAAATAATAATAAATAAATATTTTTTATTACTCATAAAGACTAATATTCCATAAGACATCAAATCAAATGCCTAAAACCTTTCATACAACTTATTTAATCCTAAGCATGTGCAACATTTCATCGTGAGCTTGAGCTACCATACATCACTTAATCTTGGTTACCTACATGAATTCAGATTGCAGGATTTTCGAGTTAGAGTAGTAAAAATCATGCATGCCATGATATCTTATCACATGATATTACATGCGATGTATATCATCATAATAATTATAATATATGAACATGCATGCCATGAACTATATAATGAACCTTATATGACATTACATCATACTTACATTTATTCTTCATAAAACATTCACGAAATATAAACATCATGCCATACTTGTTTACTTCAGATTCATCATCTACAAGTGTCGTACAATAGAAACATGCATTCATTTCTTGTCCATCCTAGGAGTTTCTTCATAACTTCTTGATTTTTAGTTTTTGACTTCTTTCATACTTTACATTTTCTCAATATTACTTTATAACCCTTTAGATCTTCTTTTATTCTTCATTTCTTTCTTTATTATGTGATCCATCATGTGTCATCTTCATCTTTCATCTTTATCACATAATATTATTTTGACTTTCATTCCATATCATAAGTCATATTTTAAAAATACGCACACTTTACTATGAAGGACATTGTTCATTGGAAAATACATACACAGATGTAAAACTTTACTTCTCGAACTTAGATCCCCTTGAAGTACATACATAAGTGTATGACCTTACTTTCCATATTTATTTCATCATTATCTTAACTTTCTTTGTTATAACCTACTTTGAAGTTAATTTTACTTTCATTCTTACTTTATTTTATAGCATCTTTGATCTTACATAATTAAAAGAATCATATCACATCATCACATTGGCTACTACGCTACATCCTTGGAAACACGCACATTATAATAGTGAGAAATTTTATTTCAATGAATACACACAGTATAATAATGAGGGACTTTATTACGAAGAATACACACACTATAATAGTGAGGAACTTTATTCTAAAAAATGCGCACATTTTTTTATGAGAGATTTTATTCCCTGAGAAGTACATACACAAATGTAGGACTTTACTTCGCGAGTTTAGGTCCCCTTAAAATACATGCATAGGAGCAATACTTTTCTTCTCATCATTGATGAGTGACAATGGCATTCTTCAACTTTAAGTGTATTATGCTTTGCAAGACATCAATTATTCATATCAATCATTCTTCATCTTTTAGCTTAATTATGGTTGAGCATATTTAAACATGTGTCTAAGTGATTGTCAATACATCAATCAATGTTTCATGAATAGCATCATACGTAAAATGTATAAAACTCCATAAGCATTATACGTCAACAAATAAATGTGTTTTGAATGCATATAACATGTAAAGAAAATGCATAATATTAACATAACAATTGTTGACATAAATTATAATATGTCAACTTTTCTTATTTGACAATTCTGACACATCATCAATAAAAAAAGTATAACTCGATAATAAAAATTCATTTTGATTGATTATAATTTTTTTGCAAACTATATTTTCATGGGAATCACATATAAAATTAATGTATTTTATCTTTTTTGACATTTAATATAAGAATTTCATACAACTACCGAGATTTATTCTTTACGTAATATTCTGGCAGTAGGCACTAAAATATTAATAATTTAATTTATATTTGTTATTTTCATATCATTTCACTTTCTACATAATGATAACACAAACACAACTTGTGCATAAAGTTCAAATCCTAATTTAATATTTCTAAATTAATAGAGATTTTACAAATTCATCTCGTTGTACTTGATACAACATGATAGTAGTTCGATTTATGGTTCATAATTATTTTTATATATCTTCAAATCAAACAAATTTATCTCAAAACTAATCTTAGAGCACTTTTCATCCATATATTATTTGTAATTTTGAGATAACTAAAATCTATTCAAATAATTATTACAAAATAGTCACGAATTTAATAAATTATGCAACATAAATGATGAAACTTTCATTCATGCAACCTTCAATCAAAATATTTATCAAGAACAATGTATTCTTGAAATTCTCAATTTAAACAAAAACAATCATTTAGAGGGGAGAGAGGGGTTTGGGTCCTCTTTATATACGTTTTAGATTTTAGATTTAAAAACACTTTTCCTAATCATCTTGTATCATTCTTCATCATCTACAAACGTCTAAGTCTTTTTATTCTTTTTCTATAAACCTTGATCTTAAAATATAGCCACAATAAAAAAAGACTCAAAATCTTTTTCTATAAATATTTATCTTTTCTTTCTTAATCTTAAAATATAGCCACAATAAAAAAAAGAACTCTAAATCTCCTAACCTTAAGCTTTTTTATGGAGAAAAAAAGAGAGAAAAGAAGATGATGGCTAGGTTTTTTGAAAATTAATAAGGTTGTTAGTCCTTAATATAAGATTTACATTATGATTTTAATAAAAAGACTCAAATACCCTTAGTCCAAATTTTCAAAATTTTACAAAAGTGGAAATTGCAGGACGGTGAGTTCATAGATTAAGATTAAATATAAAAAATTATGATAGTTTAGAGGAGATCTAAGAAAATAATCTTTAAAATAAAATAAGAAACCATAATTCATTATATTCTATAAGTTAGACTTAAGAATTTTGTGTTTTAATTTTTAAATGCTATTTTAAAATAATACGTATACTAGCATTTTGATTGGATCAAAATTTTGTCCACTATTTGGTAATTTAGTTTTTTATGTATCAAGTAGTCTTAAAATATATATTAAGAGTTGTTTCGTTCACATGAATATATATTTTTTAACAGTTATCAAATTACTTACTAATTAATATTTATAGATGTATTAATATTATGTTTTAAATATTACACGAAGGATTTCATGGACGTGCTCCTGGCTTAAGTGTAGTACTAGCACTCTCCTCCCTACATTCATAATTGTAGGATATATGGTAAATAAAAAAATGTGTGATTCACTGTAGCAAGTTATCTGGTTCAACATGTTTCACGATCGATTCAGTAAAGACTGCCGCCGTTTGGTTATGGAATTAAACATGGGAGTATCACGTTATTTCCGAAAATATAACCAAACATGTTTAAGATTATTTTGATCAAACATAAAAAATCGTGAAACCACATGAAAATTACTGAAACTTCTATGTTTATTATCATAATAAGAATAAAGATATTTTTCAAAATAAGAAGAATAGAGATATTTTATTTTTTACTTTTTGAATCATTCTTTTTACTTTTTTTTATTTTTAATAGTTTTTAATATTATTTTTATTATAATATTAACCATAAACTGTTTACAATAAAATAATTTATTTAAAATTATTATATTTTAAAATTTTATTCTCTATTATCCAAACACAAGTGAGAATAAGAATATATTTACTTTCTTTATTTTCCTTAAAAATATTTTTCAACCGTTGCCTTACTGTAGTGTTTCCTCTACGCATCGTCTCCCTTAAGCAAAGAGGTCTTTTGGCCCCTCGCCCTCTTCTCTATCGTCTCCCTCTGCGACAAGATTGGTTCATTGTCGTTGTTCACTTGCTCACCGTCATCGCTCGCTTACTTAACGTCACTATTGTCTGCTTGCCTATTCGTCGTCGCCCGCATGCTCATTGTCGTCATCGTCTACTTGACGTCACCATCACTTGCTCACATGTTCGTCATCGCTCGCCTACTCGCCGACTCCATTGTTTGCTCACCTGCTCGGTGGTTCAATCACTATATCTCATATGCTGAGACGATGCAAAGTGACGAGGTGAGGCGACACCGATCTTCAGATGCTCGAAACGGTCGCAAGGCGATGAGGGCTTGGGCTAGGGGCTTTGGGGCGAGGACTTCAGCGGCAAGGGCTTTCCTAGGGGACGAGGCAGCGAAAGGGGAGTTGCACGTCGTAAATACTGCTTAATCACATGATTTGCTATTGTTAATTACATTTTTTTAAAAAAAATTCATTTATTTTACATCCCAAGGAGCAGGACATAAGTTCGTATCCCATTAAATTTTTTGAGGAATATATATTTATATATTTATGTTGGATTATTTTTTCAGTCTATGGGTGGATGGATGGCCCCTTGCATAAAAGCAACCAATGTTATCAAAATCGGATCGAACTTACCGGTTCAATCAGTTCAATTGCGAACCGATCGGTGATTCGGTTAGATATGTCAAAATTATTTTTGATATTAAATCGAAAAAACTGATTGAACTGACTATTGAATCGGGTTGGTTGAACTGAAACCCAGTTCAATTAAAATTTTGAAAAAAAATAAAAAAGATAAAATAATAAAGTTAAAAAAGGAATATAAGAAAGGTAAAAAAAAGGTAATATGATATGTATATAATTGAATATGAATTGAAATAAAAAATATACGTATTTAAAATTGAATAACATTAAAATAAAAATTTATTAAAGAGCATAAATAAAAGAAATAAAAAGGAAAGCATTGAATAAAAAAGAGGAATAAATATAATTTAAGATATAATTTATTAATATAACATCTGTCATCATTAAATAATAATTATTCAATTAATAATAATATATTTATATTTATATGTTAATCATTATTATTTATTACTAAAAATTTTAATAAATAAAAATTGTTACATTAATTTTAAATATTATTAATAGATTTTAGTATAATATTTATATACTAAATCATATAACTTATATAATATCTTTATAACTATTATAAATAATATTATTTTAATAAAATTTTATGGATGACTCAATAGGAGCCATCCAATCATGATTCAGTAAAAAGTTGGGTTGAGTTGTGAAAATATTGGAAGAAACTTAATATTCTAAACACAACGGAGCGATGTCGATGGGATTAGACGTGCCGAATTCGGGAGGCACAAATTTCACCTACTGCTAAGAGTAGACTATTTAAATAAAATTGGGTAGCATCATATAACTAGCTAGTGCCGATGGGTGTTAGTAATTATTTTGCACACTAATAAATATAATAGAAAGAAATTATAATGTTAAAAATAAATGTTTTCTAACGATTTTTTTTTGTGTTGCTTTATTGTGTTTTAATCTATTAAATGTAGTAAAATTAATTAAATTAAATAAACTTTGTTTTCCGATTATTATATTATTTTTTTCAAACGTTGTTGGTGAAATTGTAACTTTGGCGGTGGGTGGGCACTCGGTGGCAGCGGCATTTATAACATGACGCTGGTGCCCGTGTGTCCATCCGTCCCCTGTGTTTTGTTCACCTCAGAGTATGGACTGTGGAGAGAGAAAGAGATGACACAGCCTCCTGTCTCTCTTTCTTCTTTGTTTAAACTTTGCAGGTGGTGAGATGATGGCGCGGGAGCGGGAAGGTAGAGGAGAGAGAGAGAGAGAACGAGAACGAAAATATAAAAATTACGGTTAACACATGTCTTTTGGTTTTTCTTGGATAGAGAATTAGAGACCCACGGCTGGAGGCTATGTATTTGGACAATCTTGGTACCGTCGGTAATAGATGATTTCCTTTAAAAAAAATTATTATATTATCTTTTATTATATAAAGTTATTGAAGAAATTAAATCAAAATCGAAATTTTGAACTCTTCCCCGTAGAATAATTAATTAATATTTTTTTTTATTTAATCAATACATAAAATAATTTATTATAAGGTTATGATGGATTGATCACAACTAATGACAAATGAGTTTTTAAATTAGAAATAAAGTCACGCATAAGATAGTCGCAAATTTGTAAAAGATATTGTGATAAAATGTATATGGATATAGAAAACGTGTAGTCTGCCTATGTGTTGTGTAATACGTGACACATAAATCAGCTCATCTAATATAATATATTCTGACTCGTCCACATGCCTTGTAGATTGAAAGGAATCATCTTGAATATCAGGACACCGTTGATAACATGGCAACGGATTATCTTGTAAAGTTTGGTCACACGCAGATCACCTTCGGATCTGGCTCAATTTTTATACTCTAACTCCATGAGAGTAAATTAGCATCAATGAAAATTTTCTTTTTTTTTCAAAAAAGAAAAGAAATATACAGCCAAGTTTTAAGCTGTAATATCTGAACCGTCCAATTGTTTCGGCAATAGTCTGTTTCAAGGCATTGGAGGGGGATTTGTTTAAAGGGCATTGAAGAGGCAAAGCGATGGAATCGAATCCAGGAGTTGAGGAGAGGAGCTGGGAACCCATCATCTTGTCGAGGTAGGCCCGCGTACTTGCCCAAAGGGGGAGGTGAGGACTGAGGAATGGGACAATCGCAAATTTTGTCACAACTAATAAATCACGGGATTGGTCCTAACCAAATATTTTTACAGCATAAACTCAGCATTTGACAGTTTTACCTTTAAGAAGGCAAAAAGTTGTCTGAAAAAATTTCAGAACAATTCAGGAGAGGGACGGTCACGAGGATCATTTGCTTGGTGGTCATGGCGACGGGCAAAACTTACATAATAAATGCAGGTTCTTTTTCTATGCACACTACTTGTTAGTAGTGTGCTCACAAATGAATTGATACATCAAAAGACCAGAAATAATTGGAACTCAAATAACCACTGAGACACTCTTCTCGAGCACCATCTCACTCGCCCTAAGGAAGTGTTATAATTACCTCAATTTGAAATCGTTATCCTCCACACGCCGGCCATTGTTTTAGGCAAATCATCATGCACTTTTGTGTTTTAGAATCTATTTGAATTGAGGATTATGGAGGGGTGGGATGAAATATGAGAAAATGAAATTAGTTACATCATATTTGATTATATTTTTTATCTAAGTTAAGAGAGATGGATGAAATAACTAAGCCATTTAAACACTACATTTTTCATTCCACCAAATTAATGAAATGAAAAGGGATAGACTATTTTAGATCAAATTAAATCCATTCTCTTATTTATTACCAAATTATACCACGTCTTTCTCTCTCCTCTTCTCTCTTTCATTCATTGATATATTATCTTTTTTTAACATGAATACATATTTATATATAATTTAGTATTAAATAAATCTTTTTAAAATTTCACTCAAAATAAACATAAGTATACTATTTAAAAATAATTTAATATTAATTTAATATATTCAACTGGGTCGGGATGTAAAACTCGAATTCGGTCCTGACCCGGCCGTAGATCCGATCCTGACCCAATTATCCATCGGGTCAAAAAAAATTTGAAAAATCTGAACCGGTGCGGACGAGGGCGATCAGGTCGTCCCGATTCATGCGCATCGCTAATTAACGATTATAAATACTTTAAATATATAATGAAGGATAAAAATGACTTTTATACAAATAAAACCTTCATTACTTCACCCCACATTTTATATAATTTATTATCCATGAACTTTCTAATGACACAGCACGTCACCCCATCCCATCACTCACCACACTCCATCACTCCATTTCTTCATTAGTTATTTGCCAAACAGACCCCTGTCGCTCACATAATTGAAGTTTGAAGTTCGCATCGTTAGGTGGGCAGTTCAAATGCCACAAAATTGTAAGATGTTCACACGCCGTCTGGAATGTTGTCCGATGATATGTTCACGTCGTTGGCGGCTGTAGAGATGTTGTCGCCGTCACCTGGAAGTCTCTGCTTGGAAGTGAAAAATCGCCGCCCGGAGAAGTCAAGATCGAGTAGGGCAAGACAACTTCTCTCCTCATCGTCTTATACTAAATAGAAGGGCCATACCTCTTAAATCCAATGGCTAAGATTTATTAGCCGTAATGTATAGCTATTCTCTGCCCTGTATAATCATGGACCCCTTTAACATATATGTTTAATAAAATTTTAGGAGGGGGGCAAGGCCCCTGTGGGTCCGCCCTTGGGCGAAGAGGAGTTGATTGCCATTCCACCTTTAATGTATTTTATTTAATATTCACCATTCCAGTGTATTTTATTTAATAATTAACATATATGGTCCCAAATTTTATTTAATATTTAATATTTTATTTTATTTAATATTCACCATTCCAACTTTACTCTCGAGTCCCAAATTTGAAGACTAAAATTAGTGACAGAGATAATAGAATGTTAATCGAATTAATTATGTTATAAATTTAAGAGGAAAATATTATATACTAATTAGTAATATATCTGAAATTTGTGTTAATTACTCTCCTCCGAAGAAAAGCCACCTTTCTGCATTCCACAAGTCTCATTCGTTCATATGGTGGTATGCAGGGTTGTTAAGTTCCGGATTAATAAAATAAAAAAAAATTATAAGATTAGATCAAGAGTCATACAATATTATTTATTAATAAAAATATTTTAAAAAATTACAAAATTTTGAATTACATCTCATCTCACTAAGGCATTCTTATACCAATTTTAAAGTTAAATTATATGAAAACATAATAAAAATATATATTATTTTTTAAAAAAAATTACATCTAATTGATTTAATATTATAATGAATATATTTAAATATATTAATTGCAAAGGATCGCATAAATTCATAAAATAATCACATTAAATTTTTATATATATAATTTTTAAAATAAGATTGATATATATATATATATATTCTTAATAAAGATATTTAAACTTTAAAGTGGTATTTAAACTTTAACGATATGTACATGTTCATAATAATGGCATATTTATTCTTAATCTTTAAAATATTTGATTAACGATATCTTCATTCATATTTTTCTTAAAAAAAATTGATTACCTCAAACCTCAAGGGCACATAGACTGAAAGGAATTGAAATTTTCTATTCCATGCAATGTTTTTATTTTTTTTACTCTTATTTTAATCATCCTTTAGGCTTGTTTTTGTAATATCCCCTTAAAAATTAACGTGCAAAATCTAATTATAATCACTAAAATTTAAACCGACGACTGAATAATATAGAAATGTATTCATTTGTTTATTCCTCACAAAAAAATTAGAATTTGTACTCGTGCTAATAAGAATAGAAACAAATAATTGAAATAATATAATCGTTTTTCGCATTAAACATTAAACATTATAATTGTTTTAAAGATGCAATCGAATAGAACCGGAAATTTCATGTTTGAATTACTACGAATCCGGGGGAGGATCCATGTGTGCTTCCACAATATTTTTAGTTTAATTTTCCATTTCATCATATATAAATATAATATTTTTTTAATCTAGTTACGCTAGACTTGATTAATTTTATACAATGATGACGATGATGCATAAAATAAAATGTAATTTATTAATATTATTTTTTATTTAAAAATTCAAGATACAACATTGAAATTGTTAAATTAATGTTTAATATTTTTTTCCCACAGAAAGATAAACATCTTTTAAGTTCAAAGTACTAGTACTATAAAAAGATTACGTGTAAATAAATACTTTGAAACAAACATTTGTAAATATAATTAAATATAAACATTAAACTCTTATTTTCACTCTCTCACACATTTATATTTATAAAATAATTTATTTATTAAATATAAAATATTTATAATAAAGGACTAATATACTATTATTTATTACTTATTATTTTATTTAAAAATTTAATATTTTGTTAAATATAATTAATTATTAAAATGTTTTTTATATTAAATAATATATGTTTTAACAAAAAAATTTCCATTAAAATTTTAATTTTTATTAATAATAAAATTATACTATATATTTATAATAATCATTTTTTTATTTAAAATCTACCAAAATTAATCAATCACATGTACTTTTTTCTATCACATCAACTTTTTGGTTCTTATGATTATGTTCCACTCCATTCAAACACATCTCGAACAAATATATCAATTCAACTATTCATCGATAACTTAGGAGGAACTACGATTTCGTTTAGAAACACAATCTTAGAGTCTAATTTGAATTAGATATTTAGAGTGACTTAGTAGATTATGACTAGATTAGATTATCTAAATCTTATTTCAATAATATTTTATTATTAATTATAAAGAGTGGGTTCAAATGATTAAACCCTTTAGAAATCATATTTTTAATTTCACCAATTTGATGAAATAAGGATGAATAAGTAGTTTTAAGCCAAATTAAGTCTTATATTTATACATTATTGTGTATTCTTTAAAATATTTTCCATTAATATTTATATTTAATTTTTCAAATTAGATGAATAACTAGTTACAAGAGAAAATAAATAAAGAAATAAAAAAAATAGAAGACAAAAAAAATAAAGTTACAAGAAACTACGTGATATAATTACACTATTCATTACATTATAACTAGTTTATGTATAATTAAGAATAAAAAACTTTTATATAAATATTTTTATTAGTAATATGCAAAATTTTATATAACTAATCTCTTTTGAATTCAAGTAATATACAACCAAAAGTTGTACAACCAATATGCATTCAATGAATTTGAATCGTTGGATGATGATTATATGGTTGAGATTAAATTTAATAACTTAACATTAAATTCAATGGAAGTTGAATCTCAACCACATAATCATGATCTAACGGTCCTGATTTATTGGTTGCACATTGGTCATACAAAAGTTAGTTGCATACTACCTAATATCTTTTTTATGGATTCAAGTAATATGCAACCAAAAGTTGTACAATCAATATGCATCCAATGAATCTGAACCATTCGATGGTGATTATATGGTTGAGATTAAATTTAATAACTTAATATTAAATTCAATAAAAGTTGAATCTCAACTACACAATGATGATTTAACATTCATAATTTTTATTAAAGAAATTATGAACTTACTAATAATATACCACAATCTGTCCTCACATCTCCATTACTTAATTAGCCAATAAGGTAACATGATCAATGACATTATGATTTTGAAAACGATGGAATAATTCATAAAGAGAAAAAAAAGCATTATTAATAAGATAGTATAATCCTACGATATTTCAAATATTGATTGCACTGTACTATCATTATTAACAAATAGTGGATAACAATTTATTTATAAATTTGGTAAAAAATATATGGTAAATGTAACCAATATTTCTAAAATCGGACCGATGATTGAACTGGTCGACGAACTGGGTCATGGTTCGACCGATTTAATAAAATTTGATCGAATTGAACCGAATTTTTATTAAAATAATATTATTTATATTATTTCAAGAAAATATATTAAAAATTAAAGTATAAAAGGTAATAAGTAATAAAATAAAAATCACATTACCAACATTTTAAATTAATCAAATTGTAGAAAATTGTTTTATTACGAATATCCTTTTTTACATTCATTCTATAAAATCTTGTCCCTTATTTTTCTCCTCCTATCAAATATAATCCCTTATTTTTCTCCTTTTCATCCATTAATACTATAATATATTTTCCTTTTTCTATTTGTTTTCCATTATTTCAACTTTTTTTACTCTTTTTTGGAAAAAGACGGATTGAATCGGGTTTCGGTTCAACCTAGTTTTGGTCGGGTTGACCTCGTTCAATCCTACTAAATCAGACCGGACCGATGGTCGATTCGCGGTTGAACTGATTGGATCGGCCGGTCCGGTCCGATTTTAAAAACATTACATCTCGAACAAATATATCAATTCAACTATTCATCGAAAACTTAGGAGAAACTACGATTTCGTTTAGAAACACAATCTTAGAGTCTAATTTGAATTAGATATTTAGAGTGACTTAGTAGATTATGACTAGATTAGATTATCTAAATCTTATTTCAATAATATTTTATTATTAATTATAAAGAGTGGGTTCAAATGATTAAACCCTTTAGAAATCATATTTTTAATTTCACCAATTTGATGAAATAAGGATGAATAAGTAGTTTTAAGCCAAATTAAGTCTTATATTTATACATTATTGTGTATTCTTTAAAATATTTTCCATTAATATTTATATTTAATTTTTCAAATTAGATGAATAACTAGTTACAAGAGAAAATAAATAAAGAAATAAAAAAAATAGAAGACAAAAAAAATAAAGTTACAAGAAACTACGTGATATAATTACACTATTCATTACATTATAACTAGTTTATGTATAATTAAGAATAAAAAACTTTTATATAAATATTTTTATTAGTAATATGCAAAATTTTATATAACTAATCTCTTTTGAATTCAAGTAATATACAACCAAAAGTTGTACAACCAATATGCATTCAATGAATTTGAATCGTTGGATGATGATTATATGGTTGAGATTAAATTTAATAACTTAACATTAAATTCAATGGAAGTTGAATCTCAACCACATAATCATGATCTAACGGTCCTGATTTATTGGTTGCACATTGGTCATACAAAAGTTAGTTGCATACTACCTAATATCTTTTTTATGGATTCAAGTAATATGCAACCAAAAGTTGTACAATCAATATGCATCCAATGAATCTGAACCATTCGATGGTGATTATATGGTTGAGATTAAATTTAATAACTTAATATTAAATTCAATAAAAGTTGAATCTCAACTACACAATGATGATTTAACATTCATAATTTTTATTAAAGAAATTATGAACTTACTAATAATATACCACAATCTGTCCTCACATCTCCATTACTTAATTAGCCAATAAGGTAACATGATCAATGACATTATGATTTTGAAAACGATGGAATAATTCATAAAGAGAAAAAAAAAGCATTATTAATAAGATAGTATAATCCTACGATATTTCAAATATTGATTGCACTGTACTATCATTATTAACAAATAGTGGATAACAATTTATTTATAAATTTGGTAAAAAATATATGGTAAATGTAACCAATATTTCTAAAATCGGACCGATGATTGAACTGGTCGACGAACTGGGTCATGGTTCGACCGATTTAATAAAATTTGATCGAATTGAACCGAATTTTTATTAAAATAATATTATTTATATTATTTCAAGAAAATATATTAAAAATTAAAGTATAAAAGGTAATAAGTAATAAAATAAAAATCACATTACCAACATTTTAAATTAATCAAATTGTAGAAAATTGTTTTATTACGAATATCCTTTTTTACATTCATTCTATAAAATCTTGTCCCTTATTTTTCTCCTCCTATCAAATATAATCCCTTATTTTTCTCCTTTTCATCCATTAATACTATAATATATTTTCCTTTTTCTATTTGTTTTCCATTATTTCGACTTTTTTTACTCTTTTTTGGAAAAAGACGGATTGAATCGGGTTTCGGTTCAACCTAGTTTTGGTCGGGTTGACCTCGTTCAATCCTACTAAATCAGACCGGACCGATGGTCGATTCGCGGTTGAACTGATTGGATCGGCCGGTCCGGTCCGATTTTAAAAACATTACATCTCGAACAAATATATCAATTCAACTATTCATCGAAAACTTAGGAGAAACTACGATTTCGTTTAGAAACACAATCTTAGAGTCTAATTTGAATTAGATATTTAGAGTGACTTAGTAGATTATGACTAGATTAGATTATCTAAATCTTATTTCAATAATATTTTATTATTAATTATAAAGAGTGGGTTCAAATGATTAAACCCTTTAGAAATCATATTTTTAATTTCACCAATTTGATGAAATAAGGATGAATAAGTAGTTTTAAGCCAAATTAAGTCTTATATTTATACATTATTGTGTATTCTTTAAAATATTTTCCATTAATATTTATATTTAATTTTTCAAATTAGATGAATAACTAGTTACAAGAGAAAATAAATAAAGAAATAAAAAAAATAGAAGACAAAAAAAATAAAGTTACAAGAAACTACGTGATATAATTACACTATTCATTACATTATAACTAGTTTATGTATAATTAAGAATAAAAAACTTTTATATAAATATTTTTATTAGTAATATGCAAAATTTTATATAACTAATCTCTTTTGAATTCAAGTAATATACAACCAAAAGTTGTACAACCAATATGCATTCAATGAATTTGAATCGTTGGATGATGATTATATGGTTGAGATTAAATTTAATAACTTAACATTAAATTCAATGGAAGTTGAATCTCAACCACATAATCATGATCTAACGGTCCTGATTTATTGGTTGCACATTGGTCATACAAAAGTTAGTTGCATACTACCTAATATCTTTTTTATGGATTCAAGTAATATGCAACCAAAAGTTGTACAATCAATATGCATCCAATGAATCTGAACCATTCGATGGTGATTATATGGTTGAGATTAAATTTAATAACTTAATATTAAATTCAATAAAAGTTGAATCTCAACTACACAATGATGATTTAACATTCATAATTTTTATTAAAGAAATTATGAACTTACTAATAATATACCACAATCTGTCCTCACATCTCCATTACTTAATTAGCCAATAAGGTAACATGATCAATGACATTATGATTTTGAAAACGATGGAATAATTCATAAAGAGAAAAAAAAAGCATTATTAATAAGATAGTATAATCCTACGATATTTCAAATATTGATTGCACTGTACTATCATTATTAACAAATAGTGGATAACAATTTATTTATAAATTTGGTAAAAAATATATGGTAAATGTAACCAATATTTCTAAAATCGGACCGATGATTGAACTGGTCGACGAACTGGGTCATGGTTCGACCGATTTAATAAAATTTGATCGAATTGAACCGAATTTTTATTAAAATAATATTATTTATATTATTTCAAGAAAATATATTAAAAATTAAAGTATAAAAGGTAATAAGTAATAAAATAAAAATCACATTACCAACATTTTAAATTAATCAAATTGTAGAAAATTGTTTTATTACGAATATCCTTTTTTACATTCATTCTATAAAATCTTGTCCCTTATTTTTCTCCTCCTATCAAATATAATCCCTTATTTTTCTCCTTTTCATCCATTAATACTATAATATATTTTCCTTTTTCTATTTGTTTTCCATTATTTCGACTTTTTTTACTCTTTTTTGGAAAAAGACGGATTGAATCGGGTTTCGGTTCAACCTAGTTTTGGTCGGGTTGACCTCGTTCAATCCTACTAAATCAGACCGGACCGATGGTCGATTCGCGGTTGAACTGATTGGATCGGCCGGTCCGGTCCGATTTTAAAAACATTACATCTCGAACAAATATATCAATTCAACTATTCATCGAAAACTTAGGAGAAACTACGATTTCGTTTAGAAACACAATCTTAGAGTCTAATTTGAATTAGATATTTAGAGTGACTTAGTAGATTATGACTAGATTAGATTATCTAAATCTTATTTCAATAATATTTTATTATTAATTATAAAGAGTGGGTTCAAATGATTAAACCCTTTAGAAATCATATTTTTAATTTCACCAATTTGATGAAATAAGGATGAATAAGTAGTTTTAAGCCAAATTAAGTCTTATATTTATACATTATTGTGTATTCTTTAAAATATTTTCCATTAATATTTATATTTAATTTTTCAAATTAGATGAATAACTAGTTACAAGAGAAAATAAATAAAGAAATAAAAAAAATAGAAGACAAAAAAAATAAAGTTACAAGAAACTACGTGATATAATTACACTATTCATTACATTATAACTAGTTTATGTATAATTAAGAATAAAAAACTTTTATATAAATATTTTTATTAGTAATATGCAAAATTTTATATAACTAATCTCTTTTGAATTCAAGTAATATACAACCAAAAGTTGTACAACCAATATGCATTCAATGAATTTGAATCGTTGGATGATGATTATATGGTTGAGATTAAATTTAATAACTTAACATTAAATTCAATGGAAGTTGAATCTCAACCACATAATCATGATCTAACGGTCCTGATTTATTGGTTGCACATTGGTCATACAAAAGTTAGTTGCATACTACCTAATATCTTTTTTATGGATTCAAGTAATATGCAACCAAAAGTTGTACAATCAATATGCATCCAATGAATCTGAACCATTCGATGGTGATTATATGGTTGAGATTAAATTTAATAACTTAATATTAAATTCAATAAAAGTTGAATCTCAACTACACAATGATGATTTAACATTCATAATTTTTATTAAAGAAATTATGAACTTACTAATAATATACCACAATCTGTCCTCACATCTCCATTACTTAATTAGCCAATAAGGTAACATGATCAATGACATTATGATTTTGAAAACGATGGAATAATTCATAAAGAGAAAAAAAAGCATTATTAATAAGATAGTATAATCCTACGATATTTCAAATATTGATTGCACTGTACTATCATTATTAACAAATAGTGGATAACAATTTATTTATAAATTTGGTAAAAAATATATGGTAAATGTAACCAATATTTCTAAAATCGGACCGATGATTGAACTGGTCGACGAACTGGGTCATGGTTCGACCGATTTAATAAAATTTGATCGAATTGAACCGAATTTTTATTAAAATAATATTATTTATATTATTTCAAGAAAATATATTAAAAATTAAAGTATAAAAGGTAATAAGTAATAAAATAAAAATCACATTACCAACATTTTAAATTAATCAAATTGTAGAAAATTGTTTTATTACGAATATCCTTTTTTACATTCATTCTATAAAATCTTGTCCCTTATTTTTCTCCTCCTATCAAATATAATCCCTTATTTTTCTCCTTTTCATCCATTAATACTATAATATATTTTCCTTTTTCTATTTGTTTTCCATTATTTCAACTTTTTTTACTCTTTTTTGGAAAAAGACGGATTGAATCGGGTTTCGGTTCAACCTAGTTTTGGTCGGGTTGACCTCGTTCAATCCTACTAAATCAGACCGGACCGATGGTCGATTCGCGGTTGAACTGATTGGATCGGCCGGTCCGGTCCGATTTTAAAAACATTACATCTCGAACAAATATATCAATTCAACTATTCATCGAAAACTTAGGAGAAACTACGATTTCGTTTAGAAACACAATCTTAGAGTCTAATTTGAATTAGATATTTAGAGTGACTTAGTAGATTATGACTAGATTAGATTATCTAAATCTTATTTCAATAATATTTTATTATTAATTATAAAGAGTGGGTTCAAATGATTAAACCCTTTAGAAATCATATTTTTAATTTCACCAATTTGATGAAATAAGGATGAATAAGTAGTTTTAAGCCAAATTAAGTCTTATATTTATACATTATTATGTATTCTTTAAAATATTTTCCATTAATATTAATATTTAATTTTTCAAATTAGATGAGTAACTAGTTACAAGAGAAAATAAATAAAGAAATAAAAAAATATAGAAGACAAAAAAAAAATAAAGTTACAAGAAACTACGTGATATAATTACACTATTCATTACATTATAACTAGTTTATGTATAATTAAGAATAAAAAACTTTTATATAAATATTTTTATTAGTAATATGCAAAATTTTATATAACTAATCTCTTTTGAATTCAAGTAATATACAACCAAAAGTTGTACAACCAATATGCATTCAATGAATTTGAATCGTTGGATGATGATTATATAGTTGAGATTAAATTTAATAACTTAACATTAAATTCAATAGAAGTTGAATCTCAACCACATAATCATGATCTAACAGTCTTGATTTATTGGTTGCACATTGGTTATACAAAAGTTAGTTGCATACTACCTAATATCTTTTCATGGATTTAAGTAATATGCAACCAAAAGTTGTACAATCAATATGTATCCAATGAATCTGAATCGTTGGATGGTGATTATATGGTTGAGATTAAATTTAATAACTTAACATTAAATTCAATAAAAGTTGAATCTCAACTACATAATGATGATTTAACATTCATAATTTTTATTAAAGAAATTATGAACTTACTAATAATATACCACAATCTGTCCTCACATCTCCATTATTTAATTAGCCAATAAGGTAACATGATCAATGACATTATGATTTTGACAACGATGGAATAATTCATAAAGAGAAAAAAAGCATTATTAATAAGATAGTATAATCCTACGATATTTCAAATATTGATTGCACTGTACTATCATTATTAATAAATAGTGGATAACAATTTATTTATAAATTTGGTAAAAAATATATGGTAAATGTATCCAATATTTCTAAAATCGGACCGATGATCGAACTGGTCAACGAACTGGGTCATGGTTCGACCGATTAAATAAAATTTGATCGAATTAAACCGAATTTTTATTAAAATAATATTATTTATATTATTTCAAGAAAATATATTAAAAATTAAAGTATAAAAGGTAATAAATAATAAAATAAAAATCACATTACCAACATTTTAAATTAATCAAATTGTAGAAAATTATTTTATTACGAATATCCTTTTTTACATTCATTCTATAAAATCTAGTCCCTTATTTTTCTCCTCATATCAAATATAATCCCTTATTTTTCTCCTTTTCATCCATTAATACTATAATATATTTTCCTTTTTCTATTTGTTTTCCATTATTTCAACTTTTTTTACTCTTTTTTGGAAAAAGACGGATTGAACCGGGTTTCGGTTCAACCTAGTTTTGGTCGGGTCCGTTCAATCCAGTTTTAATACTAAATCAGACCGGACGTCGATTCGCGGTTGAACTGATTGGATCGGCCGGTCCGGTCCGATTTTAAAAACACTAAATGTAACGATTGAATTAATGTATTCACACTATACTAAAATAAACATAAGAACATAAATTACACTCATTTTTACATGCAACATATTAATTTATAATATTTTATTTTGAATAGTAATATTTATAAGATTGTTATTTTAATATAAAAAATAATACATATTTTTAAATAAGATATAAAAATGAAGGGGGGTCGTCGCCCCCACTGCGATCTCGCCGACGTCAGTTAGGTAGAGAGAGAGCGAGAGCGAGATAGAGAGAGAGCAAGCGAGAGAAATATTTACCATCCATAAAGAGAAAAAAACGAGGAGGGGTCGCCGATGATACGGAGCAAAGGGGGGCGGTGTCGCCCCCATTTAGCTCCACGTCATCGGCGACGTGATGCGGAGCAAAACGAAGCGGGTGGGAGGTGACATCCCCTCTTTTGCTCTGCGTACGCGATGTGGAGCAAAACAAAGGGGGGATGCCCCTCTTTTGCAATCGACGCGACATGACACAGAGCGAAATGCGAGGGGTCGCCGATGACACAGAGCGACACAACACAGAGTGAAACAAGGGGGGTTGCCGATGATGTGGAGCAACGACACGGAGCAAAGGGGGCGGTGTTGCCCCACTTTAGCTCCACGTTGTCGGCGACGCACCGCGGAGCAAAACGAAGGGGGTGGGAGGTGACACCCCCTCTTTTGCTTTGCGTATGCGACATGGAGCAAAAAAAAGGGGGGATGCCGCCCTTTTTCGATCGACGTGATGCTACATAGAGTAAAATGAGGAGGCATCACACACCTCTGCGAACCCCTCCTTTTGCGTCCCCCCTCCTTTTGCGTCCCCCCTCCCTCTTTGCTCCATGTCATTGACGACGCGGAGCAAAGGGGCCCCCGAGTGCGTCAGCCCTCCTCTACAATCTCATCGACATCCCTCCCCCATAGTTTTAACGTCGGTTGGGGGGGTGTCCTCTCCCTTCGATGCCGATAAGGAGAGGGACAACACTTCCTCCTTTTTTAAAATAAATTTTAACAATTATATATTATTTTAAACTTTTAAACATCAAAAGAAATGAGAGAAGGTTAGTTTAGTAATTTAATAAATAGAAAAAATAAAAAGGTAATGGGAAAGTTAACGGAACTAAACAGATGGATTAACATTGTAATGACCCGAAATACACCCTAAAAGTTTTGATTATTTAAAGGTATTTCACGTTATTAGGTCGTTCGCCATACATCAATTAACAACGAAAGACTTAAAAATTTAGATAAAGTAACAATAAATAAATACTTTCTATTACTCACAAAGACTAATATTCCGTAAGGCACCAAATGCCTAAAACCTTCCATACAATTTATTTAACCCTAAGCATGTGCAACACTTCGTCGTGAGCTTGAGCTATCATCAATCACTTAATTTTGATTACCTATATGAATTCAGAGTGTATGATTTTTAGAGTAGTAAAAACCATGCATGCCGTGATATCCTATCACATGATATTACATGCAATGCATATCATCGTAATAATTATAATATATGAACATGCATGCCATGAATTATATAATGAACTTTACATGACATTACATCATACTTACATTCATTCTTCATAAAACATTCACGAAATATAAACATCATGCCATACTTGTTTACTTCAGATTCATCATCTGTAAGTGTCATATAATAGAAACATACATTCATTTCATGTCCATCCTATGAGTTTCTTCATAACTTCTTGATTTTTAGTTCTTGTCTTCTTTCATACTTTACATCTCCTCGAAGTTGCTTTGTAACTCTTTAGATCTTCTTTTATTTTTCATTTCTTTCTTTATTATGTGATCCATCACATGTCATCTTCATCCTTCATCTTTATCACATAATACTATTTTGATTTTCATTCCATATCATGAGTCATATCTTAGAAATACAAACATCATAATAGTGAGAGACTTTATTCCTAGTCATATTTAGGGATACACACACTTTACGATGAAGAACATTGTTTATTGAAAAGTACATACACAGAAGTAAAACTTTACTTCTCAAGCTTAGATCTGCTTGAAGTACATACATAAGTGTAGGACCTTACTTTTCATATTTATTTCATCATTATCTTAACTTTCTTTATTATAACTTACTTTGAAGTTAATTTTACTTTCATTCTTACTTTATTTTATAACATCTTTGATCTTACATAGTTTAAAGAATCATATCACATCTACTACGCTACGTCCTTAGGAACACACATTATAATAGTGAAAAATTTTATTCCAAAGAATACACATGATATAATAATGAGGGACTTTATTCTGAATAATACAACACTGTAATAGTGAGAAACTTTATTCCAGAAAATACGCGCATTTTCTGATGAGAGATTTTGTTCTCTGAAAAGCACATATACAAATGTAGGACTCTACTTCGTAGGCTTAGGTCTTCTTGAAATACATACATAGGAGGAGGACTTTTCTTCTCATCATTGATTAGTGACAATGGCATTCTTCAACTTTGTGTGCATTATGCTTTGCAAGACATCAATTATTCTTATCAATCATTCTTCATCTTTTAGTCTAATTATGGTTGAGCATATTCAAACGTGTGTCTAAGTGATTGTCAATACATCAATAAATGTTTCATAAATAACATCATATGTAAAATGTATAAAACTCCATAAGCATTATACGTCAACAAATAAATGTATTTTGAATGTATATAACATTTAAAGAAAACGCATAATATTAACATAACACTTGTTAACATAAATTATAATATGTCAACTTTTCTTATTTGACAATTCTGACACATCATCAATAAAAAAAATTATAACTCAATAATAGAAATTCATTTTGATTGATTATAATTTTTTTGCAAACTATACTTTCATGGGCATCACATATAAAATTAATGTATTTTATCTTTTTGACATTTAATCTCAGAATTTCATACAAGTATCGAGATCTATTCTTTATCTAGTATTATGGCAGTAGACACTAAAATATTAAAAAATTAATTTATATTTGTTATTTTCATTATTTCAATTTCTATAGAATGATAATACAAACACTTAACTTGTGCATAAAGTTCAAACCCTAGTTTAATATTTCTAAATTAATAGAGATTTTACAAATTCATCTCATTGTACCTGCTACAACATGACAGTAGTTCAATTTATGGATCATAATTATTTTTGTACATCTTCAAATAAAACAAATTTATGTGGAAACTAAACTTAGAGCACTTTCCATCCATATATTATTTGTAATTTTGAGATAACTAAAACTTATCTAAATAATTATTATAAAATAATCACGAATTTAATAGATTATGCAACATAAAATTATGAAACTTTCATTCATACAACCCTCAATTAAAATCTTTATCAAGAACAATATATTCTTGAAATTCTCAATTCAAACAAAAATAATCATTTATAGGGGAGAGAGGGGTTTGGATCCTCTTTATATACCTTTTAGGTTTTAGGTTTAAAATCACTTTTCTTACTCAT
This sequence comes from Pontederia crassipes, assembly GCA_030549335.1. NCBI lineage: Eukaryota > Viridiplantae > Streptophyta > Magnoliopsida > Commelinales > Pontederiaceae > Pontederia > Pontederia crassipes. Next base: position 72,921,591 of record CM060188.1, on the reverse strand, counting down.
CTTGTATTATTCTTCATCATCTACAAGCATTTAGGCCTTTTTGTTCTTTTTCTATAAACCTTGATCTTAAAATATAGCCACAATAAAAAAAAAGACTCTAAATCTTTTTCTATAAACATTTATCTTCTCTTTCTTGATCTTAAATTATAGCCACAGTAAAAAAACTCTAAATCTTCTAACCTTAACCTTAAGCTTTTCTTACATTATGATTTTGAAAATTAACAAAAGTAGAAATTGCAGAATTATTTAGGAACGATGAGTTCATAGATTAAGATTAAATGTAAAAAATTATGATAGTTTAGAGAAGATACAAAGAAATAATCTTTAAAATAAAATAAGAAACCGTAATTCATTATATTCTATAAGTTAGACTTATGAATTTTGTGTTTTAACTTCTAAATGCTGTTCTAAAATAATACGTATATTAGCATTTTGATTGGATCAAAATTTTGTCCACTATTTAGTAATTTAGTTTTTTATGTATCAAATTGTCTTAAAATATATATTAAGAGTTGTTTCGTTCCCATGAACATATATTTTTTAATTGCCACATAAGTGTCGAGAGATCTTTGCTTTTTTTTTCTCATCCACATGATGCATATGTTGTATATCCAAATTCCAAAATTAGATTTTAGTTTGCGCATTAACAGTTATCAAATTACTTACTAATTAATATTTATACATGTATTAGTATTATGTTTTAAATATTACACGAAGGATTTCATGGACGTGCTCCTGGCTTAAGTGTAGTACTAGCACTCTCCTCCCTACATTCATAATTGTAGGATATATGGTAAATAAAAAAATGTGTGATTCACTGTAGCAAGTTGTCCGGTTCAACATGTTTCACGATCGATTCAGTAAAGAATCTCGCCGTTTGGTCATGGAATTAAAACCAAACATGTTTAAAATTATTTTGGTCAAACGTAACAAACCGTGAAGCCACATGAAAATGCTATGTTTATTATCATAATAAGAATAAAAATATTTTTCAAAATAAGAAGAATATAAAAAAATAAAAAAATAAGAAGAATATAGATATTTTATTTTTTACTTTTTGAATCATTATTTTATTTTAAATATTAATGTTATTATAATATTAATCATAAACTGTTTATAATAAAATAATTTATTTAGAAATATTATATTTTAAACTTCTATTCTCTTTCATCCAAACACAAGCGAGAATAAGAATATCTTTACTTTCTTTATTCTCCTTAAAAATATTCTTCAACCAAACGACCCTTCACACTTCACCGTCGCCTTACTGTAGTGTTCCCTCTACACGTCGTCTCCCTTAAGCAAAGAGGTCTTTTGGCCCCTCGCCCTTTTCTCTATCGTCTCCATCTGCGACATGATTGGTTCATCATCATTATTCACTTGCTCACCGTCGTCGTTTGCTTGCTTAATGTCGCCATTATTCACCGCATGCTCATTGTCGTCATCGCTTGACGTCATCATCGCTTACTCACATGTTCGTCGTCGCTCGCCTCGCCGACTCCATTGTTTGCTCACCTCGTCACTAGATCTCATATGCCGAGATGATGCAAAGTGACGAGGTGAGGCGACACCGATCTTCAGATGCTCAAAAGCAACTAATGTTATCAAAATCGGATCGGACTTATCAGTTCAATTGTGAATCGATCAGTAATCCGGTCGGTTCGGTTCGATGTCAAAACTATTTTTGATATTAAATTGAAAAAACTGATTGAACCGGGGCGATTGAACCGAAACCGGTTCAATTAAAATTTTGAAAAAAAAATTAAAAAATGATAAAATAAGAAAGTTAGAAAAGGGAAAAAAGAATTATAAGAAAGGTAGAAAAAGAGGGAATATGATATGTATAAAATTAAATATGAATTGAAATAAAAAAGATAAGTATTTATAATTGAATAATATTAAAATGAAAAATTATCAAAAAGCATAAATAAAGAAAATAAAAAGGAAAGCATTGAATAAAAAAGAGGAATAAAAATAATTTAAGATAAAATTTATTAATATAACATCTATCATCATTAAATAATAGATATTAAATTAATAATAATCTATTTATATTTATATGTTAATTATTATTATTTATTACTAAAACTTTTTAATAACTATTATATTAAATTTAAATATAATTAATAGATTTTAGTACAATATTTATATACTAGATCATATAACTTATATCATATCTTTATAATTATTATAAATAATATTATTTTAATAAATTTTGATTCAATATTATTTTAACAAAATTTTATGAATGAGTAATCGAAACGATCCAATCATGATTCAGTAAAAAGTTCGTTGAGTTGTGAAAATATTGGAAGAAACTTAATATTCTAAAGACAACGTCGATGGGATTCGACGTGTCGAATTTGGGAGTCCCTCCTCGAGGCACAAATTCCACCTACTGCTAAGAGTAGACTATTTAAATAAAATTGGGTCGCTCATATAACTAGCTAGTAATTATTTTGCACACTAATAAATATAATAGAAAGAAATTATAATGTTAAAAATAAATGTTTTCTAACGATTTTTTTTATGTTGCTTTATTGTGTTTTAATCTATTAAATGTAGTAAAATTAATTAAATTAAATAAACTTTGTTTTCCGATTATTATTATTATTTTTTTCAAACGTTGTTGGTGAAATTGTAACTTTGGCGGTGGGTGGGCTCTCGGTGGCAGCGGCATTTATAACATGACGCTGGTGCCCGTGTATCCATCCGTCCCCTGTGTTTTGTTCACCTCAGAGTATGGACTGTGGAGAGAGAAAGAGATGACAGCCTCCTGTCTCTCTTTCTTCTTTGTTTAAACTTTGCAGGTGGTGAGATGATGGCGCGGGAGCGGGAAGGTAGAGGAGAGAGAGAGAGAGAGAGAGAACGAAAATATAAAAAATATCGTCATTTAATTTAACTATGCAAATCATGGACAATTTTGAAAATTTTAAATGTACAAATACTGATAGATTATTTTGCAACTTACGGTTAACATATGTCTTTTGATTTTTCTTGGATAGAGACCCACCGCTGGAGGCTATGTATTTGGACAATCTTGGTACCGTTGGTAATAGATGATTTCCTTTTAAAAAAAATTATTATATTATCTTTTATTATATAAAGTTATTGTAGAAATTAAATCAAAATCGAAATTTTGAACTCTTCCCCGTAGAATAATAATAATAATAGAAAAAGTCGCCATAGATAAAATAAAAAAAGAAAGATCATTTTCTTCGATTTTTCGTATCTAATTCAAAATATAAATTTATTTTACGACGTCACTAAATTTTACCGTATTCTTCATTTAATCCTTTCATCTCATTTTGTTAACTTTTTTTGTTAGTTTTTTCATTTGTAAAAAGACTAAAATATCTTTCCACAAACTCTTCTTTATTTTAATGTTTAAAAATAAAAAAATACTGAAAATATATAAAAACCTTTTCTAATTTATTATTTATATATTAATCCCTCTTTGGGACAAAAGTTTCTATATCTTTAAAATTTTTATATTATTTTTTAATATTAAAATAAAGAAGAGTTTGTGAAATAGCATTTTAGTCTTTTTATAAATGAGAAACAACACTAATAGAAAAGTTTGTAAAATCAGACGAAAGAATTAAAATAAAAAATATGATAAATTTTATTGATATAATAAGATAAGTTCATATTTTAAAGTTAGATGAGAAAAATTTATGAAAATAATTTCAGAAAATAATTTAACGACTTAAAAATGACAAATGAGTTTTTAAATTAGAAATAAAGTCACGCATAAGATAGTCGCAAATTTCTAAAAGATATTGTGATAAAATGTATATGGATATAGAAAAATGTGTAGTCTGCCTATGTGTTGTGTAATACGTGACACATAAATCAGCTCATCTAATCTCGTTCAATGATTCTGATATCAATTATTTAACATAATTTTCATTCTCCCTCTAGTATATGTAATTTGAATTTAACATATTTCGATAAAAAAACCGTCTTACAAATTAATTTCATTGCATTATTTTGAGCGAATTAATTAAAATGTATTATTTAAATGAGTTTAATTTAGGTGTCAGAACATGTCAAACGATTTTATGCATATTTATTTTATTATTTTCAATATCTTAATTAAGCAGTACTCATATTTATAAATTGTTGAATGGAAATCGTAAAAAATAGGGAGTACGACAAAAATTATCTAATTAAGGAACACTATTATTTTATTCATAATTATAATATACCTAATTTAAAATATTATTTAACTAAGTTTGAGATTTTAGAAAAAAACTACTCTACCATACAGAAAAAAGAATAATCATAAAAAAATACGGGGACGTTATTATTGTCATTATCATTGGCACCTCGCGCGACTTGTAAATTTATTAAGAAAAATATACAAAAACATATATGTTATGAATGATGTGCATGGCCAAATTTTGTTTTTACAAAAAGGAATCACACAAAAGAAAAATAAATATGTATATATATATATATATATATATATATAAAACGATGGTAATGGCACATATGGTAATTATCGAATTTCGTAGGGGTATCTTGGTGAAGTCATCGGTCATGGCCACACGAACCTCGAAGCGGGTAAAAGATTTTTTTTTAAGTGAAGGACCGGAAGGCAGGAAGGGAGGAGGTGGGTGCGGTGTGGTGCGGTGCTGTGCAGCCTCTGCAAGAGGAGGAACGAAAGGAAGGACAAGGTAAGAAGAAGCAGAGAGAGAGTTGCAGGGGACGAAGGTTGAAAGAAACCCCTCGCTCGACCCATACCACTACGACAACATCGACTGAGACGGTACTACAGACGAGAGAGAGAGAGAGAGAGAGAGAGAGAGAGAGAGAGAGAGAGAGAGAGAGAGAGAGGAGGATTTTTATTTTTATCCCCTTCACATCTTTTAAATTTATTGTCCTCCTCCGCCTGCCACTGTTCGTCGATTTGTATAAGCTAACTGAGTCTCACCGGCGATGCGCAAAGGCGGAGCAACGGCGGTCGCGAGCTTCGTGCCTCCGGCGGAGGGGGCTGGGTCGGGGATGGCGGCGGGGACGACGATGGAGACGCGGTTCCGGGGCGTGCGCAAGAGGCCCTGGGGGCGCTTCGCGGCGGAGATCCGCGACCCGTGGAAGAAGGCCCGCGTCTGGCTCGGGACCTTCGACTCCGCCGAGGACGCTGCCCGCGCCTACGACGCTGCCGCGCGCTCCCTCCGCGGCCCCAAGGCCAAGACCAACTTCGCCTTCCCGGATCCCTCCTCGCATCTCGTCCGTCCGCCTCCTCCTCCTCCAACCTCCGCCGGCGCCCACCAGTTCGACGCCTACCAGGACGACCACCAGGCCACGCTGCCACCTCAGAGACCCACGTCCAGCAGCCTCAGCAGCACCGTCGAGTCCTTCAGCGGGCCCCGGCTGCCGTCCGCCTCGGCCTCGGCCGCACAGATCCACCTCCGGCCATGGCACCTGAGGAGGCAGGCCAACCCGCCGCCCCCGCGCGTCCTCACCGGAGAGGAGGACTGCCACAGCGACTGCGGATCCTCGTCCTCCGTCGTGGACGACGACGGGGACATTGCCTCCGCTTACCGACGGTCACTCCCATTCGACCTTAACCTCCTCCCCCCGCCCGACGACGACTTCGACGCCACGGCTCTCCGCCTATGACGACGCCTGCAACGGTGCTCTGAGATGATACGAACAAGAGAGAAGGAAAACAAAATGAAGAAAAAAAATGCTTCTTTTTTTTTTCTCCGTTCTCTTGGTTTTAGCAATTCTATATTCTGATAATTTCTTCCTCTGATAAAGTTGGTCTTTTTTAGTTTTCGCTTGAATCGTTTTTGTATGGGAGGGTTGGTGATTCCCCTTTTAGAGTCATTGCTAAGGGCACACGGGGATTTAGAAGCCAACTTCAGATCTGAGGTTTCTTCTTCTTTGTACAAAAGCAAATATCTTTCAAATTCCATGAATGAGAAAAAGAGAAGTCCTAGTGAACAATCGCTACTACTTCCAACATCTATTCCTTTCACATTATTGTGACATGGACATCAGATCTACTGGCTTAGTTTTCGTGATACAGTAAGTTCTCAGGTTTCCTGTTCTGATGAGATGTGGCTTCCCAATTTGAAGCAAATAAAATTGTAGCATATATATGGCATGTCTTCTCTTTTTTTTTTTAAAAAAAATTTCTCTGGCCAGCAGTTTTCCTTCATTCATTGTTACCTCAGCAGAACTACAACAGTGTATCTAGTAATATAAATCAGTAGGTGAGAAGTGAAATGAATGAACAACTCTTTCTTTTCTCTGCCGTGGTATTATTTGTTGATGAATTATTGTTCTTGCTGAATGCTCTTCCATATGGCGGCCCTTTGTTTTAAAGAAGCTCTGATTCTGGAATGCTTTTCTTCTTCTTTAGATTAATACTATTCCGTTTGATTTGATCAAATGTCCTTGCAAATTTCTTTTTGCAGTCTTAGATCAGGTACAAGAAGTAATTGGGATGCCAATCCTCCCACTCTTAAGACTAACAGATGAATCTTTTTTTTTCTGCACTAGTTGTGTCTTAGTAAGTGCTTCAACCATGTTCTTATATGTACTTGTAGTTATTTGCATGCCTAAAAGCATTCAAAAAAAAAAAAGAAGAAGAAGAATAAGCTCTTCACTTCATGTGGTGTTCCCTTGTTGGCTTTTTCACTGGTGTAGAACTTTATGATTATCATTTGGTGTATTTGCTTGTGAATCAATCTGATTTGGTATTTCTGATGTGATTCGTCTTAAACTCTAAATCGTTGTCATTTTTTGTTATTCATAAAAAATATATTACCTTTTCGAAGTTAAGATTGATGATTATCATGAATTACCCTTTCGATGCAAAGTTCCTAATCTTAAGAGTTTAGTCTGTACGTTGGGCCAGAAAAAATGTGCTCCATTAAAACTTGATCAGCCATTATCATTGTGCATGACCTAATCTTAAGTGGGTTTGCTCATTGAGCTTCCCCTTCTTTTTACTTGGCAATCATCCAGGGCCTCAAGATGATTTATATTTTTTTGTTGAAGAGTTTGAACATGATGGGATAGGATAGGAGGACACCTCTCACTAATACTATTTATGCTGCATGCCTGCAATTATGGGGGGGCACTTCTTGGTGTTGCATTTAGATTATAAGAAATGAACCCTGCATTTACTGACATACGCATGAAGATACTCCATCCATTATGGGTAAAACATGGTGCACCGCTTGTTTGTCTAAAAGTTGACAGATTGGTAGATTAAGATAGACATGTAAATTGCTTGCAAATGAAGCGTTAGCTTTTCCCATTCACGAAGCAAACTTGTGGTAAATGCGTTATTAGGTGAACCAGCAGCAGCAGCAGCAGCTTTTCAGTATTGGGAGTATACAGTAAGGGATGGCGTGCAAGCTTCCATCTCATGCCTCAAATTAATTTTTTTTTTCCTTCTGTAAATTGGCAGCATAGTTTGTAACATGTCCAAAGTTTGCCAAACTTTTCTAAGTAGAAAAGAAAAATTACACCAAATGCTTTAACTAGGTTTGCTCAAAAATATTTTTCAAGTTCACTTTATAACATCAACCCCTTTCATCTTGTAATTCATTTCATACCCTCAATCTCATCTCACAACATAATGAACTCCACCTCTTCATCACCAATTCAAGAGATCCCAATCTTTAACTCCTTACAACAAGTTAGTATTAAATTACTGCAAACTAGCGTATCCCATCCTATACAATTCTTTTATCTGAAAGAGAAATTAATTTCAGTCGGAGCACTTGAAAGAAAAAAAAAAGATTTTAGGAAGTTGATAAAGTTCTTTGCTATTGCAATGTTTGCAGTTCTGTGATCATCAGATAATTTCATGATTAGGATCAACAATTATCTACTCAATAGTTCTGAAGATGCAACCTAGAGGCACAGTGAACATTCTTTTCTGTCATAAAATACTAATGCTACTACATAAACAAGTAAATATTAAAGTCAATTTCGTATTTTGTAACCTTTTTAATTCATAACATAGGACGATATAATTTTAAAATGGCAATCAAGTTTTTTAATGTTGAACAAAAAGTCCACTGAGAAAAAATTAACGAAGTTGATGTCAAAAGTTTTTTTTTAAAAAAAAAGTTAATTAAAGGGTTTGAACCCTAATAAATGCCAATCATTTTACAAAAAGTATTAAATTAGTATATTTCTCGAAGTTTTTATTCTTGGTTGACCATATGAATTAAGCACAAATGCCAATGTTAGGATTTGGTAGTCAATGCTATTTATTATTGCCCATACCTTGCTCCACATTTGCACGTATCTCTTTAGAAAAAAAAACCGTGCAGTCAATGCAAAAAAATATTCAGGAGGATGCCCCCCTTAATTTTATATCCCCCTTTTCTTTTTCTTTTCAAATTTTACAACCATTTGAAATATTCAATTCTTAAAACAATGTGAACAAGTGGTCAACATCTCCATCTAACAACTATCAACTTCCACAAGATAATTAGAATTTTTATCATGGTCACCATGTCGTTTCTTAGCAATATAATTGGAAATTATTTTCATAAATCACTCCTAAATTATTATGATTTTTTACATCGAACTCTAAATTATGAAGTATTTTTTTCAATTTGATCATTTCATCTTTCATCTGCTATCTTTAATTTTTTCATTTATAAAAAAATACTCATTCTTTCGACTTTATATTTTTGTTTCGACCTCTGCAACTTCAAGGAGTATTTTCGACTTTTTATAAATGAGAAAAATCGAAAATAAGAAAGTCGACGAAATGATCAAATTGAAAAAATAATGACAATTAAAGGATAAAAAATAAATTTGTAGTTTACAGTTAAATATAAAAAATTATGATAGCTTACTAGTGGTTTATGAAAATAATTCTTTAATTTAATGAATAATAAACATGCTCGGCCAAAATACAAGTCTAAGCATTCGGTCCATATTCTTATATCGTTCTGATCGAAATGCGGCTGGCCGCTGATGGGGGATCAGACGGCCGACAGGAGATGGCAATCTAGGGGGGGACGAAGTCGTTAGATATGTCGGAGCATGGAGGCATTCGACAAAGATGAGCCCGTGCAGTTCACTGACAGGGCGGACGGAGAGATCTGTGTCTCGCATGCTGATGCTGTGCTTGATATATTTATGTTGCTGTGTTTTTTTTTTGTTGGTTATTGCTGAATAGTTGCTGAGTGTTTCCATGCCATCCGTTTTAACAGCCTATTGGTTGCTTCCTTGCTGTCCTTTCCATTCCTCCCCACAATATAAGCCACCTGCAGAGTCTTCTTCCAGGCCTAACTCTCTCATCTCATCAAGGCTCTTCTTCTTCTTCTTCTTCTTCTGGTTCTTGATTTGCTGTTCCTTCTCTTGTCCTTCGGAGTTCTTCTGATCAGACCATGCCTGTAAGTGGTTTGCTTCCTTTCTGATTGCAATGGTAGCTTGTTGCTTGCTTAATTCCTTGCTTCATGTATATGATGCATGTTCTCAATTGATCAATCAACCTTGTTGCTCTCGAACTTTGCTTCATTTTGTTGTTGTGTTGTTCTATCATGATGCTGCTGAAGTCGTTTTCTGTTTCTGGCGAGCGTACAGCTGTTCTCAGGCTGGATTCCTTCTGAATTTGGTCAGAATCTAGGGATAAATTTAGACCACCTTAACGGATCCATAAGAGTCTAAAACTGCTTTTATTTAGGCTTTCTTTTGGTTGGTGCCTGCAGATTTCATTCTGATTGTCCATGCTGGTTATGATTGTTGAAGGCTTGAAGCTTTTTTGGGGGCAGAAAGAAAGCTTGGATCTATTATTTTCAGCTTTAACTTCCATAAACATTAATTTTGTATTGATGATTGTTCAAGTTCCAGTTGTTCTAAAATGCGAAAATTCTGTTCTGAATCCTCTGATTCTCCGGCGTTGTGACCAATGGTGAAAATGCAAGATTGGTCCCTTTATTATTTCATAATGATGGTTGTTAGAGTATTGCCGTCCATAATTAATTTGTCGAGCAAAGAAGAAAGCAGCAGCGCAGTTGAAATGGCAATTGATGCAATTTAAATTCCCTGTAAGATGTGGTCAATCCTTTGTCTTCTGCAATTAAACCATGGGCCTGCCTGGACACATCAGAATCTTTCTAGCTATTCTACTTAATATATTGCCACAGGGCTTAATTATTTCATTTGACTTGATCTTGGCGTGAGTTGTCCTATATTTTTTATCGAGTTGTCATGTTCTACTTTTAGTTTTTTTCCCTGTTCTGTCATTTTCACCATCATCCAATTCAGTAAACTTTAATACATGTAAATAATTAGTTTTGAGAAACCATTATTATGTCTGCGAAGAGCTGAATCTGTGAAATATCTGAGAAATGCATGAAGACATTAGAAAAAAAGAAGAAACTGATTGGATTCTGAACCTGGTCAATCTGTTCAGGATCCATCAAATTGTGTGTGACAAAATTTACTTCTGATTAGTGTTCTGCTTGCCTTCTCTTTCTTCTCGCCTTTTGTGCTGACGTGCTCCGTCTGGTTTGCTCCCGGGCGACAGCAACGTGGTGGTCGTGTGCCGCAGTTCGGCAAATGGGAAGACGGACCCAACGCGGCGTACACCATGATCTTTGAGATCGCCCGGAAGGACAAAAATGGAGAACCGATGCTTGCGAACCCCAATGACCCCGAGGACTCGCCGGCAGCCCCCGCCACAGTCGACAGGCCTCCGGCGCCTGCTCCTGCTGCTGCTGCTGCTGCTCGTGCGCCAAGGTTTATTACCAACCCGAACGATCCTGAGCAGAACCCTCAGGACTTCAGAGGCGCCGGAGCTGCGGCATTCCCCCAGGAATACAGACACGTTAAGCAAGAGTACAACGTGAACAGAACGCCGCCCAGGGAGGCGGCGGCGGCGGCGGGGACGTACCGCCAGCAGCCGGCCAAGGCGGCGGCAGCAGCAGGGTACGACATGGAGCAGCAGCCCTACAGGACAGGTAGAAACAGCAGCAGCACCAGGAGCAGCAGCGACTACCCCGACGGCTCGCGCCTCGGTCAACGGCAAGGAACAGCCGGCAGGCGCACTCCCGAGCATGCAGCTGGTGCTGGTTATGGCTATGGAACACCATCACCTTTGCGGCCGCATGGCACGCCGGTGAGTACACGATCGGGAACCTGCGCATGCATCGACGTGCTCCATCTCTTCTTCCTTCTTTCATGCCTGCGTGCATGCATGCACATATGTACGAACTAACGCATTAAAAAATTCGTGGTGCTGCATGCACAGGGGCGCAGAGCTGCGGTGCCGAGGTTCGGGGCATGGGACGAGACGGACCCTGCGACGTCCGAGGGGTACACCATGGTGTTCAAGAAGGTGAAGGAGGAGAAGCAGAACGCCCAAGCTTTCCCGTCGCCGCTTCTGATCGACGAGCCGGAGACCTACCATGCAAGGCCTTCAGGATACAAACCAAGAGATCAATCCGTCTGGACAAAGGTAATGGCCGGATTCTTCTTACTTCACAATTAATCATCATTATTGGTTCATGAATGAGTTCATCTGAAAGGCTGCTTTTTTGCAATGTGGCAGTTATTTTGCTGCTTCAATCCTTCGGTACATTAAAATGGTCGGCGTTCTGTCTCGACGGTGCAAATGACGGATGCGTCAACTTGATCTCCGACGGCTTTTCTTCGGTGCAATTTAATTGTTCGTCAACTTTGTTTGATACGTCCGAAATGGGTTTTGGCAAAACATAAAGTCTGAGTGTGTATATTATTATTTTATGACTCTATATATGTAAATTTCTTAATGGAATAAAAGAAACGAAACAAAAAAAAAAGCAAATATATACACAGAAAAACAAAGAAATTAACAAATTCTTTCTTTCTTCTTTTCTCTTTTATGTAAAAGAAAATTTAAAAGAGGGAAACATGCCGGCTCAATGCAAAGTTTTGTGTACTCTACAAAAATCAAGTGTATCATTTAAAAAATTATTATCATCATTTTTTTTGTCTTAAAGATGGGAATTTAAAGTTTTCCTTGAATTTGAGTGCGTAGGATGCCTACTAAATTCTTAATGAATTTCATATTCAACCTTACACGTTAACATATATACGCTTCATCTTGTATTTTGATCCCATTTCAAAGATATTGGGAAAAAATATACCTCAATTATTGGAGTTTAAATGTCAATCATACATGGGTCATTTTAGTCTATTAACTATCTATATCTATATTATATATTATATTTATTTATTATTATTATATAAGCACGAGTTCACGATAAACATTTATTATATAACATTTTACTTCTTTTTATTTTCATTACCTTATATAACAAGCATTTATTTAACATAAATTTTTTTATTCTTTTAAAACAATGGATTGTGATTATTAATTTAAATATTATACATGCCAATTATCGCTCTATCATGCTTTTACCTTTGTTTTTAATAACAACTATGATGATCCAGACAATGCGCGAATAATACAAAATTAAGTGAATATTTTGATTAAAAAAAGTATTTTGATATATTTAATTATTATGAGAAATCAAAATTACAAATTGAAATATAAATTATTTAGACTATCTAATATTCTCTTTACTTAGAAACACATATAAGTTAACATATCATAATACACTAAACTTTCAGTCCGCTGGCTGTTACACAAGTACATAATTTGAAAGATTAACATTAAATTCAGGATAGTTGACAACGGACGGAATTAAAAGAAGAGTTCAATATTGGCGTTCCTTACCTCATTTTTTTTATTTTTTACATTATCAAATTTTCATTTAATAATTCATGATTAAATTTTTTAAATAGTTTATCACGATTGAATAGAAATTTGACGGTGAAGACAATAAAAAACAAGAGATTATAGGGAACGATTGAAAAATGTATTGGGCTTGCATTTTGGGCCAACATTTAATGAGGCCAATGAGTGATCTCATGAGATGTACATCAAAAAGAAATGTTTGGCATATCATCACCGAATTAAGTTCTCTGTTTTTCCATTAGTATAATTATATAAAAAACCATTCTTCCATCGTCATAAACTAGGTTCTAAATTTTTCACATTTATTGCACAAGGATCTCCTTTTTTAAAAAAAAATACTTAATTCTTTTTGTTCAATTTATAACCATAATTGATTCTTGTAAAATAATTGCTTTATTTCTTCAATATATATTTTGTTAGAAATGCCACAATATAGACAAAATGGGAGTGTTCCTTACTTTTTTAAAATGAGGGAAATCACATTCCCCCACTTTTAAATTCATTAAATCCTGCGCACATGATTGCTGCAATTAGCTATATGTTTGGTATATTTATAGCATTCTTTTTGTACTTTTTTTCTTCTAATGAAACTCCCTTTCTAATTATTTTGATGTCCACTTTATTTTTAAATAAATAGTATATCTTATAATTAAGTAAATACCATTCATTTTAATAATTTTAACAATGTCTATTATTTAGTTTTTTTTATCTCATTTGTCGTGTGACAAAGTAAAAATGTCACATTTGAAAAAAATGTACCTTTTATAACATAGACACATATTTTGTACAAAATAATTACAAAGAGTCTTTATTTTATTTGATTCTAATGTGTGATTTCATCAAAATTGCGGTGGTAGCGGCAAGAACAATGGAAGAGCTCACAACGCCCCCTTCAAAATCTCCCATGCATGTCCAATTTGTGGACAAAATCAACTGACCCTTTTTTTCTTTTTTGAAAAGGGTGATGTAGATTAATCAAGATGACCAAAATGGTCATTGTACAAAATACTTTACAAATTCCGCGGGGGGTTCACATCCTAAAAAACAGCATTAGCAGTAGATTTGGCCATTTTAGCGAGAACGTCCGCGGCCTGATTACAATTCCGTGGACAATGAATACAAATAATTTGCTCAAAAAGTGTTAATAGGTGATGGAACTCCTTAGTAATAGACCAAATGAATACAAATAGTTTGCTCAAAAACTGACCCTTCACTTGCTCCATGGAGACTCTGATAATAGGGGCGAAGACATTTATCGACGTCGGATAGGATTAGTGACAGTGGCGGAGTCGGACTAAAATTATAGTGAGTTCATAAATAATTCTAACAAAGTTTAAATAATAAAAAAATATATTTTTTAAATTATAATATACAAAGTATTAATTTTAATTATCAAAATCATATTAACTTTATATTTAAATACAAAAAAATTATGTATAAAATCAAGATTAAGTGTATAAAATTATGTCAAAAATTATTAGTGATATAAACAATACAAATAAATTATATTTATCATGTAATTATACAATTTAAGCTAATGGGGATAAATATAATTATTAAGAATATTATTCTATTTTTATGCAATATAATAACATCATGTCAAAAATTAATAAGGACAAATGTATAGTTTTATAAAGATTATAATAAGGAGGAATGTATAATTTAAGAGAGGAATAATATTTCTCTAATTAATATAATATGATTCATATTATAATAAAACAAATTGTATTTATTATAAAATCTAATGCAAAAGAAAAGAAATATCTATTTTGCCGACAAAGGATTCAAACTTGGGACTTTCCATCTAACACTAATGCTAGCATTGAACCACCGAGACAAATAAAAACTCTGATATAAATTATCGTATATTTAGTGATTAGTGAAATTCAAAAATCACATCAACAAATTCGAGTCATCCCTCAAATGTTAGACGATGAAGATATCGGTGGATTGTGTCCATAACAAATGCTAGTCACGTTTGTCTATTCTGTTCCATGCTTTGTGTCTATTTTGATCGGTGCCGTTTGTGTTTGTCTGTGTTTTGTTGGGACAATAATGTAGCAAACTAAGACAAATAACATACTAATTTTTGTGAGTTTTTTGTGTGTCTATTTTTGTGTTTTGTGAGTTTTTTTCTTTGACCACGAGTGACTCTATATGCAATGTAACATACTAATTTTTGCCACTTTTCGTGGGCTATTTTGAAATATGATAGATTGTCGAGCATGATTTAATTGGGCTATTTAATTGTTTCTCTGAAACCAAATAACAATTGTTTGCTCTCTTTCTATATATAAATGGAGAGGTAAAAGCACGAGAGTAATATCATAACACAATAACATATATCAAATTTTTATACATGATAATATATATATACAAATATAAGTTAATTTTTTTAGAAAATAAAAATATCTTATAATAATTTGCTATATAAGGTAATAAAAATAAAAATAAGATTACATTAACATTAATATTTCCTTTTATCAATTTTAATATGATTAAAATAACCAATATTTTCTTTCTAAAAAATAATATGCAAGTAAATAATAATTCATACTTACTAGATAATTTATTATTTTCAGAATTAAAAAATAATGTGAAATGAATAAGTCAATTAAGATTAATCTTTCCTTTTTATAGCAATTTGATTATGATTAAAAGAAAATAAAAATTATCTTATGATAGTACGTTATATGAGATAAGAAAAATAAAACAACATTACTTTATAAGTATATTTTGATTAGAAGTAGATTTTTTATATGATTAAAATAAACAATATTTTCTTTCTAAAATATAAATTATTAATGTTGGTCCCACGAGTCGCAAAAACTTATTATTTGGCTTCATAGTAAATAAAACTAAATAATCTAATTTAATCATGCTCGATAATTTATTATACTCCAAATACCCCAAAGTTCAATTAACTAAATTAATACTAGCCATGATAAGTGAAAATAAAATAAAATAAAAATGCATATGGAGGAGCTCGTCGTCAAAGGGAAAAAAATAAAAAAATCCACGCCTGTCACCGGTCACCACCATCAAGTTGACACTGACATGTAAACTTTTATCATCCAATTTTAAAATTATACGAATGGTCCTCCAACTTTGAGTCGATTTTTAATTGATCACTCAACTTCAATTTGTAACTAGACGTTCATCATCTTTTATTTTCTTGCATGATTAATCCTTTGACCGATGATAGTAGATTTTCCGGATGTCTTGCATACGTGGTTGACACGTGAGCCGTTTCTCTCTCATCCACGTCATTTAAGTCATCCACATCATTTAACGTTCCAAACCAGGTAAATTACACGGATCGTCCTCTAACTTTGAGTCAATTTCTAAACAGTCCCCCAACTTTGATATTATTGCATGATTCATCCACTTGACCGATAAGAAATAGTTTTTCGATTATCTTACGACGTGACATAATAAAATATAATAAAAAATTTTAACTAGTTGACAACACACAATAAAAAATATTATAAAAATTTAAGAACGCGGACGAGCTGGCAGAAGAGGGTGTCGGCCCCCTCTCCAAGCTCGCCCTTTGACGAGTTGGCATAGGGGGCACTGACCCCCCCTCTCCAAGCTCGCCCACTAGTGAGCTTCGCACGAGGGGCACACCAACACCCACTCGTGAGCTCGTCGGTGATCCTAAAAAATTCAAAGTTGAGAGATTATAAAAAAATAAAAATGATAGGAACGTCAACGAACTCGCGAGGGGATGTTAGCATTCCTTGTGCGAAACTCGCCAATAGACGAGCTTGGAGAGGGGGGCTGGCGCCCCCCATGCCAGCTCGCCAAAGGGCGAGCTTGGAGAGGGAGGGGGGGGGGGGGGGGGGGGAGGCCGACACCCCTCCTCTGTCAGCTCGTTCGCGTCCTGAAATTTTTGTAATATTTTTTATTGTGTGATGTCAGCTAGTTAAATTTTTTTTATATTTTATTATTCCTGCAAGGTAATCGAAAAAATTTTTCTTATCGGTCAAGTGGATGAATCATGCAATAATATCAAAGTTGGGGGACTATTTAGAAATCGATTCAAAGTTGGAGGATGATCCGTGTAATTTACCTGATTTGGAGCGTTAATGATGTGGATGACTTAAATGATGTGGATGAGAGAGAAATGGCTCACGTGTCAGCCACGTATGCAAAGCAATCGGAAAACCCACTATCACCGGTCAAGAGGATTAATTCTACAAGAAAATAAAAGATGAGGAATGTTCTGGTTACAAATTAAAGTTGGAGGATCACTTGGAAATCGACTCAAAGTTGAGAGATTATTCGTGTAATTTACCCATATCTTTGCTTTGCAGCTACGTGAGTGCTTTGTCATCACATGAGTAGATGAGAGAGAATAAACAGGGTAGAACATTTCACTTTTTGTTCCAGCCTTCTCCTTGTCCATTGTCCTTCTATTCTGCAATGGTGGCCACTGTAACAATGGAAGAGCTCGTGAGGCACTGTTAGCAGCATCCGTAGGCAATCCTCTTTGTGGCGTGTGTTGAATTTCAAACGACATCAAGACAAGTGAATTGGTGTTAAAAATTAAAGTTATTAATTTTATAAAATACATTACGAACGTTAAAAATTGATTTTTTAAATATTTTAAATTAATACAATTCAGATCGTATCAAACACAATATGAAAGAGAGAGAATTCAAACACAAGAACACATATGATTATTGACGATGTTTGATCACATCTACGTCTCCGCTCCGACTTCTTGACTTCGAGATCGTCGGAGATTCTATTAAAATATCTTCCTTTGTTTCAATTGGGGCAATGAAGAAAACCATTTACATCAACCACATTTTCTTCGTTTCGAGAGTCAAGACAATCTCTCTTCCTAGAAAATGAATCTTTTCTCTCACTCAAGAAATAATATATGGAATATCTTTCACACAAGAACTCTCTCAGTCCTTTTGACTCTTTTATAATAAAAAAGAAAACTTAAATGAAAACTTCAAGGGAAAGGATTTTCTTTTGATAACTTGAAGTTTTTCTTCAACGCTTGAATAAATGTATTTGCTTCTAGCTTTGACACTCCTTTTATACCCTTAAGCATGTGAAAAATTTGTCCAGAATTTGTTTTACAATTTTCTCATTAAAAAATAATCGTTACTGTTCATTTGACTCGAAAGTCGGTCGACAGCATATCTGGACCGGTCTATGTGGCTGTTGAGCTTATTTCTTCAGCTTCTGCGAAGTGTTGTGAGACCCAACCTGGCCCGGCTGGTTGGATTGATCAGACCGGTGTTTGAGCGCTAAAACAGTCCGCGAGTCGGTCAAAACTCGGCCATGCAATTGACCCACTTTGACCCGGTCAAAACTCGAGTTCAACCGGCCGACCCAACGGGTTTGACCGACTCAGACAGGTCAAGTTATAAAAATATATATAAAAAATAAAACATATAAAATTATTAAATTTTTTTAGAAATATTATTTTTATATATATTTACTTGAAATTTATGTTTTAACATTCTTCTTTATCATATATATAATATTTCATCGATATTTTTATTTTTTATAATTACCTCACGAGATTTTTTAAAAAAATATTTGATTAATGATTCAATTAATGCTTACTTTATTATATTATTTGATTTGAATATTTTATTTTATTATATTTTGTATTTTTTGCTAAATAAGATATTACATATTAATAAATTACAATGATCACCTTAACTTATTTTATTTTTTTATTAATTTATATTATCCGGTTCAACCATTCGATTCGACCCGGTCCAATCGGTCTGACCTGACCCGTTAGGCAATCTGGGTTGGTGGCTGAGTCGGGTTTTACAACATTGATTCTGCGCTTGATCGGTCGACCGGACTATCGATCGGTATAATCTCGTTATTTTTTATTTTGCCTATTGAATCAATCGGCCGGTGCATCGATTGGACTATCGATCGGTGTAGTCTCGACTTGGATCTGGGCAGCTCCTATAATTATCAATCGACCGCTATCTCTGATCGGTCGAGACTATACCGGTCGATTGATAATTATAGGAGCTGCCCAGATCCACGTCGAGACTACATCTCGACTGGCTTTCATTGTATCGACCGATAGATTGATCGACCTGCACTATTTTGAGCATAACTTTTTACACAATTATCAAAATGAGATAATATTAGATTCTATGGATAGCTAACATGATTATCTACAAATTTAATATTTATCATTCATCCAAAATACGATAAAATAATTGTCAATTATTTAATCATAGTGCATAAAGTTATTTCTTTTTCTTTAAATTTTTCAATATTTCACTTTAATTTTTCGAGGTTTGTATCATCAAAATATAATTTTATATGGCATTAAAACTTTGCTCCAACAATCTCCTCCTTTTTTATGAAGATAAATCGAGAAATATGAAAATATATAAGTTGCGAAAAAGTTGTAAAAAAATCAATTTTACTCTTCCTAAAACTTAGTTTTCCTTGTAACGATAGATATTCACCTAAGTACTAATTGTAAGGTATTCTTCATATAAGATTATATTCATTATATTCATATCATATTTCTCCTCCTTTTGTTTCATAAAAAAGTAGTTTGTACATGAAGGACATAGGAAATCATATGTAACTCCTCCTTAATCATGTTATAAAAAAAAAATTATTCTCCCCTTTTTGTCATGTAATAAATATGCAAAGTATTCAGTATAAAGAGTTATAAAATATGCAAAAATAAATAACTCCTCCTAAATTTATGACTATTATGGCAAAATGAAACCAAATTGATCTAGAGATTAGAAAGGCCACAAGTCAAAAAAAATATTAAGAATCAAATTTTCGCATAAAAACTTTGATGCAATAATGATATTAAATGATATGTCAAAATAAAGTTGAAAAATTTTAACATGCTCCCCCTACCACTATGACCAAATATTTTTTCTATTTTCTATGTTTCTTTCTTTTCTTTCAAAGATAGTAATTTTGAGATTTTGAGTCAAATAAAAAGTAAATAATACTTTTATCATAATCTTTATACATTCACATTTTCAATTCCACTTGGCCTTTACTTTACATGTGAGACACACCTAAAAAATAATTATATAATTTTTGGTACCCAAACTCCTTTGGGTCCTATTTTATTAGATAATGTTTTTTTTGGAATCCAAATCTTGTCATGTTGTGATGATTTTCTTATTTTACATTGATATGCGAAATGACCATAACATCCACATGTGAAACATTTGAAGTATGATTTTCTATCATAGGAGTGATTTGATTTCTAATAAGAGTTTTCATGTCTTAAGTATTTCTTAAAATTATTTTTTATTACATGAGAAATAGTCTTATTTTGTGTACTTTTCAAAAAAAATATTTTCCTGCTTTATTTTTTCTAAAGAGCATGCTAGTTTTACAAATTTACACGCAGATGTAATTTTCAAAGAATCAATTTCATTTTTCAGATTTTCATCTTCCACAAAATATGTATTCTTTTCTTCTTTTAATTTTTCAATCTCATGTAGTAATTTCTCATTCCTCTTTAAGTGAAAAATATATTTTTATAAGGGGAGAAAGTTCTTTATTTACATCTAAAGAAATATTTTCTTCGGAAGAGTTCAATGAATTATAATTTGAATTTGAAAGGTTGGAAATTATCTCATCGTCGTACGCCATTAAGCATAAGTATGCTTCATTACTAGAAGAGCTTGATGAATCACTTGTTTCACTGGACTTTTCATATTTTTTCTTTTTACCTTTATGAGATTTCTCTTCTTTGTAGTATTTGTATGATATTCTAGTTGACTTCTCACTCTTTTCTTTGGATATTACCAACTTAAGATATTTGTCAAATTTTCTTGTATAGCGTGTGAGTCTCTTTTCGTCTACTTCTTCTTCACTTGGATCTTCTTCAATTTCGTTCGCTTTCAATGCTAATATTTTCTTCTTGGGGTTTTTCCTTTTCATATTCTTGGATTGATATCTCATAGGTTATAAGTGAACCGATAAGATCCTTAAAATTCAATTTATTCAAATCTTTTTCTTTAATCACTGTCCTCTTAGTATGTCATTTGGAGGAGACCTTAGAAATTTTTTTACTTTTTGAGGGTTAGTTCTTGGCTCTCCCAAGGTTATCATTAAATCGTACAACCATATCATTTATGGATTCATTATCATACATTTTGAAAGAATCATATTGATGATTTAAAAAATTTAGTTTAGATTCCTTTATCCATTCCTTCATAAGTAACAATGAGCTTATCCCAAATTTCAGTTGCACTTTCACAACTAAAAATTCGATTAAACTCTGTTGAATACAAAGTACAATAAAAAAAATATTTTTTACTTTCCAATCAAATTTTGTAAAAAGATTTCTGTTTCGATGGAATTTTAGGTAATTTTTCATGTAAATAATAACCAAATTCCACATGTTTATATCAATAGAACATATGTATGCTTGAATTCTTATTTTCCAATAAGCAAAATTCGATGCATTAAAAAGGAGAGGATGACTAATTGATTGTCCTTCGGCAAAACTAAATCCACTTTATGCCATGACTCTAAAGATGATTAAATTTTAAAACAAAATAATTAAAAATCTTGAAACAAGATGATTTAAAAATCAAAACAAAAATAACTTGGCTCTGATACTAACTGCTGGATCTCAAAAGGCACTAAGAAGGGGGAGAGAGTGAATTGGTGTTAAAAATCAAAGTTATCGATTTCACAAAATACGTCGCGTAAGCTAAAAATCGATTATTCAAACCTTTTAAGTTAATACAATTTAGACCATATTAAACACACTATGAGAGGGGGAGAAAGAATTCAAACACAAGAACACAAGTGGTTGTTGACGAGGTTCGGCCACACCTTGACCTACGTCCCCACTCCGACTTCTTGACCTCAAGACTGTCGAAGATTCCACTAGAATCTCTTCCTTTGTTTCAAATGGGACAAAGAAGAAAAGCCTTTTACATCAATTACATTTTCTCCGCTTCGAGAGACAAGACAATCTCTCCTCCTAGAAAGCTAATCTTTTCTCTCGCTTAAGAAGTAAGATATGAAATCTCTTTCACACATAAGCTCCCTCAATTTTTCTGAAAATGGTTTCTCTCTTTTACACTAGAATGCTCACAAGAAGTGAAGAGCGAAAAAAAAAAAGAAAACTTAAATGAAAATTTCAAGGAAAGGGTCTTCTTTTGATAACTTGAAATTTTTCTTCAATGCTTGAATGAGTGCATTTACTTCTGGCTTTGGCACTCCTTTTATAGCCTTCATCATGTGAAAAATTCGTTTAGAATTTGTTCCACATGCCGTTACTATTTATTTGACTCGGACGCCGGTCGACCGCACATCTGGACTGGTAGACCGGTCTATGTGACCATTGAGCTCATTTCTTTAACTTCTGCGCTTGATCGGTTGATCGAATTATCGACCGGTCAGTCGATCGGTATAGTCTCATTATTTTTTATTTCGCCCGTTGAACTGATCGATTGACCATTGCATCGACCGGACTATCGACCGGTGTAGTCTCGATATGGATCTGGACAGCTCCTGTAATTATCAATCGATCGGTATCTCTGATCGGTCGACCGGTATAATCTCGATCGGCTTTCATTGCGTCGATCGATAAGTTTACCGATGTGCACTATTTTGAGCATAATTTTCTACATAGTTATTCAAATGAGATAATCTTGAATTCTATGGATAGCTAATAGGATTATCTACAAATTTGATATTCATCATTCATCCAGAATATGATAAGATTATAGTCAATAAATCACAATTTAGTGTATAAAGTTATCCCTTTTTCTTTAAACTTTTCAACATTTCACTTTAATCTTTCGAAGTTTGTATCATCAAAATATAATTTTATATGGCATTAAAACTTTGCTCCAACAGCGTGAAAGTTCGTACGCTATTTAGAATGTCTCCCATGCCCGAATGATTGTCGTGTTCGTGGAAGCAAATCAATTGGCCCTTCACTTAGTAGTATGTTCCATGGAGACTTTGCTGCCAATTTCTAATAAGGCAGAAGACATTTACCTATGTTGGGATAAGGTGAGATGCTATATTTGTAGGAGTCCGAAAGAGCATTGAAGGACTAAAGGGGACTCTCAAAGGATTCCGATCATCGTTCAGATGCTAGACGTTGAAGATGCGGATTAAGTGTCCATAGTAAATGCTCATCGTGTTTGTGTTTGTTCCCTTGTTCCATGTTTTGTCTACATTTCAATCTCGATCGGTGTCATGTTCATGTTTGTCTGTGTTTTAGTGTTGTTGATGACCATATTTTGTGTCTCGATCAGTTTGTCGATGTCTACGTGTATGTGTGTGTTTCATTTGTCATCCGTCCAAGACTACTGCATTTTGGATTTATTTCTCTACCTCTCCCTCCCCTTCCCGTTCTTTACCTCTCCCTCACTATATTTAGCTATTAATGTTCTATTTTGTGTATGTCTTAGATCGGTTTATTGCATTTTGTTCTAGGAAACTTTGTTTTATGACAAATA
This sequence comes from Pontederia crassipes, assembly GCA_030549335.1. Taxonomy (NCBI): domain Eukaryota; kingdom Viridiplantae; phylum Streptophyta; class Magnoliopsida; order Commelinales; family Pontederiaceae; genus Pontederia; species Pontederia crassipes. The sequence continues at coordinate 72,898,386 of CM060188.1, read as the reverse complement.
TTCTCTTTGTTTCTCCCTCGCTATGCTTGTCCTCCCGCATGCGCGTCGCCAACGGTGTCCATCCCATGCGCCTAACAGCCAAGAAGGTCTCAACAAGGTGGGCTAGGATAAGATCGAGTTGGCACATCTGCCATTTTCACCGACAAGATCGAACGTTGACCATTTTTATATTTGAATTATATACTATATATTTTTGTAACATTCATTGTATAGGGAATTGGCACTAGCTATCTTTTTAAAAAGGAATTATTTTTTACTTGTAATCATACTCAAATTGATAAATTAAAGATTAATATGTATAGAGGAATTCATCATAAAAAAAAACCACACCTGTCACCACTAGCAAATTGACGGTGACACGTACGGATAAAATGCGAAAGTACATCCATTGTTTAGAATGTCCCATGTACGGATGACCGACGAGTTTGTGGACGCAAATGAGGTGACCCTACTTGGCGATTGGTTCAATGGAGACTATTTTGTCAAGGGCTAATGTTGGGTGGTTATTGATTATGCGTGCCTGACTTTGAGAAGGAGAGGAAAACAGATGTGAAGTTGGAAAAGAAAAAATAAAAGAAAAGTTTTATTGATGATCAAAAGCAATATGAGAGTAAGAAGGAGTTGAATCCAAAACCAAGTGCTACAATGATGATGCTATAAAAGCATGGACGTGCCGAAGAACACCTGGGCGCAACACCAGAACGAACAACCACCGAGAGAGAGCAAGGGAGAAGTGAGAGAAGAGAACTTCGAGATTTGATTTGGGAATGAGTTCTTATCCGTTCTTAATGAAACTTCAGGTATTACTTCTCAACAGCCTTCTCATCTATTCCTCATATTCCGTTGAGATCGATCTGACTTCTATCCTCAATTTTGAGAGACTTTTATTCTATGGCATTCAAGATTAATTCTTGAGATTATTGTTGTAATCCTCTACGTAATTCAGAGAAGAAACTTTGTAATATACTATTATTTCATAGTAAAAGATCTACTGTTTGCACCCGTGATTTTTTTCCTCTCACGTTGAGAGGTTTTCCACGTTAATCCTTTGCGTTTTTGGTATGATTTAATTTTTTTATATCATTGTCTTCATTCCATTATTATTGTGCGCATTAAAAGGGAAAAAAGAGATAATTTTGTAACTATTAGTTCAACCTTTTTTTCAACAGTTGTATCAGAGCCTGGTCAAGAAAGTGCACATTATAATGGAGGACAATAATGCCCCCAATCGGATGCCTGTATTCACAGGAACAAATTATCCTATCTGTAAGCCTCAGATGAAGGACTACTTAAATTGCAGGGACCTTTATGATCCAATCGAAGGTGATACTGCAAAGCCTGAGGACATGAATGTTAAAAAGTGAGGAAGGATTAAAACCAAAATAGTTGCACAAATCTGACAATGGGTCAGTGACAAGGTGTTTCATCATATCACAAATATTGATTAATCCGTCGAAGTGTAAAAAAAATTGCAAGAAATGTATGAGCGCAAATCGTCGTAGAATAAGGTATTATTGAAGAAGAAACTTCTTAACCTGAAGTACAAGGATGGTCATTCTGTAGCAGAACAATTTGGAAGCTTTTAGCAATTAATTAACAAGTTGTCCTCAGTAAGATCGTATTTGAAGATAAGATCCGAACACTATTACTCCTGGGTTCATTACCTGATAGTTAGGAAACGCTCATTATCTCTCTGAATAACTCTGCTTCAGGTGGACAACTATCTTTAGAAATTATTAAGAATAGTTTGTTCAATGAAGAAACAAGAAGGCAAGAGCAAAATCTCAACAATAAATTAGAGGCATTCATCGTGGAAGATCGTGGGAGAAACAAACAGAGAAACACTCACATCCACGATAGATCAATGTCAAGAGGCAAGTCAAAATCCAGAAAAGAGGTCACCTATTATCATTGTGGCAAGTTAGGACACTTCAAGAAGGAGTGCAGAAAATTAAAGTGTGATCAGTCACATAAAGGGTACATTGAAAAGGAGAAGAAGAACAGTTGTGGAAATAACGTTACGGTGGCTACATCAGATGATGTATATTTTCTTACTCAAGAAAAGGAAGAAGATGGTGTCAATGTTGTGAATCAAGATTCAGTTTGAATCTTGGACACTGCAGCTTCATTTCATGTTACCCCTCACAGAGATATAAAGAAGAAGCATTTGAGTCAATAAAAATGGGGAACAAGTCAGAGTCCAAAATTGTTGGCGTTGGAGACATTCAGTTGAAGACCAATACCGGATGCAAGATTGTGTTCAAAGATGTGAGGCATGTACCAGAAATTTGTCTCAACCTAATTTCAGTTGAAAAATTAGACGACGATGGCTATGAGAGAAACTTCAAAGGGAGAGTGTGAAAACTCAAGAGAGATTCACTCCTACTAGCTAAAGGACACAAAGATGATACTCTCTAAAAGACTAAAGCACAACATTGTACCATGGAGATAAGCGTGACTCAAGAGATGTCATCCTCTGAGTTATGACACAAGCGGCTTGGTCACATATGTGAGAAAGGACTTCAGATATTAACTCAATGAAATCTGTTACCAGGTATGAAAGATAGTTCACTTGACGTATGTGTTCATTGTTTGACTGGTAAGCAGACTAGAGTTACATTTAATAAAACTTATTCATCTAGAAGTTTGAACGTACTTGATTTGGTATGTATTGATGTCTGCTATATAAAGGATAAAATTCTAGGTGTTGCTCTTTATTTTGTTACATTTATTGATGACCATTCTAGAAGAGTCTGGGCTTTTCCTATAGCACACAAAAATCAGGTGTTGGCAGAGTTCAAGAAGTTTTATGCCAAAGTCGAAAGAGAAACTTGCAAAAAGTTCAAGTGTATTCAGGCAGACAATGACGGTGAATACAGAGGACCTTTTGAAGAATACTGTGACACATATGGAATCAAGCTTGAGAAGACAAGTCCCAACAGTGTTGTTGAGAGAATGAATAGAACAATCGAGGAACGCGTTAGATGTATGCCTCTACATGCTAAACTATTGAAGAAATTTTGGGGTGAAGCAATGATGACTGCAGTCGAACTGATCAACCACTCACCATTAGTACCTCTAGATGGTGACATACATCTGAAAGTCGGGTCAGGAAAGGATGTTTCGTACAAGCATCTCAGAATGTTCGGCTGTAGAGCCTTTGTTCACATTCTTAGTGATGAGCGTTCAAAACTTGTCAGCAAATCGAAAGAATGTATCTTCATCGAATATGGAGGTGATGAATTTGGCTACAGACTCTGGAATACTGTTAATAGGAAGGTTATCAAAAGTAGAGATGCTATGTTCATGGAACACCAAACAATTAAAGATCTATCGAAGGATAAAGAGCCAACTATCTTCACTGATTATCTAGTTGAATTGAGTTCACTTAATGCACCGATAAAAGATGACATTGCTCCAGAAGCTGATCAAAATGATAGTAGCAATGATAGCAACTCATATAATTTAGATATATCTTCGGATAGTCAAGACAGTGATGATGAGCCACATGTCGAGCATGATGCACTAGTGTAGGAGCCTCAGTTGAGAAGATCAAACAAACAAAGACAAGAGTCAAAGCGGTACTCCCTGACAAAGTATGTGTTATTAACTGAAGAGGGAGAACCAGTGTGTTATCAAGAAATCTTGTCAAATGAGCAGAAGGATGAATGGATAAAAGCCATGTAGGACGAGATGTAATCTCTGCATGAGAGCAACACTTACAAAATGGTGAAGCTTCCTAAAGGGAAGAGGGCACTCAAGAACAAATGGGTGTTTCGACTGAAGAGTGAAGAGAATAATCTACACCTAAGATACAAGACAATGTTAGTTGTAAGGGTTCAGTCAAAAGAAAAGAATTGATTTTGACGAGATATTCTCACCAGTGGAAAAAATGTCATTAATTCGAGTGGTTCTTAGATTAGTTGCTATCAAGGACCTGGAAATTCAACAATTAGACGTCAAAAAAGCTTTCCTCCATGGTGACTTGGAAGAAGAAATTTATATAGAATAGCCAGAGGGTTTCTAAGAGAAAGGAAATGAAAATCTGGTGTGTAAATTACAAAAAAGCTTGTATGGAGTCAAACAGGCACCTCGTCAGTGGTACAAAAAGTTTGAGTCGTTTACGATACGGCAAGGATACAATAAGACAAGATCATATCATTGTGTCTTCGTGAAATATTTTTCACATGATGATTTTATTATCTTGTTGTTATATGTTGATGACATGCTTATTGTGAGTCAAGATAAAAGCAAGATTGACAAGTTCAAGCAGGAGCCGAGTCAATGCTTTTCTACGAAAGATTTAGGCGCAGCAAAGAATATTCTTGACATGAGAATCATCCGTAATCGAGAGCAGCGCAAGCTATGGTTATTCAAAGAAATGTACATCGATAAGTCTTGGAGAGGTTCAACATGAAGAACGCAAAGACAGTTACATCGCCACTTGTAGGACGCTTCAAGTTGAGTTCTAGACAGTGTCCGAAGAGCAAAATCGAGAAGCAAAAGATGAAGAACGTCCCATAAGCATCTGTAGTTGACAGTCTGATATATGCAATGGTTTGCACAAGGACAAACATAGCATATGCAGTTGATGTGGTGAGCCGATTCCTTTCAAATCCTGGTAGAGAACAATGGAATGTAGCTAAGTGAATTCTCAGATAGCTTCGAGGCATGTCTAAGATATGTTTATGTTTCAAAAATGCTGAACCAATGTTGAAAGGATTTACTGATGCTGATATGACATGAGACATTGATAGTCGAAACTCAACTTCTGATTACTTGATGACATTGGCAGGAGTAGCAATCTCATGGCAATTCAAGTTACAGAAGTGTGTGGAAATTTATGGACTTCAAGGATGAATACTTTCTGCAAAGTAAGAGGGAACAAAAACAAGAGGAGTTTCTTAACCTCCAATAAGGTGACATGTCAGTAAACGATTACGCAATTAAGTACTTCCAAGTAGAAAAGTATTGTACTCTTGTAAAGATGGAAGGAATGAGATTGAATCGCTTTGTGAAAGGACTGAAGTCCGAATTGAAGGCTAGAATGATGTGTGAAGCTCCCAAGAAAATGAGCGAGACTACTGAGCTAGTTGTTGAACTAGAAAAGAAATTCAAGTATAGAGCAGTAGGCTCTAATGGTAATACACCAACAAAGATCACAAAACGAGCAAAAGGGAAGGACCTAAGGAGATCACCTTACCATTCTCCAAAGAAGGTGGGACGAACTAGGAGTGTATGCCATCAATGTGGAAGGAATCATCCCGGGGAATGTCGCCTCAAGGCCAGTACGTGTCTGCGATGTGGCAAGGCTGCTCACTATATAAAGAATTGCTCGGAGAAGCAAGATGTCAACTTTTCAAAAATATCGGGACAAATTCACGCCATGCAAGTTGAAGAAGCTCACCAAGTTCCAAGTACGATTCAAGGTAATCGTCGCTTAACGTTTTAATTAATCATACAAATTACAATGTGTACTCATGATAGACATAGAGACCACTTAAAATATTAGAAAGAATATTATGAGGAATATTCTAAAGATAAGAACCAATCACGGTTCTTAAGAATAAAGAAACTTAAGAAAGACCATCAAAGTCATAAGAATGGTGGTTAAAATGTGAAGGAAAGTAGGATTGTTTTACTTAGGTCTACATGACCTAAACGATGATATGAAATGATCAAGTGTTGAGCTAGATAATTTGACACTTAGAGTAAGTTAAGCATTAGAGTAGCGCAACGAAAGCGTGGCGCAAGAACGATTTCCATCTCATGAAGATAAGTAAGGATCTATGATTTACACTAGAATCTTGAAAATACAAAATGATATGAGGGCATAGTTAGGACCATCACCAAGAATCGTTAGCAAAAGACTATTAAGGGATAATATTGAAAACGCATGAGAAAGGCCATGTTGGTGCACACGAAGAACTACAGATAAATTGAGCAACGGATGGAATTATTCTATTTAAGATTAAATTAATAATTAGAGTTGCATAGCGAAAATGTGGCTCAAGAACGAACTCAATTTCTCGAGATTGATTAGAGATATGAGATTCCCATGGAAATCTTGGAATAACAAGTGATCACGATCGATTAGTGGAGACGAAATACAAAGGCCGATAAAGTGAGAACATCGAGAAATGCGCATTGGATGTCACAAAGAGAGAGATCATGCAGTTGTATACGAGGGACGAAAGACAAATGCAGCAACGTGGATGAAGAGATCTAATATTATAAGATTCTACAAAATTCGAGGACGAATTTTATTTTAAGGGGGGTATATTGTAATATTCTAAAAAATCAAATGGAAATAAAAAGAAAATGAAATAAATAAAAGAGAGCTATAGTCATCTAAAGCTCATTATGAAGCCTATTAATATAATAAGCCCAACATCTAAAATATAAATGCCTTAAGGTGCCCTAAAGCTCACCTAATCTCTCTCATTTCTCTCCCTCTTTTCTCTCTCTCCCCACACCCAGCCTGGCAAGAGCTCTCCAAGGGGCCTCCCCACTCAAGCAACTACCCCTCCTTTCCTCTCTCTCTCTCTCACCCGCTCTCATGCTACTGTGCTCTCCACTGTAGCTACAGTAGCTCATCATTTACTCTCTCTCTCGCAGTTTCACAACACCCCAACTCAAGGAAGCTCTCCACTTCTCTTTACACTCTCTTCCAATGTTTTTAAAATTGGATCGGACCGGCCGGTTCGACTCGACCGCAAATCGGCAACAAATTCGGTTCGGTTTGATGTGTAAACTCAGAAAAGAAAAAATTGGTTTAGACCGAGTTGAACCGCTTAAAAATGATTGAACCGCATGAACCGGGCGAAACCAGTTTTTCATAATTTTAAGCAATTATGAAAAAAATATAAGTTTAAAAAGGCATTTCTGAAAAAAGTATAAAAGCTAACCTTTTACCTTTTTGCTTTTAGGGCCTGCGGTGGAGTCTTTCCGTCTTCCATCAAGCAAAAAAAAAAAAGAAAGAAGTTGCTGTTAGAAATATGAAGTTGCACTTTCATATGGCTAAGTTGATGTGGTGACCAGATATTTACATCCGTGGAACAAAAGGTTAGAGGCAATATTTTCTTTTCTTTTTTTTAGGACATCTTTTTAAATCTTAGATTTTAGTTTGAAAAACTCTATCAAATGAGTTCTGTTTACTTTTTTTAGGGTCATCTTTAAACTTTTTTTTAAAAAACTTGATCATAATCTATTTTAGATTCATATGGAAAGCTTATTTCTTTTTCTTGTTGATTTACTTTGATATTTATTATTTTTTTAAGTTTAATATTGAAATTTTATTAGGTCTGTAGTTCTGGGAAATTCTATGATTTTACTAGTATTATGAAGTTTGTGTTCAAATTACTTTACTATTTATGTATATCATAGTACATCATAAACTAAATGTGGATTCACTGCCATTTCATCACTGATCTTAAATTTATTTTTAATTCTTTTCTAGTTATTACCACTAGCATTGGAAAGTATGCAGACATAGATATTTTATTTTTTAGGGAGACCGACATTTAATGGTATGCCCTTGTTTTAAGGAAGTTCAATATGTATATTCCAAGAGTCATGATATAGATAGATTATAAATGTTAGTTGTGCACTTATTTTGGTCGTTACACATGATGTTTAGCATCCAATTATTATGAGATGATATCAACTTTGTTATTCATAACATTTTTAATATTTCTAGCTTTTTAGTATGTATACTGTGAATGCCTAATTTTGATTACCATCATTTTTAAACTTTTTGTTTGTTTTCTTTGATATATTAGGAAATATATATGGCTTTAGAGGTAGAACATTCTTGCTCGAATCGTTCGATTAGACAAAAAAGGGATATTGCATGGAAGTATGTAAGCGAAGGAACAAGTGCAAATGGTAGAAAATTCTAATATGTGGATTTTGTCAGAAAAAAAAGTTTCAGGAGGAGGAATTAACATGATGAAACAACATCTAGCTGGGAATAAAGGAAATGTTGACGCATGTAAGAAGGTTCCTTTGAATGTTCAATTAGAAATTAAAGACTCATTAGATATCAATTTACAAAAAGCCAAATACAAAAGAGGATTAGTTGAAATATGATCATCCAAATATGATTCATTCATGATAGTAATGAATTTAGGGCAAGAAAATCATTGAAAATCAGCTCACTCAAAATAATGATAACTTGGCATATTGGAGTGATAAGTTGTCCTAAAAATGATAACTTGGCATAGAATTGAAATGTTTATGGATTTTAGCAATTCAGAACCTCTATGCACATGGAATTAAGTATAAAATGAGGAAGATCAACTAGTTATCACAATCCATGCATTTCAAACATAATTGGTCAAAAGTTGAGCAATTTAGGAGGCCGATATGGGTGAAATACATCCAAAATGGGATAAAAAACTATAGTGATCAGCTAGTGATTAAACTCCCCCAAGTTTAGCCTTTTGCTTGTCCTCAAGCAAAACATTCAGAAATTAAGGACAAACTTGAATTAAAAGTCCACAAATGAATTAAAAGTCAACTGAATTGAGTCTAATGAGTTTCTCACTTTGCAAACACTTCATTCTTTTCAAAAACCCAATTTCTAGATAGGGGATCACAGAGGCTAAAGCAAATTTAAGCCATGGAAGAAGTAGTAGCAATAACATGTTTGAATTTTAGGAATTGTCAACTTTACTACAATTTTGAACTACAAATCCCTTCATGAACATATTTTTATTGCTTAAATAGGTTTAATACCTGACTTTTATTCATGAAATGTAAGTAAACAGGTTTAACACTTGATTTTTATTCATGCTGGTCACAGGATAAAAATTCTAGCTTTATTCAGTAGAGGTTTCTTTTTGAAATTTCACTCTCTTTATTTATGCATTCAATGCAATGCAAAATGCAACTTTTCACTTTTTTCTTTTCTCCACTTTTCTTTTTCTATTCTATTCATGAAGAGAGCAATAGTTCAAACTCAAGTATAGTTTAGATCCCTTTGTCCAAAAAGTCAAGTTTTCCTATTTAATATGGCAGCAAGAGCCTTGACTCCCTTCTACACATCTTCTACTTTTCAATTAATCCATGAATGTCAGCTAGTGTTACCCACAAAAAAAAATTCCAGTTGAAAATTACTTCAAATGCATCTAAATTGAATAACTAATTAAAGCAACAAGACTAATGGCCAAGTTGGCCACTTAGTATTGGAGTGTACCAATTATCATAATGAAGTATTTTACCCATTTTAGAATTAAAATAAGTGAAGGAATTGAATTGAACTCGATTAGTGATAACCAATGATAACTTGTGGTAATCGGGTGATAACTAATGATAACTTGTTCATACACTGATAGCCTGGTGGTAATTGATGTTATAAACATTAAAATAGATTGAAAACATGATGTAAAGATTAGAAAAGCACTAGGTTTCCTCCCCCAAACTTAGCCTCAACACTGTCCACAATAGTGAAAGTTAAGGCAAGGGAGAGGGTTGGGAGGGTATGAAGAATATGGAGTTTGCATTTGATCCTTTCCAATGGATCTTGCATTTCAATCTAAGTCTTCAAGTGTTCCATACTTCATGATTTGCAGCAATTCCTGCAGAGAAATAGGAGATATCAGTGAAGTCTCAATATTAGAATTTTAGGATGCACAATTCAACAATGCAACCAGATTCACTAAAGCTGCACTGAAAATCAGCTAAGATGGATTAACACAACTGATATGCATGATGATTCAGATATTAATATGATGATTTCAGCATGAATGAAAAGATTATATTAGTTATCAATAGGATTTCAGTGAAAAGAATTAAAATTAAGGGTAAGGATACTCCCTTCTTGTCAAATTGTGGATGGATCTGATTCCTCTCTGATTTATTCCTGCAAAACAGAGAAAATTAGGTATAAAATGGCTTGGGTTGCCTCCCAAGAAGCGCCCTACTTTAATGTCTTAGGCTAGACATTGTTACAACTTCTTCATGTCAAGAAGGTTTAAATAGTATGATATGATCAAGTAGAGATCTCAATTTGTGGACAACTTCACTAATCAAGTATGGATCTCTTAGTTTGGTAATGATTGACCTTTATTTTTCAGTTTGATTCCCTCCTCCATTGTACCAAAAATCTACTAACTTCTCATCCCAAAACTTCTCATGTATGATATATGAATTTCTATCTCTTGGATCACCATCTTGTTTAAGCAGCCATTTCTTCATTGGTCTATTAAAATGCAGCATTATTGAAAGATCTTTGAGCTCTTGGTTCCATTTTTCAGTAGGCAAATAATGATCTTCCTTTATTGAATGTTCCATTCCTTCTACAAATTTGAATTTTGCCACGGTCTCCTCTATTTCGAAAGAAATTTCTTCTACTTTTGTATCCTCCTTGACCATTTCAATCTCATCATGTGGCTTTACTGTCATAACCTGTTGCCCAATGGAAAATGAGATGGGTGAGATTTTAGAACTCTGAATGACTTCAAATAAATTAGTGCTTGCTTCAAGTTCATGCCACTTCTTCTCTTTTAATGTTTCTTCATCTTTGACCCTAAGATGTTGACATTCTTCAACTGATCCATGATGGTTTGTGGAGCAAATTGCTTCAAGTAGAACTTTTGGACAGTTGGGTGCAAGAGGTAACTCATCTTTAGGGATAGACAATAAGTGAATTGAATTGCAGCCCTCATCACAAAGGAGTGTATCTGATAATTTCCTCAAAGAATCAATATCAGAGTCTTCTAGAAGTTCTTCTTCATTGGGTGGGAACCTTTACAGTGGATCTCCAATGTGATTCATTGCTGGTATCATTGGAGTACTCTTTTCAGTAACTTCTGCAACTTCAACTTGTTTCTTGAATTATTCTATAAGTGTGATAGACTTCTTTTCAACTTCAGCCTCCATGACTACTTTTTTTTCTTCATTCATTTCTTTCTCAATTCCCATCTTCATTTCCTGAATTTCTTCTTTTGGAAGGGCAGATTGGATTTGTGGGGCTTCTTGACTGGACTGCAAACAAAGCTTGACCTCCAAAGCTTGATATCTAGCTCCAAGAACATCTACTCTCGTACATATTTTTTCCAAGTTTGCAAGTTGCTTGTCCTGCCGCCTCATGAAGTCCTCCAACATAATCTCCATTCGATTAAGTGATTGCTGATCTTCTAAAATATCCATGGTAGCAATCTGAAAATTTGACTCTTGACCTTGATTGTGATGATAATACAAATGATTTTGTGAGTCATAAACATAAGGATTGCTGCTTGAGAAGTCTTACTCTGGATTCCAATAAATTGAACTTTCATGACCAAGCATACATGTAAGCATTAGAGGACTGTTGAAATTGTGGTGATCCTTGATTGCAATGAACTTGTGATGGTTCTCCAACTATAGAATCTAATTCCTCCTGGCTCAAGGGTGTTTCACTTGATTGATAATAGTCATAGGACCAAGTTTGTCAACTCATATCCATCTTCTTCTTTCTCTCTCAGAAGTCAAATTCATAATTTTCTGCACTTGCTGGGTGAATAACAATCCCTAAGTGTCCTAAGAGCAGCCATGTTTTGATTGGTAGCCTCCTCCTCAAAAGTTCTTCTCCTAACCTCTTCTCTTTGCAAACTTCTTCTCCTATCGAATCTTCTTTCAGTTCGGGATCAGATAGGTAGATGTCTCCTTGAATGTCCAAGTCCTGCATAAAGAAATTCATAAGTATCAAATTCAAAAAAGAAAGAAAACTCGACAAAATTGAAAAATTCAAAATGATAACTTGCAAAAATTGAAAACTAGGCTAATGAATGAACTGAAAACTAGTCTAAAACTAATCTAAACTATCTAAATTAATCTAATTGTTCTCAAATCTCCGGCAACAACGCCAAAAACTTGATAGTGATATTTAGGGGTTTAGTGATAACTTGCTGATTTTTGGGTCAAAAGTCAATTTTTTCAATTTTTGTTTCAACTCCCTAACTCACTCTCTACTGCAGTGCACATGTCAATTGTAGTAACTCTAAATGTCATATCCACAGTGATTTGAAGTTCTAGACTACCTAAAAATAATTTAGACTAATCTAATTTAAAGTGGCAAAAACAAGAATTCAAATGGAAATGAAAACAGATTTTTCAGGAATGCAGAATGATAACTAGTTTTAGATTGCTGAAAAGTTAACTAAACTGAATTGTAAATGCTAATCTAGAGGCTAAAAGGGTTTATCTATCAATGAGGAAGGTCCTCCTAGGAGTTGGAGTTCATCTAACTCAATTATGGATGGAATGGAACAAGTTATCAATTTTTTATCAAATTTGATTCAACTTTTAATATGGCTGTTTTCACAGCTCAATTAGACCAGAACTAATCAATATATTGCCATATAATTGTTAGCCAAGTTGAATTAGAAGATGATCCCCACTGAAAATCAAGTTATCATTAGATTCAATTAAAGTCATTTGCTGATTTTTTTTTTGACAATTCAATAAAATCTGAAGTGATAACTTCAAAGTATAATCACAAAATAAGGAAATCACTTCAATTATCTATGCATGAATGAAACTTATCCAATATTAGTGTTAGTGTTCCTTAGTTTATCTCTAAACTACAAGAGGACTTTGATTCAACCTCTCGGTTGCAATTAAAAATGAAGTCTACACTCAACACTAATTAATTGAAAATAAAAGACATATAATCACAGGTTGGGAAATCAGAAATTGTCATTGCTCCTTGGCTCATCTCTGAATCTCAAGGAAGGTCTTACGATCATCTCTCAATGGTGGATTAAAGTAGGGCTTTACAAAGAACAATCAGATTTCCCTGAATTCAAGAAATCAGAAATCAGCAATACATTTAAATCAGGAAAAACCAATGGTGATTATAGAATTGAATAATAGGAATGTCAAAGCTTCTCAATTCATTTCTGAACAAGATTGGGATATATGATAACCTCTCAGTTGTTCAATTAATTTAGTCCCCAATGACAATCAGATTCAGATAACTCAGGAAATCAGAATTTAGGAAGTTCAGAAATCAGGAAAATAGAAATCAGATTTTCAATCAAAATGGAATCCAAAAACTTGGCATGGGTTCTTTGCTCATTTCTAAACAAAGATTAGACCAAATGACAACTTCTCAGTTATAAATACAAGTAGGGTCTTCCAATGACAAGAACAAATTCATAACAGTTCAGATTTCACAAATCAGAAGTTTAATTGATTCAGTGCAGGAAATTTGAACTTATCCCTAATCCATCCACAACATATATTAGACTACTACCCTATCCTAAGAGGCATGGGATTTAGCTCCTCATGTTTACAAACATATACACAAAATAAAGTGAAGAACATATGCAAATCATATTGGCTTCAGGGCTGTTGGTAGCAATCTGCCCTCCTTCAGCTCCTTCTTGCTCAATCCAGCTCCAAATCTGTTCTCTCTGCAATGGCCGACCTCCCCCCTGATTCCTAGGGTTTCTTTAGCTTATATATAGCCTATCATCACCCTTATATTAGCATCTAAATGTTCCATAGCCTTGATGTAAGCCACCTGTCCAAATGACTCTGAAAATTCCAACTGTTGCAGCTTTTTGGACAGCAAAATCAGTGGTCTCCCCACCTTTTTGCAACCTGTTTTCCCTGCTACAAAACCCAAAATAGCAAGCATAAAAATTCTTAAATGGAATTTTAACAAATAAGGATTAGGATAATGATAGTTGTCAGCTCAAACATCAAATGAAATTTGGTGTTGTGCAGAAATGAAAACCCATATAAAAAATAATAGTTTTAGGGATCCGGAATGATAACTTTTCATATTTCATGGAAAATGTTCAAATATGAGTAGTTCAAAGCATTGAAGACATCAAATGGATTAGGATGACAAGTGAATGAGGTCAGAAATCAAATATGGATAAGATTTCATAAGAGTGATAACTTAGGTGCCAAAAATGATAACTTGATTTCTTGAAAATGATAACTTGTCATAACTTTGGTTGTGGTTATCCAAATGTGATCAAATTTGAATAGCAATGAGTTAGGATAATAATATAATGATTTCTTAATGCCTTTGTACAGATTTGATAGTTTTGCATATCGAAATGACAGTTTTGCCCTTTAACGATAACTTGGCATTAGAAAATGATAACTTGTTCAAATGGATTGATAATTTTGCACAATTTGAAATATGATCATCCAAATATGATTCATTCATGATAATAATGGATTTAGGGCAAGAAAATTATTGAAAATCAACTCAATCAAAATAATGATAACTTGACATATTGGAGTGATAACTTGTCCTAAAAATGATAACTTGGCATAGAATTAAAATGTTTATGGATTTTAGCAATTCAGAACCTCCATGCACATGGAATTAAGTATAAAATGAGAGATCAACTAGTTATCATAATTCATGCATTCCAAATATAATTGGCCAAAAGTTGGACAATTTAGGGGTTCGATATGGGTGAAATACATTCAAAATGGGATAAAAAACTATAGTGATCAGCTAGTGATCAAATACTTAACATTGGATGATGGCAATGAAAAAGAGATAACTAAGGGAAAGAGAAAAGTTTCAACTTATGGTATTGAACCATTTTTTCATACAAGTGTAGGTGATTCTTCACAATCAAGTATTAAGGCATGCATGCAAAGTAAGGAAAGATGGCAAGATACTGATTTAGCTATTGCTCTATTGTTTTATGATGCTTGCATACCTTTTAACGCATGCAATTCACCTTACTTTCAGCATGCTATTGATAGAATAGTTAATATAGGTCATGGATATAAACATCCTTCTTATCATGCTTTACGTGTGAAATTATTGAATGATGATAAGATGCATGTGAAGTTAATTATTGACTCATATAGAAGCAGTTGGGCCGACACTGGATGTACCATAATGGGAGATGGATGGACAGATAAATGACAAAGACCATTGATTAACTTTTTGGTTTATTGTCCAAAAGGCATTTCATTTATTAAGTCGATGCTTCTGATATTTATGCAAATGTAGACAACTTATGCAATCTTTTTAGTGAAATTGTGGAATGGATTGGCCCTCAAAATGTAGTACATATGGTAACTGACAATGGAGCTAATTACAAAGCTGCAGGTTTAAAGCTCATGGAGAAATATCCATTTATCTTTTGGTCACCTTGTGCTATCCATTGTGTCAACTTGATATTAAAAGACATCGGGGAGATGGCTACAATGGAAAGTCTTACCCTTCTTGCTTCCAAAGTAACTGTGTTTATATACAATCATAAAGTAACTTTGAATTGGCTAAGAAAAAGAGAAGGTTGGCGAGAAATTATTCATCCTGGCGCAACGCGTTTTGCAACTACCTTTATAGCTTTGCAATGCTTACATGAGCACAAGGATGACTTGCAAGGTTTGGTTGTAAGTGCTTATTATAAGAAATTTTTGAAGCAACAAAAAGGTAGAGATGTAAAACAAATTGTGTTAGATGATAATTTTTGGAGTAATTGCTTAATGATTGTGAGGATTATGACTCCATTGATACGTTTATTATGACTTTGTGACATTGATGAAAAGCCATCTTTGGGCTACATTTATGAGGCTATGCATAGATCACGTTTGGGAATTATGAAAAATTTCAAAATAGAAAGAGACTTTACAAGCCTTATCTTGATGTTATAGATAACAGATGGGATCGAATGTTGCGTCATAATCTTCATGCAATGGCATATTACTTGAATCCCATCTTCCAATATAATGATTCTAACTTCTGTAATGATCCCGAGATTATGTGTGATGTACATCATGTGATTGACAAGCTTGATGTTTCTGACAATTTAGTATTATTCAAGGAGTTAAGGATCTTTCGAGAACGCGAATTGTGTTTTTCTCGCCCAAAGGTGACATCTTGTAGCAAAACTACTCGGTCAGGTATGAGTCAATTTGGTGATCCTATTATATTTTTTTTATTAATTTAATTTCCTAAATTTAAATATTTGCATGATTCATAAACATTCATTTTTTCCTTATGTAATATCTTTCTTTTTTGTTTTCCTATCCAATGAAGATGAATGGTGGAGATTATTTGGTTATGATGTTCCTAATTTGCAAAAGTTGGCGATGAGAATTCTTGCCCAAATGGCTTCTTCTTTTGGATGTGAGCGTAATTGGAGTGTGTTTGAGCGCATCCATACGAAGAAGAGAAATTGATTAGAACATGAAAAGTTAAATGATCTCGTTTATATTCATTATAACTTGAGATTGAAAAATAGGTATGATTATCTTATATTTATGTCTAATTGTATTTGGATATCATTTTATCATTTGTATAAACTTAACTTTGTTATTGTTATTGTTTATTAGGTTGTCTATGTGCAAAAATTTATATGATCAGATTGATTATGAATCAATTGACAAAACAGAATTTTGGATTGTCGAAAAAGAGGGGGAGCTTGAAAATATGATTGAATTAGAACTTCCAAAAGATAACATAGACTCAAGTGTTCAAGGTTTGGAAATTATGTGCAAATTTATATCATACATAAATTATTTTGGATTTAATTTTCCATAGTCAAAATAATGTGAAACTTATTTATGTTTTATTATGTTTTTCTAGATCTTGAAGAGCTTGGGGATCAAGATGAAGATGGTCTTTTGGATGAAGCAGAAGATGATTTAGATGAATAGGATGTTCAAAATGCACAGGAAGAACAAAACTTTTGACAAATGATTACTTTTGATATTTTGTGAAGCAGCTCACAAGTAATTGATTTAGACGTCATCTTATAAGTTATTTAGTTTTTATATTCTATTGATGCTCATATCTAGTTGAATTTTTTTGTAGAATTGATTATGACGATAGCTCTTTTTATTTTAAAATTTTTATATGTATTATTCATTATATATTTAAATATTTAATAATGATAATAATATCTTATTAAAAATCCGATTCAATCCGGTTGAACCCGATCAAACCGGTTAAACTATGACCCAGTTGATCATTCGGTTCGACGACCAGTCCGGTTTTAAAAACATTGCTCTCTTCCACTCTCACTCTCAACCAATAGAAGCAAGAAGACAGCAACTCCATTTCCTTCTCTCTTTCCACCCACTCACGGCCAACACTCCACCTAGGTCTCTCTCTCCTCCTCACACTTACATCACGGCAGGAAAACAAGGAGAAGAAGAAAAAGAAGAAGAAGAAGAAGAAGAAAGAGGAAGGAAAGAAGGAAAGAAAGTAAAGGAAGAAGAAAGAAAGGAATTAGGATTAATAGGGTTTTAACCTAAACCCTATTAATCCTAATTCCTTTCTTTCTTCTTCCTTTACTTTCTTTCCTACTAAACCCTAAAGGTATGTTTGACGGGATCCAAACCTTCCTAACCCCCCTAATGATGTTTGAATGTATGGATTAGAGCATGAAGAATAAACCCTTTGTTCTTAAGCTTAAGGGTCAAGGAATGTGCATTAGAGATTCATGCTCATTAATTATTATGCTATTGCTAATCATGAGTAGAATGTAATGTGCTTTATGTTGATCAAGACTACTATTCTATTGCAAATCATGTTTAGATATAGAATGTTTATTGCTTCTTATATTAGCTCAAAAGGGAATTACTCCAATACTTATGTACATTCATGATTATGATTAGCATGTTTGATATCCTCATGTGAATACATAATTTACTTCATTGTTAGAATGCTAAGAATGTTTCATATGATGTTGGAAATCAATATGTATTCAATATGTTAATGTATGCAAGATTGTAAAGAAATGATGTAAAAATGCATGTTTTGTCATCCCAGAACGGACGGGCGATACATTATCGATCGACCATTCTGGAGATGAAACGATCTCGAACTCTGTGCAATGGTCAACTGATACCCCAACGATCGTCTGGTTTGGAAGAGTCATTACATTCTGTGATTAACGGTCGACCGAATATTTAGTTTCGGTCGTCCGAAAGTCAGGTGACGATCGATCGATACCCCAACGGTCATCCGATTTGAGTAGTCATTGCTCACTGTGATTAGTGGTCGATCGAATGCGCAATTTCGATCGTCCGAAAGACCTACAACGGTCGATCGATATTTCAACGGTCATCCGATTCAGAGAGTCGTTGCTCTCTATGACTAGCGGTCGACCAAACGCCTAGTTTCGATCGTCCGCAGACCTGATAACAGTCGACCGATATATTAGCGGTCATCCAATTTAGAGAGCGATTGCTCTCTGTGATTATCGGTCGACCAAACGCCCAGTTTCGATCGTCCGAAAAGACCATAACGGTCGATCGATAATCCTACCGGTCGTCCGATATTCAGTCCAGCGGTCGACTGCTAGAGAAACTGTCGTCCGTTCTGGAAGATGATTAGTTATGATTGAATGTCCGCACTTAGCATGATTTGAAGTATGCATGATCTTAAATAGGGTTAAAATATGCAACATATATTGAATGGTTGTGTGTATTGATGAAGGTACGATATTTTTATGACTTGAGACCAATCGGTACCCTACCTATGGCTCCATCGACGGGTGGAGGAAGACCTCATTGACGAATGAGAATAAAGACCTCGCCTACGGGAGAGGACAAAGACCTCGCCTTCGAGAGAGGATAAAGACCTCATCTACGGTGAGGATTATGACTTATGAGCCACCACTCTTCTCAATCGACAAGATAAGAAAGTATCTAAGTGAAGATGAAAGACGAAAAGATGAATGATGAATGACTTGGGACATGAAGTTAAAGATGATAAAGAAGTATGAAGAAGTATGCACCTATAAGGATGCAATATGAATGTCCACTTGTCACATCATATGATGACATGAACAAAGATGACAAAGTAAAGTAAGATAAGATCATGATATGCAATAGCATAATGATAAGTATGACCATAAGTTATGATATGCTTTGACCTAGTGATTATGATGTTACACGCTTATCTTATCTTGCCATGATGATATGTTCATATGCCATATAGTGTGCATAATAACTCATAGCATGCACATGCTTTATATTTTCTTTGTGATGCAATGCATATGCCATGACATATAAAAATCATGTTATAATATCATAGCATGCATGGGTCTCAACATACTATAACGGAAGAAATTCCCTGTGCCCCAAGCATCCGTGCATATATACAGAAGGCTTAGGTTCGGCGACAAGAGCCTCATGACGGTGACATTGCACATGGGTCGGTCGGGCTACGGCCCAAGTCATTTTACTTATGTTATGTCGTTATGATGGGGTTATGTTATGTATGGCTTATGGGCCTTATGGAGTCATGTACTTTACTTGAACTCATTTACGTATGATGAACCTTTTATTGGGTGTGCGTTATAGCCTATTGGGCTCATGAGCCAGTTTATGTATCTTAGGATTTATATGTTGAAGTCTTCCGCTGTTTATGATATTAATGTTTTATATTGATTATTATGTTTCCACTGCAAATGATTTTATGTAATTAGGTTATGAAAAGTAACGTCGCCTAGGGTTCAGTAATTAAATATTAGAGTCGAATTTTGGGGTCATTACAATATGGTATCGGAGCCATAGTTTTGGCTCTTATGTATTAAGTCTTAGAATGTATAAGTCTTGGTTGGCTAAAATGTCTAAGTAAAATGTCTAATCGTAAAGTCCATGTGCAATAGTCATGAGGTGCCATCAAACCTAAAGGTATGTGTTTAACTTTGATTGTTTAACCATAGACATTGATGCATGGTTATTGTGTAATGATAGATGGATGTGAATTATCCAACGAACGAAGGCACAATTCAAGTTATGGAATGTAATGAAGGCTCGTGCCAAGATTTTTTGATGAGGTCTTTAAGCCTCAATCCTACTATGTTTAATGGCATTGATGATCCGGAGGAAGCCGAAGCATGGTTGGATAGCATCTGCGATATCTTCAAAGTGATGAAATGTCCAAAGGAAAGCAAACTGAAGTGTGTTGCTCATAGCTTGATGGGAAAAGCAAAGCAATTATGGAATTCTATCCTTATGACTAAGTACGTCAACGAAAGAGGTCCACCATGGTGGAAATTTATGATGGACTTCAAGGATGAATACTTTCCACAAAGTAAAAGGGAACAAAAAAAAGAGGAGTTTCTTAACCTCCAACAAGGTGACATGTCAGTAAACAATTACGCAATTAAGTACTTCCAAGTAGAAAAGTATTGTACTCTTGTAAGACGGAAGGAATGAGAGTGAATCGCTTTGTGAAAGAACTAAGGTCCGAATTGAAGGCTAGAATGATGTGTGAAGCTCCCAAGACAATGAGCGAGACTATTGAGCTAGTTGTTGAATTAGAAAAGAAATTCAAGTATGGTGCAGTAGGCTCTAATGGTAACACACCAACAAAGATCACTAAACGAGCAAAAGGGAAGGACTTAAGGAGATCACCTTACCATTCTCCAAAGAAGGTGGGACGAACTAGGAGTGTATGCCATCAATGCGGAAGGAATCATCCCGGGGAATGTCGCCTCAAGGCCGGTACGTGTCTGCGATGTGGAAAGGCTGGTCAATATATAAAGAATTGCTCGGAGAAGCAAGATGCCAACTTTTCAAAAATATCGGAACAAATTCACGCCATGCAAGTTAAAGAAGCTCACCAAGTTCCAAGTACGATTCAAGGTAATCGTCGCTTAACATTTTAATTAACCATACAAATTACAATGTGTACTCATGATAGACATAGAGACCACTTAAAATATTAGAAAGAATATTCTAAAGATAAGAACCAATCACGGTTCTTAAGAATAAAGAAACTTAAGAAAGACCATCAAAGTCATAAGAATGGTTGTTAAAATGTGAAGGAAAGTAGGATTGTTTTACTTAGGTCTACATGACCTAAACGATGATATGAAATGATCAAGTGTTAAGCTAGATAATTTGACACTTAGAGTAAGTTAAGCATTAGAGTAGCGCTACAGAAGCGTGGCGCAAGAACGATTTCCATCTCATGAAGATAAGTAAGGATCTATGATTTACACTAGAATCTTGAAAATACAAAATGATATGAGGGCATAGTTAGGACCATCACCAAGAATCGTTAGCAAGAGACTATTAAGGGATAATATTGAAAACGCATGAGGAAGGCCATGTTGGTGCACATGAAGAACTGCAGATAAATTGAGCAACGGATCGAAGGATTCTATTTAAGATTAAATTAATAATTAGAGTTGCATAGAGAAAATGTGGCTCAAGAACGAACTCAATTTCTCGAGATTGATTAGAGATATGAGATTCCCATGGAAAACTTGGAATAACAAGTGATCGCAATCGATTAGTGGAGACGAAATACAAAGGCCGATAAAGTGAGAACACCGAGGAATGCACATTGGATGTCACAAAGAGAGAGATCATACAGTTGTATATGAGGGACGAAAGACAAATGGAGCAACGTGGATGAAGAGATATAATACTATAAGATTCTACAAAATTTGAGAATGAATTTTATTTTAAGGGAGTATATTATAATATTCTCAAAAATAAAATAGAAATAAAAATAAAATAAAATAAATAAAAGAGAGCTATTGTCATCTAAAGCCCATTATGAATTTCATTAACATAATAAGTCCAACATCTAAAATATAAATGCCTTAAGGTGCCCTAAAGCTCACCTAATCTCTCTCATTTCTCTCCCTCTTTTCTCTCTCTCCCCACACCTAGCTGACAGGAGCTCGGGGCCTCCCCACTCAAGCAACTACCTCTCCTTACCTTTCTCTCTCACCCCCTCTCATGCTACAGTGCTCTCCACTATAGCTACAGTAGCTCATCATTTACTCTCTCTCCCTCTGGGCTGCACAACACCCCAACTCAAGGAAGCTCTCCACTTCTTTCTACACTCTCTTCCTCTCACACTCTCAACCAATAGGAGCAAGAAAACAACAACACTATTTTCTTCTCTCTTTCCACCCACTCACGGCCAACACTCTCCTTAGGTTTCTCTCCTCCTCCTCACACTTACATCACGGCAGGAAAGCAAGGAGAAGAAGAAAGATGATGAAAAGAAGAAAAGAAAGTAAAGAAAGATGAAAGAAAGAGGAATTAGGATTAATAGGGTTTTAACCTAAATCCTAAAGGGATGTTGGAGGGGATCCAAACCTTCCTAACCCCCACCCTCATCCTATAATGATGTTTGAATGTATGGATTAGGACATAAAGAACAAACTCTTTGTTCTTAAGCTTAAGGATTATGGAATGTGCATTAGAGATTCATGTTCATTAAGTATTATGCTATTGCTAATCATGAGTAGAATGTAATTTGCTTCGTGTTGATCAAGACTACTGTTCTATTGTAAATCATGTTTAAATATAGAATGCTTTTTGCTTCTTATATTAGCTCAAAAAAATATTAGTCCAATGCTTATGCATATTCATGATTGTGATTAGCATGTTTGATATCCTCATGTGAATACACCATTTACTTTATTGTTGGAATGCTAAGAATATTTCATATGATGTTTGGAAATCAATCTGTATTCAATATGTTAATGTATGCAAGATTGGAAAGAAATGATGTAAAAATGCATGTTCTGTCATCCCAGAACGGACAGCCGATACATTATCGGTCGACCATTCTGGAGATGAAACGGTCTCGAACTCTATCCAACGGACGATCGATACCCCAATGGTCATTCGGTTTGGAAGAGTCGTTACATTTTGTGATTAACGGTCGACCGAATGTTTAGTTTCGGTCATCCGAAAGTCAGATAATGATCGATTGATATCCCAGTGGTCGTCCAATTTGAGCAGTCGTTGCTCACTATGATTAGCGATAGACCAAACGCGCTATTTCAGTCTTCCGAAAGACCTACATCGGTCGATCGATATTCTAACATTCGTCCGATTCAGAGAGCCGTTGCTCTCTGTGATTAGCGATCGACGAAACGCTCAGTTACGATCATCCGCAGATCTGATAACGGTCGACCGATATATTAGCGGTCATCCGATTTAGAGAGCAGTTACTCTCTGTGATTAACGATCGACCAAGCGCCCAGTTTCGTTCATTCGAGAAGACCATAATGGTCGACCGATAATCTACCAGTCGTCCGATATTTAGTCCAGCGATCGACCGCTAGAGAAACGGTCGTCCATTCTAAAAGATGATTGGTTATGATTGACTATCCACACTTAGCATGGTTTGGAGTGTGCATAATCTTAAATAGGGTTAAAATATGTAACATGTATTGAATGGTTGTGTGTATTGATGAAGGTATGACATTTTTATGACTTGAGATCAATCAGTACCCTACCTATGACTCTACCGACGGGTGGGGGATGTTGGAGTTGGTGAATACTTCAGGACCCCTTGTTTCTCACACCGGGTTCGCCCACATGAGCTTAGGAGAATCTGAGTATTACCCAATTAACAGTATTGCTGGCGTACGAACGAAAGGGGGGTTCGGGGGGCCCGCCCCCCGACGGCGGTCCCTAGATGGGTTTTGGGCTTTTGTTTAGCCGGCCCGTGTGGTTCGCATTAGGTTTTTTCTCTGTTTGTTTGGATTTTAAACCCGGTTTAGAGAGGCTATTAATAGCCTAATTTCTGATGTAATCTGTGTGACGGCTGTAAACCTAAACGATATAGTGGAACCTCTTTGCAGGACGTAGCTCTCATCTCAAGGGTGAACCTGGGTAAATTGTGTGTCTCTTTTATTTTTCTGCTATCTCTCTGCGATCTTCTCTCCTTGTTCTCGAATTTTCCCATCAATTGGTATCAGAGCACATGTTGTTCGAGGAATTAGGATTTATTCGAGATGTCAGGAGGATCGCGGATTGAGATAGAAAAATTTGATGGAACGCGATTTGATCTCTGGAAGATGAAGATGGAGGATCTTCTCTGTGATCGAGATTTTTGGACGGCAATCGAGAAGGAGAGGCCAGGCAAAGAAGCGACGATGGCTGCAGATGCGGCGAAGGCTTCAGATACGGCTTCCTCCAGTCAGGCAGATCCAAAGGCGATCGAAGAGTGGGATCGGATTGATAGAAAGGCGAAGGGTTTGATTCGGCTTTGTCTCGCGGATTCAATTCTTACGAATGTGATGAGCGAACCTACAGCCAGAGATCTGTGAAGGAAGTTGGAATCCCTATATCAAAGTAAGTCGTTAGTTAATAAGTTATTTCTGAGGAAGAAATTGTACAATCTTCGGATGCAGGAGGGTGACTCATTTTTTACTCATCTTTATAACTTTAACACGGTGATCAGTCAACTTGTATCAATCGGTGTTAAGTTTCAAGATGATGATAAGGCAATAACATTGCTCTGTTCACTGCCGGATTCATGGGACAATCTGATTGTCGTGATTGGTGGCGGGGATAAAGAACTTTCGTATGAAAGTGTATGTGCTGTCTTGTTATCAGAGGAAATACGGAGAAAGGGATCGGCAAGTTCTGGTAAAGAGGCGCTGGCGGCCAGAGGAAGGCAACCAGAAAGGAATCAAAATCAGAGAGGGAGATCCAAATCTCGTGGGCGTTCGAAGAGTAAAGATAAGAAGGTGCAATGTTGGAGATGTCAAGAGTGGGGCCATCTGAAGCGAGATTGCAAAAACAAGCCGGTTCACAAGAAAGAAGCTGAGTCAACCTCGGACAAAAAGGAGGTTGAGGCAGAAGATATGTATGTGGCTTCTGCATATATGGTACAGTCAGATAAGTATGTCTGGTTCATCGATACTGGTGCTTCATACCACATGACACTGGTTTTGTGAATATGAGGAGTATAATGGTGGGGATGTCATGCTCGGAGATGACACTACGGTTCAGATTATTGGACGTTGCAGGGTGAAGCTGAGGATGAATGATGGCATGGTGAAGACTCTACCAAATGTGATGCATATATCACTTATGAGCAGGAGTTTATTACATGTTGGTACAATGGCAGATTCGGATGTTATATTCAGTTGCGACAAGGATTCGTGCAAGATGGTCAGAGGGTCTATTGTGATTGTGCGAGGGGTTCGCTATGGCACATTGTACAAGTTGTTCGGAGAGACTATATCTGTGGGCTGCGGATTTATTTCTGAAGAGGCCAAAGAAGATGAAGACAACACATCTATGCTGTGGCATCAGAGATTAGGCCATATCAGTGAGAAAGGACTTTCTACCATAGCATCAAGTCAGATGGTAGAAGGAGTTTCGAATTGTTCTGTGGGCTTCGGGTTCTGTGAACATTGCCTCCATGAAAAACAGAACCGAGTCAGTTTTCAACACACATGTTCAAGAGCAACGAAGATTCTCGAACTGATCCATAGTGATGTCTTTGGACCAACTCCGACTCCATCTATTGGAGGGTCCAAGTACTATGTTTCTTTTATAGATGGTTTTTTGAGATACAGTTTGATTTATTTTATCAAGAATAAATCAGATGTATTCGATAAGTTTCGAGAATTTAAAGTTTTGGTGAAAACCCAATTGAGCTGCAAGATCAAGGTTCTTCGTACAGATAATGGAGGTGAATTTTGTTCAGATAAGTTTGAGCAGTTCTGCGTGGACAATGGTATTGCAAGGCAGAAGACAACTCCATATATACCTGAGCAGAATGGAGTAGCTGAAAGGTTAAATCGGTCACTCATAGAGAATGCCACATGTATGCTGAGTTTGGCTGAATTGGGGCAAGAATTCTGGGCAGAAGATGTAGCCACAACAAACTATCTGAAGAACCGCTCACCGACCTCATCAGTGAAGGATCAGACGCCTTATGAGGCAATGTTTGGGAAGAAGCCAAATTTATCTCATGTTCGGGTGTTCGGATGTGACGAATATGTTCATATACTCAAGGAAAAGCGGGGTAAGCTTGACAGTAAATCTGAGAAGAACATATTTGTCGGATACAAGGAAGGGGTCAAGGGCTACAAACTGTGGAATCCAAAATCAAGGACTATTATTTACAGCAGGGATGTTGTTTTCCGTGAATCACGTTCCCAAGTTGAAGTTCAAAAAAGTGATGAACCTAAGAAAGTGGTAGTGCTTGAAGAAGATTCTGATTCTGAAACTTCAGAGGTGGATGCACAAGATACTTCAGTTGAGTCTGTTACAGAACCGGATCAAAAGGACTCGGTTAATGAAGTTGAAGATGCAGATTCAGATGAAAACCCAAATATTGGTACTACCATACCAGTTCTCAGGAGATCGACACGAGAAAGAAGAGCATCTTTGAGATACTCTCTTAGTGCTCTGAGTTCGTTTCATGCTTTGAGCATCATCGGAGAAGAACTTAATTCTCTAAAAGATGCAAGGTCTATGGATGGTGCAAATCAGTGAGAGCTTGCTATGACAGATGAGATGCAGTTACTGGATAAGAATGAAACATGGAGCTTGTGTAAATTGCCTAAGGATAGAAAGACAATTGGTTGCAAATGGATGTTCAAGCGAAAGCTAAAACCGGATGGGTCTGTAGAGAAGTACAAGGCGAGGCTGGTAGCTAAAGGGTACTCTCAGGTTGAGGGAGTCGACTATGATGAGATTTTTTCTCCCGTGGCAAAAATGACTTCAATCAGATTTGTTCTATCTCTGGCAGCAGCATATAATCTTGAGGTAGAGTAGATGGATTTGAAGACGGCATTCCTTCATGGGGACTTGGATGAAGAGATATATATGAGATAACTAGAAGGCTTTGAGGTTCAAGGTAAAGAGAAGCTGGTGTGCAAATTGAAGAAGTCTATGTATGGATTGAAGTAGTCGCCAAGGATGTGGTATCAGAAGTTTGATACGTACATGCTCGAACTCAAGTTTGTACGTTCAGATTTAGATCATTGTGTTTATGTGAAAAGAGTTGGAGATCAGTTTGTCATTCTTACGCTATATGTGGATGACATGTTGCTGATTGGAAACAGTATGAAGATGGTGAATTCAGTGAAGAGTTTGTTGACCAAGAAGTTTGAGATGAAAGACTTGGGGTCAGTGAATTTTATTTTGGGTATGCAGATTAGAAGGGATCGTCAGAAGCGAAAGTTGTGGCTAGGACAGGAGAAGTACATAAAAGAAGTGTTGAAGAAATTTAACATGTCGGACTACAAGCCAGTGGGTACTCCTATGTCTCTAGAAACCAAACTTTCTGCGGAGCAATGCCCGAAGACGGATGAAGAAGCCGAAGAGATGGACCGTGTGCCATATGCAAGTGCAGTGGACAGCTTGATGTACGCCATAGTGTGCACGCGTCCAGATATAGCCCAAGCAGTGGGAGTCTTGAGTCGATATATGTCTAACCCAGACAGGGAACATTTGAATGCTATCAAGAGAGTTTTCAGGTACCTTCGTGGAACTTCAGATTTTTCGTTGTGTTTTGAAGGTACAAGGAAAGGAAAGATACTTGATATTGTGGGCCATGTAGATGCTGATTGGGGTGGAGACATTGATAGTAGATGGTCCACTAGCGAATATGTTTTTACATTATTTGGGGCTGCACTAGGTTGGATAAGCAAGAGACAAAGCGTTGTAGCATTTTCTTCTACAGAAGCTGAATATATGGCTCTTACTCATGCTGCAAAGGAGGCCATATGGCTACGGCGGTTGTGCTTGGAGCTCGAATTTGAGCAAGGTGCTATAGAGGTGAGATGTGACAATCAAGGTGCTATTCAGTTAGCTAAGAATCCCGTATTTCACTCATGCACAAAGCATATTGACATCCAATATCATTTTATTCGGAAAAAGATGGAAAAGAAAGAGGTTCAGCTTGAAAAGGTTGATACAACAGAGAATAGTTCTGATTTTCTGACTAAAGCAGTTACAGGGGTAAAGTTTGAGTAGTGCTCTACTGCAGTCGGATTGAAGAAGAATGTTGCTGGCAAAGCTCTCATTGGTGTGAAGTATCCACCAAGTGGGAGAATGTTGGAGTTGGTGAATACTTCAGGGCCCCTTGTTTCTCACACCGGATTCGCCCACGTGAGCTTAGGGGAATCTGAGTATTACTCAATTAACAGTATTGCTGGCGTACGAACGAAAGGGGGGGTTCGGGGGGGGGGCCCGCCCCCCGACGGTGGTCCCTAGACGAGTTTTGGGCTTTTGTTTAGTCGGCCCGTGTGGTTCGGATTAGGTTTTTTTTCTGTTTGTTTGGGTTTTAAACCCGATTTGAAGAGGCTATTAATAGCCTAATTTCTGATGTAATCTGTGTGGCGGTTGTAAACCTAAACGATATAGTGGAACCTCTTTGCAGGACGTAGCCCTCATCTCAAGGGTGAACCTGAGTAAATTTGTGTGTCTCCTCTATTTTTCTGCAATCTCTCTGCGATCTTCTCTCCTTGTTCTCGAATTTTCCCATCAGGGGAAGACCTCATTGACGAATGAGGATAAAGACCTCATCTACGGAAGAGAATAAAGACCTCATCTAAAGATGAGGATAAAGACCTCACCTATGGTGATGATTATAACTTATGAGCCACAACTCTTCTCAATCGACAAGATAAAAAAGTATCTAAGTGAAGATGAAAGACGAAAAGATGAATGATGAATGACTTGGGACATAAAGTTAAAAATGATAAATAAGTATGAAGAAGTATGCACCTATAAAATTGCAATATGAATGTTCACTTATCACATCATATGATGATATGAAGAAAGATGATAAAGTAAAGTAAGATAAGATCATGATATGCATTAGCATAATGATAAGTATGATCATAAGTTATGACATGATTTGACCTAATGATTATGATGTTACACGCTTATCTTATTTTGCCATGATGATATGTTGATATGCCATATAATGTGCATAATAGCTCATAGCATGCACATGCTTTATATTTTCTTTGTGATGCAATGCATATGCCATGACATATAGAAATTATGTTATAATATCATAGCATTCATGGGTCTCAACATACTCTAACGGAAGAAATTCCCTGCACCCTATGCATCTATGCAGATATGGAGGAGGCTTAGGTTTGACGACAAGAGCCATAACAGTGACATTGCACATGGGTCGGTCGGGCTACGGCCTAACTCATTTTACTTATGTTATGTCATTATGATAAACCCTTGTATGGGTTATGTTATGTATGGCTTATGGACTTTATGGAGTCATGTACTTTACTTAAACTCATTTATGTATGATGAATTTTTTATTGGGTGTACGTTAGAGCCTATTGAGTCCATGAGTCAGTTTATATATCTTGAGATTTATATGTTGAAGTCTTCCGCTGTTTATGACATTAATGTTTTATATTGATTATTATGTTTTCGCTGCAAATGATTTTATGTAATTAGGTTATGAAAAGTAACGTCGTCTATGATTCGACAACTAAAAATTGAAGTCGAATTTTGAAACGTTACTCATGTTTTGTATGCATTTGGATCTCGATCAGTGTAGTGTTCATGTGTGTCTCGATTGATTTGCTGGTGTCTGCGTATATGCGTGTGTTTTATTTGTCATCCGTCCAATACTACTGCATTTTGGTTTTACCGCTCTATCTCTCCGTCACTCTATGTAGCTATTAATGTTCTATTTTGTATATGTCTTAGATCGGTTTATTGCATTTTGTTCTGCGAAATTTTGTTTTATGATTAATCTGCTCTCTATTTTTCCCTCCGATTGTTCTCATCTCGTCCCGCCTGCGCTCGCCAACAACGTCCATAAATATTTATTCTCATAATGAATTAATTACTTTTTAAAAGTTTGAGTTAAGAATAGAGTATTTTACGTTTTTAATGGAATAACGTATCTCTAAATATAATATTAATCATAAGGTTAATTTTTTAATGACAAATTTGTCCATTTTTTTAACGATTTTCATGAATAGTATGGATGCTTCTTTTGTGAGATTAAGTTCTTTCATGTTAAATCAACTCCAAATCAATGCGACTAGAAAATTCTTCATATCACATAATTTGTTATAATATAAGTTTACTATTCAATTGACAGCAGTTGGGGTGTCGAATTTATAATTATTATTTCCAAGATATTAATAAGATTAGTATTCATAATTTTTTTTTTAAAATTTAGTTTGGTTGGACGAATAAATAAAGTTAGATAATAAAACTATATTCAACACATGTTAGCTGAATTATTATTTTAATTTATTTTTATGCGTGTTTGAAAAATAGATATGCTTTTCAGTTGAAGAGGATTAGATAGTTGCCAATTATATTTAGAAATTTCTTATTAGTTTCCATCAAAATTGGGGAAAAATACTACTTTAAAATATCATCAAACAATTTAGCATTCCTTACTTCCGCGCATGATACGAATGTTGCAATATTTGGAATTTATTAAACAAATTTTATTTGAAATATATTTTCTAAAATCAAATTAAAAATAACGGGAATGAAGGCAAAAAAAAAATGCAAACTCTAAGGTGAAAAAGATATGAAGAAAGAGACACAAATTAAAATAATTAGAAGCATTCATGTATAAGCCACATGCAGAGTCATTTCACCAAGGCTCTTCTAATTCTTCTCTTCTTCTTCTGGTTCTTGATTTTGGCTGTTGCTGGTCTTGTCCTTCTTCTGATCAGACCATGCATGTAAGTGGTTTGCTTCCTTTCTGATTGAGGTAGCAGTTGCTTGCTTAATTCCTTGCTTCATGTGTATGATGCATGTTCTCAATTGATTAATTAACCTTGTTGCTCTTGAACTTTGCTCCATTTTTTTTTCGTGTCGTTCTATGATGATGCTGCTGAAGTCGTTTTCTGTTTCTGGCGAGCATACAGCTGTTCGCAGGCTGGATTCCTTTTAGATTTGGTCAGAATCTAGGGATAAACTTAGACCACCTTATTAGATCCACAAGAATCTAAAACTGACTTTGTTTAGGCTTTCCTTTGGTTGGTGTCTGCAGATTTCGTTGTGCTTGTCCATTCTGATTATGATTGTTGAAGGATTGAAAAACTTGGATCTGTTCTTCCATAAACTTTAATTTGTATTGATGATTGTTGATCGAAGTTCGAGCGGTTCTAAAATGGAAAAAGTTCTGTTCCGAATCCTCTGAATATTCTTCGGCGTTGTGACCAATGGTGAAATGCAAGACTTGATCCTGTAAATGAAAAAGATATGAAGAAAGAGACACAAATTAAAATAATTAGAAGCATTCATGTATAAGCCACATGCAGAGTCATTTCACCAAGGCTCTTCTAATTCTTCTCTTCTTCTTCTGGTTCTTGATTTTGGCTGTTGCTGGTCTTGTCCTTCTTCTGATCAGACCATGCATGTAAGTGGTTTGCTTCCTTTCTGATTGAGGTAGCAGTTGCTTGCTTAATTCCTTGCTTCATGTGTATGATGCATGTTCTCAATTGATTAATTAACCTTGTTGCTCTTGAACTTTGCTCCATTTTTTTTTCGTGTCGTTCTATGATGATGCTGCTGAAGTCGTTTTCTGTTTCTGGCGAGCATACAGCTGTTCGCAGGCTGGATTCCTTTTAGATTTGGTCAGAATCTAGGGATAAACTTAGACCACCTTATTAGATCCACAAGAATCTAAAACTGACTTTGTTTAGGCTTTCCTTTGGTTGGTGTCTGCAGATTTCGTTGTGCTTGTCCATTCTGATTATGATTGTTGAAGGATTGAAAAACTTGGATCTGTTCTTCCATAAACTTTAATTTGTATTGATGATTGTTGATCGAAGTTCGAGCGGTTCTAAAATGGAAAAAGTTCTGTTCCGAATCCTCTGAATATTCTTCGGCGTTGTGACCAATGGTGAAATGCAAGACTTGATCCTGTAAATGCATCTTAATGGTCGTCCCTTTATTATTATTTTTCATGTTAATGACGGTTGTAAGATGTGGTCTCAATCCTTTGTCTTCTGTAATTAAACCATGGGCCTGCTGGACACATCAGAATCTTTGTAGCTATTCTATTTGTTATACTGACATAGGGCTTAATTATTTCATTTGACTTGATCTTGGCGTGAGTTGTCTATATATATTTTTTTTCAAGTTGTCATGTTCTACTTCTACTTTTAGTTTTTTTCCCTCTTCTGTCTTTTTCACCACCATCACATCCTATGAAGGTTAATAGAAGTAAACATTAATTAGTTTTAAGAAAGCATTAGTTTGTGCTGACATTCTCCGTCTGGGCGACAGCAAGGTCATGTGGCGCATGGAACGCCGTCACCATTGCCACCGCTTGGCACGCCGGTGAGTACTCAATCGGGAACCTGGACATGCACCGACGTACTCCATCTCTTCTTCCTTGTTTCATGCATGCATGCATGCACTAATTAACGCATGCAAAAATTCGTGCTGCTGCAGGCATGGGACGAGATGCACGCCCAAGCTTTTCCGTCACCGGTGAACTACCATGCAAGACCTTCAGGACCACACGCCGTCTGGACAAATGCTTCTTCTTCTCCTCCCCCTCCTTTTTTACTTTGGCTATTTTGCTGCTTCGCTTCTACACAGGTGTCTTCTCCTTCTCCTCCTCCTTCTTCTTTTTATTGTTGTTGCTGCTGCTGTGCGATCTTGGTGATGGACAACGACAATTAGCGTCGCAAAACTAGGAGACGCCATGTCGCAAATCGACATATCTCTCGTAGTGAAAATGGCGGATGCGTAAACTTGTCTCCGGTGGCTCTTCCTTAGTGCAATTCAGTTGTCGACTTTGTTTGATATCATATCAATGATAATGTCCGAAATGGCGTTTGGCAAAACAATTTGAGTGTGTATATTATTATTTGTGACAATATATGCAAATTTCTTAATAGAATAAAAAAACAAATAGTCGCCTAAAAACAAAGAAATGAATCAGTTCTTTCTTTCTTCTTCTTTTCTCTTTTATGCAAAAGGAAAACTAAAGACAGGAAGCATGCAGACTCAATGCAAGTTTTTGTGTACGTTACAAAAATAAAGCGTTTAATTTCAATGTATATATACCAGTGTTGTAAGACCCGACCTCCGGACACTAAAACGGTCCGCGGGTTAGTCATAACTCGATCTTGTGATTGACCTACTTTGACCCGGTCAAAACCTAGGTTCAACCAGCCGACCCGGTGAGTTTGACCGACCCGGACTCATCAAGTTGTGAAATATATAAAAAAATAAAACATATAAAAATTATTAAAGCTTTTTAAAATATTATTTATATATATCTTTTCTTTAAATTTATGTTTTAACATTCTTCTGTATCATATATATATATATATATATATATATATATATATATATTTCATCGATATTTTTATTTTTTATAAAACCTCACGAGATTTTTTAGAAAATATTCATTCAATTAATGCCTACTTTATTATATTATTTGATCTGAATATTTTATTATATTATATTTTGTATTTTTTGCTAAATAAGATATTACATATTAATAATATTACAATGATCACTTTAACTTTTTTTTATTAATTTATATTATCTGATTCGATCATTCGATTCGATTCGGTTCAATCGGTCCGACCTGACCCGTTAGGCAGGGTTGATGGCCGAGTCGTCTTAAAACATTGATATATGCCATTGATGATGCATGGTTGAGGTTCACTCCAACTTCTCAAATGGTGTTCTCACACATTTGGCTATCCGCTTTACTTTTATTTTTTTTTACACTTATTGGTACACTAGGTGCTTTGATCTATAAATAATTATTTTTATAATGAGTTAATAATAAAGTATTTTGCCCTTTTAATGGAATAAGTTATCTCTAAATATAACATTAATCACAAGGTTACTCATTAATGACAAATTTGTCCATTTTTTATATCGATTTTCATGAACAGTATGGATTTTTTTTTTTAGATTAAGTCTGTTTAGATTGATGATTTTGAAGGGACCGAGTGAAATACAAAGAAATGTGATTACTGATTAGATAAATCCGATTATACTTTTATTCGAGCTAAGAGAGGTGGGATGATAAATAATTTTATATCAAATTAACCTTTCTTTTCTTACCAAATTAAACCATTTCTCTTATTACTAAATTATACTATTTCTCTATTTCTATTTCTTTCTCTCTCTATCTTACATTGGTAAATTATTTATTTCTCTCATATAAATATTACATTGATAAAATAATTTTTATTTATAAATATTTATCTCTCATTTTTTACTTTTTAAAATAGATGAATAAAATAGAAAAAATAAAGAATATAATAAAAATAGAAAAATTAGGCAAAACATAATTTAGTAAAGGAATAAATATTTATTACTCATTAGATATCATAAATAATTTATACATAATAATGGATAAAAATGACTTTTTAACAAATAAAACTTCCATCCTCCACCTCCATCTCCTCATCTCTCATCACAACATCACATTCCACTCTTTCATTAATTAATTGCCAAACAGACATTAAGTTAGTTCTTTCTGTTAAATCAACTCCAATTCAGCCCAGTTGAAAATTTCACAACACATCATTTGTTATAATATAGCTGTACAATTCAATTGACATCTAGGGTTTCAGATTAGTAATTATTATTCCCAGGATATTTAATAAGTTTAGTATTCATATTCCCATAAGTTACTTTGAGGGTGGGTTCACATTCCCAGGTTCTTTAAAGGGCCATTTGGTTAAAGAACTTTTTAAAAGAAATAACAATTTTTTTTCTAGATAATATCATATTCTAATTGTATTCTTATTCTAACTATTATTTGGTTAAAAAGAATAAATTTAATATTTTTATAATTAAAAATATTTTATTATAAATAGTTTACATTTATTATTATTATAATATAATAATATATAGTTAAATAATGAAAAATAAAAATGAAAAAAAAAATGAGAATTTCGTTTATTCCATCATTTTAA
The DNA here is from genome assembly GCA_030549335.1 of Pontederia crassipes. Taxonomy (NCBI): domain Eukaryota; kingdom Viridiplantae; phylum Streptophyta; class Magnoliopsida; order Commelinales; family Pontederiaceae; genus Pontederia; species Pontederia crassipes. The sequence goes on along the minus strand of CM060188.1, from coordinate 72,863,773 downwards.
ATGAATAAATATATTCTTTAATCGATGAAAAAATGATGATTTCACCTTTCTTTAGACGGTTAAGTCGAAAATCAAGTTCGACCACGGTAATCTTATTCTATATCACGATTGACTTTATTCTCGCGAATATCAAGATATTCTACTATTTATCCATAAATCAAATGATGCCTAAGCCGTCACAACTCGGCCTGCAATAGGAAATTATGAACAAATAAAATATATCAAACTTGTCATCTTTTTGGAGGACATACCGGATTTGTGCTGTAGCATATGTAATGAAAAATTTGTAAACATATAATGGAGTACATTGAACTATTCAAAGTTTTCTTAAAATTTATAAAGATAAGCTTTCTTATTTTGAAGTCAGAATTCAGAAAAAAAATAAATCTTACTATATATATATATATATATATATCTCTCTTCTTTTTAATTTCCTATGTGTAACTTTAAGTTGAAGCACCCCCAAGTAACATTCGAATATAAATATGTCAAAATCTTATTTGAATCATGTGTCTAAGATAAGTTTTCTTTAATAAGGTGCATTTGGTTTTCTAATGATGGAGGGGTGAATTAGGACAGCAGAATATATGTTGGTGAAAGTTGAGTACGATGAAGGTTTATAAAAATCATGTTTGAATATAAATTAATGGGATTCATTTTTCATTTGAATATAAAATATATTATATGAGTTAAAAAAATGTTAAGTTTGATAAATGTCTTTATTATTTTTAAGAATTTTTTTATTTGAAAAGAAATAAGAATAAAGTGAGAATAATTATTTTTAACTCTTATAAAATCACTAATATGATGAGTTTAATTTTAAATAAAATGATGAGTATATAAGAGTGTGACGGATGGTGTGTACGGTATATATTTAGATTGGTCAATTCATGTGTCATAGTTTTATAATTTGAATTATGTTTTATCTTATCATTGGAGGAAGTGCAAGTCCAACCTACCATTAGTTAAATTAATATGAATTATATTCAAATATGATATAAAAATTTTAGACCCACCTAACTTCTAACTCATCTATTTTAAGCCCTCCATCCAAACACACGGATTTTTGGACGGACAAGAAAATTTGTGAAAACATAGAATATAAAAAAGTATTTGTCAAAACGTGTCAATTGAATCGTGATTCTACTTTTTGCTTTGTGACGAAATAAAACTATCATTTACTGGTGTTCCTAAATGCGTCGATCGAGACTAATTTAATTTAATTTAATTTGATAAATACGTGGTCTCCCATCTATTATTTTTACGCTACCTAATGCCTACTACATTCACGCTTTCATATCGTTACAATCATGCAGCAGCAACAGCAGCAATAATAATAATAATAATAATAATAATAATAATAATAATAATAATAATAATAATAATAATAATAATTGATATGAAAGATTATTTTGAAATTTCAGTCACATTATAGAAAAAATATCTAATTAAAAAATTGTTATATACGTAGTGTGATAATCTATGTACATAAGAATTCAATGAATATTGCATATAAAAAGATTTGTATCATTTAAGGGTGAAAGTACTTCGGGTCGAGTCGAATTTTCGTTTTAAAAAAAACCGTCCGCTATTTTTTAGATCAATTTTTAAATTAAAAAATCACTCTAAAAACATTTAAAAAAAATAAAAATCACCTTCTAGCAGGTCGATTTTTTCGAACTCATACTTTTATATAATTATATTTTCAAAATTATATATTAAAATAAAATTAACATAAAAATATTAAATTTTATATTAAATATAGAATATACTATTAATATTTTAAATTTACCAAATTAAAGTCCTAATTTTAGTGGGTGATTTTTAATTTATAAAAAATCATCCTAAATCATATTCGAACCCCTAATTTTTAATTTTTTCGAGTCGGTCAAATTTTTAACGTACAAATAATAAAAAAGTAAAGATAAATAAAGACAAGAAAATAATAGAGTACATTATTTTCAAACTTATTATTATATGCAATTAGAACTTGATTCAAATGTATTTCTATATAAATTATTCAAAATTATCTTGGCCTATAATGAACATAATAAATTTGATAAATATGATCATGTCAGTTCTATATTTTATGATGGGAAATAGAGTGAGGTTTACTTCTACATTTTATAACTACTACTCAACTAAGTTTTTAAGGTGATTCTATTTTTCCATAAAGATAGACATCATGAGGTATGTCCCATAAAAGCTTTATGATTTATATCATTTTAAAATTACCATAATAAATTTCTCAACTGGACTCATGTTCTGATCTATTCTTCATTCCTGACAGAAATGGTCATGTATAATAATAAATCAATAACTTTTTCGAGACATAGTCTTTTCGAATGATTCTAGTTGGAAACACATCATAACTTATTTAATCTACGGGTCCTTAAATATCAAATTATATGATTACATAGCCAATTTAATACATAATTTGTAATTCGGACTAATTAGTTTATTAAACAGTATGATAGACCCTTAATCCTAATCGCATGACTTTTGTTTCATAACTCCTATTAACATGATTCCAAATCGCATATAAACTATACTTGGAAATCGAAAAGGAATACACATGATAAATTTCATAATTTTTAAGGGCCAGTGATAGGAAAGGACTCATCAATAGGAAGACCATAAGCCTAAGATTAGAATTATATCTTAAGTGGGTTCTCTTGTCGATTTCTCTCCAACCTCCTCAGAAGGAATCTTTCTTCGAAAAATTGCATGTGTTTTATAGTGAGACAAATGATGCACCACGAATTTTTACAGATTTTTATCATAAGATTATTACATGAGGGTTCAAACAAGGAAGGTGATTTTAACATCAATGGATTTATTTCGTAAGGGAAAATGGTACCTTTAGTTTAGAGATTATGAATTTTACACCCAACATCCCTCAATCTGTCAACAAAATGAGAATGTGAAGAATATAGTTGTATTAATGAAATTTGTAGAGTCCTTATACAATAGATCTTAAATGGGAAATTTCCAAAGGATTAGGCTTCATAAAGTCTATTCCGATGCAAAAAATAGAATTGTATTTTTATATCACATGTTTACTTATTATTATGCATGATATTTTAAACACCTTACAAGTTCCTAGTGTACTAAGGTATACTAGAAGTAACCCATCATTGTTATAACTTATTTATATTGTGCCTTTGAAACATTACTTAACATGAGTACATATTCTACATGACTAGGAGGAATGATCGATGAAATTATAAGATACATATTTCCAATGATATGATATGATTGAGTTATGTATAGGCATCTTATTTGTCATACATTTGCATTTGGGTTATTTCTTCTAACCACCTCTAAACTATCGTGATTTTTTACATCTAACCCCAAACTACGAACTTTATTTTTTGGGTACCGAAACTATCATGATTTTTTCAATTTGATCCTTCCGCCCAATTCCATCGACTTTTCTAATATTTTTTACTTTTTGCATTTTTGAAAAGTCCATTATACCTCTGCTCTGAATTGAATTCCATTTTTACATAAAATTATATATAAAAATAAATATAAAAATTTTAAAAATAAAAGAAAAAACACCGCCACGTGGAGGAGGGCTTCGTTGACGTGATGAAGAAGGGGCGGCGAGCCCCCCCCCCCCCCCCTCTCCCCTGGAGGGGAGGGGGGCCGCTGCCCCCTGCGTCATCGTCTATGACGAATCCATCGACTACGGCGACGGAGATGCTAAGGCCGATGCCTATGGCGATCCTCCGGCCGAGGACACCCCGTCGGTGGCACCTCCTGACGATCTCGACTTCCCTCCAGCATTGTTCTTCATCCCCCAATCGACAACGAGGCCGACTGGGTCGACATCAACATCTATTACGACCGGGATGACTCCACGAAGGGGAATACCAACCCTAAGTCGCAGACAGTCACGACGCCGTCGCTGCCTCCTCCAAGCCGTCGACCAACTCGATTCGGTTCTCTGGCAACCTCCAGCAGAAGGTGCCCATCATCGACCTCCCCAGCGGGGTCCAGCAGTACTCTGGCTGCCCCACCAGCTCCCGGATTTTCCCCAAGAAGCCCCCGTCCGCCGTCGACTGAAGTCGGAAGTCCGCAGTTCCATACCACGAGTCGTCGTCGCCCAAGGTCTGATGCATCGGGAAGGTCCTATCAGAGCGCGAGCGCTGTCAAAGGACATTAAGTCGGAGACAGAGCCGGCAGCTAAGGCCGGGTGCTGGGCGAGCATCGCGGTGGCGTTGCATTGCTACGGCGGTGAAGTAGACAGGGTGAAGATAGCAAGAACGCAAGGCGTCGAGGACAGCCCTACGTCGTCGACTTCGCCTTCGTTGAAAACGGTAGCGAAATTGGCAAAGAGGCCGGCGTCGCCGGAGGGAGCAGAAGCGACGACGGCGGCGGAGCCGCCGACTCTAGGGGCGATGAAGAGCTTTGTGTCAGGGCGGAAGTCGGCCACGTGGGAGGAGTTGGATCTCGGCGCCGGAGCTCTGCGTGGCACAGTCGACGACGGCTAGTTGGGTCGTGTGAGGTGAACGACTTGTCGGCCTCCTCTTGTTGAACGGGTATGTTACGTCATAGTCGACGACGATGCGGGGGAGGGGGTGCCTTCCCTACGTCGGAAAAGAGAGGAAGGGATATAGGGGCCTTCCCTCAAGTGGCGGTGTTTTTTTTAATTAATTATATATTTATTATTATATATTATTTTATGTAAAAATGGAATTCAATTCAGAGAAGGGCTATAATAAACTTTTCATAAATGCAAAAAATAAAAAATAACGGAGAAGTCGACGGAATTGGACGGAAGGATCAAATTGAAAAAATCACGATAGTTTATGTATCCAAAAAATGAAGTTAGTAGTTTGGGGTTAGATGTGAAAAATCCCAATAGTTTAGGGGGTGGTTAGAGGAAATAACCCTTTGCATTTTCTCTACCGGGATGATATGTCTTATGCAGGAAATGTACCTCATTTTCACAAGATGATATGGTATCCTACATAATAATATATGTTCCTCAACAAAGATGATATGATGTTCTACGGAATGATATGAAACCTCTGGTCGGGGATGATATGTCTTTTACAAAAAATATACCCTATGATTTGGAATGATATGAAACCCAACGAGATAATATGTTCATCTGACCAATTGGTAATATGACGTGCATATGCATATGTGCATACATTATATGACATGACATATGATATGATATGTTAAATGTTATATGAAATGAAACAAATATGTGACATGCTATATGATATGTTAAAGATATTATTTTATTAAAATTAGTAAACGTAATATGATAATTGTTCATAAGTAATAAGATGTTAGTTTGTTTCCTATAAGTTTCTCAAATGTTAAATCATTTTATCTGAATTGAATATGTGGTAATACATAGGTTATGAGTTTTCAACTTACTGTGTTGTTGTTTGTTCACAATGTTGTTTTAACACTTTTCATATTAATAGACCAATCATGTGGCCGTGTTTGAAAATTCCTAATCGGATTAGTTTGAAAATAGAAGATAGATATAAGACTTAGTCTCTAATTGTCTTTTTTATGAAGATGTGTGACTTCTCTTTGTGTCATATGTTGTGTAAAAGCTAAATATTCAAAAGATCTCTTACGGGTCATTTGATTGCAGGATAAAATAAGGAATACATGCTTATTCTAATAAATATCGCCAAACAAGTAAGAGAATAAGAATATAATGACGTATTTTAGATGAATCACCTTGAAAATCGTGATACCACCATTATATTCTTGTAAACAGTGAAATTTTTATTCTATCAAAATGAAAGAATAGCAATATTCTAATTGTTTTCATTTTTTTTATTTTTTTTATAATTTAATCATATATGATTATATTATTATTTTATAATAATAATTATTATTAAATGTCAAGTATTTATAATAAAATATTTTTATTATAAAGTAAAATTTATTTAAAATTTATTCTTATCGAACCAAACAAAAGGCAAAATAAAATATAAAAAAATATTATATTCTTCTGAATAAAATTTTTTATTTTTTCAAAAAATATTCTTCGTCCAAACGAGCTCTTAGTATCACATTTTGTTATTAGATTTCAAATATAAACATATTTATCACGAACGTAATTTTTTTTATCACGTCTAAGCAAAACACTTGACTCGGACATTTTTTTGAAAGAAATACCCCCGCAAAACTTTTTTAATATTTTATATCAGGACTATTCTCTCTTAACCATCAATAGTTAAAGTTCTTTTCAAAAAAATAAAAAGGAGAAAACTGACATGTTCTTAAGTTCTTCCATCCCAAGGTTTTTGTGGTTATCGCTGGAACCAGCAATTATGATGTTGCATCAGACCAAGCTGTCCGAGCACCATGCAGGATACATGACAAGCACCAATCACCACCTAAGCACTGGGGTCCCAGCTACCCCATTGGCTCCTCCTCCTGTCCTCAGTATGTGCTGGAGCAGCAAGTTGATAAATCAGGAACTTTGCAGTGTGTCAACAATGGCAATCACGGGGCTGCAAGGTTCTGTTCTCATTCTCGTCTACCCAAATCTTCTCTGGCCAAGAACACTCTTTCACTCGGCAAAAGAATAAAGCTCCACTTTTTCTGGGTTCCTGTTTACGTGGGCAAGCTGACATGTTCTTCTGGTGACCAACAATTAGGAGGCTGTTCTTTTGCAGCCACAAACACAAAATACTAATTAAGAATGTCTCTAAACAGAGTAATCTGTTTTGGATAACACTGCAACCAGTTGAACATGTTTTAAAGCTTAATCAGTTCTGTGAAGATTTCTTTACTTTTTTTTCTTTCCCTTTTGCAGACTTGGGGGTTTCTCACTCTTCCAGGTGGCGTTGGAGCAAGGTTTTTTCATGTGTGGTGGCCGCAGCTTCATCTGATTGCTTCTAGTCCAGTTCGTGGACATGAACAGTGGATCCGCCCATGTGTGGAGGTGCTGAATGCTGACACCACAAGAAAAAGGGAGCATAAGGAGGCGGAAAAAGGCAATGGACTGGATACTGAGGACGGAAGCAAATGCGCTCCCTTTCCTTCCCCATGAACAAGAAAAGTTCCAAGTGAGAGAGAGGAGAGAGAGGAGAGAGAGAGAGCGACAGGTACTCAAGTGTTCTTTCGAACCACCAAAATCACGGGACATCCTTGACATCCCCCACATCTCTAGGCTTCCCTACTCCCCTATAACATGAACCCTATGGCCACGAGGAGGGGTGTCTTCCTACAAGGACAAGTCCCCAATGAGACAGAGAGAGAAAGAGGGAGAGAGAAAGAAAGGGAGACCGAGTTCTGTAGCCATCGTACTTAGTTGCATGATCCTCCTGTAGACTCCCTTTTAATGAGCGGATAATGTATCATTATCGCCTGCGACTACTATCTCTAGAGCCCAAGCTGCCTCCCCTCCTGTTAAAGAAAGCAGTCTCCCAGGGGTTCAAGAAATGGCTGCGCCTGTCCCGCCATAGCAAGTCTCTTTGGATTCTCTTCTTCTCTCTGCTCGATCCCTGCTCCTCGTTTCTACACGCCACATGATTCCTATATTCTTCGATCTGCATGCGTGTCGTCAACTCTCACAGAATGCATAGATCATGAGCTCACGTAGATTCTCGATTCTGTCATCGGATACTGTCGATTGTACTTCTCTCCGCTCTTGAGAAGGAAAAAGAGATCGTTTTTTCCCTTCGTTTGGGATAAAAAAATCATGTCTTTGGGAGCTTTCTCGTGGACTGGTGTTTGCCTTATCTGCCATGTCCACGGAAGGATGCATCCAGTGTTCGCGGATGGGATGAGCTTCTTCTTCACCTAGTCGTCTGACTAGCCGTTGCAGGTTGTTCTGCGTGCAGCAGCAGCAGCAGCAGCAGCAATGTTTTCTTGTTTCAGGGTCTTGAGGGTGGGAACGAAGAGGAGGGCCAACTCGGGCGCGTTGCCTCCGCCTCCGCTGCCTTACTCTTCCTTCGCCTCGTCGTCGTCTCGGCTGCCCAGGAAGAACGCCCCGCCGTCGTCTGAGACTGAGATCATGGAGAAGAAGAGATGGGACAGCCTGGAATCGTGGTCGATGCTGCTGGATCCGGGGAACGCCGAGAGCTCGGAGGCCAATGCAGGGGAGCGTGAGGAATGGATGGCTGACCTCTCGCAGCTCTTCATCGGGAACAAGTTCGCTTCGGGGTCCAATAGCCGGATATACCGAGGGATCTACAAGCAGATGGCCGTCGCCGTCAAGATGGTCAAAATTCCCGAGCAGGACGAGGAGCGGCGAGCGATGCTCGAGAAACAATTCAATGCCGAGGTGGCCTTCCTCTGTCGCCTCTGCCATCCAAACATCGTGCAGGTTTGTTCAACTCTCTGATTATTTAATTCTGAATTGCATGAAGAAAAACTAGTCGTTTGTTATGTTCTCTCTGCAACCGCTGTAGAGAAATCTGCGATCAAATAGATTATAGCTGAGAATTCAGTGATTAGTTTCAACTTTCAAATTTGTGTACCATACAGAAAAAGAAAAAGAATTTTCATGTTTGATTGCTCAACTTTGTTAGATGTTTGCTTCGATGATGAAATTTCTTCCGTCCTGCTCTCGTTTACCTCGTGCAGTTCATTGCGGCATGCAAGAAGCCTCCTGTGTACTGCATCATAATGGAATACATGTCGCAGGGAACTCTCAGGATGTACCTCCACAAAAAGGTGCCGTACTCCCTTTCGACAGAGACGATTCTGAGGTTGGCCCTCGACATCTCCCGGGGAATGCAGTATCTGCACTCGCAGGGCGTGATCCACAGAGACCTCAAATCTCACAACTTGCTCCTCAACGACGAGATGCGAGTGAAGGTCGCGGACTTCGGCACCTCGTGCCTGGAGACTCAGTGCCGGGAGTCCAAGGGCAACATGGGGACGTATCGCTGGATGGCTCCGGAAATGATCAAGGAGAAGAGGTACACCAGAAAGGTGGACGTGTACAGCTTCGGCATCGTGCTGTGGGAGCTGACCACTGCGCTCGTCCCCTTCCAAGGAATGACTCCTGTGCAGGCTGCATATGCTGCATCAGAGAAGGTATACATCTATATGCTCTTTGACTGACTGAACCACCACTTCTGAATTGCCAAAAGTTGCATGCAAATTCATAACGCTGATGCTGGTTCAGCAGTTTGTAATGTGCATTTCATGTTTATACCAACCAGAGGTTACTGAAACTTTCTGCAAGCACATTCTGATGGTTCTTCTGATTGCAATTTCTGTTAACACGAGTGAATTCTCAAGAAAGATTGTCATGTAGGATGGACAGTCTCTTTATGATAAGTTTGGATTGAGGTATGCATGATACGACTATAAATCCCAGCTCCTTCTTTGCCTTCTTATAATTCAGAACCTGCGACCGCCGCTATCGCCAAGTTGTTCGCCGGTGCTCAACAATCTCATAACGCGTTGCTGGTCCGCGAATCCGGCGAAGCGGCCGGATTTTAACTACATTGTTACGGCATTGGAGAAGTACGATGAGTGCCTCCGCGAAGGTCGTCCGGTCCTTGTGCATAAGGAGCTCAAGATTGGCAATTCACTCATCAGGATCTTCAAGGGCCGTCTGCAAACAAGAACATCTTCCATACCTGTTCATGCCTGAACCAGGAAAGCTAGTCAGAAAGTGAAGTAGTTTTCTGAGATTGACGAAGCATTTCAATAATTCAGAAAGAAAATCCAGAAAGTTATTTGATGGTTGATCAAATCATATGCTCCTCAAGGAGCACACGAGATTAGTATTTTTTTTTCCTCCCCCCTTGTGATCATTAATTTCCGGATGATGTACTAATTAGTGCATTGGACTCGCCTACAGACAATTATGAACTCGTGAGATCTCTGATTCAGAGTTTCAGACACACTCTAGACCTTCATATTTAATTAATTTAGGTAGGTGGACCAACTTGACTTGTGTATTAATCAAATCAATTAATGACAACATCTTAGTTTCATCACACACTTAAATTTTTCATATTACAGCTGAGGAGGTTGTGGGGAATGCAAGATGCTCCCCTTCCTCTTCAATAATTGAAGAATGTCTAGCCAAGCATTATTATATATACACCTTTGTCAGGCTTTCGTAAAGTGCAGAAGATTATAATTTTGAGATAAATTTCAAAATCCACTGAAAAATAAAATCACACAGATTTATGAAATAATTGAATAATAAATAAACTACTAATAATAAAAAAATTCATGCCTATTTATAGATATTTTATAATAAAATCTGAACTAATTTAAGAGATAACAATACTAACTAATCTAAAAAGATAAATATAATAATAATAATAAGGAATAAAATGTATCTTATTTCTCCTACATCACTTTTCGGCCATATCTTTTTTTTTGGGTGCGTTCCGAAGCTAGGTTTTCAGTATTCGAAGCTATCAATATTTAATTAATCCGAAGTCGAAGTATTATAGTTATCAATATTTAATTAATCTAGAGTCTGAAGTAAAAGAATGATAAATTTATGTTTTTTCCTGATTAAAGTGGATCGAACTTGGAGCTATAATCAAATGCCAACCAACCTGAGTTGCTTCGGGCCACATATTGAAAAAGAAGAGGCAATTGGGTCAAATCAGACGTTACATATCGAACTCGGTGGCTGAACCCAGTGGACGCAAATTGATTCGACTGGCTCAAATCGCAGCTCAGCTCGACAGGGACACGGCAGAGAGCCCCCCATCGAACTCGGCATGCAAGTGGAAGAGGACACGGCCGTATCCACCGAGTTGAGGAGACAATTGAATTGACGAAAGAAGAATAAAAATAAAAAGGGATTCCAAATTAATGAATCATTTGGATACAATAAATCAAGATGTCACCAACTTTTCATGTGTGCACAAAATAATATTGTAATATTAATATTTTAGATAAACCATTTGATATAATTGTCCATTATAAAAGAATAAAAATAATTATATTTATTAATTAAATATTAAAATAATGATATACAAATATATTTTAGAAAATAATATTAGAGTGGCGATACAACTAATATAAAGTATCATTCATAAATAGAAAAAAAATATGAATAGTAATATTATTGACATATCATTTTTCAAAAATATAATTAATGTTGTCACGACTGATTACTTATCATATTAAATATTACGTCGTTCTAGTGCATTTGGTTCTCATATTATTTGGTTTCTTTTATAAGATGTTTCGAAGAAATTAAATGACAAACATATTGAAAATCTAATATCGATATGAATATATGATCACTTACATTACAATGACGTTATATCACTATTAAGTTTATTTTGGATTAATAAATTAATATTTTCATTAAGAACCCTGACAATTAAGGAAAAAATAGTTAAAAAAAAAAGAAATGACAAAGGAGAAAAAAAGAAGAAGAAGAATAAATAATAAAAAGAAACAGAAGAAAAAGGTAATATAAATGCACACGAATGGAATAATTTGGTGAGAAGATATCGCTGTAGCCATCATATCAGAATAGAGCATATTCCGGCTACAATATTTAATCAAATAATTTCAATGACTTTACGTATCTGAGCAAAAAAAAAAAGAGAGGAATAAACGAATTTCAAAGTCAATTGTGATTTGATAACGACTTGATTCGAGAATCAGGTTTTAATTACTATGATGAGAGCTTTTACCAAGTATGAGTACTTAGATTCCTTTATACCATTTGTTCCTTTTACTTAAATTAGGATTTAACGAGCATCCTACCTACTTAAATGAATAGGAGCCTCTTATCGACGGCCAATCATCTAAAGCGTTAGTCAGCTAGATTTTAAGAGAAAAAAAAACCGACGGTTTGACCGCATGAGCACGGAGCAGCGGTTCAAATAAAGAGATCTCACGATATATTCTCTCTCTCCCAAGTTGTGCCCTAGTCGGCCGCGAACGATCGGCAATCTTGCGAGGTGCTGGAAACACTGCTTGTGCAGCGTGAGGTCGACGGGATCACATTCTGCAACCGCCACGACGTGCTTCTGCTTAGTCGACTATGACTCATGTGGCGCTAGACGAGGATCTGGCGAGGCGCCGGCGAGGTCATTCGTGCAATGTGAGGTCGACGGCTAGGGTAAAGGACTATACATCTTTTTTGAGGAAAAATAGGTAAGATATAATTTATTAACAAATCAGAGATAACAAAAAATTGGACGAGGACAAATTAGGCGTTCCCTAATCGCTCGAACCGCATGCTCTTTTAAATGCCGTTTGATTTACATCGAACGACATTCGACGTAGGTAGGAGGCTCTACCCATTTAAGGAGTTAGGAGCCCCCTTAAAATATATAATTAAATAAAGGAATCGATGAAGAAAATTACCTGATCTTCTATGGTCAAAGTTCAAACGATGTTTTCACCAAACTTGTATGAAGGACTCCGTCAAATGGTGTTAACTTTTAAGCTCAATTCGTATTTTCTTAATAAAATAAATCCATCCGGGTCGTCTTTTCCTTGTTTCTTTCTTGACTCGCCGAGTGGAGCGTAAAAATATATATGATACCTCCATCCGGGTCGTCTTTATTATTGTCACTTCTCATATTTTAATTGTCATTTTCAAAGACAAATTTGACGCTACGTAATATAATTGCAATAATAATCTAATAATTTTAGAAGAAGTAATATTAAAATTTCAGAGATGGCGATAAGATTTTGATATTATATAATTTATACACAATATTATTCGACGTCACTAAAAGGATGACCTTGACAAATTCCACATCCACTTTCTTGGAGATCCATTCAAAGTCAAGAAGATATCAAAGATTATTTGAGCTTTAACAAACGACGGTAAAATGTGTGCAAACAAATTACTTTCTGAAATATTCAAACGAACCCATCAGCTCAAATCGTAGTGCAATTCTTTTATCGTATAATTTATGAAAAAAATAAAAAAAAACATCGTTTGACAAATTAAATCATATATATTTTTTAATTTTTTTTTATGAATGATCGAATAGCAATTCCTTAATTCATCTCAATTTTTATTATATATCACGCCACCCATAGAATTAGTTTGAATCAGGAGATTAGTTCCAACTATTTCGTATTGCAAAATAAAATAAAATTTTAGGATTTATGCACGAGAGAAATTACGTATCGCGAGAAAATTCGAAAAATTTAAGGCGATGCAAAATTGTATTAGATGAAAGAAATAGAAGACGATTACAAAATCAGATTGATCCAGTGTTGTTCAGGATGATCTTACAAGTCTTGATTACAAGTCCTTATATAGAGCATTGGAGAAACAACTCTAATTCTAACTTAAGGACCAAATCCTACTAGGCATGCAAGCCCCTTCTCTAGAAAAACCTCCTTGCAGTAGGAGTAGAAATCTGACTTCCTGAAGTCCCTGAAGAATTCAGCCCCCTTCAAAGTCCATCTTGAAGTTCAATTCGACCAGACCTCCTGCTTGGCACCCTACCAAGCCTGGACGCACCCGGAGCGTGCCCGCCAGGGCATTCCTAGTCCCACTCGGACTAGGATAAGTCCTGGATGGCCCCTTCACATCTTCAGCCCTTCTAGGAGTAGATCTTCGACTCTAAGTGCCCTTCGGTCCAAGAAGGAAGTTCGGCCCTCCAAGAATCCGCCATGTCCTTCTCGACATCGGAAATCGGCTGACTCCTATTCCTACTAGGAGTAGGAATCCTTCCGACCTTGCACTTCTCGTCCAAGCATCTCTCGAAGTCTCCCTATTACTTCTTTGGATCCAAACAGATTTCCAGTTAAAGTAGGATTCAAGGCGTTATTTAATAAGTCTCCACCTTGAATTGAATCCTACAATCAGATATCTAATACTCTTTGTCGTCGTCAATTCCTGTTCTGATTTTGCACATGCGATAGCATCCTTGTAGCTTGATCTAGCGATTCCACCTCTTCAACTACTTGGAATGCATATGCAACCATGTCCTCAAAGCCATAACGCTTAGGAGGACTTACTTGCCTGCGAGCACGTCCTGCAGCTAGACTTGTTGTTGCTTCTTCTGCTTGCTCCTCAGACTTTGGTTGTTCAACCTGATGAGATTCTTCTGGTCCATTCTGAATTGGAGTTAATCCAAACTTCACCTGTTTGTTGACACCCTCCTCTGCTGAATCAACATCTGATTTCTGCTTGAGCATAGACATCTCATCAAATGATATATTTCTACTGTGAATAACCTTCTGCTCTAAGGGAGATCAAATTCTGAAGCCTTTTACACATGCACCATATCCCATAAAGATTTCTTCTTTGGTCCTTAGTTCTAGCTTTCCTAATATGCTGGACAGTCAAACACTTTCAGATTAGTATAATCAGTAGGATTTCCTGACCATACCTCAATGGGAGTCTTCAGATCGATCGCGGTTGCAGGACACCGATTGACAAGGTAGCATGTTGTGCTAACAGCCTCAGCCCAGAATGACTTGTTCAGTCCAGAATTAGAGAGCATGCACCGTGCCCTCTTCAGAAGAGTTCTGTTCATGCGTTCTGCTACATCATTCTGCTGTGGTGTATCTCTGACGGTGCGATATCTAGCAATGTCTTCATCCTTGCAGAATCGATCAAATTCAGATGAACAGAACCCCAAGCCGTTATTGATATGAAGACGTTTCACTTTTCTCGATGTCAAATTCTCCACCAGAGTCTTCCATTGCTTGAAAGCTTCAAATGCCTCGCTCTTGTACTTCATCATGAATACTCATGTCATCCTTGAGTAATTATTTATCACAGATAGGAAGTATCTAGAACCTTCTAGATATGGAACACGAGAGAGGCCCCAACAGTCAGCGTGGATGTAATCGAGTGTTGCCTTCGTCTTGTGCACGGTTTTGCTGAATTGATGTTATTTTTGCTTGCCAAAAATACAGTGTTTGCAAAATTCGATTTCAGATATCTTCTGACCATCCAGAAGATTGCGTCTGCTGAGGATATCCATCCCTTTCTGACTCATATGTCCAAGTCGCATGTACCACAACTTAGATGCTTCTGATTCTGATTTGGACGAACTACCTACTGCAACCACGCCAGAAATTACTGTGCCTTGTAATATATACAAGGAGTTTTGCCTGACTCCTCTCATGACTTCAACATCACCCTTGGTGACCGTGAGAACATCTTCTGCGGCATCCATCCGACATCCTTTGGAGTCTAAAACTCCTAATGATATCAGATTTTTCTTCAGTTGCGGAATATGACGAACCTCTATCAATGTCCTCACCTGATTGTCATGAGTTCTGATCTGAATTGAGCCGATTCCAACTATTTTACAGGCTGCATCATTGCCCATAATGACATTTTCGTCATCAATATTCTAATAAGTTGAGAACCACTCTCTGTGCGGAGTCATATGATAAGAACATCCTGAGTCCAGAATCCAATTCTCTTCCAAGCATCTCTGATCAGATATCATAAGAGCCAAATCATCATCAGATTCACTATTCTAGTGAGCTATTGCAGCAATCGTGTCTTTCTTCTTCTTCTTGGGGCAACCCTTCTTCAAGTGACCCGGTTCTTTGCAGTAGTTGCAGATGTCCTTCGAATTGATGTTCTTCTTCTTCTACTTCCCCTTTTTAGGATTTGTCTTTTCTGTGATTGTTACTAACCCTGCGGCCTGAGTCTCCACAGTCTTTCTAGACGCCCTATGACGAAGTTCACGAGTATATAAACTCGATCTTACTTCTTCTAGACTAATTGTGTCTCTTTCGATGATAACAGATTGTACAAAATTTTCGTGCGACAGAGAAAGAGACACCAACAGAAGTAGGGCAGTATCTTCATCCTCAATCTTCACATCTATATTTCGTAATTCTATCAACAGAGTATTCATCTGATCAAGAAAATCTTTTAGAGAGATACCTTCTTGCATGCGGAGGGCGAACAAACGTTGCTTCAACAGCAACTTGTTGGTCAGAGACTTGGTCATGTAGAGACTCTCAAGTTTCGACCATAGACTAACCGTCATCTCTTGATCGGCGACTTCGATAATCACCTTGTCCGCTAGACACAATAGGATCATAGAGTGCGCCTTTTCTTCCTGTGTTGCCAAACTTACGAGATCGGACTCCTTTTCTTTGCCCTTCGAGTCTCCCTCCTTTGGTTTGTTCTTCGGCATGTTCGCGAGCGGCACCCAGACTCCTTGTTATTTTAGAAATGCCCTCATCTTGATCTGCTAGAAACTGAAACTATTTCGTCCCGTAAATTTCTCGATGTTCACGTTGTGCGATGCCATCTCTACGCCTGACGGAGGATCGACGATGAAGCCTCGCTCAGATATCAGTTTGTTAGGATTTCCGCACGAGAGAAATTACGCATTGCGAGAAAACCCGAGAAATTTAAGGCGACGCAAAATTGTATTAGATGAAAAAAGCAGAAGACGATTACAAGATCAGATTGATCCAGGATTGTCCAGGATGGTCTTACAAGCTTTGATTACAAGTCCTTTTATAGGGTCTTGGAGAAATAACTCCTACTCTAACTTAAGGACCAAATCCTACTCGGCATGCAAGTCCCTTCTCTAGAAAAAACTCCTTGGAGTAGGAGTAAAAATCTGACTTTCTGAAGTCCCTGAAGAATCCAGCCCTCTTCAAAGTCCATCTTGAAGTTTAATTCGATCAGGCCTCCTGTCTGGCACCCTACCAAGCCTTGACGCACCCGGGGCGTGCCCGCCAGGGCAGTCCTAGTCCCACTCGGACTAGGACAAGTCCTGGATGGCCCCTTCACATCTTCAACCCTTCTAGGAGTAGATCTTCGACTCTAAGTGCCCCTCGGTCCAAGAAGGAAGCTCGGCCCTCCAAGAATCCGCCATGTCCTTCTCGACATCAGAAACCGATCGACTCCTATTCCTACTAGGAGTAGGAATCCTTCCGACCCTGCACTTCTCGTCCAAGCATCTCTCGAAGTCTCCTTATTACTTTTTTGGATCCAAATAGATTTCCAATTAAAGTAGGATTCAATGCATTATTTAACATAAAATAAATGTAAAAATTTGTCATTAATAATGTTTTGAATCCTAAAATGCACTCTAGCTTGGAAGTCTCGTTGATCAATTAATGAGTTTGCGAAGAATTAATAAGGGCATCTCTTTTGTGACCGGGGTCGGGACAAGCTAAAATATTAAGAAATGTTTTCTCTGTGATTCGAATTAATTTTGTTTTATATCATGAGATACGTATCTTGTTTTTGAAAGATTAATGCAAAGACTTATCATGTAACGCTCCAAATGGACTAACGTCACGTGGCGAGGATATCTCTGAAGGCGCTACGAAAAATTATAACTTTGACTAAAGATTGACAAAAACTCCATTAAAATAGTGACATACAACAATAGAAATAAAGATAAAAATAGAATATCAAAATAGCGAAAGTCTGAATTAATACAAAATCTCCATGATAACGATAACATCTGAATTACATCCATGTTCATTAATGCGGAAAGTGAAGAAAATGATAACTAGGTCCTTTTTTAGTTCATGTGCTTTATTATCGCTCGAGCTGATCGCGGCACACGATCTCAACACTATCACTGACCTGGCCCTGTGAAAATCAACACAGGGAAGAAGGTCCTTCCATAAGCTATACAGCCTAGTGGGGAATCAATATAGTACACAATGCATAACAATAAACAGAATTAGTCAGAATCAGTAATCACTTATATCAAGATCAGATAGAGAGCATAAGGTCATTCAATTTGAGATGTCAATAGATAAAAGAGTTCAGAAATCATCTAATCATGAAAAGAATATAGTTATCATTCTAGATTAACAATCTTACTTCATTTATCTTGAACATTTTTCTTAGCCTTAAGTGACTTTAGGTGCCTTTAACTTTTTGAGGTTTTATGCCGAGCAAAACAATACAGCCCCTTGTGCAGTTAATAGGTAATCAAGCCATGGTTAAGGGAGTGACCCTTCACTATAGCACTTAGCATGGACTGACCACCCTCTCTTATCTTTTAACCTTTCTTTATTAACCTCTTTATCACCATGTCATTCTTTTGTTCTACAAGAAGGATTGGATCACTGAAGGTACAGATCACTAACAAGACAATGATTCAGTCACACAACGATTCAATCAACAAGAAATAACAGATCATAAACATGGAAGGAATCTAGATCAATTAACAAACAAGATGAAATCTGACTTAAGGTTCGGTCGATCGTTTCTCTCTAGTCGTTCAACCGATCACTTGACACCGATCGATTGATATCTTTGGATCGGTCGACCAATGGTGCTGAGTCCGTTAAATGAGCCTCGGTCGGCTGAACCACGCAGTCCGAATGGGGATGATCGGTCGATCGATCTTTATCGGTCAGTCGATCGATCTTTATCGGTCGGTCGACCGATTCTTATAGGTGAAGGACTATAACTTATCGGTCGACAGATATCTTTGGACCGGTCGACCGGTCGACGTAAATTAGAAATCGAGCAGAGGTCCAAACTTCAGGGATTTTCAATCCTAAATGCAATCACAGCTTATAAATAATCATCTAAACATGAAGTAATGAGACAAACACATCCTTAATCGCAGAGAATCACAAATCAGGGATCAAACAGCAAGAACATGATCAATCAAAACATTTCTTTCAATGTTTCCATTCGACCAGGAACATTTCATACGATTGGGCACAGAAATCATTCTGGATTAATTTTATTTAGGTTATGCAATGAGATTTCGAGTTCACCCACCTTTCCTTGGTCGATCCTTGCATGAAATCCTTCCGGTCACTGACAGTTGTTCTCCCCTTGTCGTTCCCCACCTATGAGGCAATCCGATTAGAGAAGAAGGTAAAGAGATGACATTTGAAAATCAAAATGCATGAGTGCAGAAACGAGGAACCCTATTTATTACTATGATCCTTGATGACACGAAGGAGAGATCCCCTCCCCTCTACAGCAGCATGTGTGATGATAAGGAGGCTGAAGGAATAAAAAATTGCTATCCAAGGAGGAGGCCTTTCTTATATGAAGTGTGATGGGAGGAACTTTTTAGATTTGCCCATTTTTATTCTCTTAGCTGGAGCCTTATTCACTCATAATATAGCTGGCTATTGGTGTTGGTTTTAAAATTTGAATTTATATTTTTTTTCCGAGTATTACATATCATCTTATAAAATTTTACATGGTCGGCGCCTAATAAAATTCCTAAGAAGTGTTTTTCTTTTTTCATTATTCATACAGAAACGATACGGCAAAATAGGAGAGTGTCTGTTCAGAATTCATTTCTGTGTGTAAATTATTCATCTAAATAAACGAGTAAATGTCTAGGTGATAAAATTATAAGCACGAATCAAACAAACAAAATCCTCTCATACTATAAAAAAAATCCAGAGTCAGTGTGTCTGCAACTGCAAGGCAGGTCCTGCGCTCTGCAGTATGCGGACTAAAACAGCCGAAAGCATGTCGTGGAGATGACAATAAAAACACAGCCTGGAAACCAGGGGAAAAGGCTGCAGGCCAAATGGCCTTATATATATATAAATACATATATTCTTTCGCTTGGGGAACACCAAAGCCATCAGTGCATTGCTGTGTCGACTGCTCACTTCACAGTTCAGTCCCCAATGTCCTTTCACCGAGCAGAAGGATGCAGGGGCTCCAGGAACAAAGGTTCATATGTTTCGTTATTCCATTCGGCCATTGGCCAAAAGGATTGAAACAATTAATTAGGAACAGAAACAAGGGAAGTGAGCAATTAAAAAGGGTGGGGAGGTCAATAATTGATGTGGAGAATTCAGATTGGAATAGATGCCATTGCAGGCGCAGAAACAGAGCAATAAAGGTTGCCTCTTTTGTGGCTACTACTTGCTTTCGTATCTTTTGTCCAAACAGCTTTTTGCTTTGGCTTTGGCACCCATGCCATTTGTACTAACATGGAAATTTTGAACGGCCATGAGAACATAAAATTCTAACTTATGGGATATTTTTAATACACAGTGTTGGCAGAAATAAATTTATATAAAATTTTCAGTGCAAAATGATAATTTTAGTTAAATTAACAGTTGACTTACATTAGTATTGACTATATTGGGGTGATAATATCTTGATTATGATCTCTTGACAAAATTAATAAGCTGGCAAGAAAAAAACATTTACGTCAAATTGTAAAATGTGGCAAGTGATCAATCCACCTCAGTAGAGACTTGAAATCATTTGATCACAATGCATTAATGCAGATGATATATTGCCTTGTTTGTCATTTACTAATTCCAAATGAATAATTAAATAGTTCCAATCCCATTCGTGTTTAGGTCTACCTTCAACAGACATTCTGATAGAACGCTTCAACTACTGTTATCTCAAAGTTCATCTGAGAGCATGAAATCTCCTCTCCTTTTTTTTTCTCTAAAACAGTACAATGAACAAAGTTGAAAGGAGCTAAACATATGAAACTAACCTTTTTTTTCCTTCTTCCCCAACATTTTTTACAGGCAAGAAAAGAAATCCCTTGATGTCATCAGAGGAAGTCTAATTCCTCACCTCATCAAGGAAAAAATATTCTACCAGGACAAAAAAAGGAAATGAAACCCCATAAAAACCCAAAAAAGAGACAACTTTGATCTCTTTCCAAATCAGAGATTGATTCAAAACTGACCTTTTTTTTAGATCAATCTCTCCAAATTTGTGGTCTCAACTTCAAATTTAGTTCCAAGCACCCCAAACCCTCTCGCCAATGAAGCTCACAAACCTCCTCACAGAGCTCTTGGCGTTGCTGTTAGTGATCTCCTCTCCATCACCTTCTTGGCTATCGACCTCATCGGAGCCGTCGTCGTCGTCCGCCACATGCCCTGCGTCCAGCTCCGGCAACAGCTTCTTCTCTGCCGCAAAGCTCTCCTTCTCCCCCTGCTCCGCCGCCACCAACTCCGCCGCCGACTCTTCCTCCGGCGTTGCCAAGGTGCCGCCTTTCTTGCCGCTACGCCTCCGCCGGCGGCCGCGGCCCCCGGGGGCGCGCTCCCCCAGCTCCAAGCCTTCTTCCACGGCGTCGATGACTCGGTGGATGACGTGGCGGTTCGGGGACGCGTCCCATCTCTCCCAGAAGCTCTTGTAGCACCCGAAGCAACCGCACCCCAGCTCCGGCGGGTGGGGCCTCCGCTGGCGCTGCTCCCTCCACCTCCTTCCTGCGGCGGCGGGTGCGGGGGCGGGGGCGCCCCCTCCGCCGATGAGCAGGTAAGCCAGCACCTCCTGCTCCTGCGGCGTCAGCGCCGCCGCCAGAGCCAGCAAGGCCGCCGGGAGCGCGGCCAGCTGCTCCCACGCTGCGGCCCCAGCTGCCGGCTGCTGCGGGGTCGGGTGGATGCGGCGTCCCTTGCCATTGCAGAGCTTCTTCATCTCCTTTACGAACAAAACCCGCCCAAAAAAACTCTTCTTTCTCTTTCGTCAAACCCCTCTCAAATAGGCACAGGGCCCCAAAAGAGGAGGAGGAGGAAGAAGAAGAAGGTGAAAGCGAGTTTGGTGAGCGGGGCGAGAAGGTGGTTGGGAACAAGGACTGTTAGCTCTGGCGTTGCTGTTGGAGGCGTCTCCTGGTAAAAGCTACCATTTGCTTCCCCCCACCACCAGCTTTGTAAAAGAGGAGAAGAGAAGAGAGTATACTGAGATGCGCCTGTGAGTAGATTATATAGCAGGGGCAGAAGAAACGCAGAGTACGGGTGCTGGGAACGGAGGGAGGGGAGAGAATGCGTAATGGATTCCGAATCGATATGGTGGTGGAGGTAATGGAAGGTCCAATGGACCACAAATGGCTGCAGAAGCAGAGGTGCTCTCTCTCTCTCTCTCTCTCTCTCTCTCTCTCTCTCTCTCTCTCTCTCTCTCTCTCTGCTTTGGGCTTTTTGGGGCTTGAGGTGGTCATATTTTTTTATGGGAAATGAAACGTATGCGTGTTGTTGACTGCTTTGTCTCTCTGCTCAGTCTGAGAACGAATTAAGGAAGTTGGAATTTGCAAGGAATAGTGTCTCTCTCTGTGTGGTGTGTGAAAGAACGAGTCAATTTGTTTACCATTCGGATATATTGACCCTTAATTTATATTCTCTCTAGAAAGCACAATGAATTTTTATTTCTTACATTAAAGATTTTCTATATACTTTTGATGATTTTTTTCGACAAATATATTTTTTAAAATTATTTTATTTATTAGGGATCTCTAATAAAAAAAATTTTGATTGGTCAGTCCCTCTTAGTTTTAATTTATTAATTACTTACATAGATTTTATTTAAAATAATTTTAATTATAGTACTAACATATGACTTGACTCTCCTAAATTTTCAGTCGGTCTCTGGTCGTTTGAATTAATTATTTACACAACTTTAACGTGATAAAGCATTGAAAATTTAATAATATCGTTTTCCGAATTCAATTATCCTAAAGCTGTTATTACTTCAATTAGTTATCCGTTATTAAAACTTGTGTCAAGTAGTTTTACGTATTCTATTATTCATTTATTTATTCGTCATTCTTTATTAAAATATAATTTGATGATAAAAATAGTTTTGTAAGACAATAAATAATAAAAAAATATTACTATTTTTGCTGTAAAGTTATTTTTTTCCTATATTAAAAAATTAAAATAATGAATAGAATTATTATTGATTGTTTGAATCACTGTTGAAATTTCATAAATAACATTTTAAGTTATAATCAATAACAAATATTTTAAAAATAATACTTTGTGCTGCTTCATGCAGAGAGTGCAAAACATATACTCATTGAACCCTAAATAATATAATATACTAAAACGCAAGAAAAAAAAAACAATCCCAATACTAAATAGGCGACCAAATACATGCAGCTTATTAATGGAAACATGAATTTGCAACACCTTTCTACATTATTGAAAAAGTCTATTGAATCAGTCATGGATGATTTGGACCTTATTTGATGTTGCAAGGATTTCATTTTTTTATTATTCTAACTATTCAGGAGCTTTTATCTCTTATTAATGTAGTCTATTATATAGTCATTATATTTTACGATATATACATCAAAATTAAATGTCGAGACACCTTGTTTAAACTTATCGCACAAAATGGGCAATGTTAACTTGTTTACACCGATATTGCTAAATTCTCAAGTCAAACTCTTAAACCCTTACGAGTTTAAGAGTTTTCGTGAATAAAATGAATCAAATTGATATAAATTCTTAAGTAACATAAATTGCTAAATTTTACACAAATATCAAATTAAATTTTTTTCGTAAACTCTTATAGAGTTTGTATGATTATACACGAGTTTATACGACTCTATACAATTGCATATAATTATTTATTTTGTATAATAAAAAAAGTTTATAAAATCTCAAATATTTTATTTGATTGATGTATTTGAGAGTGAAATTAATATCATGATTAGAAAATATAGTGCAATCATTTTGCTTATTTTTATTTTTTAAAATAAATTTCTATCTTAATAAGCATAATTGTTGATAGCTAGTTAACATTTTTTAATTATAAGTGGTAGCAGTTACTTTGATTACTTTTACATGTATTTCATACTAATAAAATATATTAATTGTTTGTGATTTATAAATCATAAATATGTGTTTGCATATTAATTAGTTAAATAATTCATCTTATTTGATATATAAATTATACGAATTCACAATTCGATTATACAATATGAGTTTATGAGATAGAAAAAAAGTTAATTAAATTCTCGAACTTCACAACATTAGATTAGACAAATATATACTTTTGATGATTTTCTTCTCTAAATATATATATTTTTCAATTATTTTATTTGGGATATCTGATAAAATATTTGTTGATTGGTCCGTCCAAGAACGAAGCTACAGTCACTTGAGAGGGGCTTGGCCCTCCCAATTTTTTAATTATTAGTTATTTGCATAGATTTTAATTAAGATAATTTAAATTATAATATCAATATATGACTTAGGCTCGCCTAAAATTTCACTCTCACTCCATCTCTGGGTCGAGGGTTCGAATTAATTATTTGCACAACTTTAACGGATAAAGCATTGAAAATTTAATAATGTCATTTTCATAATTCAATTATCATAAAAGCTCCTACTACTTAAATTAGTTATCCGTTATTAAACTTGCATTCATTATGATTATGTGTCATCTGCGTGTCAAGTGATTTTACGTATTATATTATTCGTTCATTTATTCATTATTTTTTAAATTATATCTTGATGATAAAAATAGTTTTGTAAGAAATAAGCAATAAAAATAATTATTTATGCTATAAAAGTCAATATTTTCTATATAAACAATTTTAAATAATGAATAGAAGTAATATTGATAGTTTGAATCGCTATTGAAATATCATAAATAATTAACCTTTTATGCTATAATCAATAACAATTTTTAAAAAAAATAATAATACATGATGTTGCTTAGCACAAGAAGTGCATAACAAACTCATTGAACCCTAATACTAAACTGCAAACATGAATTTGCATCACATTTCTACATTATTGAAAAAGTTTATTGATTCACGAATGATTTGGACCTTTTACTTGATGTTAGAAGGATTTCATTTTTTTATCTAAACTCACTGATGTCTAAGATTACTAGCAAGTAAAATAAATTTTATAACGATGATTTGTGAATCGAACCTATGACTATTAGCACACAGCGTTCTCACGACATAACTTCGATATCCGATTGTGTCATTCATCCATGATAAAAAAATTTCATCCTACCACTTATCACATAAAATCAACATTGTCAAATTTGAATTATAAACATATTAGCGCCCACACACACATAGATATATAAGATAACATTTATTTCAGCACTATAAATGAGGATAAATTGTTTTTCTAAATTTAGATAATTGAGAGCATGTGCAGATAGTTGCTATATAATTTATCGGGCAAATTTACGTCAACATTTGCACTCTTCTTTATATTATAATATTCACAAAAAAATTTGGTCAGGGATTCAAGTCTTCGAATATTATTCTTTAATAGTATTATTGTTCTTTGAAAGGTGAAATGCACAGATTTATTATTTAGTATTATAATTATAATATATGTAGTTGGGCGTTGGTGTGTGTTATTAGGCACACGAGCACGCCGAGTTCACGTGAGAAGTTACTGAATCCCACAAATTGCAGAAGAATATTTCCATCACTACTAAAAGAAAAAAAATGTATAGGAAAAAAATAATTGAGAATTATCGATGGATTATCATAAATAACGCATTAATTAACGATGATGTTTGTTTAGCCTCCTACAAAGTTTGTGAAAATAAGGTAATAATGCGATAGGAAAAAACACAATGTTTGATTTGAACCACTCTTGAGATCTGAAATTTATTAATTGAAAAAAAAATATTATGTTTCATTTCTTCACTTAGCATTAGATCTCAAGGGACACAAAGTAAAATAAATGACTAATGGGTGGGCCCAAAGTTGGATCTGGTATCCTAATGTCATGCAATTGATATCCATGATGCACACATTTGGATCCTTTGTAGGAGCATTCACTGAGTCGGATCGACCCGTAAATTTGATGATTCGATCTGAACTAGTTGGATCGGTGGTCGAGTCGGACTCGATTCGATCCGTACCCATATCCGACCCGATCGATTCAATTTTTTTTTATTTTTTAAAATTTTTTCTTTGTTATTTAAACTTGAACATATATTTTATTTAATTTTTTAAAAATAAATAAAATATTTTAACTACAAAATAATATTAAATAGTTACAAATTTATTTTATACTTTAAAATAAATATTAAATAATATTTTTATATTAAATAAATATAAAAATAGTAAGCAAAAGAAAATTGGGTGGTCGAATAATTCGATCACCCGATCGATCCAAATCGAGTCGGGTCGGGTTGAGTTGGATTCGACCCCCAAATCTCTTTGACCTGACCCGATTCGACCCGACCAAGTCGAGTTTGATCACAGGTCGACCCATGCACACCATTATCTTTACATTAATAATAATAATAATAATAATAATAATAATAATAATAATAATAATAATACATTTAGGATAAATTGCACAAAAAAGCCTAAGTTTTTATGTCAGTTGCAAATATGATCGAAAATTAAATTTATATTTGAAAATAATTATTATTAGTTTCGTCGATGATAAATATATATGTCATTGATCTATTCTACATTACTTATTAAATAATTAATTTTCATATATAATATACTTAATGTTAATAATTGTTAGAACACAATTCTATTTTTTATGATCTTCATGTATCTAATAAAATTTCCATATCATATTTAATATTTTTGTGGGGAATTAATATGATAAAACAAACAAAATAAACGTTGATGTTTTTTGTTATATATAATGAAAATTTGAAAGTTGATGATTTTTTATCCGGCAAATTAGAGTTTAAGTCATTTTGTAATGAACATAAAAATTTAGATTTCTATATAGATACATTTTATCCAAACATTTATTGATGAAATAAAAATATGATCGCCGAGAATGCTATTTTAGGTGGGTGATCATTTTTTCAAATTGAGTTGATTATTCAACTTATGGGACATTAAGTGTAATTAATGCCCTCAAAATCTACCCATGACACGTGTCGTGAGTAAATTTACGGATCGTATCACAAGATAAACAATACGAGAATATAATAACAATGAGACATGATTATATATAAGTAGCTAATTAAAATGGTTAAATAATATCAAATAAAACCCACTAAGATGATATAATATGTAATATGGTAATAATACTAACATGATCTATAAGGGCGCATACAAAAAAACATAGCATAATAATACTAACATGATAACATAGCGGAAGGCTAAATAGCATAGGACCCAAAGTCTACATTACCTGACATTACTCTATATGTTCCTCCAAGTTGAGGACATATGGCACACAATGATAATAAATCCATAATAATAAAGCCCATGGGCTATTAATGGACAACCACACTATACAAATGAAAAATAAGAGACTTGATATGATACGACCACACCATGTGCAACTTGTCTTCGTGAGCTCATCGTCAGTTAATGTCTTTTATTCATATCTATAATCGTTCAGAATATTCAATTCCATTCATTCTTTTAATGCACTATTCCATGGTATCAATATGTTCTTGCCACGATGAATTATTCAAAATTATAATTAGGTTATCAAACAATCATTAGTAAACCTTCATTAACCATTGAGGTAGGGTTGGCTAGGTCGAACCACACTTGCACCCAAACAATGTCAAGCAAGCAAGGGCCAAGTAATGTATCTATGGGTTCATTCAATACAAGGTTTATTTAACCCTACGACTTATTATGAAATTCAAAATCTAGGTGTGCCAATCAATAACATGATCAATTATACCATAACTTATCAACATCATAACATGGCATAGCATAGCATGCCATACCATAAATCAGTTAGTAATCAATAAGGGATTTGCAGAGTCAAAATTCAAAAACAAGATTTTCAAATGTGACCGATTGACTGACAGGTCAAATATATGCAATCGGTTGTTGGACTAGTTGATAGGAAAATGGACAATGCAGAGAAAAATTACAAATTAGACTATCAAACTAGTCGGCCGACTGATCGATCAAAAAATTATGAGAGTTTTCGATTATAGTATGGTATCTAATCAATCAATCGAATTCTCGACTGAATTATCAACCAAAAAACTACGAGACAAACGGACCAACAAGAAGACCAATGATCAGTCGATCGCTCTATCAACCTGTTGATCATTTTGAAGGTATAACTCCAATAGCTATATTATGATCGAGAAACCTCAATCAGTCAGTGACTATATGACACAATAATTGCTATCTACAATTGCATATACGTATTGACTATTACATGGGTCATACCAAATATAATCCTACACTTTTAGTTGCAACTAAGCATTTACAACAACATGAGTGACAATTAAGAAGCCTAATCCATAAACTCGAATGCATTTGAGCAATACTGCTGAAACTCATAAGAATCTAAAAAAAAAACAACCCAAAAAGAATGAAATGCTACAAGTGAAGCTGATTGCTCAAATGCCATGCATCCATGACAACCATAAAAAAAACATTAAAAAATCCAATCCAAGGATTAATTAGATTGAAAAAAGGGTTCATCCACATTCTTAATTTCTAAACGTCATAAGGAACTTCACTTTCCTCCTCTCACAGTCTCGCTCTTCTCCTTCCTCTAATGACCTCTCCATTAATGATTTGATCTCCTTCTCTTTCTTCCCTTCCATGTTGAGCTCCTAAGGCACCTTGACAAGAGGGTTTAGGGGGGAGAGCAATGGGCTACTGTTGGAAGGAAGAATGGGGAAGGAAGAAGGTTTTAGGGTTATAAATTTAAAAATTGTCACCTTATTAAGAGGACGAAATTGTTCTTCAACCACTCTCACTTTTAAGGACATCTTGATTTTTTGTCTCTTTTAAGAAAAAAATAAAATTGCTATAAAGATGCTTTACTTTTTTTAGTATTTCTCTGTACTTTTGCTTCTTTGTTCTAAGGGTGAGGCTATTTTGAAATTCCTTTACTTTTGAGGATATTTTGATCCACTTGAAAAAGTAGAGTATTGTATTAGGGATTATGCACACATCAGCTACATTAAATCCAACTAATTTATTGTTTTACTTCCAATAAATTTTTTTATATGGAAACATTTTTTTATTTCACATCTTATATTTAAAAATTTTAGGTAAAGTAAAATATTTTTTGAGAAAAGTGAAAACTATATTTTATTCCTTTCTTTAAAAGAACATGCATTTTTTTTAAGAATGTTACGAAAAGAGAGAGAGAGGGATCACACGAACACAGAAGAACACGAAGATTTACGAGGTTCACCCTAAATCGGGTTACGTCCTCAGGAAGCGGCGACTCTCTTTGTTATGAAATAATGATGATTACAAGGATGAGTATCTGTATAGACCCCTAGGGAGTTTATATAGGCACTCTCTTTAACGACCGATAAGAATTACAGATCGATTGAAACTCTGAATTAATTCCCAAAATAAGACACCTATCTCGTAATAAGGAAATAAATCAAATTCGAATCACATACAAAATACTCATAAAAATTTTCGCTCAAGGGGTTCTGTCCCCTTGCAACCCCCGCAAGGGGGATCCTCTGACTATGTAGGGAACCAATTTTCAAATTCAAGACATTATTAACAAAGAATAATGTCAAAACGCTCTTTCCCAATATGAAAAACCGTATAGCAATTTCAAATTGTTTTCGTGTAATTATAGTGTCATATTTTTTAGCTATAATGATATGAAAAGTTGATAAAATAATAGATTCTGAGTTCTCTGATGGGATTTAATATTTTAACCAATCCAGCTGGTCCTTGTAGACATCTTCTAGTTAATTAAATTGGTGAATATATCAAGGGGAAATAAAAAAATTTAAACCTTTTCAACATCTCGGATGTATAGCAGCTGGGTAAACTGATCGATCATGAGAAGAAACATATAAATGATGCACATCATTGGAAACTAATCGGAGAGCCTTCCCCCTGTCTGAATCACAAGAACTCGGCCAGTGCAGTCCTGAGCGCTTGTTGCGCCATCATATAGTTCACCTTCTCGGTGGGGTGGAAGGAGTCCCAGAACACGTACTTGTCTGCGTCCGGGCACGTCAACAGGCTCCACTCGTCGCACGTGTAGCCCATCTCGTACATCCCCGTCCCACAGCAACCCTGTTCAGAGTTCTCGAACCCTGCACGCGAGCATGCAGCAAGGGCCATCAGTTTGCATGCGATGCATGCATGGATACAGCACAGCAAGGGTTTACTCACCATACGAGGATGGATTCTGAATGATGTGGTGCAGGGCGTCGTAGACGGCGGAGTACCGCAGCCGAAGGCCGGGCAAGGAGGCGCAGAGGCCGTGGATCATGGCCTGCAGCTTGGAGTTGAAGTCCCTGGCCACCTTGTTGTAGCTCTCGATGCACTGGCCGCCGCTGATGAGGTTCGTGGCCCGCTCCAGCGGTAGGCAGCCCATGGCGGAGAGCCCCGTGAAGGACACCTTGCGGGCGCCCATGCGGTAGATCTCGGTGAGGAAGTCGGCGGCCAGGCCGACGAGGAAGTCCTCGAACTGCTCCACGGTGAACTGCTGGAAGCGGCCGGTGACGTAGAGGTAGTAGTTCTCCAGGAAGTCGTTGGTCCCTATGCTCACGATGTAGATGGCCTCGCTCACGATGTGCGTGGCCTTCTCCCTCCCCACGTACCTCGTCAGCCTCCTCTGGTACTCTTTGAAGTATTCCACCTCTTTCCACAGTGGTATCACGTTCTTCACACATTACACAACAAGAAACACAGAATTAAGGAGAAGAAGAGGAGGAAACCTATATATATATATATATATATATATATATGTATGTATATATATATCATACGACTATGAGTTTTTTTAACCATTTTGTTTACTGATTAGTCCTTTTTTATCCCTTTGGTTGAAATGTAGTAAAAACGCAAGAGAGTACATGTACATGCAGTGCCATTAATTGAAGGACCGCCTCCTCTTTAATTACCTTTTCACCTAACAGGGTCAGATTGCTTTCAATGGTCATGGCTAGCTGTAATTGGGATCTTGTGGCCCTGCTAGGCCATGTGTTTGACCATGTCCTTGTAGAATTCATATGACTTGTGGAAAAAAAGCAAAATCTAAAGTTTGAAAAGCCATGGCCTATTGATAATGAAAGAACTGAGGAAAACATGGCTATGAGTTTGATAATGATATAAACACTTGATGCCAAAATTGTGAGTGTGGTGTATCATAATGTTAATTTGGATTCAAGTTCTAGTAGAACATCTATGCAAAAATTTTTCTGAAGTGAATTACTATTTACTGCATATACATATATAGTTCTCTGCGTACAGGTTTCAGAAATAGGCAGAATCAGATAGCTAAGGATCAGTAGTCATGGAATGCACTCAAAAATTACAAGTTGATTATATATAGGTGGATATCCACCTGTGGAACCCTAAGGAAAGCAACAAGTTGGTAGGAACATAAATAGCCACTCTAACCCCAACAAACACCAAGTGCTGCATTAATTAACTCGCACCACACAAAGTCCCGATCAGTAATTAACTTCACGCATTCTCGATCACCTCCTTCCCTTTCTCTCTCCAGTTTTTTCTTTGTCCGAAATAGTAAACTTTGAAGTCCCTAACAAGTCAGGGGCACCATGCACAGGAGTGTTCTTGATTAATGGTCACTTCTCCAGAAGAAAAAAAAGATGATGTGAGCATTCTGTTCTTTCACGTAGCCGTTTTCACTATCAAATGTGGTAAAAACAAGGAGCCCATGCATGCATGCATCTGGTGTACGAAGACTTACGAGGACGTCGGAAGTGGCATTGTCGAGTCCGGTGCCGGCGGAGGCGAAGCAGACGCCCTTGGCGAAGTGCTGGATGCCGTAGGAGGGATCAAGGTAGGCGGGAACGGTCGGCGGCAGGCCGAGGGCCTCGGATATGAAGTCGGTGGCGAGGCGGCCGTTGCAGAATCGGCCTGTCGCCCTGCCGCCGGCGAAGTCCCGGCCGTAAGGGGGGAAGTTGCTCCTGAGGGCGGTCTGCACGTGGTTGTTGTTCCCGGAGTCGACGGTGGAGTCGCCGAAGACGATGAGGGCCGGAACGCGAGAGGAGTTGGCGACGGAGAGGGAGGGAAGTAGCCGCAACAGGAGCAGGAGCAGCAGCAGCGGATGGGAGAGGAACAAGTGGCCGAATGAGAGGTGGAGGGCGTTGGAGGCCATTTTTTGTGTTGCAGTGAGCAGCACAAGACCTACTGTAGAGGGGTTTATAGCCATGGAGGTTTGGTGGAAATTAATCCATCAAAGGGATGCATGGGGCCAATGCAATGAGATATATAGCCTGTGAAGGTCCCCTTAAACAGTGTTTTCTTTTAGATTATTGCATTAAATTAATACGAAAAAATGAAATCAAAAGTTATACTTATATATGGTTGAGATTAAATATAACAAATTAATATTAAATTAAATAAAAGTTGAATCTTTAATCATATAACTATCTGATTATGATTTGTTGTTTGCTTTAATTGGATGCTAATTAATCTCATTTTGGAAATCAAACTATTATTATTTTCTAAAGATACAAAAATAGTATAAAGATGCATCACAAGAATGTGCTTATTTATATTTATATTTTTATTAGACATTTGGGACTTACGTTTGTTGAAAAAAAAAATAACAACATGAACAGAGCTAATTAATACGTGACCAGCAAAAGCTCGATATGTCGCTGCACTGTTTTGATTTGCAGTTAAACTTGTCGTCGTAATACTTCACGGGACAAGGAAACATGTTATCATAAATATCATGAATGGAACAGAAAATAAATCTTGTTTTCGAGTGATAGTGATTAATAATCAAACAAGTATATACTCGGCGCGCGCGATGCCCGGATGATAGAAATAAAATTTATCATATAATTATACATTTTATTTTTTAAAAATATATATCATTAACTTTTCTTTCTCTATATTTATTTTTAAATCTCCATATAAAATAATCTAAGTAAATATATTAAACTGAAAAGACCCATATTTATAAAAATATAGATATGTTTTTAATCGATAAGTCAAATTGTTTAACAATTTATGTATGCTCATAATAAACTATGGTAGCCGGAGGGATTTTTCTTGTGCATAAATGATGTTATTGAGAAATCGAAATTAAAAAAGCGCATTGAGAATTAAAAAAGAATAAAGTTCGCTCCTATGATTTTATAGATTCATTTAATCTCATAAGATTAATATAAGATTAAAATAAAAGGAACAACTTAAGTTTATTATAACTTTTATTTAAGTTATAATTATAATTTTTAAATCAATATGCAATATTTTTCAAACTAATATATATATATATATATATATATATATATTTGTTACTACTATACTTTTAAGAACAATACCTATAGTATTGAAATTATTATTTAACGTATTTTAATTTTAATATTTTCAACCATATAATATATATTTATTATTGCTAAAATTTTTACATAGAAAAAATATTTTCATATGCATAACTTTGTTTTTAAATAAGTAAGGTACAATATAAATATTAATGGTTGAGAAATATAAAAAAAGCTACTATGTAAACATATCTAGTATAATTGGAAATTTATCTAGTAAATGATATCTTATAGTTATCTCTTATAATTATTAATCAAATTTATTTTTAGACATGACTAAATCATTTCATTAGCATGTATAAATTAATATTTATTACTACTAGTACTACTATTGCCATTTTGTAAAAAATGTGGGACTAATTAAATAATATAAATTACTTTAATTGGGATTGAAATAGTTTTATAATAAGTTATTTTTTCATTGTTCATTTTTATAATATACAAAATAAATTATCTATCAGATGCAAATTCTTTTTTTTAAAAAAAAATATTTTAAAAGTGACACATAATATCTTTTATCTCTTCTTATATGTAACATAAATGGTTATTATAATTAGATATATACTTGGAGGCGCTCTCTATTTATAGTTAGAAATATTGAATTTAAAAGTATGAATAAACAAAATTATGTATTTTAATAGCTAACTTTTGAATATCATTATAATATTATAGTAAAGTAATAATTATTTGATAACAAACATTTGAAAATATTATAGTATATATTGAATAATTACACCAACATATATTATTATGAATATAGCATGAATATCATTTATAATTTATCTATTGTTAACTTTTATAATTATTTTTTTCTAAAGAATATAAAGATACTAATTAAATTAATGACTATTTAATAACAATTTTTTTGGGAAAAATTAGAATATATATTGGATATATGCATGAAAACATGTTATTATGATACGTAACATGAATATAATTCATGATGATACATTTAATCATTTCAACAAAAAAAAGTAATATATGTATGTATACATATATTAAAACTTATTCATACCATATATTTATAATTTTAAAGAAATATTTCAAATAATTTTCTTTTACATATGAATTCATGAGTGGGTGCACTTTGACACTTTTAAACTCTACTTATACATATATTACTATTAGCTAAAGTTAAAATATTGTTAGAATATATTATTACTTATTATTATCTATATAGCTAACATATTTTTACAAATTTTTATTTAACAAATAATATTAATGATACATAATTTCATCATAAACGGTACTTGGCATTTTCAATCTTTCCTTGTATATAAATATAAATATAAATAGATTTATGTATTTATTAACTTCAATAGAAAATTTGTTTATACTAAGTGATGTGATAATCATTGACATTGTTAAATTTAATTTAATGGTGGAACTTAATATAGATTTAACCATTCTCTAGGGGAGAGCACAGGCCGGGACGATCCGGTCGCCCCGGCCCGCACCAGCTCGGAAATCTGGATTTCTTTTCCGGCCCAGTTACCTACCGGGCCAGGATCGGATCTCACTCTTTGAGACCCGGCCGGTACTGGGTCCGGTACCGAGTTCGGGTTGTAAAAATTCGACCCGGTATCATATATTATAGTAATATATTAAATTATTTAAAAATATTATATTTACATCTATTTTAATTTAAAATTTATAGTTTATTATATATAATAAACATACAACATATTATATTATTATATATATGTATTTTAATTGATAATTATTATATTTATATAATAATATTAAATATTCTATTTATTTATTTTTATTAATTATGGTTGAACCGGGATAACTGGGAATGTCCCGATTTATGACCCGATTCGATCGGATCGTCCCGATCCCGGACCCGGACCCGATGTTTATTTATTTATATTAATTATGATCGAACCGGGACAACCGGAAATGTCCCGATTTGTGATCCGGTTCGACCAGGTCGTCCCGGTCCCGGCCGGGACCGGGTCCAGGAGCGGGACATATTTTAAAAAACCTGAGCAAAACCGAGTCGGGACCGGGTCGGTCAAAATTCGATCCCGAGTTTTGCTCACCCCTACCATTCTCTTAAAATTTAATGGTAGAACTTAATATAGAAAGTTAAGATAACTTTAATTATTTAATGTGATGATGACATCATTAAATAATTTAAACAATCATCTACTATTAAACATCGATTCAATCCTTAATCTACACATATACCCTTTTTGAATTTACACCTTCATATATCCTAAATAAATAACATATTTTGATTTTTAGGTCACTTCATATTTTGATTTTCACTTATACATATCAATCGTCTTTTAAATGAAGTAATTAATTTATTTTTTAATAATTTAAAATGTGATTTATAAGTTAAATAATTTTTTTATATTGAAAACTCGACTACTTTAAATGATACAGTTGAAATACTAATTACAATGGACGATGGATCGTAGACGAACTGAATTGTCGTCAACTGATTACGAATAATTTAATATCATTAATACTGTAAATAAATAATAACAGATTATCAAGAGCTAAAAACTCTCAAATTAGTGGGGTCGGATGTAAGAACTTGATCCTTGGGTTGAAACCAAAAAAAAAAAAAAAAAGGATTCACACAACATTGGACAACTATATTTGTGATTGGCCCATGGCCATAAGTCTAGCATAATATATTGGAGGTGCAACACATTCGATTCATTCAATTAGATTTTCTAGATCACCGTAAATTGATTCTTATTCATTAATAATTTCCTGGTACAGCATTTGAAAAACATTATTCCTCTGTCAAATTAAAAATAGTATTTATTTAAGTAAATCCAAAATTAGAGGATAAATTTGAGATGATATATGGATTTAAAGAATAGACAGGAGAGGGGGAGTTTGTGTGACACCCGGCAAAAACAACCAAAAAATAAATGAAAAAGTGAAAATGAAAAAGAGAGCGAGTGAGACACATGTTAACACACTATTGGACCTCCAAATCGACTCACCTCTGAGTCCACTTCATATGTATAAACCCCCAAAATAAAATTCTGCCTTCTTTTCCTAGTTTTCTTTATTTTTGCCCTAACTAAAAATTCATAAGTGTTCCAATCGGGGATTGAGACGAAGATCTTCATTTTCTTGCAACAAACCAGCAGCGAGGATAATGAGTTTTGGAACAAGGAGGAGTTGCTAAACCTAATTAGGAAAGGAGTTCTAGATAAGGGTGTTCACGGGTCGGATTGGGTTAAGGGGTTGCCGGATCCGACTCATGAATAAATCTGATTCGATCGGGTCAGGTCACCCAACTCGACTCGGTTCGAGTCGGGTCGGGTCATGTCAGGTGGTCGGATTATCTGATCACCTAATTTTCTTTTTTTTATTATTTCCTTACTATTTTATATTTATTTGATATAAAATTATTTATTTAATACTTAAGGCATAAAATAAGTTTCTAACAATTTAAATATTATTTCTGCATTTAAAATATTTTATTTCAATTTTTAAAGTAAATATAAGCTTATGTTTAAATAAAAAAGAAAAAAATAATAAAAAATTAAAAAATGGGTCGCCGACCTGACTTAATGACTGAAACATATGTAAATATCAATTTCAAATTCAGTATATAAAAAATTCATTCTTATTTAAATTTTTTCGACACTTTAAATATAGCTCTAATTAATTGAAGTTTGTACTATTAAAATATAATTAATTAGGACATAACAACTTTGTTGGAACACTTAATGAGAGTTATTATCCCAAAATTAAAACAAAATGTACTAACAAATTAAAATATTGATTTTTTATTAAGAAAGATAATGCTTCAATATAAAAACTTTTGAGGAAGGTTTATGTTTTCTCATGTACTATTTGAAATGGACGCTGTGTAGGGACATGAGGTCTCTTCGATACTATTGAAATGGACAATGTTTAGTGACATGAGATATGGGTTATTATCATGGGGTGTCTAATTTTAGGTGTACTTATTATCAAAACGATAATTATAATTACTCTAAAAAAAATGAAAACACAAACTTTTTTTAAGAAAAAATTGCGCGAAAAGTACTCGGGATTAGCTATACGGAACTAGTAAGGGCTGACTTGCTTTCATCGTACGTGAGAACTCCTTGATTTTATATAAGACCTTTCTCCGTCACTGTTAATTTCTTTCTGACAGATCAGAAACATTAAACATTGAGCTTGCTTTATTTCTTTCTTTCTTTTTTTTTTTTTTGTTTTGGCGGCCACTCACGATGTCATGGGGTGCCACTGACCCAATCCTCGCGACTCTAAACTTAATCTGGTTAGGTTCACATTGTGTTGCATATCTCGGTGGGTGAAGTTCTTAATAGAAATATTTTGTATTAATAAAAATTTGAATTTAAGATCTTACTTAAACTAGAAGGAGCCGATGACCCGAGACGACCTGACCCAAAGTAGTTTGGATCGGGTCGGGTTGGTTGGATGTGAATCCAACCCAATGGAGGTTTGAGTCGGTACGGGTTGGATAATCACAATCCGAGTCTTGACCCAATTCGATGACCAGTCTTTTTATTAATTTTGAATTTTTTTATTTTTTACTTAATTTTAGTCATATAGTTAATTTTAAAATATTAAAATAAAATATTTTAATTATAAAAATAATGCTCAAATATTCAAAAAATATAATTTATATTTTATAATAATTAAAAAAAGGATGATCGAGTCAATCCAATCCAATTTGAGTCATGTCCTTAGGGGTCTTGATCCGGCCCGATCAAATTTGATCGAGTCGGGTCGAATCTAACCCAATCCATGAACTCATCAAGGAGTCACTTGTCACTTTCATCCTAACTCGAGTTGGTGGGCTTGCTTTCTTTGTAGTGGCTTCATTTTGGAGAATAAAAAAATTTAACTAATAAATTATTATTGTCAGCTATATATCGCATTCCAATCTAGAGATTAATTAACGTGAGCCATGGGCTGTCGGGTCGGTTAATTGCCCCGGCCCCCCCAACTTGAAAAGTTAAATCGTATATATGTGCACATGATATTTAATTAATATGTCAGCTTTAAAATTAGAAATTAATACGATTTCCTTAATAACTAACTTGGCATCACCTGCATTGTTAGATATATATCGCATTCCAAAGTCCCTGTCGACGTCGTAACGTCGCCTCGAATCGGACTCGTGTTGCATGGTGCATATATTAAAGTGCCAACCGCCACCACCCTGCCCACAACAATTAACGCATGTACATACATCTTAAATAATTAAGCACACAACTATTAAGTGATCAAGTACGTACATACTAAACCTCGCATACATATGATATAGCTGGGGATACATTTATCCTTAAAATCTGTTAATAATGCCTTGAATCTGAACCCAATTGGTCCATCTACATAGTCAGGCGCTTCAGCAGAATTCCCCTACGAGCCTGTGGGGGGGTCAAGGGAGGGATCCAGGGGGATCCCCCCCTGCGGGGATTGCAAGGGGGCGGAGCCCCCTGAGCGAAAATTTTTTAGGGGTATTCTGTTTGTGATTCGGATTTGATTTGTTTTCTTATCACGAGATAGGTGTCCTATTTTTAAGGGATTTATTTAGAGTCCCAGTCCGTATGTAATTCCTATCATCTGTCAAAGGGAGTGCCTATATAAACTCCATAGGAGTCTAGACCGAGACCTATCCTTGTAATCATCATTATTCCATAACAAAGAGCCGCCGCCGTTTTTCCTCTTCGTGTTCTTCTGTATTTCGTGCGATCCCTCTCTCCCCTTTTTCGTAACAAACTGGTATCAGAGCCTTAGGGTTTGTCAACGATTCTCGATCAGCAGAGAGATGGCGTCGCACAACGTGAGCGTGGAGAAGTTCAACGGCAGAAACAGTTTCAGGTTGTGGCAGATCAAGATGCGGGCACTTTTGAAGCAACAAGGAGTCTGGGCGCCGCTCTCAAACGTGTCGAAGAACAAGCCAAAGGAGGAAGACTCGAAAGGCAAAGAAAAGGAGATCGACCTCGCAACTTTGGCGGCACAGGAGGAGAAGGCGCATTCGATGATCCTGTTGTGTCTGGCGGATGAGGTGATAATCGAGGTCGCAGATGAAGAAAAAGCGGCCGGTCTGTGGTTGAGACTCGAGAGTCTATATATGACGAAGTCTCTCACCAACAAGTTGTTGTTGAAGCAACGTCTGTTCTCTCTCCGCATGCAGGAAGGTACCCCTCTGAAGGAACATCTTGATCAGTTAAATTCTTTGTTGATGGAACTCAGAAATATCGATGTTAAGATCGAGGATGAAGATGCTGCCCTAATTCTGTTAGTTTCGCTTCCTCCATCATATGAAAATTTCGTTCAGTCTATGATTATCGGGAAGGAAACTATAAGTCTGGAAGAAGTAAGATCGAGTCTCCATACTCGTGAACTTCGGCATAGGGCATCTGGAAATTCTGTAGAGACTCAGGCCGCGGGTTTGATATCAACCGCAGAGAAGGGACAGTCCTCGAATTCAAAGAAATCCAAGTCGAAGAAGAAGAAAATCACTGCGAAAGACATCTGTAATTACTGCAAGGAACCAGGTCATTGGAAGAAGGATTGTCCGAAGAAGAAGAAGGCTCCTGTCGCTGCGGTGGCACATGAAACAGGAAATTCCGAAGATGATTTGGTTCTGGCTGCTTCTGATCAAGGATGTCTGACGGATAGTTGGGTTCTGGATTCGGGGTGTTCCTATCATATGACTCCGAATAAAGAGTGGTTCTCAACTTATCAGAAGATTGATGGTGGAAACGTCATCATGGGCAATGATGCAGCCTGTCAGATAGTTGGGATCGGTTCTGTGCAGATCAGGACTCATGACAATCTTGTGAGGACGCTGACAGATGTCCGCCATGTTCCGCAACTGAAAAAGAATTTGATATCACTTGGAGTCATCGACTCTAAAGGGTGTCAGATCAATGCTGTTGGAGGCATCCTCACAGTCATGAAAGGTGATGCTACGGTTCTGAAGGGAGTCAGACAGAAGTCCTTGTATGTATTACAAGGCAAGACAGTCTCTGGCGTTGCTGCAGTGGCTAGTTCATCCGAATCAGAAAGGTCCAGGCTGTGGCACATGCGGCTTGGGCATATGAGTCAGAACGGGATGAATATCCTCAGCAAACGAGGTCTTCTAGGGGAGAAGAAGATATCTGAGATAAACTTCTGTAAGCACTGCGTATTCGGTAAACAGCGAAGGTCTCAGTTTGGCAAGGCAGTGCACAGGACGAAGGCGACACTTGACTACATCCACGCCGATTGTTGGGGTCCCTCTAGTGTTCCATCATTAGGAGGTGCGAGATACTTCCTATCTGTGATTGATGACTACTCGAGGATGACTTGGGTATTCATGATGAAACACAAGAGTGAGTCCTTCAAGGCCTTCAAGCAGTGGAAGGTTCTGGTGGAAAATCAGACGTCGAAGAAAGTGAAGCGTCTTCGCACTGACAATGGTTTGAAATTCTGTTCTGCTGAATTCGACCAGTTCTGCAAAGATGAAGGCATTGTCAGGCATCGCACAGTCAGGGATACTCCACAGCAGAATGGAGTTGCAGAACGAATGAACAGGACACTTCTGGAGAGGGCAAGGTGCATGCTCTCTAACGCTGGCCTAAATAGGACATTCTGGGCTGAAGCTGTTAACACAGCTTGCTACTTGGTGAATCGAAGTCCAACGACTGCGATTGATCTCAAGACTCCAACTGAGGTATGGTCAGGAAATCCTGCTGATTATACTTGTCTGAAAGTTTTTGGTTGTCCAGCATACTATCACGTCAGTGAAGGGAAGTTGGAGTCAAGGACCAAAGAAGGGGTGTTCATGGGATATGGTGCAGGAGTGAAGGGCTACAGAATCTGGTCTCCTTCAGAACACAAAGTCATCCACAGCAGAAGCGTAACATTTGATGAAGCATCAATGCTTCAGTTGAAGGTGGAGGCTGAAGAGAGTGTCAGTAAACAGGTGGAGGTTGAAATCACTCAAATTGAGGATGATGTTGAAGGATCACATCAAGAAGCAGAACCAGAAGGTGAAGAATCTGATGAGCAACCTGAAGAGGAGTCAATTGCTACTAGACGTCCTCGCAGAGAAGTGGGTCCTCCTAAGCGATATGGTTTCGAGGACATGGTTGCTTATGCACTACAGGTAGCTGAAGAGGTGGAGTCCCTAGAGCCGTCCTCTTATAGGGATGCCATCACATGTGCTGAATCTGGACAGTGGATCGCTGCTATGGGTGAGGAGATGAAATCTCTTCACAAGAATCAGATGTGGGAGCTGGTCAAGTTGCCTAAAGGTAGGAAGGTTGTTGGCTGTAAATGAATCTTCAAAAAGAAAGCAGGAATTTCAGGAGTTGAAGGCACGAGATACAAAGCACGATTGGTTGATAAAGGTTATAGTCAGAAAGAAGGTGTGGACTACAATGAGATATTCTCACCTGTTGTCAGACATACTTCTATCAGGGTGCTACTTGCTCTTGTAGCACATCAGAATCTAGAGCTCGAGCAACTAGATGTGAAGACTGCTTTCCTACATGGAGAACTTGAAGAAGATATTCTTATGAGCCAACCAGAGGGATTCTCCATTCCTGGAAAGGAGAATCAAGTTTGCAGTCTAAAGAAATCTCTGTATGGCTTGAAGCAGTCTCCCAGACAATGGTACAAGAGGTTCAACAGCTTCATGATCAGTAAGGGATTCAGTCGAAGTCCCTATGATTGTTGTGTATACCACAAGAAGGTGAAGGACGGCTCCACCATCTATCTACTCTTGTATGTTGATGATATGCTTATTGCTGCCAGAGACATGGCAGACATTCAAAATCTGAAGAAGCTCCTCAGTGCAGAATTCGACATGAAAGATCTTGATGCAGCACAGAAGATTCTGGGGATGGAAATTATAAGGGATCGCGCACAGGGTAAACTCTTCTTATCTCAGAAAAGTTATATTGAGAAGATTTTATCCAGGTTTGGAATGTCTGGAGCGAAGCCTTTGAATACTCCATCAGCTACAAATGTTCATCTTTCTGTTGCCTTCGCACCAAAGTCAGATGCAGAAAAGGAGTACATGTCTCGGGTTCCATATGCTAGTGCAGTTGGAAGTTTGATGTATGCCATGGTTTGTACAAGACCAGACATTGCTCATGCAGTCAGTGTTGTCAGCAGGTTCATGAGCGATCCAGGAAAGGA
The DNA here is from genome assembly GCA_030549335.1 of Pontederia crassipes. NCBI lineage: Eukaryota > Viridiplantae > Streptophyta > Magnoliopsida > Commelinales > Pontederiaceae > Pontederia > Pontederia crassipes. The sequence continues at coordinate 72,821,823 of CM060188.1, read as the reverse complement.
GCACTGGCAAGCAGTGAAGTGATAAAGAGTGTTTGGTTGCAGGGTACTCAGATTCAGATTATGCTGGAGATGTTGATGGAAGACGATCTATGACAGGCTATGTCTTCACTTTGGGCAGTTCAGTTGTTAGTTGGAAGGCTACACTTCAACCATCAGTTACATTGTCCACCACAGAGGCTGAATACATGGCACTTACGGAAGCTGCCAAGGAAGACATCTGGTTAAAAGGCTTAGTTGGAGATCTCGGATTACATCAGGAGCAGGCTATAGTGCACTGTGACAGTCTGAGTGCAATATGTTTAGCCAAGGATCAAGTACATCATGAAAGAACCAAACACATTGATGTCAGATATCACTTCATCCGCACTGAGAAGAGGATCAAGGTGAAGAAGATTGGCACTGAAAATAATCCAGCTGATATGTTCACCAAATCTGTTCCTTATGGCAAGTTCCAACATTGTTTGGACTTGCTTAACATAAATACTTGGTAATAACTTTAAGATGGGACTGGCGGCGGCGTGGCGTACTTTTGTGCTCTGAAGATGATTCAAGTCAAGGTGGAGATTTGTTAATAATGCCTTGAATCTGAACTCAATTGGTCCCTCTACATAGTCAGGCGCTTCAGCAGAATTCCCCTACGAACCTGTGGGGGGGGGGGGGGTCAAGGGGGGATCCAGGGGGATCCCCCCTGCGGGGGTTGCAAGGGGGCGGAGCCCCCTGAGCGAAAATTTTTTAGGGGTATTCTGTTTGTGATTCGGATTTGATTTGTTTCCTTATCACGAGATATGTGTCCTATTTTCAAGGGATTTATTTAGAGTCCCAGTCCGTATGTAATTCCTATCATCTGTAAAAGGGAGTGCCTATATAAACTCCCTAGGGGTCTAGATCGAGACCTATCCTTGTAATCATCATTATTCCATAACAAAGAGCCGCCGCCGTTTTTCCTCTTCGTGTTCTTCTGTATTTCGTGCGATCCCTCTCTCCCCTTTTTCGTAACAAAATCAATTAATGTTTGGTTTAGTACAGTAACAACATGATCGACCATGCATGTGACCCATTTCTACAAGTTCAATATGCAAATATTTATTGAGGACGACCCGATCGCAATTGAAGGATTTACTGAACACACGCACACATATAATATTAAATTAACGTACAATTATAAATATTTTAGATCATTATATATATTATTATTTTCATGAATCAGGCCGGTTAAAAGGACTCGGCCAGAAGGTCGAGCGTGCGATTGGCCACGATGCGGTTCAACTTCTCGCTCGGGTGGATGGCGTCCCAGAACGCGTACTCGTCCGGGTCCGGACACGTGTAAGGATTGTATTCGTTGCACAGGTAGGATATTTCAAACCTCCCCGTGCCGCAGCACCCCTGCGCCGCATTTGTGAACCCTGCAGTGCAGCGCAGCGCATGCATGCACCATAAGGTTATGATGTCGATCGAACTGTGTCTAAAAGAATCAAATTATGACTCACCGAAGGAGGAGGGACTCCGGACGACGCGGAGCACCAGGTCATACAGGGGAGAGTACCTCAGCCGGAACCCAGGCAACGCATCGCACAGCCGGCCGATGAGGGCCTGCAGCTTGCCGTTGAAGCCCCTGGCCGCCTCGTTGTACTCCTCCATGCACCCGCCGTCGCCCCCCAGCAGCAGGTTCGTGGCCCTCTGCACGGGCACGCAGCCGAACGGAACGAGCCCCGTGAACAGCACCTTGCGAGCGCCCAGCCGGTAGAGGGACGTCAGGAACTCCGCGGTGAGGTCCAAGAGGAAGTCCTCGTACGCGCCCACCGTGAACTCCTTGATGCGCCCCGTCACCAGGGCGAAGTAGTTCTCCAGGAAGTCGTTCGAGCCTATGCTGATGATGTAGACGGCTTCTCTCACTACGTGCATGGCGTCCTCGTCGCCCAGGTACTCCTTGAGTCTGTCCTGGTACTCTTTGAAGAGCTCCACCTCTCGCCACAGCGGTATCACGGACTGATGAAGACAAGCAGCTGCACGAGTTAAAACAGTGGGAGCCAACAGATGCAAGATTGCAATTACTTGATTCGTTCATGCATTACTTTGTCTCCCTGAAGGGCAAGGGATTGACTGAAGCTTGAAAATGATGGATCCGCATTTTGAACACTAGTTATTCATTTCAATTATCTGGAGTTTGGTTTCATTCTTTTACTTCCGGATTGTTACTGTTTGAACTCGATCAGTGCATGAGTACGACTGCATGGTGATTTGAGACTGATTTCTACACAGCCTATGACCACTTCTTTATTGCTTATGTCGACTATGATAACACTTGTATAGTTACGCGCAGTAACATGGTACGTTCTTAGAAGAATGAGCACAAAAGGATCGATGTCCAGCAAAATTACGAACTTACTACGAGGTCGGACGTGACATAGTCGATCCCCGTGCCCGCAGAGGCGAAGCAGACGCCCCTGGCGAAGTCCGCGATGCCGTAGGCGGGATCAAGGTAGGCCGGGACGAGCGGCGGGAGGCCGAGGCCCTCGGAGATGAAGTCGGTGGCGAGGCGGCCGTTGCAGAAGCGGCCGGTGGCGCGGCCACCGGGGAAATCCCGCCCGTAGGGTGAGAAGTCGGCTTTGACGATGGTCTTGATGTAGTTGTTGTTGCCGGCGTCGACGGTGGAGTCGCCGAACACGATGAGCGCCGGAATGTTGCCCAAGGAAACGGTGCAGGGGAGGAAGAAGAGCAGGAGGAGGATCTTGACAGTGCTGGTGGCCATTGGCAATGTCTCAAAGGAGTGGATCTGGCTAGATGCAAACAGCGAGGATTGCTAAACCAATAAATGCAAGCGTAGCCGTGGAGGAGACTGGACACATATATGGTTGCATGCATGGGGGGTTCTCATGAAAGCAAGACAGTTGAGATGGACCCAAGGAGCATTATATTATATTTGTCCACTTAAATTTATAGGTGTTGAATGAGCACACACAACAGTTTTTGGTGAAAATGGTCTGTATACGGGGATGTGGTGTGTATGACAGACAGTATGAAACATGAATAGTCCCAGAACTGCATTGTAGCAAAAAAAATTACCAGACAGATGAATGATGATGTACTTCTACTTCGGTTAATAATATCTAGAGATGCCTCATTTTGTGTTCCTTCAAGACTTTTTGTATGGAATAATTGGTTAAGATTGAAGTTGACATTCAGAATGATTACTAATAAATATCTGAGGAGATAGAATCATCTTGATAAAGATAATAGGCCGATTCACCAACCATAGGGAGAAGCAAATACAACGGGTCGACATATCGTGTAGGTTATTAAAAAAATAATTTAAAATAATATCTTCTCTGTAATATTGTGTATTCATAATTTTTGGAAATCCAATCTTGTAGAATTTGACATGGCCATGCTTTTTTGTAATTCTTAACTTTTCGTTCATGGGCAAAAGCGATTGCTTTTCGTATGCTTGGTGAGGATGCCAATTGAAAGCTTCTATCCAAAGCAAGTGCTTTTTTGAGGGTCTCTCCAATAATGATTAGCTCAACAAGTCCTCGTAAGATACCTTTCAGGTGCCGTAAAAAGACCCGTTGCTCAACTCTGCACCGTGTACCTAAACATAAGGTGTAGGGTCTTGATTCATGAAAAATAACATATCATTTGGATATCCATGACCTTTCATCTCATATACACAATGCTCCACCTTATGAATTGGTTAACCTGAAAGATATAATATCTCAATTCCTTCACATCAGGTCGAAGAGAGACTGCGAACTAATGAGCATTAAACAGCATGAACCCCACATTGAAACAAAGGTGTAGGTGATTGTTAGTCGACAACTTGCTAATATATTATTAGAAGATCCATATTTCCCTGTTTATTGCACGCATATGTTAATCAAATAATGGTAAGCCTTTAAAGACTCAGTAGGATATTGATTTTGCTCAGATGAAACTATGATCACATGAAAATGTTAGAGTTGAACAATCAAATTACACCCCTTAAAGAGGTAGATAATGATATCAGAAATGTAAATATTGGTTTGCGAAAACAACTAAATGACACAGTAGAAGTTAGAACTATGAAGATCTCACTTGAATGGCACACCAAGACCACACAAGCTATTATTATCAGCTACATGTCTATAACGAGTCCTTAGTATGAAACAACTTAACAAATAGACTTTCATCGCTTATGACGATTTCTGGAATGTGAACAGCAAGATGTGGTTTGTAGACCAGCCGGGAAGAGGTATGTTAAGAGGTGGTCATGAATTCTATGACGAGCTTTTCAGACGAGTTCTAATCCAAGACTCAAGGGACCGAAGCTCTTCATTGGATATCGAATGACCAAGACCAGGATATGCCTACAATTCAATGAGCCACATATGTTATAGCAATATCTCAAATTAGAGAATAGATCACAGGACAAAGAGGACCGCCAGGAAATACCTTAAACTCACAACTCATACCAGCCTTCTCAAGAAAAGGAGGTCCAGCTTGCCCAGACTCAAACAGCACAGTTTTGTCAGTAATACCATGAGACCACAGAATAGGTGTCTACAAGATGCCAAAAAGCATAAGTTACATTATTTTGAAACATACACAGCATCTTTTTCTGGAAGATATACATTTACAAATTTAAATAGGTGCAGTGAAGATAAAAACTCAATCATCCATTTTCGAGTTACAAGCTACGTCTCTAACTTGAATATTGTTTAACTGGTCACTCACTTACTCAATTACCTCATAATTAACTTAAATTGGTATTGCATCAGTATCAAATTTAATGACTACCAATTCAGCAGAAGTTGAACAACCCATTTTATTTCCCTCAACTTTTGATCAATAAACTCATTAATGTTCTCAGTATAACTCTCCATTCATTTCTACAAACATCGAGACATCTATGCATGTATCCCCCAATAAAGTAAAAATTTGTTATCTTCCAAATCCGTTGATTTGCAAGCAAACTTGTTGTTTTAAAATGAGTATTGTAACTGGAGCCCTCATGCATATCTTGTAACTTCAGTCAATGAGTATTGTGCAGGAGTATAATTAATCTTTGCCTACAAGAACTTTGAAGGGAAACTAATGGTTACAAACAACAACAACAACAAAGCCTTATCCCACTAGGTGGGGTCGGCTACATGAATCATACGACGCCATTCGTTGATCCATGTTCATGCGATTCGACAAAAAACCACCAAAAAAAAGCTTGAAGATGAAAACAATTTCAACGATGATTATTATCAATTACCTTTTTCGCTTCAGGTGAAATGCGTGATATAATTGATGAACTGAAAGGAACCCATCCACTGAAGACTGCACCACCTCCCAGAGTTTTTGGATAAAGCAATACACTTGCTAAGGTCAATGCACCTACCAAAACAATCATTAGTCAGCATTTTATCTTTCAAAATGTTTAATTACATAGATTATGGCATTGCTCTTTGTACCTCCTTGGCTAAATCCACATACAAATATGTTTTCAGGATTTATGCCAGCAGCAATTTCCTTGTCTATTGTTGCATGGACATTCTCAACAGCTTTAAGAAGACCGGTTTCATCATTTGGGGATACCTAATAATCACCAGGAATGGGGCAAATATTGCAGCACTAATTAACCAACAAGACATATAGGGAACCATCAAAGGAAAAAGTGATCTAAGCTGTTTGGTCAGATAAATAAATGAGAACAAGAATAATAGAACAAAGAAAAAGTGTAAGCAAAACAAAATCGATGCAACACTAACTACATTTTTCTGTTCAGTTGGAACTGAGCCAATTATATTGTGCTTCACTAACATTTCTTATTGCCCATTGGATCATCAAATAGAAGGAAACAAAGGAAAATGACTCAATGGAAAATGGCATTAGAAATCAGGAGATCTGAATAGTTGTGCCCTAGATTGGGTTTCTTCTGAAGATGCACGTTATTTTACACAAGCAATTGCAGTTTTGTCAATGAACATAGCCCTCGATCAATATACTAGAACTTTGATATAAATGGCAAACATGTATATATCATCTAACAATTTCAGAAATAGGAAAGCAAAGCCTGACTTACAGCACTGATAGGTATCTCATAAATGTCAAACCAAGAAGGCATGACAGCGCCATCTGTATGGAAACAGTTGAAATTATCAGAGAACAGAAAGACAAATCTAACAGTAAAAGTGTTGACATAGTTTACTTTATACATCATAAGGTAACAATGGTAATTGGTTATTCAAAGATGACAACTTCTGCATTAGTTGACACGACATCACAAACTGGCAGACACAGTATTACAAGAGGTCATATTTTGGCAAATGCCAGTTTCTCAGACGCTAATCGATTGCAATCTAAGACAGTATACCATAAAATCCCACCAAAATGCGAGTATTCGGTTACGCAAAGACACGGAGATATGGTACTAGAAGGAGAAAAAAAAGGGCAAAATTTGAAGGGAGAGAACAATGGAGTACAGTTGCAGGAGACGGGGGAGTGCGGGGCGGAGGGGAAGGACCACTTGGTGGACTTGAACTCCGGCGAGGTGAAGAAGGTGCGAATGGGCTCGTTGGCCGGTCCTGAGTCGCCCAACCCGTGGAGCCACAGCACGAAGCTCCGGGCAGCCGTCCCTGCCGCCATCGGGTCGGAGCTCGGCCACCGGAGGGCTGGAGAAGGACGAAAAGAGGCGCCCTGATCCCGGTACACGTAGGAGGATGCGAGGAGGAGCGCGGCGGTGGCGGCGACGGCGACGAGGGCGAGATTTTTCCACGCCAACGACAAGAAGCCGCGGTGGCTCATTAATTTGCCCGATGGTAAAAGAAAACCATATAGTTATACCAAAATAATGTACTTTTATATTATCGCAACACACATAATTATATAATTATTTTTGTGGGTTGGCGTTGGACAATATTTTACATACGATAAAAAATAAAAATGTAGAGCATATGAGTTTATGAACTCCATAAAATTTAAGGTTAAATAATGGATAATTAAGCACATAATTTAACAATTACTGAATCAATTTGATAATATATATATATATATATATATATTATAATAATACACTAACCAAAATAATACAAATATTTGGTGCTGACTACAAAGTTATTTGGAAATCATGATAACGATAAATTTAATAAATTCAGTTTAACTTATTTATAAAATGAACTGATTAAAATTATTATTTTACTGATAATTAGATATACATAATAATACGTATATGTATAAATAAAGGAAACAGATGCTTCGCCCCTTTATTTTTCCTCTTATTTTTTCCTTGGTCACAATTGGATAAGTTTATAATTTGGGGGTCTTCTGTACTCCTCTATCTCCTTTTGCTCTCCTCAAGCAGAGCGAAAGCCACGCCTCTCAGTTCACCATGGCGGCAGCCACAAGCTTCCTCCAACTCCACTTCTCCAGAGCCCTCACCTTCCCTTCCCTCCGCCCTCCTCTTGGGCCGCCGTCCATCCTCCAGACTCCCTCCTACCGCCGCCCTTCCCTGGCCGCTGCCGCTGCCGGACCCCTCGACCCGGCCGTGGCCGCCGTCGTGGACCCCGCCCTCGCCAACGCCAACGTGCTGTTCTTCCACTCCGGATACAACGTCCAGATCGTGGTCGACGAGACCGAGTCGGAGGAGGCCCTTCTGCGGCGGTTCCGGCGGGAGGTCTCCAAGGCCGGCGTCATCCAGGAGTGCAAGCGCCGGCGCTTCTTCGAGAACAAGCAGGAGGAGAAAAAGCGCAAGGCACGAGAGGCGAGCAGAAGGAACCGGAGGAGGTGGAACATTTTGCTTCTTCCCTTAATTATCACGTGCCATAAGTTGATTTCTCCGTTTCTTTTCACAAAAGAAAGGATAGAAAATTTAGACATTATAGTGGCCATCGGAATGGTAGTATGAGCATTGCCTTAAAAATGCACTTTTTATGACTAACATGATAAAATTGAGCTAAGGGTGAACATAATTCAGAAGAAAGAAAAATGCCATATACAGATCGTTGGCACTGGTTTTATGTCAGTCTTATAGGAAGCATGGAGGATGATATTTTTGTAGTGCATTGTGCTCGGAGCTCTCATTGATGAACGTAACAAAAGGAATTGGCTGTCCATGTCATTAACACTGCATCTTATCTTTCTAAGAAGCTGGTAGCCACTAGAAAATTGCAACTGACAGCCCATGATATGAATACTGTATATTGTCTTTCTCCTAGAAATTACAAATTGTTCTGTAAAAGTTGACTTTATATATTTCTCCTCTCTTGGCGTGTCTTATAAGGTCTTATTTCAGAAACTAAGATATTGATGCAATCTTGTGTTTGATCTGGCTGATCCAATTTTGAGAGATCCAAATTGTATGTGAATTATGATAACCACTGTGGCTTGCTCCATTTGTCCTCCCATTACATTCATAGTATGCCAGAGAGGCAGGCATACTGAATCCACATGACTGCAAATTTCTTTTTTCCAAAAACCATGTCTTTGTTATTTAAGTTTTGCAGTAATCAATTATAAAAAAAATTAGACTAAGGCTGAGTCCTCACATTTGCAGGATCTATCCTTGCTTATTTGCCCTAAAATATCTCTACTAGCACGCCAGAGTCTAAGTAGGCATATGTTTTTTACATACTTATCATGCTATTCGTTTTGTATGGTTAGATTTGTTACAGGGCCAAAGAGACATTCATCGATATTCTGGTCTTATGAATGTATGATTAATCTGATTTCATTTTCATCTTATGTTACCTTTGATTTTATCATTTCTCGAAATAACAATGACATTAAAAAATGGTACTCAAATTGCTTAGTTGCCTAGGGCTTGCTGTTTCCTACTTTCTCACTCACACGAGTATATTCATCATTCAATCAGTTGCAAACCGTTAGACTATCTGTGTCAACTAGCCATAAATTCAGTTCTGCTATTTTAGCTTAAAGCCTCTTATGGCACATATCTGACCGATACTATTAATGGTTGTGAACTTGTAAATGAATATATTAACTAAGCATATCTCGGTAATGGTTTTTTTAACTTTTCAGACGGTCGGGACCTAGATTTTTTTCATCGTCCGGCGATAATGAATCTGCTCCTAAAGTGGCTAGGGATGATCAAGATGATAACTGGGATTTGCCAGAGGGTGACCTTCCTTACTGAAGTTTGCATGAGACTTGCACAGCTTTCATATGCACATTTTTCCAGTTCAGCCACAATGTGGTTTGTACGAGCCTTTGCAACAGAAATAGCTTTGAGTTATCACTTTCCGGTTACCCCTTCTGAACATAATCGGATGTTGTAATGTTGTATTATGCATTTATGTTTGAATCTTATTGATCAATAGAAATTGTTATCCCTATTTTCCCAAGTATGTTTTCTGGTTGAATATAATTGCACTCCTTATTAGTCAATCTTCGATTGCATAGTTAAATAATACGTCTATGTAGGTTGGTATTCTGATTGTTGAATCTACAAATTTTTGTGGAAGGAGCTACAAGGATTAAGTTCCAGACTTTATTATTCTTATTCATGTTATGCATAATACATATGTGCAATTGTTATATGGGCTATCAAAATAATGAGGTCAAAGGCCTAATGAAGTTATCAGACTAAATGTAAGTCCTGAACTTATATATACTTGCATGATTTTATCATAAATAGAAGGGAGATGTTTTGATTTAACTGTGGTTTGTATCAAGCTCACACGAGTGAAAAAAGATGTCCTTTTATTCCTCTTTGTGTTGTCAGGTCATCTATGCGATGCAACTGAAGTAATTGTAGAATGACTGCAAAATCGCTTTCAGACCGGGTCAAGAGAAGCTGTGTCCAAACTCCAATCATTAATGTCTTCTTCAACGGTTCGACCTTAAACTTGATGAGGCCTCCACGAATTGTGCCAAGCCACAAGCTTGTACCCAACCCTCTCCCTTTCAAATGTTGCAACCTTCACCACGTCCCCTGCACAGTTACTCTCCTGTCTCTCTCTTCTCTCCATAGCCTACTGCTGTCCACAGTCCTCAGCAACCGCCCTGAGCCAGAAGACGACGATGGCCTCCCTCCGGATGTGGGTGATCCTTGCAATGCTCGCCTGTGTGCTGCTGGTGAGATCTGCCGAAGCGGATGCCTCGGCCGCCACCGGCAAGCACACACCTTGCGCCCCGAACAACAAGACATGCCACCCTGGCGACCCTCACGCGCCAGAGAACATGGAAGAGGAGGCGCAGGTGGGCACCACGTCAAACACCGACAAGAATGTGGACGACGACGACGAGTACACCGACCTCCGGGAGGGCTCGGAAGAAATGGTCGTTCTGGGTCATTGACGTCCATCGAACATATATTTCCTTAGTCCATTTCTTTTTTTCTCTGCCATTAGCTCCTAAATAATAAATAACATCTCTGTTTTGTTCATCGCGCTCGTCATTATATTAACTAGAAAGATGGCACAAGATTCATGTCTTGCATCTGTCTGACATATTAAATCAATTTGTTCTTGAATGTATCATTGATGCTATCCGTTAGCTCTCTCTCTCTCTCTCTCACACACACACACACAGCACTTGCCTTTGTATTAGGCGTTGAATTCTTTTATTATACTGTAAAAATATATTTTGCGATTCTTTGCAAAGTAATCTTAGTAGTAAATGGTTTGAACTTAAATTGAGAACATTGCATTTGTTCCAATTTACAAGTGTCTGTGATATCATTTGAAGTCGAAGTCATCTCCCTTTTGTCTCCACAAAGAAACAAGAGCCTCGGCCTAATTGCCATGCATGCATGATTGAAACATTGGAGGATTCCAAACCTTTTCCCGTTTGTACTCTTGGCTCCATTTCACGCCCAAACAGCTGGCCCACTGAACTTTCCCTTTTGTTGTGTTTTGTTTACAATTTACATACAGGGAGAGAGAGAGAAAGGTGGCAAAGAGATGACTTCCCCCACTTTTGCCTAACATCACTCATCCTCTCCACCGAGTGCTCGCCAGGGGGAATATCTGTGCCACCTGAGAAGAACATCCGGATCTTCGAGCTAATCATAACGAGTAACTTTGTCAATTATGCCATCAAAGATTTGAACCACACTGCATGGAACTTACATAAAACATACCACATTATGATGAACAGTTAATTAATTCAACTAATAATATGCAGCTATTAATCTCAATAAGCTACTCATGATCGAATCTTCAATTAAAACACATGATCTAAGTGAACAAATCCGAAAAAAAACATATGATCTAATTGAATTGTCTTAATGTTAAATATAATCAGAGTAGTAGATTGCACTCGATTAGTTAGAGAAATGTGGGATGGATATATAGTGGAAAAAGAAGAGCAGATCGACCAGTTAAAGACAACTTTGTCCCCCGTGGTCGGAGTCATGGCACATCCACTTTAAAGCCCCTGTCACCTGCGCTTCATGCATAACAAGCTTGGAAGAAGATATAATGAATTGAAAGAAGAAACTAATTAACTATTATACTCAGAGAAAAAAAAAAGAAACTACATACAGATTTTCGTCGTGTGTATATATATTGGAAACAGGAGAGAGAAAGATGTATGGATGGATTGATGCACAGGAAAGCATCGCAAAGTAAAGCCATTTTTTGTTCTCTATAAAAGAGCTTTCTTTCTTCTTTCTATGCGCACACATTCTGCACTCCTGCGCCCAAAGAACGCACCACCATTATACCATTCTATAGCTCTCTCTCTCTCTCTCTCTCTCTCTCTCTCTCACCCATAATAATGCACGAGAGATTTCTTTTTCTGTTTCGGAGCACAACAAGCTGCGCATAAAAGCATGACACACCTTCTAAAGCCGAGCTAAAACTTTGGCCACATACATACCTCGCATGTACAGATGCTTCCTCCATCATTGCCCTCACCTTCTTGGCTTCTTCCACTCCTCAAAAATTCCGAGACCCTTCTTCCATATCATCTTATTTAATTCTATGCCCTCTTCCCAGCAATTCCCTCAGCTGTATGCATGGCTTAATTCACCATGCACCATGCTCTTTCTTTCTGTCTCTTTAGATTGAGTTCCTTCCTAGCCTTATCATTCAAAGCCATGCTCCTGCACATGGCCTGTATATATGTACGTTCATCTCATATAATTTGTTAGCTCAAAGCCCTGCTTGAAGGAGGGAACGAAAGCTCATAGCGGCCATCCTCATCTTAATTATTCGACGTTACCATCAGAGTTCATCTTGTGCGTTCGCTCTCCTCCACCTTGATCTTCTTTCTCAGCTTTTACCACATCAAAGTTTCTCTAATAGTTATCTTAAGGTCAGATAACATAATTAAATGCCTTTTGCACGTCTTGAATTAGTGTACCAATATCGTTATGGTAGTTCTCATTCCATGATCTCAGCAGACACAGCAATGGAAGTGGAGGATGATGGAAAAGTGCTCCTTTCTCTGGGATGTGCACATGTAGTCAAGTAGCAGCAGGAAAGCATGACCTAACTCAATCCATGGCCATGCCAGTCGCGATTGGCTGCAAGTGAGTTCTGAGGTGGCGAAGTGATCGATGAATCGTTTAAGCAGTCGGGCTGTGCACTGATCATTCACGGTGCATGACGCCATTGAAAGAAAGCGATATTGGTGAGGTTCAATCCCAAGGTTGGCTTTACCATTCGTCTGTAAAACCTGCCTCGGATTGAGCCGCGCCAATATCACTTCACCTGATGATCAGCATGATCATGAACAACGTGTTCTCTCTGTATGTGCTGCAGTTAATTAATTGCTTCAAAATTCTTAGCCATATAAATCATCATCTGCAATATAATGGGCTTCTGCTTCAAGTGTTGGCTTTTAACCTTCCAACTGTTCATTTGCTGTTTTATTTTAGCCCACATTTCCTACGTACCAACGAGTTCTTTGCAGGTTATTAAACTGCCTCAGGCCTATACATGACAGTCATCACATATGTGATTGATCAGAGATCGCCTGTAGAGGTAATACTATCTGTCGAGTTACTTTTGACATGTTCTTTCATTTTTGTGTTTGATGCATTATTTGAGATGAAATTGTTTGGAGAAATTTACAACATATTTGACCTTTCTTCTGTCTTTATACCAACCTTTCTTGTGACCAGCTATGTTGTCAGTGATGCTCAGAGAACTCCGGGATATGCTTATTAGCACCAATGCACAATCTCATTTTGGTATCTTATACACTTATCTTGGATTGTTTAGTGTATCTATACATGTTTATATATTTGTTCTCTAGAATCGGCATTTTGTTCTTCTGCCAATTTATGCTATTCAGTTTGAAATGCGCACACAAAATTCGAGAATCCAAGTGTTCATGTGCTAACACTCAAGATGTTTTAGGTTACTGCTGCAGATTCCTGAATTCATGAGAAATAATGATTATGTAGAAAACACAACTTGCAGTATATGATCCATCAACGTATTTACAGAATATCATTAATCACATTCTGGAAAAGGAAAATATCCGAGAGGCAAACGAAAAAAAATGGCGAAAGCTCAGATTCTGGTCATAAGCCAAGAGAAGATTTCAGTTCTTTCCTCCATGGAGGGGTTATACAGAATTCTTGGACTATGTCACCTCGCAAACAAATTTGTCAAATAATGACACTTGTCACCTTTTGCAGACAATTTTCTGCCAAATAATGCTAAACCTTTTCCGGGGCCGCCTCTCAGATTTTGTCATCCATGAGGTCCTCAATCTTGAGTAGGACAACCAACCTCTAAACAGTTGACCCAATTTGAATTCCCCGTGTACAGTAAGATCGCGATCCTGATCATAGTTGTAACAGTTTCCATCTAGGAACTCACTGGAACAATTATAATCATTATCCTTTTCTTTGCTATCTTCTTTAACTTCAAGGATTTTTGCACTTGACAAAGAACTTTGCATAGGTGAAGAAAAGAAAATCAGTATCTTGTTGTTGCAAAAAACAATGAAGTAAATGTAATGAAAAAGAAAAAAAAAGGAAAAAAGCACTCACAGCTTATGCTGCTTCAATTCCACCAGACTTCGGGATCTCCTTTTGCTTGCTTCCTGGTCAACTGAAATATGTCTGATAAAATGAAGCTGCAACAAGAAAGAAAGTATGTATAAATAGAAAAGTCTAATAGAAATATCTATACATATGGAAAATAATTAATCCCCATTCTCATGATGCAAGTGAACTTATATCACACGTTTTCAAGATAATTTGACATACGTTTAAGGTGAATATATTTTGAATTACATAGCTGAACTATTTAGGCAAAGGTTATTCACACAGCTATATTTATGTGAAAAGAAAGTTTTCAAGATAATTTAACATAAGTTTAAGCATTTCATATGTGAATACATTTTGAATTACATAGCTGAACTATTTAGGCAAAGGTTATTCACACAGATATATTTGTGTGAAAAGAAAGTCCAGAGGTTTTAAGCAAATATAGGTAAAAATTCCACTAAGGAAGCAGAGGATCTCTAATTGATTAGATTTTAAATCTTCTTTCATACACTTTCTCCTTTTTCTGAGGCTCTTATATATCATTTTTCAATATAATTCGTAGTTCATGTCTTGCACTTGTACATTATAGAAAGCATTTTTCCTGCATTTCAATTTTTTGAGGATTTTTCATTGGATTGTGTTGGTCTAGCATAGCATGTTCTTTTGTGGTTTTGAATGAGTACTTACCGAAACCCATGCTCATGGTATTACATTAAAGTGGTCATGTATCGTAGTTAACACGAGTATACAAGAGAATAAGCATTGAAGGGTTAGTAGGTCACTACAGAATATATAACATTTGTGTTTTCAATTAGTAGTAATTTCTTTTAATAGTTTGAAAATAATCATACTCAAGTTCATAAAACATTTTGCAATTAGGATTCCTCACTTCAAACCTGGTACTGAGTTCACATGTGAACTTTGATTCAATGAGACAATATGAAGGGGTTGGAAATCGAATAAAAGAAACTGGTAGCAGGAAGCCTGTGACAAACATTATTTTAATCAAATTGTAAGATACATTTTTATGCTTTCTAGTTGATCCAATCTGCAATACCAACAGATTTCATCATACGGAGCTTTAATCATCGTAAACATACCATTTTTAACTTTTAGTATTTTGATTGTTACAATTTCTAAGGGGAAATTGTGTACTGCAAATCTTACTATTTAGTGAATTAGATGCGAGAATGCAATGAAAGCAAAGAATTTCAAAAAGCACCAATGAACAGCTTTAATGATGGATTAACTTATGTCATACAAAAGCTTAGAACCTCAAGACTGAAAGCTTTGTAGATAAAAGTGTGAGAAAAAGATATTTATATGAGACATAATATGTGATTTCAATACATGCCTAGCTACTGATGTCTAACAGAAAGAAATCGAATTTCATGTAAACCTGATCTCCATCTTTGATTCCGATGGTTTGCAAATATGCCTTGTCATCAATTAGCTTATGATCGTTACAACATAAGCAAAAATAACTCCATACATGAGACCTGCAATAATAAACACAGGAAACCACACACACATATATAAACAGAAGAAGAACCCCCTAAAAGAACAATTATCTGCAAAGGACCAAGAAAATTAATAATCATTATGCTCCACGAACAGTATATATATGCATAAAGTGAAAGCTAATCACAGTTGGAGATTGCCCTCTCAAGTTCAAGTTCAAATAAACAAGTTGTAGCTCAAAAATTGCTCGTTGAGATAAATTATCTTTCAGAACGCCCAATCCTAAAGGAAATTGTTCCAATAATGGCCGCTATAGATGATTCGCCTATTTTGACAACGACAAATGAACGGAATACGATTAGAGATGCTTAATAACAGCATCCCAGAGCTAAGTTTGTGTGTACTGAAACAACATTTACGCTCTCCTAATTTTATAAACTTCCGAAGAGAAGAGTGTTTAGTACTTGCTTCATGAAAGGCTGGAGTTTAGAACGGGTACCAGGAGACGTCGCATCCGTCTTCCTTGGTGGAGCCACCGAAGACCTCCTCGATCGCGGCCTTCAGGTCTCCGACGCAGGAGTTCCTCGGAACCTGCACCTCTGCCAACCACAACGAAACGCAAGCACGCCATGAGCCGCCCGTCGACTAGTTGCAGCGGCTGAAGCAAGAAGGGACCAAAAAGATGCAAAATTACAAACACATGCCGAAGGAGGAGCCGTCCAATTTGAGGACGGAGAGGCGGAGGAGCGGCTCCGGGAGGCGGAAGAAGGAGAAGCTGCTTCGACGGCGCTGCGCCGCGCCGATGCCGACGTCTTCTTCGTCCCCCTGCTTATTGGCGTTCGACAAAGGCGAAGAAGGCGCGGAGGAGTAGTGATCGGCCATGGCGTGACCTCCGTCGTCGCTTGATCCTTCCATGGCGCCCCTCTCCGAAGTAGGAGGGGGAGGAGATGCTTTGCTTTGGCGGAGAAGAGCACGCAAAATTGTTAGCTTTGGCTTTATTTAATGGCTTTGTCGTCTACTTTGCATGCTTTTCGAACGTTTGTTCTGCACCTCCTTTTAAATTAATCCGACTTTTAGATTAACTGCCTATTTACAGTTAACTTTTAAACTTAAAAAATTAAGCTTTTTACAGAAAAATAATATATATTCAGATAAAAACATTTTATATTTTATTACATTTACACAATTAGATAACCAAATAAAGATTGATTATTAATAATACGATAGTGTTTACATTTTTTATATATATACAAAAGTATTATTTAGAAACATAAATATAAAATAAATTTTGAAGAAAAAATAAATTTGTAAAACTCCATCATTGTTAGAAAATAAAGAAAAAATATAACGAAAAAAATAGATTCGAGTGCTCTCTAATGTATAAGGCCTATTTTGCCCCGAAAGAGCCCAAAAGGAATCGTTGATCTCAATGCCAGTCCATTAAGGACCCAACTCAAAAGCAGGCCCATAATCAAAACAGCCCTCTCGTGCAAGAGAAGCTTCGTGAGTCGTGACATACTGACATGTCTCATATAAATTTGACCTGCCTCGTTTCAAATTTTCTTCGTTTCTCCTCTTTCCGCCCGAAATGGCCTCTAAAATGTCGACGTCCAGCGCACGCGGAGGAATCAGATCCAATCCATCCCTCTCCAGGAACCCTAGAAATCTCTCCGGCAAGTCTCCGTTCGCCGGCATCGGGAGGTAGCCTTCGATCTACGCGTTTTCCCGTCTTATTTCCCCGTCTAATTTTCGGTTCCTTTTCGCAGTTACATTGTCGAAAAGAATCGAAAGCTCCGGCACCAATTCGACTCGGATGCCTCCGCCGCCGCCGACTCGTCTCCTGGAAAAGGCATCTTCTCCGGCGTCTCCATTTTTGTTGATGGATTCACCGTTCCTCCCAGCCAGGTACTTTTATTTTGCAGCTGTGCCGTTCGATCAAATGCCACAGGAAGGGTGTTTTTAGCTGTAGTATATGTGTGTTACTTCTCAGGAGCTCAAATTGTGCATGCTGAGGAATGGTGGCCGCTTCCAGAATTACTTTTCCAGGCGCAGCGTGACTCACATTATATGCAGTAATTTGCCTGATAGCAAGATGAAGAACTTCAGGTTGTCTAGGATTTGGTGTTGCAAAGAACGTCATTTTTTTATGTCTGATAATTATTTTTTTACTTTCCCTGTATTTATTTTTGTGAAATGAGTAATTTAAATTGGAAACTTTGTGCATATTCTTTCTTTTGGTTCAGAGCATTTTCTAGAGGTCTTCCAGTCATAAAACCTGCCTGGGTGATGGATTGTGTCGCTGCCAATAAACTCTTGAGTTGTATGTTCTCTGGCTCTGGACCATGTTACAAGCTGTGTTTCGTTTGTTTATCTGTTTTACTGTTCCATTTTTTATTAAATCGATGATTTCTGCTATTGAATCATAAAATTGAAGAGATGTTGCTGAATATGGTCACTGCTAAGGCATGCAATTCTTGCAGACGAGTCATAATAGTGCCTACATAACTAAGATTCCTTTCCTATCGGGTTACAATTCTTGAAACTAAGTAGGATTTATTCTTGAGGGCAACTTGTTAAATGGGTTGATGAACTAAGTTTTGCCTCATGGTAATATGCGAAATATATTATCAAATTGGTAGCTTGAATATGTGTTGCACTAATGTGTCTGTTTTTTTTTTTTCAGGGGTCCCTTATCAACTGGATAAACTTGAGAGCCAAACATGTAAACAGCAAAAACTTTCTTCTTTTTTTGCCCTAAAAAAGATTTCGACTTTAAATGCAGACGGATATCAACATGGATCTCAAAGCAATGTCTTATTCTGTAACGATGAAAAGTCCAACTCGCTGCTGTTAAATGAGGGAGATTGTTCCAAATCTAAACAGACACAGGCTGATGCGTTTCAATCAGAGGATGACACCGAACAAGTTTGTATACTCTTGGATGAACAACAGAATATGATAGAGGAGAACGATATTACAACTGCTTGTGAAAGGGATCAAAAGTTGAAGGAACCAGTAGACATCTTGCACCTAGAACCTACAAACCAACAGGAACTGATGACAGCTTCAACTCATAATTCTCACAGAGACTGCATAAGGGTAACTTTGACACTTTTTCTACTTTGTGACCCAAACTCCCTTATTTTAATTCCAGGAGAATATCTAAGTGCTTTGTAGTGCCTGCTTTTGCCACTTTACACTTTGTTTTTCTTCCACACTGATATGTGCTCCAGGCTGGGGATTTTAGTTGATTTCGTAGGATGAATCATTTGTTAAATAATAGTTGAAGAGTGTTTATCTCGTGACAATGTTAATTTTGTTCTGTGCTTGTTGGTCCCTTTACTTTACATCATTAAACTAGACTTGTGTTGATCTTGACATCCAAGGAATTTTATCCAAGAAAAACTTGAAAGATCTCCTTAATCTGCCAACATTTTTTTACTGGTTAAGATCTCATTAAGGATACTGCCAATGTTTCAATAAGAATCTAGAGGACAAAGATCTATTCATTTCAACTTTAATTTGTGAGGCTGCAGAAGCTATTACTTATTTCTACTCTAATATTGTTAGCAGTTGACATTGTAGGGATTTACAGAGAATGACATTCACCAAATCCAGTTATTCCAAGAATCAAATAACTTTCACTTCAGCACTGATGCAGATGAAGGTCAAGATATAATGCCAATATCAGTGAGTCAAGTAGATTTCTCGGTTCTGAGTGAGTTACCGCAAGAACTGAAGGATGATATACTCAAATCACTTCCAGCGCATCGGGCTCTAAGCCTTCAGTCTGGTGCCCCTAGCAATCCTGTGAAAAATGTCCTTGACAACGCAGAAAATAAGAATCATGAAGGCTTTAAGATGGATCTGTGGAAAGGAACTCCTCCAAATTGGGTTGAGAAATTTGCAACAAGCAGTTGTTGTCTGTTGAATGCAATTGCCATCTTGTACTCCAGACCTGCGACAAATAACCTTCTTTCTGTAGTTCTTCAATCTCTTCATTTCTTCCTACGTTCCCCAAGTTAGACAATGACGAAACAGAGGACACTTTTTCTAACTTGTATGAACTCTTGAGGCAGTATATTGAGCTCAAGGTTGAAGTTGATCTAGAAGAGATCTTTTTTTGTTTTCGTCTTCTTAGAAGGTACATAATGCTCTTACAATGTTTTAAGA
This sequence comes from Pontederia crassipes, assembly GCA_030549335.1. Classification (NCBI taxonomy): domain Eukaryota; kingdom Viridiplantae; phylum Streptophyta; class Magnoliopsida; order Commelinales; family Pontederiaceae; genus Pontederia; species Pontederia crassipes. Next base: position 72,802,259 of record CM060188.1, on the reverse strand, counting down.
TTTAACTACTAGAATGGAACCAAGATTATTTATGCATATTGTTTTTGGTGTGGAGGTGTGAGTGGGTGGGTGGGTTGTGGGAGTCAAAAAAAGGCATATTGTTCTTTTTGGGTTTGCTCGTCAATCATAAGTGGAGGATTTTTTTCAGTGGAATGAGCATAAGATATTATTTATTGATAATGGTCATGTTTATTAGTCCTCTTCGCTCAAACTTCAATGTTTTCTTAATCCATTATGAAAATATTGGTACACCAAGTTAGGCGGAGTTCAATGTAGATATTCCAACTCGTGCAACTGTTGTAATGAAACATGTGCTGATGTATTTGGTTGAAGGGAAACTATTCACAGAGAACCTCATTTTGCTTTTCTGAGATTGACATAGTTGAGGATGAGTTGTACTTGGGAAATTCCATGTAACAAATCTGTAATAAATGAGTCATTCATCATGCTATTCATGTTCAGATAATACTCAACTTTAAATTGCATATAATGGTTTAAATCTTCGTTACATACTCAGTACATGCAATTTACTATATATTCATTTAATTCGTCCAATATATTTTGGTGAGATTGATGACGATGTTAATCATAGAATTCAAGTTAGTTGGTGTAAGTGGAGGAAAGTCACTAGAGTTCTTTGTGATAGAAAAGTACCCAATAAAGTTAAAGAAAAATTCTATCGTACTGCTATGTTATATGGTAGTGAATGTTGGGCTATGAAGGGACAACATGAATGTAAAGTGGGGGTAGCCGAAATGAGAATGTTGAGATGGATGTGTGGTCATACAAGATTAGATAAGATTAGGAATGACCATATACGTGAACGAGTCGGAGTGACTCCTATTAGTGAGAAAATGGTAGAGAATCGATTGAGATTGTTTGGTCATGTTCAGAGAAGACCATTAGATGCGCCAGTAAGAAGAATAGATCAAATAATCTGGAGTCCGATTAAAAGAGGGAGAGGGAGGTCAAGGCGGACACTTGGCGAACTAATAGAGCAAGATCTATTGATGAATAATATACCGAAAGGTTTGGCTACTAATAGAGCGGAATGACGTCGTATGATCCATGTAGCCGACTCCACCTAGTGGGATAATGTTTTGTTGTTATTGTTGTTGTTGTTGTTGTAATTGCAACTACAACATCAAATGAACATTCTGATATAGTTTCTGAGAATAGAAATACAATGTAACTAAGGAAGCATATGAATTGCCAAAAATTCCCAACTATTTGTCTTCAATGAATCCCTGGTTGATGGCAAATAATGCTTGTTCACTTACATGCAGGTATGCAACATTGTCAAAATTTCTTCTCCCAGTCTATAACCAGCTTCTTCCGTTCCTTCAGGTACACCCAAAGAATTTGATATAAAAAATTAGCACTGATGTGATCGCTGTTAATCCTTTTTTAACTTATCTATCATTTTCATTACAATGCTGTGCGGTAAAGGGTGCATACAGTTCATTAAAAATGATGATAAAAATAATCAATTTACTTGCTAAGCAGTAGATTACTTCTTTCCAGATTAGATATGCATCGTTTTCCTTAGATGCTCTTGCTGATTTAACTTCACTATTTGTTACCTGATGCTTCCAGATGTGATGCTAACGTCCAGTTTTATTCATACCCTGCAATATTGACAAGCACTGATTATTTGCTGTTGTTTTACTGACTTTCAGACTACTGTCAGTGAGAACTATGGTGGAACATTTCAACTTTCGATTATTGAAGAATAGCATTCAAACTTTGGTGTGGTTTACTATCACTTACTTCTACAACTCAATTCCCTGATCAAACCGACTCTTTTTTTGTCTCTGTGAGGTGCGCAACGTAAAAAAAAAATATTATTGCACATCCAAAAGGCATTTCCTTTCTTTATGAATATCTTGTCAGATGCCTTCCATCTAAATGAATGCCATAAGTCCATATGAATTTTGAGATTGCCAATTAAGCTATGAGATCTTATTTCTCAAACCAATATTTTATGATTTTTTTTGTAGGTACGTTTGACAAGATAGAACTATTGAATGGAAATGCTGCACCTGGCTTTCCACTATTGTTAGAATTTGGGATGAGCCAGATTCACGTTGGATGAAGAAATAATTCTGGCTTCCTCCATGCAATTTTACTTCTTTAGTTCAATTCCTATTCTTTGTTTTTTAAGGTAAAAAACATATAATTACTTCTGCGTCAGATAGAATAAACACATTGTGATTAATTAGTAACCTCAAATAAATTATTTTCGCCATTATCTTACCATTTATTGCACCAGGGATTTATGTAAATCTACTTTATAAACATCGCAATATTATCTGAATGGTGGTGAGATGAAACATACGAGATCTCAAACTTTTATTGGGATTTCTTGTTGGTATTAAGGTTTATTTAACTTGTACTCGTATGTCATGTATTATGGATGACTACCATGTAAAAGAACTATGATGTGTACATTTTATAAAGGCATATAGCCGCGTGTGGCACTTTGAGATTCTTTTGCCCGAAGTGTTATAACATTCTTCAAGAATTACACTTTATTTGTGACGTTATACATTGGGTTGTAAACATTATTCTATTGGATATTTCATGTTGTTTCTTTTTTTTTTGCCAAATTTAATTTCTCGGATCTGCATCATCAACAACAACAACAAAGCATTATCCCACTATGTGAGGTCGACTACATAGATCATACGACGTCATTCCGCTCTATTAGTAATCGTTGATCCATGTTCATAAGATTCGACAGGGTTTTACGCTGACTGTCGGGGCCTAACACAACTCTCCTCTTTTATCCGGGCTTGGGACCAGCTATAAAATATAGGCGGAGTTTCGGATCTGCATCATCCAATGCAAAAAAAAAATTTCGTCCATAAATTTTACCTGAATTCACTGTTTTTCCACTTTAATTCCAAGCTGCAAGAAAACACTGCACCAATAAGTGTGTCGAGCGGGAGTGAGTCTGATTTCTTCTCGATTAAACAGATATATCGAATTTGAGTCTTTATAAATGTAAAAAAAATTATTGAGAGAAGACACGATATAGACGATCTATCGAATTAACTGAGATCAATCATAAGTTAATTTTTGACGGTGATGAGTTAATTTTTAGGATTTAATCTTAGGCGTATGACCCTCATACGTCTGCTCCCACCGTCCGATTAGATTGGACGATGGCGGGCGGACGACCGGCACCATGGACGATGGACGGCGCCGGATCACAGCGACTGTGCAGCCGGCGGGGTGACGGTCGAGCGGGGTAGAGATGATCTTCGGCAGTCGACGGTGCTCTTAGGGGCTCGGGTGTGGGAGAGTGCTCACAGGAGGGCTCGATCGGGGGTGCCGACGGCGGACGACAGATCGGGGACGGCGGCAACTTAGATATGGAGTCGACTGCCGATCGAGGACGACGACGCAGACCTGGAGAAGGCGCGTAGACGCGAGCTCGGCGACAATGATGGAGGGGAAGAGGAGAGATCGATGGGGGCAGCGGTCACAGGCGAGATGGGGGTGCTGGCGCGCCGTTCGTCGCATCCTCCGCCGGAATCGCGAGGGCATCGACACGGTTCAAGCCATCATCTACGCCGATTGCAGCTGCCACCGCGCCTCGCTCCGATCGCAATCGCCATCGCACCCCCGCCCCTGCCGTCGATCGTAATTGTCGTCACTTCCCCCCCTCCGACGATCGCTCTTGCTCCGATGATCGCACCTGCTCCGACGATCGCTCCCCCTCCTACGATCGCACCCACTCCGACGGATCGCTCCCCCTCCGATGATCGCTGCTGCCCCGACAATCGCGCCATCGCTCTCGCTCCAGCGATCACGCCCGCCGTCCGATCTAATCGGACGGTGGGCAAGCATGCGTATGGGGTTCATACGCCTGAGATGGCGTATGACCCCCATTAAATCCTAATTTTTAACGTGCGAACAACTCGGTGAGGCAAGCAACCGAAAAAAAATAATAACGCCCTGCAAACAATTAGCCAGGTGCATTTCCACGGGCGTGCAATTATTTCTGAGACCCAAAGAAAAAGTGGTAAAACGAAGGAAAAACAAAGATTGCGAAACTCAAAATAAAAATATCTAATTTCATACATGCAATGGATCAATGGCCAGCCTCGGCCTCCACATTACAGGCGTAGCATATATGCAAAGTTATATTAGCAATTAAAAATTATTATTCCACCGTGCAATTACACATTGTAAATTCTTCAATTGACATTATTTTGTTTTAATAATTTAAATCTTTTCCGTTTTGATTTATCAAGTCAAAATGATTCAATCTAATGCTCTAATTGTGTAATCGCATGGTGAAATCACACATTAATTATATATATATATGGCCAAAGAAAATTTATTTGAATTCTTTATTTTGATTTACTAATGAAAAAACACTTGTACAAACGTACTACATATTAATAAATGAATGCGAAGCTTGTTATTATAAAAGTTCATAATAACAGGCGTGTTACGACATCAATAAGACAAAAAATATGTGACACTTTGTTGGTGTCTAAGATTGCAAAGTTTATCGATCAATTCCATCGAATTATTTATATTACAAAACATAACAAATTTCTATTTCTACATATGAAGGATATAATGGGATGCTCCCACTGCTCTCAAAATATCCACTATCAATCGGATCGATATTCTTTCCCAATTTTTTTCCTCCCTCTGCACCCTAACGCACGCCCCCACCCACTTTTCGTCCACGCATTCTCTCTCCTCGCCCACTGCCAACCTCAGAGGCGATCCACGACTTCCTCGTCGACGCTCGATCTTCTCGTCGAGGGTCGATCCTCTGATTTCCCCCGACGCTCAACCTTCTCGCCTGACGGCCCGATCTCACCCGACGACACTTTCTCATCGACGCTCTAATCTTGTCACAACCATTGCTGAACCACCTCGTCCTGTCATCACCGATTGCTCATGTCATTTTCCATCGCCACCCGATGAGCTCGCTTGCTGATGCCCGCTCTCTCGTCGACGCTCGACCTCCTCGTCGACACAAGCGCCACCTCCTCGTCGACGCAAGCTCTCGCCTGATGCTCCCTCTTTCACCGACGCAAGATCTCTCCCGACGGTCCCTCTCTCGCCCAATGTCGCTCTCTCACTAATGCACGACCTCCTCGCCAACGCCCGATGCTCCGATCTCGCCCGCTGACGCCTGACACTTTGATCTTGCTGCTTGCCGCCACCTGCATCACCCGTTCGCCACTGCCGCCACCCGCCTTCATAGGTCGCTTTGTTATCTTTTTCCAACCTAAGCCTTTCGTGCCGTGCCCTAAAACTCTCCGTGCCAATAGTAGGTCACCGCCTGGATGCCAAACACCCGAAAGAGTAGTTAGCATTTCCTCCTCCCTTAGTGAAATTTGTATTAATTTTGAGTTAGAATGAAATTGTGTTTGAATGAATTTTGTTGTGAATTGTGAGCATTAATTGCGAAACTATGAAATGTTAACTAAGCATTACCATTTGCCCAGAAGAATGTTAAAATGTTTTATGGTTTTTGAAACTGAGCATTAGAATGTTAATTGAGCAAGAAATAGTGAAATTTTAATTGTGACTTGTAGGCATTAGAAAACTGTGAAATGTAACTGAGCATTTGTTGAGAAGAACGAGTGATAAAATGTTTATCGTATTCTTTTGTAGTATGGCATTGTCAAAATATTATTGTCGAGAATAGCGATAAAAACATCTTAGCCCATCGAAATCTGGGTCGAATGTTCTATAATTGTCGATTATACGGAGTGAGTTTGACATCTATTATACTTTTAAATCTTATAACATCTTTTGCACTTTGATCACTTGTCATGCTTTAGTTTTTGACAGCAACAAAGAGCATTCTTGGAATGGATGGATGCATCTTTTGAACCAAGAATCACACAAGTTATAAATGGGCTATTGTGCAAAATTGATGGGATGGAATTTGAAAATGAAGTTGAAGAACTTGAAAATAGGAATAATAGAAATGGAAGTTTGTTATGTTGAAAATGTTTGTTACATTGATCCTTATTGTAGCCATTTTCATATGAAGATGTAATTTGTGGATGTAATGTACTTTGTATTTGATGTGCTAGATGTAATGCATTTTGGATTTCATGCAGAATGGTTCCATATCATTTTATTCATTTTGGATGTATTGTCGTGTAGATGCATGTTTCCATATCACTTTACAATGAATAATTCAACATTACGTGAAAAATATTTCACAAAATGATATCTCTGACGAACATTGCTAAAAGTACATTTTGATGATAATGGAAAGTTCATTTTGATTTTGTCAGCAAAATGATCAACTTTAAAGAACTACATTAAAGTACTACATTCAACTTGAAAATAAATGGATACAAGAATCACATCAAACTTGATACATTTTCTTCTCATTCAACTTGAAAAATGTGAACATAGGCTAGACTAGACTTTCTCCACCTTCAATATGATCAAAGATACTCCGATTCTTAAAAAATCAATATTTATATCTTTCATATTCATGATACCTAAAAGGTAATCCAATAGAAATGATTAGATGAGATCATCAAATTTCATAAGCCAATGTAGTATTGTGATCAAAATTGCACAAGTAAATTTTTTGAAAATTTAAATATATCTAATTGGATCCCCAATTTAATCGACAACTATATAGTTGTCTAATTTGGATTACAAGTTAATGTTATCACTAATTTGGTTTAAAAATTTTACTATTCTCGATTGCATCCATCCACGACTTGGTCTTCACGAGATTACATCCATGATTTGACCTACGAAGTGATCTACCTGTGAGGGACGAGGGTTGTCGGGCGGCGGCGAGTGGGCGAGACGGCGGCAGTGGCGAGTAGGCGAGGTGCCGACAGTGTCGAGTGGGCGAGGCGGTGACAGCAGCAAGTGGACGAGGAGGTCGAGCGGCGAGTGGGCGAGACAGCGGTGGCGACGAATGGGCGAGGGAGTGAATGGGAGGCTTCATCGGCGGCAACGAATGGGAGGCTTCAGTGGTGGAAGTGATGAGATCGGAGTGTCGACGAGAGAGCGTCGTCGAGATTGGAGCGTCGGGCAAGGAGGTCCAGCGTCGATGGTGACGAGACAGGCTGTCGAGCGAGGAGGTCGAGCGTCGAAGAGGAGGTTGTGGATCGCCTCTGAGATCAGCGGCGAGCGAGGAAAGAGAATGCGAGGACGAAAAGTGGATGAGGGCGTGCATTAGGGTTCAGAGGAAGAAAAAAATTGAGAAAAAATATCGATGAGCCGTCGACCATCCAACGGTGGATATTTTGGCAGCAAGGTGCTTCAAACTTCAACAGTGAAAGCTTGGCCAAAGCATGGATATTCTTGAATCGCATGTTCTTGTATTAAAAGAAAATAACCTAGTAGTACGAACACGAATATGATGTTCTTGGGCATACACAAAAAATATTCATATTTGAATTATATATTCCGAGTCTTTTGAGTGGAGTTTTAAGATCTTATCTTGGCCGAGGTCTTGAGGTCGTGTTATAAAATAAAACTATAAGATTATGAGATAAATAAAAAAGAACTAGACCTCAAAGAGTATTACTAAAAATTAAATGGCGGGATCTCCTCTTGTAAGCACAAACTAAAGTTCCTTGCTACGTTTCTATTTGACTGATGATCTTTCGCTCTCAATACACGCACACAAACACAAATTTTATAGCTCCCAACTGGAAAAGTATTGCTATCGTTTACCGATAGTTACATTAGTGCAATGAGATATTTATTTGCCTACATTTTCCAGCTTCAAATCTTAGCCAACTAAAAGAAGGTGATGCTAATGTTTACTGTAGAAACATTTAGCAAGTTTTATACTCAATTCATTACTCATCCATCGTATGCATACGCAAGAAAGTCAGAGAGTCGGGACTGGACCTTGTACCCGAATCACCTCCAAGCTGGATGTACTGAATGCTTCCAAATTTGACAGCTGAGCATATTTTCTACATTCAGAAGTGATGCTTATTCCAATTCATTCACACACTAGGTTGCCGAAATCTCCTGAATTACTGAAATGACTTCTTCAATGGATTGGAATCGACGCCTTTCTTTCAGAAGCAATTTTCCACAGTTAAGTGCATGGCGCTCACAGTGTGCTCGCTTGCTAGAATCAGAAATTGATTCAAAATCCTCAACGTGAGCTACTCCCACTATCCTCCTGTAAACCCAGAAATGGCTTTGATCACATCCCATGCAGGGATCAGTCATAATGCACATGCAAATAACTTTTATTCACGAAGTTGTTTCTCTTAAAAAGAGAAAGGATGACTACAAAGATTGTAGCCATCCAGAGTTATTATTATTTATATATACATTGTTATTTATTACGTTTGCATTTCCATGTCCAACATTAGTTTGTATCAAAAAACAAATAAATTGGTTGAAGGTACCTTATCATTTTAGCAGCACCAAACCCAAGAGAATCATGAAATAACTCTGTAATGTACTTCTTTTGGGCAAGGAGATGGAGTTCCAGGTTGTTGTAAATAGAAACAAGATACGCCTCACCATGTTCATCCCTGTTATCATTCCAAAATGTGATGAACTTCTTCTCAAAAAGGGTCCAGGTTTCTTCAATTGTCTTTAAAATCCACTGTTTATATGCCTGCAAAAGGTTGGTATGGACAAATGTGCTTTCAATATGATGTCATTACTAACAAAAATCTTAAGTCCTCTAGAATGTGAAAATTAAAGAAGTTGCAACCGAACTTTTCATATGAAATGCTTTTTGTTTGTTTCTTTTTTTTTGCAAAGGCATCTGAAATACTTAGTGAAAAGCTTCAGAAAAAAAAAGGATATCTGACAAAATGTAAAAACATCAGACAACACATGAAATTCTTTGTTTTTATATATAGTATCACAAAATATGATGATTAAAGTTTTCCTAGAGATAAGACACTAATATGAGTCACTTTTCTAGTTTATTTGAATTCACTTTTATTTTAGTTTGATGCCATGAAATAGTGCAGTTCTGAAATAAATTTTTGAGGGAAATTTTATTTTCCATTGAAGAATCAGAATCACAAATGCGAAAACAGAACCGGACATGAGGACTTCCCCTCATCAATGGTATGTATAGAGACAAAGCAAAATAGATAATAATAATACCTTCTATAAATTGAATAAAATAGTGTAAAGGATATGCTCAGTTATGTGCCTTCTTCAGTAGATAAGTTTTGTACCTTCTTTTAGTAGATTCGTTAGATTTCCTCTTTCTACCTATTATCTATATTTATGTTCAGTCTGTTTCATGCAAGGATAACGTTTAGCACCATACCTAAATTGGATGTGTATGATTGAGCACTTCATGAGTATTGAAGCTTAGCCCCTGTTTGGATTGAAGAGAAAGAGAGATAAAGGAAGAGAAGGGAAGGGAAATTTTATATTATCCTTGTTTGGACGAGAGGGAATAGAGGGTAAAAAATGGGAACCAGTTTTTTCAACCCCAAAATGGAGGGGAGATGAGGGGAAAGGAGGGGAAAAGGTTATATTTTGTTCAATTACCTTTTTGCCCTTTTAAATGATACAATAAAACAAATATATATGAGGATATAATCGTCCATAAAAAGTTTCCCCTTATTTTTCTTCCCTATTCTTTACCAAACGAGGTTAAAGGTTTTGTCCTTTACCCCTTCCTTTACCTTCCCTCCCTTTCTCCTCCCTTCTCTTTAATGACCATGTCTCCAAACAGGATTTTTATGATATTGGCTATCAAAGAAGATAGTTCTCTACACTGGTACATCAATCCAATTATGCAACAACAAGAATGAACTTAGGCCATCATAAAATGCCATTTCTCACCAAAGATTTTAATCAAAACCATCGGTAAAAGTTGATTTTTTTGTTTAAGAGGAACGGTAATAGTTGATCTCATGCAGAAAGATTTAACTTCCTTAAGAAAGACCATGCTATTAACAACTTAAAACTTTACAATAAGGTAAAAGGTCTGCAGGAATGAGAGTTGGATGCCTAAAGCACATAACGGGATTGCACTACAATTGGATGCGTATGATATTCAATAATGCACAATACATACTTGGCGATCATTTGCCGCATCAGCATGTCCATCTTGTGCGAAGAAGGCCAGAATCAAGTTTCCTAAAAATGCACCTATGTCAAATCCCATAGGACCATAAAAAGCAAACTCCGGATCAATGACTTGAGTAGAATCTCTGGTCACCATGACAGAACCAGTATGGAGATCAGCATGAATGAGAGCTTGAGATCTCTCACAAAACCTATATGCACAGAAGCATATTATGTTCTCAAGTCTGAAGTTTGAATAGAAAATGTGAAAAACAGTAAAAGATATTCGGAAGAACTATACATGGATTTCAGTTCAGCTATTTCAATCTTTAGTTCATTATCTGCACGCACTGCCTCAGCATCAAGATCAAGGTAAGGAGAAGTCCAGCGGTTATATTGAGACACCTTATATGGGTCGGAAAAAACCACCTGCTCAGTTAGCCTACATAACTCCACATTCCCACAGTACTCAGCAACTGCAAAGATAGAAATTTCTAAATAAAATGCACGAGCAAACATATTAAACATTATGCATATAAACAAGTCCAATTTGTCAAGCTCATTCAATTATTTCGATCAGTATACCTTGGCAAGATAGCTTAGTTACATGACCAACTATTTCAAGACATCAATCTCAACTTATAGAGATTTATCATCAGGTAGTTTCAAATGTCAATTGATTGGCACATCATTTTGAATGAAAAACTTGAAATCTGTGGAGGAAGGGAACCGACAGAAATTTCAAAGAGTACTACTTTTTGGTAAAGTGTCAAAAAGCTATTTGATAGCTACATTTCAGGAAATGTGCACTAATTCCTTGATTCCAGGTATCACATTTAGAGACTGGTAAATCTAAAGAAATCATAATGAAAACCATATGAGACTGCATTGTGAAATCAACCATTTCCTAGAAATAAAGGTATCACTTGTACCTGCACTTCTATGCTCAAGTGTATTGTGGTAAAGAAGTGATGTAAAGAAAAGCGTTCTGGCCATGTAATCTGACATGTGGTCTGCAAGAAGTGGATATACAATTCCAGCAATCAATCCCTTCCGCAAAATTATGTGAGGGGGCTTCAAGTAGCGCATAGCAATCAAAGACATTGTGCGGTCGAAGTGGTAAACTTCTGGCACATGATTTGGGCACAGCCGGCCGTGTTCCCTTAGCGCGGACGCCTCAAAGTATGCTCGGTCTTTTGTCATGGGCCATGATTCTCCGATGCATCGTATGTATGGAAGAGCCTGATCATTAGTACAGAAGATGAGATTTCCAGCTCACGGAACAGGAAGATTTTTTACATACTTCACATTGCAAAATAAAATAACTGGTGGATAATGATCTCATGTAACCAACTGACATCCACGCAGTAAATAACAGGTTCCAGGAAGCGAAAGCGACGAGACGAGGGGGCTCATGGACGCACCTGCTTGATGACGACGGATCCGCCGGGGCCGACGACGATGTAGACGAAGTTGAGATTGCCGTCGCCGACTTCTTTGATGTGGAGGTCCCCCGAGGCCGAGGGGTTCCCAAGTTGGGCTGCGATGGCGGGGGTCGCAGTGATGTACTCCACCAGCGACTTCTCGTCCAGAGCCCTGAAACCATCGCTGTATGCCATGGATGGATTCTTCTCCTGGCGATCGGGAGGTGGAGAGAAGAGGAGAGAAACCAATACCAGTTACGAAAATACAGAATTTTTAATAGGAGGGAACAGAGTCGAGCAGATGTGAAGAGAATATTAACAATTTAATAAGCGGTTTAAACTTTTGCCGAGAAAGCGGCCAGGTTCTTTATTCTTATCCCTTCTTTTTATTTTTATTATTATTATTATTATTATTATTAATAATTACCACCTCAGTATTAATAGTAATAAAAAAAATATCGCCATCGCAAGAGAAGCTATTGCAAAAGAGAAAAGAGGTTCCATCCCAATTCACAAACAGAGGGCCAATAGGATGCAAAAGAGAAAGAGGGTGGTAGGAAGTGACAGGCGACTGCAGGGATGGCCACGCGGGTGTAAGAAAATCCGATGGAATCGAAAATTTTATTCGATTAAAAGAATTAAAATTAGGAGATCCAATACAATTTAGGATGGTTTTTAAATCTCACTTCAACTAGGGCCTCATCCAAAAAAATATAGGAGTCGATGGAGCCAATGTTGTAAGAACCGAATCGGATATCGATCCGAAAAAGTTTTCGTTTCATGTCAAACCAGTTGAATCGGTCGGACCGAATAAGAATAAAATATTATAATTATAAAATGTATGTTAACTTAAATCACATATTGTCCATAATCATATAAAATGATATCATAAGTTAAATTTAAAAATTACTACATATTAATTTAGTAACTACTAAATTGATATTAATATTTAGTAATTTTATGTAAAAATTTCATATAAGAAATAAAGTCATGATTACAATATTTGAGTAAAATATATGTATTATATATTAAATTGCTACAAAACAAGAACAAAAAGAAAAATACATAGATAAAATAGTTTAGTATTGATAAATAAAGAGTAAGAACAAATTAATGAATAAAAAGTTGTACAAATAAATATTCTCCTATTAATATCAAAAGAGTAAAAGATAAAGTTAACTTTTGAACGAGGAAAATAAACAAAGAAGATAGTTCCACGTTGAGGATACTAAGAAAGCGAGGACGAGATAACTAATATAAAATAGGCCTAAGAGGTAATTCGAGCCCAAAGTAATTAGATTGGTAAAAAAATAAAAATTTTATTTGGCCGGTTCATGCAGACCAATTTGGCCGGTTCATCATGATTTTGACCGGTTCTCACTGATTGACCTGGTCCTGTGAAAATCAGATACAAGGAAGGAGGTTCTTCCGTAAGCTTTACAGCCTAGTGGGGAACCACATGATATACAATGCATGACATGAATATAATAATCAGCGGTAAATAATCATGCTTAACTTGAACGTAGAAGATAACATATCAGTATCATTGATCATAATAAGAATAAGATCAACGATATCATGAATCATGAGGATCAATAATACATAGTAAACTTGGAATCATGGCATACTTGACTTGACTTGAATTTGAACATGCTTGTTGATCTTGGTTATTAATTAATAATCAGGGCGACTTTAAGTGCCTTTAATTCTTGGGGTATGCCCAGCAAACGATACGGCCTTGTGCGGATCAATGAGTGATCAAACCATGACCAAGGAGCGACCCTTATCTTGATGCACTTGGCTTGGACTGGCAACCCATCATTAATCTTTCATCTGAACTTATTAATCACTTTTAACAATTTGTGGCTCTTTGTTCTTGATTTCATGGATACGATAAGATCAATGCGAAATAAATCAATAAGGGAAATAAATCATGTAAATCAGTGAGGAATCTCTGTGGGGTCAGACAATAGGATCAATCATATATATATAAATAATATCTGGATAAAAAGGAAAATAATTAATAAGTATAATGAAAGATTTTCTGGGAAATCGGTCGATCGGTTCGGGGGAATGGTCGACCGGTAGTCTGTTGATCGGTCGATCGGTCTGTTAAGATCGGTCGACCGGTAGGTCAAGTCGGGTTTAATTGATTCGGTCGATCCGTTCGGTCGAACTGTCGACCAGTGGGCAAGGATCGGTCGACCGGTGATAAGGATCGGTCGACCGGTTGACATGTGCAGGTAAGCTGTCTTTCTATCAATATTGTTGACATTCACATTATCACTTATCAATAAAAATAATAAATAGAATATAGGCTATAAGCTATCACTAAAACTCGACTTGAGTTGTCTTAAACCCGACCCGGGTGGTTAAGAACTCGAGTCAAATCACAATGGACTCAGGTTGGGGTCCTAACAAAAAATTGTTAACATTCACTTTTCACCAAACACAATCAGAATATGTGGCCGATGTGGGGCGAGTCATCTTAGCAAAACACTGAACACCTAAACAATGCATATTCTCACTTTAACACGAAAACTCGGACTGGATATATGATCGACGATGGTCGGGTTAATGGAACCAAACTCCGAAGGCCCGAAAACATCCTATTCTACTCTAATGAGAAAACCTAGGCCAAGTTTTGGGGTATACTGGGTCGAGTCGTCAAGATTGAGACTTCATCTTCTATTTTTATTACATGGAACCCAGACCAAGTTACATGGAATGAAGCCAGGGTGCATTCGAATTTGGGTCAGATTGAAGGTCAATTATGTGATGTTAGAAATTTTTGGGTTGGATTTTGATTAGCTTGAACCAAATTTTGGTAGAGTAAAACTTCGGTAATTTTTCTTTAATTTTGGGTACCAAAACTACATAGTCTTAATGAAAAAAATACATCCAAAAGTGAATTCGAATCTACATGTACCTTATTCAAGCATAACTACCTGAACTTGAGACTTTGCGCAACCTGATGAAACGCTAGGGCTTCTGATGCTATGGTGCCTTTTGACAGAGGACTGTACCTTGAAAAGATGGCCAAAAGTTGCAACCATGTACATGCATCAAGAAGGGAGAAAACGTGGCTCAAAATTGGAGGAAAACACACAAATGTGGTGGTGAAGAAAGATATATTGGAAGAGACCTTTGAAATCCTATTTATAAGGAAAAGATTTTCAAATTCTAATTTAATTATACCTCTTAATTACACTTCTGATCTATGATTTATCTTTTATTTTTTTTTCAACTTTCAAAATTAATTAATTAATTTCTTGATTTTTGGATTAAAAATAATAAATTGCTATCATTTTATTTTTTTCTATATTTTAACTTATAAACTTTCAATTTAAGTCTCATTAGGAGTCCTAATCCTCGGAGATGAGATTTATCATGTAGGCCTCGATGAGAAACTAGCGATATACGACTTCTCTAACAAATCCATGACTATGATCGGAGCGTGCATCAGAAAAACTCACAAGAGCTCATTTTAGTTTTTGTGGATGTTGATGATGGGAAGATTCATATCCTCAAGTTGGACGATTGAGCATAGGAGACAAGTTTTTCTTTGGTCTCTCTGATTGTACATGGATGAAGGCAATCATAGATTTATAAAAGTGATATAATGTCATTTTCCTATGCAGAAAATGAGATGCAACCTATAAGAAAATTCTACAATAAATATGTCTACAAGTTCCACCGCACCGCTCATTGGATTGAGTTGATGCCTTAAGCTTTAGTTTCAAATTTTCTAGTGCATTCATAGTTGAATTTAATTACATATTTTGATAAAAAATTCTTTGTAAGATTAGGAGGAATAAGACTTGATTATATATATATATATTATTTTAGGAGACAATAATTGTAATATCCCAAATTCTTAATTAGGGGCAATTTAATCTTTGAGCCAAAAAAATTTAAAGCTCAAATATCTGTCTAGAGACTCTTTTCCTCGTATGTGCACCTAACGACTAGGCTTGGAAGAGGATCAATAGGGAGCACAAGGAATAAGAAGAGAAAGAAGAGGAAAAAAGAGGAGAAGAATGAACTAAAATTGAAAGTTGTGTAAAGGTACAACCGCTATCTCCCCTATCGATGTTTGTATGGTTGGATTGAGATATCAGAACATCCCAGTTCTTAGTAGGAATTGTGACTGAGGGTTTTCATGCACATCTTTAGATCTGATTTGATTTTCATGTTTAGAATTCCATAGATATAAAAGCTAGGTTTTTATATGTTCATGATTCTATTCGTCATGTTTTAGGGGTGAACCCTAAATTATAGAACTTGAATAATTTTTCATATTTTCCTATGTTCTTATGATACTCAAATGCTTAGAAAATATTGATGTATCATCCTTAATGAATTATATTATTTACCCAAGAGTTTTGGATAAAAAAACTAGTGAAAATCAGGCTGGATGAAAGAAATTTGGACCATAGCACGACCGTGATGACCCTCAGAACGATCGTGAGTGAAAGGCTAGAAGTCGCCCAAATGAAAGGCCCATGGTCATGCTTGTGACAGACATTGTCATGATCGTGAAGGTGCTAAGCACTTCCATGACCATCCAAGTCACGATCGTGAGCGAGAGGCTCTCAAGATCGAGTTCAAAACTACACTCACTCATGATTGTGTTCATGGGGACACGCCCGTGGCAAAGGATTTGTCACGCAGTCACGACTGTGACCAACTATTAGAGGAAAATGAACTTTTCTAGGTCATGGTCACGGGTGTGACACCCCTGTCATGGTCATGACTGACCATTAAAGGCTCCTATGATTTTTCAATGTATTTATAGTATGTAAGAATAATTGTTGATTGTATATGAACCTAGATACATGAAATGTATGTTCTCACACAACTAGGTCAAAATCTGAACATCCAGAGACGTAATTGATTGTTGTTTGAAAAGCATAATGACCTCAATTGCGAATAATAGTACATGCCGTCCCTCAATGGGCCTTATCGAATTGTCAAGAAATAATCATTCTTATACCTCGGTGTATGTATTTTCTTAAATAATAATAGTACTCGTATCGACATCAGTGTGTGTATTTTTAAGTCACATACGGACGAAGGGAAGCATTGTCTCCGAAACTTACTAGCCTATTGTGAGATACAATATTCTTCTTTGTTTTTTTCCCCATATGCACTTTCAGGTTGATTTGAATTTTATTTAGCTTTGGGGTTAATATTGAGTTGCAAGATATATGTTGCATATTAATAAGTTTCATTCATATATGATTGAAATTGCACTAATTCTTCAAATTTGGATTCTACATTCATTGATGTGAGGATATCCTAGAAAACATTTGGATGCTAACTAAAATAAAATTGTGTCATTAAAGCGACTGCCGATATAATTCATGACAATATTTTAGAGAAATTTGAATTACCGCATTAGTTAATAGTTCAATGTGTACATGCACATTTTTATTTTAAAATATTGATACATTTTTTAGCATTTATAACTTAAAAACAATTTCTTTTAAAAAAACTTCTAAAAATCAAGATAAAGACGTCTCTGTTGCTACTTCTAAAAACATTAATCTCAACCCTCAACTTTTCTTTTAAAATATTTTGTCTTTATCTTTTTATCCTATTTGCTATTATCTTCTTAACCTTCTAAACTATATCTGAATTTTTTATCAAATACAAAAAATGTTAATTTATTTATTTGTATATTCTTTTGTCAATGTGTATATGAACATTTTTATTTTAAAATATTGATACATTTTTTAGCATTTATAACTTTCAATTGTAATTTTTATTTTAAAAACTTAAAAAACAATGTCTTTTAAAAACATCTAAAAATCAAGAGAAAAATGTCTCTGTCGCCACTTCTAAAAACATTAATCTCAACTATCAACTTTTCTTATAAAACATTTTGCCTTTATCCTTTTATCCTATCTTTTATTATTTTCTTAACCTTCTAATCTACATCTGAAATTTTTAAATACAAAAAGTGTTACTAGTCTATATATTTATTTGTATATTATTTTTCAATTTCTATCATTTTTGGTAATTTCTATAATTAAACAAATTAAGTTGAAATTTTGATTTTATTTAAAATTTACAAATATTATTTAAAAGTATGAGAAATAGCATACATATTGATCCTTTTTTTAACAATCCGTGACCTTATAAAACACTGTGGAAACTAAAGTTTTGATTTGTTTGAGTTTATAAATTCGTGACCTTATAAAAAAAGCGTGACCTTTTACTTATTATATATTATTTTACGATTTAATTTTTTTTATCAAATAGTTATTCTAAAAAATAAAATCTAAGTTGTTAACCCCTTGAGCCTAGTCATGTTTAACCAATCTCAACTTGATTTATCTAGGGTGAGCAAAACCGGGTTCGGGACCGAGTTTTGGCTGACCCGGTCGACCCGATTTTGCCCCAGTTTTTTAAAATAGGTCCCGGTCCCGATCCCGGACCCGGTCCCGGCTGGGACCGGGACCGGGACGACCCGGTTGAACCGGGTCACAAACCGGGACATTCCCGATTATCCCGGTTCGACCATAATTAATAAAAATAAATATAATATAATATTAAAAAATATTTAATATTATTATATAAATGTAATAATTATCAATTAAAATACATATATATATATAATAATATAATATATTGTATGTTTAATATATATAATAAACTATAAATTTTAAATTAAAATAGATGTAAATATAATATTTTTAAATAATTTAATATATTACTATACTATATGATACCGGGTCGGGACCGGGTCGGGTTTTTACAACCCAAACCCGGTACCGGACCCGGTACCGGCCGGGTCTCAAAGAGTGAGACCCGGTCCTAGCCCGGTAGGTAACCGGGCTGGGAAAAAAACCTAAATTTTCGGGCCGGTGCGGGTCGGGGCGACCGGGTCGTCCCGACCCGTGCTCTCCCCTAGATTTATCTACCTGCTATTTTATACATACACAAATGGTATTACTAAGTCATGGCACCATGTGAGGTAAATTACACAGATCGTTCTCCAACTTTGACTCAATATTTCAACGGTCCTCAATTTCAATTTGTAACTAAAATGTCCCCCAATCTTACACGCTTCATCCACTTGATCGGTGATAGTGAATTTTTCGGTTTCATCATTTATGTGTCCGCCATGTAGACTATCCACGCCATTTAAAGAAATAATAAAAATATATTATAAAATAATATTAAAAAAGTGACTACCGCCGCACTCGTCGGAGCCCGCTCTATCTCGCGTGCGGAGAGCCGACCGGCAAGAGGGGGGCGACACCCCCTCTCTCTCCCTTCGCCGCCAGCGAATGAGATCAACAAATAGAGTGTTGGATACCTCGTCGGAGCTCCATCCGGTCCGACGAAGTGAATTGGAGCATCAATCTGTCGTCACTAGCAGTGAGTCGACCGTCGGCTCTATGTCGATGAAAACACTCAGAAGGGTTCCAAGACCGGCTCCGGCGTGCGTCTCGTCGTCCCCGAAGTCGAAGACATCGGAGGCGGAGTCTCGAACCATCTCCTTGACTTCTGATTCTACCCACCCACCTTGCTTAAGAACATAACCGATTCGATCCAGGTAGAGCTCCAGCCACTCAGGCTGCCTCGACGTCATTTGGGACTTCGAGAATTGCGCCAAGTCCAGCGCCCGCGATGGCGGTGATGATGCTGTTTCATAGGACGAACATGAGGAGGAGGATGATGAGTTCCGACGGCAGCAATCTGAGGCCCGTCGCTCCACAGCTCGATCCAGCGAGGAATGAGGCTAGAGACATGGGTGTCGATGCTCTACCAGATGCAGGGATTTGACAAAGGGAGCGGCTTCTCCTGGTGGTGATGCAACAAAATAGGCATAAGAGGTCGAAAGGCGGGGTGACATAGGAAAAAGTTAGCAAGGTTGATGCGCAGCAGACAAACTGATCCTCGTCAATGAAGAACAAGGGGTTCCCCACCAGTGAGGGGGAGAACGGGATGCAGCAATGACGAAGATGGGGACGAGGACGGGGACGTGCCGGAGGACAGCGCAGGCCTGACAAAGGGCACGTTGAGCAAGTATAAAAATTTCCGGCGATGGAGAAAGCGGGGCGCCAGCCCCGCTTTTCTCCTTGGCTCGCGGCCAGCGAAGCAGAAAAGGGGGGCTGACCCCCCCCCCCCCCCCCCCCCCCCCTCCTCCTCATCCTCCTCCTCCTCCCTCGCATCCGGAGAAAGAGTGACGCCGTGTAATATCCCAAATTTAATTCACAAGTAATCACATGGGTTAATATTATATCATATTAATTATAAGAAAAATTATATATATGTTAAGGCATGAGCTATAACTCATAGTGTTTTGATCACTAAAATTTGACAAAAAATCATCCAAAATATGAAAACATGATTTTTTAAAACATCATAATTAATAAAATTAAAGCCCTTGTAATTATTCTTATATATCAAAGAATTATAAATCTGATTTTTAACAATTTTTAGAAGGTGTTTTACTTAGGTAAAACAATGCAAAATCAAAAATTCTGTAAAATCGTGATTTCTATTCTTTGAACAAAAATTTAGATTTTGATTCCTTAGTTATTTATTTCCTAAATATTTTATTTGAATCCAAATTGGGGGTAGTTTCTTATTTACATCTAATGTCTTAAATAAATGAATAATAGGCAAAAGAGAAGCCATTTACTTAAATGACATGACATGTAAATAATGCTAACATGAAGGGCAAACTTGACCTGGCAATCATGACCGACCTTCAGTCGGTTTATACCCATCCTACCTTATCTGCTAATACCTTCCTTCTTATCCCATATCAACCCCATCCGACCTTAAGCAAGGATGGAGTGTTCAAGATAAACCAAGGAGAAGAGGGAGGAAAAGAAGAACAAACTAGGGTTTTCATCTCGGGTAAGTTTTTCTACTATTATTCCATTGATTTTAAATACATGTAATTGTAATTAGGGTTCCTCTGCATCTCTTTCACTTCATTCATTCTTGGACCTTAGTTAATTATGAGGTAAAATCCATGTTTCTCATGAGTAAGGTTAACCCTAGGCATCTCCAAACTTCTTCTGAAACTTTATATATACATTTCAATAAGTTAGTGTGCTTAAAAAATTATGAAATTTACTCAGATTATTCCTCTCAGAGTCTACTTCCATTGAGATTTGGAAGTTAAGTTCTCTTCTTTAAGGAGCTATCATTCTGTCCGCCGAAACTGTTATCCGATTTTGTAAATCATGTGGTAAATTCTATATGTCATGAAATTAATTGATAATGTATGGTCATATAGATACAGGAGTTAGGTTTCATGTAAAGTTGGAATCATCCGAAAACAATATGTATAATGAAAGTTATAAAAGTTTAATTGAACCTCTCTCAGCTTGTCAAAATGCAACCTAGGGCTAATCATGTTAGAAGTTGTTCACTTCAGAAAGATATAAAATCTAGAAATTTTATGAGTTACATCTCAGGAAGTCTACGTTTAGAGAAAATTTAAATTACTAGAATATGATTTATTTCTTATTTCATATAAATGATAAACTTAAGACCACTCAATCTGTCAGCACGCAGAAATAATATAAAAGTTGGGTTAATTGTTGATTTTTCTGAGAACCAATCATAGGGAAATAAAATATGAAATGTTTACTATTCAGTATTCTTTAATATGGAGCTAAGTAAAATTTGAATCATTCAATTTTATTATTTATACTAAGTTATATGAATGTTATTTCATAAGGTATGTAAGCTGCCAGGGTACAAGATGAACTTTTACGATTGACCAATTAATTAAGTTATAGGACTAAAGGCATGAGGGGTATATAGAATTGATCATTGTTGCGTCCCTATAGAACATATTTGTTTGCACACCATAGCATTGATAAGAACGTTATAGGATCGGAAGAATAATAAGGGAAAGGAAAAGTAATTTGATATCACTCATGTCAGGTAAGTTGGTTCTCCTACTCTATGTATTCACCTCTTTTGAATTTGATGTGACATTGATTGTGATATATATTGAATACGTGTTGGATATGTTCTTATGAAAATTATATTGGAATGATTGATTGATTTGTTTGTACATTGAAAAACATAAGTGATATCATATGGATTAATTTTATAAAATGAAATCATCTTCCGATTAAATGGGTATTGGATATGATTCATCTCCTGGTATTGTGATATGTATTTAATATATCTTTGAAAAAGTTCTTATGAAAAGTATGTTGGAAAGATCGACCAATTGATTGCACATTGAAAAACATGTGTGAGATGTTTATGAATTGCTATTGTAAAGTGCAATCATGTTTCAATCAAATGAGTAATCGATACAATTTATATTCTGATATTCGAGATATAATTATTATATGATGAATCACGCATCTGTATCTGCCTCCATATGCATATATGATGATTGGGGCTAAGTGTTACATCGTTGATCACGATGGGAGTCACCTCTAGATGTCAATCCATCATTTTGTTCCCCAGTAATGAGATGAGATAGGCTGAAGTTAAGTGTCATGTGGAGCTAAGTGCTACATCATGAGGAGTCACGATGGGAGCCACCTCTAGAATCCGTGGAGGCTACCTCTAGAGTCTACCTATCACTATATGATATGCTCCCCGAAAGAAATGAGGCAGAATGGAGCTAAGTGCTACATCGCTGATCACGATGGGAGCCGCCTCTAGAGTCCATCTATCGACCACTGGCCATAATGTGTGCATTCATATGAGAGTGTTATATTTGCATACATATGTTTGATATGATTTAGATGATATCGATTGCATATTCAATGCGATGCTTCTTATTAGTGTGTTATATATGTAATTATTATATATATGAAAATACCTATTTTGATATTATAAGTGTTGCATGCTTTTTCATGTCTCTCGAATTGATTAGTTGGTAATACATAGGTTATAAGTTATCAACTTACTGATCTATTTTAGCTCACTCTATTGTTTCTAACATTTTTTATATTAGTATAAATACTTGGGGATCGTGACAGGTGATAAATTTAGAATGGTTCGAACACCCTTGGTGGTAAGATATCGAGAAGAATTGTGTCTCTCATATTCTTTTGTTAGAATACCAAGAAAAATTAATTATGTGTGTTTTATATACAAAAACTTGTACATTGTAAAGAAGAATGAATATTCTATAATATCAAACTTAAGTTGTATTGATTTGCTTTGAAATGATCATCACATATTATGTAATTTGTTTAATGATATATTTTTATTTCTTATACTTTAAAAAAATATTTACATCACGTTTTCACAATCTTTCTCGATTTTATGTGATCGTCCGTAATGAGTCACGAACTCCGATTTAAATCGTGATTTAACTCGAGGTCGTGATTTAAATCGTGATTTAACTCGAGGTCGTGACACGCCGGCCCCCCTTTTCTCCTTCGCTCGCAGCCGACGAAGCACGGGGGGGGGGGATTCCCCTTCCTCTCCCGTCGGCGCGCGAGGAAAGGGGGGCATCGAGAGGGCGTCGGCCCCCCTTGGCAGTCGGCTCTCTCTTGTGCGCCGCGCCGACTGCCGCACGCAAGAGAGTGCAGCGGCTTCAACGAGCATGGCGCCAATCACTTTTTGTTTTTAATATTATTATATTATATTATTATTTTTATAAATGACATGCATAGTCTATGTGGCAGCCACGTAAGGGATGAAGTCGGAAAATCCACTATCACTAGCCAAGTGGACAAACCGTGCAAAAAAAATCAAAGTTGGGGGACGTTCCATTTTCAAATTGAAGTTGGGAGACCATTGAGATATTGAATCAAAGTTGTAATTTACCCCATCATGTGAGATGTAGAAGTAGTCGATCCTTGTTTTAGCTGGTGGAGGGTGAATTCTTTTGTTTTTTGGTATTAATAATAACTAACTAATTTTATTATAAAATATTAATTTTCCTCCAAAAGTATTTTTAAAGTTTGAATTCAGAATTATAGGCCACTTTTGGGTGGCGAGGTGAATTTGACTACTTCATCTCACATCACCTGCTGCGCCTCTTCCTTGTAGAATATAATGTACTTCTTTGTGCCCTTTGCGCTAATATATCAATTCACTTATTTATGTAAAACTCGAAAGAACTACGATTTATGTATTCAAATACTTCGTTAGAACAATTGTTAGATAAAGAAATCGTCATAATCATTCTAAAATAATGTAAAAAGAAGTCCAATTTATCTTTTAATCTAAAAATATGTATAGTAATATATTAAACTAGTAAGATTTTGGATTAGGGCAAGGGAAAAGCATACAAAATCAACAATGAGTTTGACGACTCTCTAGTATGGGATTACAGAATGTATTTCATGAATATTTGCATTGATCGATCTCAGTGGATAGGATTCTAAATGCACAACATATGTTTTCTTAGATATAATACGCATGTAGATGCTAGCTCGATCTATAAATTCTTGACCCAGCAGGCTTAGCCGACACCTGTGGCTGGACGACATCCTTGGACTGCGTCTTGGAATGTCAGTGTTCCTCCTAAGATTCACTTCTTTCTTTGGAAGCTACTCCATCGGCGATTGCCTACTTTGGACTATATTCTCACTTTCAACCCCACTTTAAATCTTATCTGCCCCATTTGTGGCATGGCACCTGAAATCATTTCCCACCTCTTCTTTTCTTGCTCTCTTGCTCTTCAGCTTTGGGACCTCTTCCAACTCAAACTCCACTACTCTTTTTGCTACTTTCCATCTTGGGTTTCAGGCTCCTGGCTCCTCGAGGGAGCGAGCCTTGACTCTCAATCCCGGAAGCGGCTTCTTTCCATCCTTGCCTTCTGCTTTTGGTCTATTTGGAATCTTAGAAACGACATCCATTTTCATTCCAAATATGCAACCGCCACGGTGCTCTGGGAAAAAGCTCTTGCTGCGTTCTATGAATTTTCGACTAGCATCACCCACGCCCCTGAGGCAACTCTTCCCCGGGATCCTCCACGGATCCACCAAGAGCTCTCCGGCTCGAATTGGGTCTCTCTCAATTCGGATGGCTCGTACATTCGGGCCAGTCGCGCGGGGGGATACAACTTTTTGCTCTGCTCTTATTCTCAGACTTTTATCTTTGCAGGTGCAGGTGTTGGGTTGCTGATGTTAATTCTGCCCTTCACTCGGAGGCCTGGGCACTCCTCTGTGGTGTTCGCGCTTGCGCTTCTAGAGGCTTCTCCCACGTTTACATTCGGCTGGATTCTGAGGAGTTGTTGCATATGGTTTTGCAGAGCCGTCCTTGGCCGTGGCGTCTACGGTCTTTACTTTCTAACATCATGGTCTACCTCGAGCATATTAAGCCTTATAATGTTGTTTTTTGTCCCCGAATGTATAACTCTGCAGCTGATCATTTAGCGAATTTTGACCGCCAAAATGGCGAGTATTTTTTGGTGGATAGTTCTCCTCCTGACCTCCACAGTTTTTTGTATCAGGACTCTATGAGCCTTACTTAATTTAATGCTAATATTTTCCCAAAAAAAAGTGTACAACATTTATGAATGAAATTATTAATAATTTTGAGTAAAAAGTATTCTTCACAGGAACATAGGCTTCGAGGAAAGGGCAAGCAAATTATGTCATTCGAGAGACACAATTTGAGATTGAATACAACTGTAGTAATGATTGATTTACACCCTACTAAGAAAAATGTGATAAATTTCACTAAACACTCTCATTTAATATTTTTTTAGCGCTACCTTCCAAATTTACTTTGCAACTAAATTACTCTTCATCTTTTAACTCGTTCACGAATTGTCCTTTTAACCTATGATCGGTCGTTTTCTAATTGAGGTGTCGACGTGGCGCCCACGAACCATATTTCATTCTCTTTCGCATAAACAACTTGTTGATAACATGAGGTTCCACCTCATTTCTTCGGTGCAAGGGAGGAAGGCCATCGAGCTCGTTAGTAGGATGGTCGTCCCCCGTGCCGCTCATTGACACTACCTCAGATTGCCCTCCCCCACTCTCCTAGTTCAGCCCGCCGACGATTTGCCGCCTCCCCCCGATGACCCCCGGCTCTCCTGATTTAGCCCGTCAACGATGCCCCCTCGGCAAGTTTAGTCAACCGATGATTCCCCCTCTGCGACCTTATGGAAGGCCGTAGTCACCCCACCTCCCTCCTCCAGCTTTCTTGGTTTAGCGTGCCGACGGTGAGTTGCCACCTTGACGTTTCCCCCTAGTGCCTTAATATTAAGGAGAGAGAAATAAATTGTGTCGACGGCAACGAGAAATGGCCGATGGTAAAAAAGACATTCAGTGAAAAAAAAATAATTAGAGAACAGTCTAATTATAAATTAAGATTAAAGAGTATCATAAAAAAAATGGGTAAAGTTGAAAGATATTTAGTGATATTTATTCTAAAAAATGTTAGATTTATTTCTTATTGTCTTTGAAAGTAGTAATTTATAAGCACAAAAAAATGATATTTTCTTGTCAAATCTATAATAAAGAATCAACAATAACTCCACAATACAATACCATACAATTCGGAAATCTCATATTTCTGCCAGTAAAGGGGAACAAAATAGTGTCCATAATGATTTGCAAAACCTTTTTACTTTTATCATGAAAAGTGTAAAACTCGCCAGAAAAAATGATAAATTATTGAAGGCAACCCGAAGATAGCAAAAGCAACGAGCATTTGAAAAACAATGGGATGATTGAACATTTAACAAAAATAAACCCCCAGGTAACATATAAAAAAAGAAAGATAAACTGAAGCCATAATGCATTTGGTTGCCTAAATTATTTCTTATCTCCAATCGATTTTCTAAATCTATATTGGATACACAAGAATGTATATATCTAGTAAGAAAATGTAAGTTTCATAGAGAAATTAAGGAACGGATTTTTTACTTTCTACTGTCGCATGACATAAGATGCGAAATCAGGACATTATTACAAGTCAACAAAAGAGAACATTATTATAAAGCTGTCGCTGAGACACAGATCACTTAATGGTTTTGGTTTACAAACTCAGAGACAGTTCTCTTGTAGTCTAAACATTTGAATCAGGGAGCAAGTTAAAGGTGCCGCACACATCTTAACTTTACATCTTTTGATCCATTATGCTCTGTTAATGGTCTGAGAAATCACAGCTCTTTCTTGTTGCCTGAGCTTCTCACCCTCCCGACACATATATTCGGTAAATTTTTCCTTCAGATTCAAAGAGGAGTTAAATGCTTCATTAGATTAAACATGGAGTTGATACCAGATGATTTTTGTTATCATATGCATGGGCACTGACCTACAAACATGTCAAAAAACTAAATCCTATACCAACTACAATTGTATACTAATATATGTTATATGATCAATCATATTCACAACAATATTTTGCTTCATAATTCAGTTAACAAAACCAAAGTAAGTTGAAGAAGATTCTTGAATAATATATAATTTGTCACTGAGCCAAACTAGGCAAAGATAACTCAATACTCCATGAAGTTGAATTATAGACAACTGCTATGCAATACCACTGTGGAGAACCATCTGGAATTAAATTTGCCAATTTGTGTAGAAAATATACCTTTTTTTTAGAAGAAAATATACCTTGTTTTAGGAGATAAAGGATGATACCTTTATTTTTTTTAACATCATATCATGATGAAATGAAGCTTACAGTAGTTTCTACCTAGCTTATACCAGCTAAGTTGAGCGACAAATAACATGCAGGTTGAAAACGCATTAAGACATCACTATTGAACGAAACAAAAATATCAGGGTGGCTATTCTATATGCCAAATTAGTTCCACAAGCATACATACTCATAAAATACAGGACAAGCATAATAATGCATATCATCATTATCGTCAACACTAGCTAAGCCTCATTCTGATCCAATTTGAAATTGGCTACTTTGATCCATTTGACATGCCGTCTTTTGCTTTAATATTATTTGACCAATATTTATTGATGTATATTCATATAATTTAAATCCTAGTTTACCAAGCCTATCTCTTTACCTCTCCAGCATCTCTGACGCATCCCTGGGTTCATAGTCAACCCATCTAAGAGAGGCTCCAACAACAACAACAACAACAACAAAGCCTTATTCCACTATGTGGGGTCGGCTACATGGATCATACGACGCCATTCCGCTCTATTAGTAATCAAACCTTTCGGTATATTATTCACATCTAAGAGAGGCTCCAAAAATTCAAATTAAATGAATAGCATATCATACAGGGAAAAAAAACATGGTGAAGAATGTGTTACAATATTAGAGTCATTTATATCATAGGAATAATTTATTTGAAGGAATTGGTATTTCCAAGAAAAATGGAACAAAGAACACGGTGCAAATTTAACCCCAATTTGTTAGAAGGCCTTCGAATAATTTATTTGAAGGAATTGGTATTTCCAAGAAAAATGGAACAAAGAACACGGTGCAAATTTAACCCCAATTTGTTAGAAGGCCTTCTTCATATCAGGATTGATTTCCTTACAGCAATGTTCTATTTCTAGCTCTTTCTCGGTCCCACATGTAGCATAAATTAACTAGGCCTCCCTCTAAAAAGTCTATAAAAGGGACTAACCTCTTCATGATTGCATATCTACAAAACACAATAAGAACTCTTTTTTGTATAAATTTTCTCCCCCATTCCTTAATATATTAAGGGTTTTGTACTTTCAAAAAGAAAATTAAGGGTTTCGTACCTAGCAGGGCACCCGGGTTATCTGATATCCATCAATCAAGGAGGAAAAGAAAATTCGTCTTTGAGAAAAAAAAAAGATCAAAATATTCAGTGGCCTTCAAAGTTTCTTAAATCCACCCTTTGTCATATAGTAAGAACAAAACCTTCATACAAAATAAAGTCGCTTTCACTATTTTGCAAGGATCTGAAGATTCATGCATAAAGGTGACAATTCTTAGCCTTATAGCAAGGAGGCCAGATTAGATATATCACAATTTTTTCTCCGAGATGTGAGAAAGGTGACTTCGGAATACTAACTCACATACCCCAGTTTACTAGAATTAGCATAGTTTAGCATGCCAAGACAACTCTAAATAACTCTGTGATTGAATTGCCTTAAAACTTGTCAAATTTCTTAAACTTAGTGCACTCTGATCCTATTGTAGCGTATATACCTATCAAGAAAAAGTGAAAACACTTATTTTTATATCTCTTTTTCTTTTCCTTCTTTGATGCACCAGCATCCACCTGAGCGAGGCAAAAAATATCATGCGGCCAATAAAAAATTTTAGACTTGTTTACTGCTTTTATCAGGTTGGAAAACAAACATAAATAAGAGACTTACTACTGACCTATTTAAATGTGCTTGGATGACCATTGAAATCTATAAGTTCATGGTCATGTTAAGGCTGATGTTAGCATGGTCATGTTAATGCTGATGTTACTTTGGTTTTTGAACTTGAACTTACAACGTATATACATTCATGGTCATCTTAAGGCTAATGTTGGCATGTCCTTTTATAACTGAGAATAATCGCATTGCCTTTCTTCCAAAGAATATTCATATTTCCTGATAGCATGCTAGGATCAGTCGGAAAATTTTGAGAGGACGATAGTCTTTATTTTTCTGGAGTATGTCTTCTCACTATAAATATCTCTGATTTTTTTACTGACTCTAGATTTAGGGTTGAGCATTGTTTTATCAACTTCTCTATTTCTTGAATGACATTAAAATTGACTATGGTATTCTGATTTTAAGGCATAAATTCTTGCATTCTTTTTCAGTGTTTATGTGCATGATGGTGTAAATAAACTGTTGACTTGCATTTTACCCAAATGTGTTCATTCATGTGAACATGGAATTCTGAATAGTAGAAGGGACCAACGAATAATAGGAATAGTTGTTGCCTTGTGATTTGTTATTCAATGCAATGACTATTGAGTGATGACATAATACACTTTACTTTTTAGCGGTGGGATTTTTTTTTTTTTTGAAACGGAGTGGGAATTTACTTAGCCTTTTTCTATTCTTCTTTTAGTGTCTCCTGCGAATACAAATGATTTATCTCATATTCCCATTGCTTTGGTTTGAGGCTCCAAGACACATTTAGATGGCTGCATGGCCAGGCCATCCATTGACTTTAGGTCCCATTTGGAGGTACTGTAACAACAACATTTTTAGAGGGTGAGGTGTTAACTAGAATACTTTACCCCACATCTATTTTATGACTAGAGGGGAAATTATTTGTAATTTTTTGTCATCTAACTCAATATTTTGATTTTTATTTGTACATCTTTCTCATAATTAATACATACAGATCATTTTTATAATACACAGAGATTTTTAGATCATGCTAGCTATCCTTTTGCCCTTCAATAAAAAATCAGAATTTTAAATCCACTTGCGAACTTGCATATTTGAGTCTAAGGCAAGATCATACAAGTTGGATCTTTCACATTCATTCATGGGAAATGCTAGTCAAAATTAATGTGAGATTTTTAAGGACCAGCAAAGTGTCATTTTCCATGTGCGGTTCCAGCGCTTCATCCAGATGATTCAAGCAAAGTGTCATTTCTCTTTGTGTAGTTCCAGCACTTGATCTACAGGATTAGTAAATAGTTGTTTCAAATTTTAATTGGTGTATTAAAGAAAATAGATGGCTTTTCTAGGGGGTTTTAAATGAGAATGTTTTCATTTATATTAATGGGCTTTATTGGGTTCCCATCAACTTGCAATTGCATTTGTAGTTGAGCAAGATGAAATGGTCTTCGGCAGATTTGATTGAAATTTATAGTCGCTTCTGTGTGGGCTCCTCCACTATGATCCTATAAGCTGTTATGCTGTGGAGATGTCCCATGTCCTTCCTTATTATCCTGAATATTTAGCTGTGGTTTTGATGTATAGGACTTACAGTTTTGTTATTCATCTAGTTCATGATAGCTATTTAACTATCTTGTTGTAGCAGGCGATTCAAAACAAAGAGAGTAACATGCATAGAGCTAAATCGAAGAGCAAGGCACAAGGAACAGCTAACGGCAGAAGCTGAAACAAGGAAGTCGCAAACGTTTTCAAGGAAATTGATAGGTAATTCCTTCTTCTCGTGATCATAAA
This sequence comes from Pontederia crassipes, assembly GCA_030549335.1. NCBI lineage: Eukaryota > Viridiplantae > Streptophyta > Magnoliopsida > Commelinales > Pontederiaceae > Pontederia > Pontederia crassipes. Next base: position 72,771,799 of record CM060188.1, on the reverse strand, counting down.
ATAAATCCCCTGCAGTATTTCCTTATAGTGACAGCCTACGACCGTTTTATTTCTTGATACAGTTTACCAGACATTATGAGAGAAATAGCAGACGATGATGAAGAAAAACAAAGCAGGGATACAAGATGACTTTCACCTAAGCAAGATCCGGACCTTAAACACTAATATTTCCTAACATTTTCAGTAAAATAAAAAAGAGATAGGAATTGAACCAAAAAAAAACCTATCGCTCTCCATCTCCATGTTCATGCTCTATCTAAATAAATCGATCTTTTACAGCCATTCGGTAGATCCCTCTTCTATGGATGCAAAATTGCAACAGACTTACATATAATTCTAGAAGAACAATGTAATTCCAGAAGAACAATCCAAAAAACCCTTTATTCACTATTGCGATTTCTGTAAAGAATCCAGGAGAAAAACTAGAAGAGAGAGCGAGGCGGAAAGCGGATTTACCTTGCCGCCGAACAAAAAGAATTGGGCGAGAGCAACAGTGCCGATGCCACCCCAGATGACCACCGTCGACGAGAGCAGCGACCAGTTCCGATAGATCATCTCCCCTCTCGTTTTCTTCTGTCCTTCGCGTTCTAATCTGGTTACAAAACTATTACACGAAAAAAAAACTAGAATTGCTTGATATGTAATAAAAAACTTATGGATAGGAACCCCCATTCCCCGTTTTTCTTGGTTTGATAATCTCCTCCCTTATTCCACTCCGTCCCGAAGAGTAACTAAAATCATATGTAACCATATGTCAAAAGCAGGTTCGATTACGCCTATTCCTAATCCTAAATAAAATGTAACGACGTAGGGATCCATATGTAAGCATAGTCTCTATTTACATACGCTCGAATGAACTCTCCTCATAATAAGAATGTACATAGCCCTATTGTCCGGTATGAAATGAACTTATAATCAGATGATCGAGTCGATTCCATAATTATAAGTTCATAACTCCAGCTTTCCCATTTTGAGCGGAACAGATCTACTAATTCTTTTATTCCAGCTAGTAAACTAAGAAATAGACCTCGAAGCTAAAAGAGGGTATCATGAGCAATTGCAAGAATTGGGTTCATTAATATTCCTGGTATAGTAGATGCTATCACACATACAGTCATACTCAATTCGATGGAATTGTTTGATCTGAAAGGAGATCTTCTATAATTTCGCACGTAAGGGGTTATTTCTTGGTTTCGTCCTGCTGGGCCGACACTGACACTGAGAGACGAAAGCTAGGGGAGCAAATGGGATTAGATACCCCAGTAGTCCTAGCCGTAAACGATGGATACTAGGCGCTGTGCGTATCGAAGCCCGTCGTGTGGGCCTCCCAGTGGGAGGCCTGCTATGCCAAAAGCGAGAAAAACCCACCCCTCTCTTTCCTTTTTGCGCCCCCATGCCCCTCCCATGGGGTGACACGGGGACGTAAAGTAAAAAAAAGGGGGGGGATCCTATCAGTACCCAAAGATTCATATTGAACTTCGATGGGAACTTCTCGCGAGCCAGTGACACGTTGATCTAGTTTCCATCGGAGCCACAAAGGACTATCTAAACTGATTCGTTTATTTATTTCACAAGCAGAAATACTAGATCATCCATAGATATATATGGATACAGTATATAGATAGATACATCGAAATATAGATTTACATCTCGGATGTTCCTACAAATGATTAGTGCATCATCTCAAGTTGTTTCTACATCGCTTTCTTCCTCACTTTCTTCCCTTTCTTCCCGATGGGGATCCCACGGACGCGGCTTTGAATTTTAATTTCTTTTTTAATTCATTTTCTTTTTTTTAATCCGTCTTCTCCCTCCCTCTCTCTTCTTCCTCCCTCTCGCGCTCATCTCTCTTCTCCCTCCCTCTCTCCCTCTCTCTTCTCCCTCCCTCTCTCGCCCGACGTCGACGGCCAGATCCGGCCGACTGCGGCCGGCCAGATCTAGCCGCTTGACAGTCGAATATGACTGCGGGCGACCAGATCTGGCCGCCCAGCGGCTACCTGCGCAGTGGCCAATCTAGCGCGGGCGGCCGAATCTGGCTGCCCGTGTTAGATCTGACGAGGGCGACCGGATCTGACCACCCAGCCACTCTCGCCGAGGCCGCCGCTCTCGCCGAGGCCGCTGCCGCTCTCGCCCCTGTCCGCCACTCTCGTCGAGGCCGCCGCCGCTCTCGCCCCCTCCGCCGCTCTCGTCCGCGCTCCGCCACCGCCCCGCCGCGCTCCACCACCGCCCCGCCGTGCTCCGACCCCACCCCGCCGCGCTCCGCCACCGCCCCGCCGTGCTTTGACCTTGCCCCGCCAAGCTCCGCCCGCCCCGCCGCGCTCTGCCACCGCCCCGCCGCGACCACGCTCCGACATCGCCGTGCCGGATCCTCGCATGCCGCTACCGCCGCACCGGCGCCGCCAAGAAGCCTCGTCGAGAATGGAAATGTAATTGATTGTTTATGTGTCGATGTATGAAAAATGTAATTTGAGAATGTAATTGGTTCATGTCGATGTATGAAAAATGTAATTTGAGAATGTAATTGATTCATTGGAATGTGTTTGTAATGTGTTCATGCCGATGTTGATTTATGAAAAATGTGATTTCATTGTAATGTGTTCTACATTTGGAAATATAATTGATTCATGTTGATGTTGTAATGTGATATAAACGTATGTCATCGTCGGTTCTGAGGGTTATGTAATACAAACGCCGTTCCGAGGATATGTGATACAAGCATCCGTTCCGAGGGTTATGGGCTTCCGCGAATATGTGATACATATGACAGACGATGAATCAATTACATGTTGATTTCATACACATTACAATGAATCAATTACATTCTAAAATTACATTTTTCATGCATGGACATGAATCAATTACATTCTCAAATTACATTTTTCATACATCGACACATAAACAATCAATTACATTTCCATTCTCGATGAGGCTTCTCGACGGCGTCGGTGCGGCAGCGGCATGCGAGGATCCGGCACGGCGATGTCAGAGCGTGGTCGCGGTGGGGCGGGTCGGAGAGCGGCGAGGCGGTGGCGGAGCGCGGTGGGGCGGGCGGAGCGCGGCGGTGGGTCGGAGCATGGCGGGGCGGGGTCGGAGCGCGGCGGGGCGGTGGCAAAGCGCGGCGTTGGGGGCGAGAGTGGCGGAGGGGGCGAGAGAGGGAGGGAGAAGAGAGAGGGAGAGGCGAGAGCGAGAGAGGGAGGGAGAAGATGGATTAAAAAAAAGAAAATCGAAAAAAAAAGAAAATCGAAAAAAAGAAAACAGATTAAAAAAAACTAAAATTCAAAGCCGCGCCCGTCGGATCCCATCCGCGCCCGTTGGATCCCCATCCGACGAGCGTGGATGGGGGGAGGGGGTCCTCCCCCCTTACAGGGGGGAGGACCCCCATTAAATCCAAAACTTATTGTGAGTAAAATAAAAATAAATACTTTTAGCGGAGACGGGATCCAAAAAATTTTTAAAGGAGGGACAAAATATTATAAAAAAAATTAATAATTAATATTTAATTTCATAAGACCGAGTATTAAAATTTTAATTATTATATACATATGAAAAATAAATATCTAATATTTCAGCGCCGCCACCCATTTTTGCCCACCAACGATTGTCGTTTACTCGTTTCAACTCCGTTCCTAGCGACACTTCATTTTTATTTTTTTAATATTATTTATTATTTAAATATTTTTGATATAATAACAATAAATTGACAATATACTTATTGTAATATGCTAATCAAAATTTGGAGAGAAAAAGTTACGATGAATTACATAAGTAAATTACAAAGTTTCTAGTTCTAACAGAACACTAGGAAGAAATTACAAGTCTTCACTCCCAACTGAAAATAACAATTACAATAGTGAGGCTACTAATAATCAGTAGTACTAATGTTTTTCGATTCTTGGTTTCAACAACTTTTGCCATATTTCTTATTATATTATCATTGATAAATTTTGATTCTCTTTCACATATTTCAAATTGACCCTCTAAATTAATAATTCATTTTTTTTGTCGACAATTATTACCCCAAGTTATGCCCCTAGGACAGGTTGGTGGATCGACCCAATTGAAAAATCCACGTCCGGAGTCGGATTCCTCATAATTGTGACATTCAATAAAACGTCAACCAAAATTGTTCTTCGTAAATGCATACTTCGTGCGGGTATTTATTCCACAGTAACAATTTTCCTTAACTTCGTGTACATTACTATTTCCACGGAGCTTTTTGAATACAAAGTAGACGAATTATTTGTTGATTAAAACTGCTTAAATGAAGAGACAATATTACATTTGTAAGAAAATTAGATCTATAAACTGGAATCAAATGAGTAAACATTAGGGTTAGGTTTTATAAAACATGCGCCTCGAATGAATGTTTTAAACTGGAACACTGGTCCAGATTGCGGAGAAAGAACGCCAAAGGAGAATGCCGGAGGAGAATGCTAGAGGCGAAGAGAACGTTGAATGATCTCGTCGGGAAAGAACGCCGGAGGAGAATGGCGGAGAACGTCAAATGTGTTCATTGGGGAAGACCGTCGGAGGAGAACTTCAGGGACCTTCCATGCTGGTGAGCACATCTAGGTCAACAAACAAATGGGGATCTCATTTTATCTGAACTGTGTGAGGGCAATTTGATCATTTTATAAATAAAAAAATAAAAATTAACATAGTGACGAATGAACTTAAGTGAAAAAATGACATAGTTTAAGGGATGTCAACGAAATGTTCGAAAGTTGCCGGTAGATGAGAAAAAAAAGTTGAGGTGAGTGAAAAAAATTCTTATATATAAAGAGGTATAAGTGGGCTGTCAAGACTGAACAATTTTTTTGTGTTGTGTTTTTTACATAAGATTCATAAAGAAAAAAAAGGGTTATTTCTTCTGACCTCCCCTAAACTATCGTGAATTACCACATCTAATCCCAAACTACGAACTTCATTTTTTGAATACCTAAACTATCGTGATTGTTTTAGTTTGTTCCTTCTGTCGACTTGTCTGTTATTTTTTATTTTTTACATTTGTAAAAAGTCTATTATACCCCTGCGTCAGTCCACTTTAACATAAAAAATATAATAATAAATATAAAAATAATTTTATTAAAAAAGAAAAACACGATGAAAGGGGGTCACCCCCTCCCTGCGACCTCCGACAGGAGGGGGGCGAACCCCCCCCCCCCTTCCCCTGCGCTCGCCGGCATGGTGCAAGGGGGTGGGGGGTCGCCCCTTCCCTATGACATCATCAGAGGTCACAAGGAGGGGGGCGACCCCCACCTTCCCTCGCGCGAGAGGTGGGGGGGGGGGGGGGGTCGCCCCCCTCACTGCGACCTCGTCGGAGGTCGTAGGGAGGGGTCGACCCCCCACCTTCCCTCGCGTGAGAGGTGGGGGGGGGGGGGGTCGCCCCCCTCGCTGCGACCTCGCCGGAGGTCGCAGGGAGGGGGGCGACCCCCATCCCCCTGCGCCACGCCGGTGAGCGCAGGGGAAGGAGGGGGTGACCCCTCTTCATCATGTTTTTCTTTTTTTTTAAATTTATTATTATATTTTATATGTAAAAGTGGATCAACACAGGGGTATAATAGACTTTTCATAAATGTAAAAAATAAAAAATAACGGAGAAATTGACGGAATTGAACGGAAGAACCAAACTGAAAAAATCACGATAGTTTATGTACTCAAAAAATAAAATTTGTATTTTGATGTTAGACGTGATAATTCGCAATAGTTTAGGAGAGGTAAGAAGAGGTAAGAGGAAATAACGTTTCTGCCATGGATTGGAACTTGGAACACGTATAAATCCGATCAAACGGTCCGGATCTACCAAGGTATAAAATAAAATTGTCAGATTAATTATCGTTCCATAGATTTCCCAAGGTTACCATATTCTTTCTTTTGTCGCTTTTCCCCCAGTATCTTTCTTTCCACGTTTCTCTTCAGGCATATCTGGCGATCTATTGATTTCTGCTGATGACGGAGAGCGAAGTGCAGCACAAGCAAGGGAAGAACATGGCGCAGGACCAACGATTTTGTTGCATCAACTGCGAATGGCCGGTCACAGAGTTGTACATCCAGTACTCCCCGGGCAACATCCGTTTGACAAAATGCGTAAGAGAAACTCCAGCTCTAGTGGAATTGAATTTGTTTGCCGGACATGGATGCTGCATTCTTTAACTTGTCTGCAGGACAACTGCAAGTCCGTGGCCGATCCGTACATCGAATGCGAGTTCATGGTAGGGAGGAAGAAGCCCTTCTTTTTATTCTTACTTCTGCTTTGCCCTTTAAGTGTTCTAAAATCTGTCTCCGTACCATGCATTAGCATATGCGCTAAGTTACTTTGGGGTTTAGGTTCTTTGCCTTTTGAAATCAGTAATTGGGTTTATGTTGGTGTGGAGTTCCTTGAGTTGGTTCTGATGTTAATGACATCTCAATCTAAACTGAATCCAAGAAATTTTGGTTCCTACAGTCTAATATCGACAAGAGTTTTTATGCTTGATTTGGGTTCGCATTATATGTTTCCAGTAACATCTATCATGGTTCTTCTCCATACAGATTATTCTGATTGATTTAATCCTACACAAGACTAAGGCATATCGGCATTTGTTGTTTAATATGCTAAATGCTGGAGCTGGTGATACCAAGGTAAGCATGTTGAACATTTTGAGACTTATGATGACTTAGTGAAAATACTTTTAATCATTGTGATATGTATATATTTTTCTTTCATGGAACTTCAACATTTCTTGGCTTAAGGCCATGTAAATCGGTTTGAATCTTTTGCCAAGGCAGCCTGCACTTTTTGCCATGGTTCAAGTGCAACTATATAGTTGTTATTGTTTGATAAGTTTTTATGGCGATCATGTAATTCTACATAATTAAATTATTTATTATATATTGGATCATATTTTATTTTCATTTTAAAATGATTTTTACTCGATATCTCTTCATCTTTTAAGTTATGTTTTATACCGACCCCACCTAGTGGGATAAGGCTTTGTTGTTGTTGTTGTTGTATCTCTTCATCTTTTAAGTTATGTAACTTGTGTTCATCTACAATAATTCATATGTATTGCTCATATATAAAGTTTCATCTTTACTGATGGAAAGGTTTATTTATACATTGCCGTTATATTGTAATTTGCAGGATTTACTATGGAAGTCAGGTTTACTTTATTTTCTCTTAGATGCATGTATCCTTCAAACTTAATCGCCTTATCAAGGTATTAATTATGCCATTTAGCCTAAAGTCTTAACAGTTTAAGATAGATACTTTCTCCTGAATGATGCTGAAAATTGTTGGGTTTCATCAATGAGCTTTTGGTGTCAATTTCGATATGTGGAAAGGTGGGATAGTTGATGATCTGTCCATTCTTGTTCTATACGTGTTTGTTGTCCTTACAATTTCCCTATACCAATTCTATGTTCTGCTTTCAAAATGTATATTGCAGGCACTACTACTGGGTGTTCTTTTTCCAAATTTGATATTTATATCTTTTGTGCTTATTGGGATAAGGCTCTTGCTCAATTCATCAATGAATCTTACAAGGTTGATATTTTACTAATCTTACAGTTTTCCTAATTATATGTTTTCTGTCCAATTTCTCTATTTACAGTTACCCTCTTCATATGGATTACTCTTTTCAGTAAATGGAATTTCCCTTTTTTTGTAAAAAAAGAACGTTCCATTAATCTTAAATGAATGTTTAATATAATCCTTTATACTTTCAATATATTCTGTCAAATTATTAGTTTATGGCATCCAATCCTCAAAGCATGATCTTGTTAGTACTTAGCACTGAATTGGCCATAGTAATTTCAAAATCTCTTGATAGTTCCAAAAGAATAATACCTATACCATGCTCTCAAAAAAATAATACTTATACTGATAATCTCACTAGTCAAATGATTTTGTCATATTGTAGATACAAAGGGATTATCTTGGCCATTCTTATATCTAGCTACTTCAAGTTATTTCTCGTAACAATGATGGTATGCATTCACACTCATTACTGTTTCCTTTTTGCCATTTCAGCAGTACTGTGCACTTTTCATCATTTACCCTAACTTTGTACACTGTAGGTCTGGAAGGTTCCACCTTCTACATTATTCATCATCGACATACTTGTTTTATCATCAAACGGGCTCTCTCTTAAAGGTACAAGCATTACCACTTAAAGCTTCAAAGTCCAAAGTTTATCTTCTACCCATATAATTGACGATGAGAATATTTTTTCCCTTTTTTGGAGGGAAAAAAGGATGGCTAACCAATTGTGTCACTCATCCAAATGTATTAAAGATGGTTAATTTGTACACAGTTATCTGCATTATTTTACATCCAGACCTGTGGTTCTTAGTTAAAGGCTCTAACTTTTGTAAATTGAACCTTTTTTTTTTTGGGTCAAAAGCTCCACATAGAGTTTGTAATTTTAAGTTTCATTGACAAATGTACCTGAAGTTATGTCTTGAGTGTTTTAACGAATGAGTTTATATTGATGTGTATCATTATACATTTATAAGGCGTGTTACTGAAGTCTGAATTGCATGCTTTAACTATGTAATTACTTCAATTGCCTTATAGTCACGGTTTGCAAAGATTGATGATTGTTCATCTTTCTAGACATGTTTCTGCCTTTTCTTATACCATCTGTTACATTCTACCTTGCGGTCCTGACATGATGAAATGTTATTTTACAGTTGTAACAAAGTTGGGGAATGCTGGTTGCTTAGGAACATGCTTCTGTGCATATACGGCCAAGTTTTTCAGTCAGCAATGTCTACGTAATTTGTTACTTGTTTCTTCGTAGATACTGATTGTTTGCTTAAATTCCTTCCTTTCTCCCTTTTTTCCCTTAAACGGCAATGGACTTCTTGTTAACTCTTGTTGATAGTTTCATATCATGGCTCATCAAACTTGGTGGATTAATGTATGAGTTGTTCAGGAACCACCCTGAATCAAATCCAACCAGATTGAACTTTATTATGGGGTTACCTGATTTACTTTTCTTTCCTTTGCTTTGCGGGGAAGGGTGCTTCCAATGGATGGATTTCATCTTTATCAGCAATTAACCCAAAGGAAGCATATGCAAGCGGAGGAGGTGAGAAAACTTTCTTAGACTCGACTCTTCATTCAGTTTTTCTCAATCTTTTTTTTTGCTTCCGGTAATATAATCAACTCCGCCTATGTTTTATAGCCGGTCCTAAACCCGGATAAAGGAGGAGGGTTGTGTTAGGCCCCGACAGCCAGCGTAAAACCCTGTCGAATCTCATGAACATAGATCAACGAGTCGTATGATCCATGTAGCCGACCCCACCTAGTGGGATAAGGCTTTGTTGTTGTTGTTTTTTAATATGAATTGCTGTAATAGAATTCAAGCTGGTTGGTGTAAGTGGAGGAAAGCCACTGGAGTTCTTTGTGATAGAAAAGTACCCAATAAAGTTAAAGAAAAATTCTATCGTACTGTTATAAGGCCAGCAGTGTTATATGGTAGTGAATGTTGGGCTATGAAGGGACAACATGAACGTAAAGTTGGGGTAGCCGAAATGAGGATGTTGAGATGGATGTGTGGTCATACAAGATTAGATAAGATTAGGAATGATCATATACGTGAATGAGTCAGAGTGGCTCCTATTAGTGAGAAAATGGTAGAGAATCGTTTGAGATTGTTTGGTCATGTTCAGAGAAGACCATTAGATGCGTCAGTAAGAAGAGTAGATCAAATAATCTGGCGATTAAAAGAGGGAGAGGGAGGTCAAGGTGGACACTTGGCGAATTAATAGAGCAAGATCTATTGGTGAATAATATATCGAAAGGTTTGGTTACTAATAGAGCGGAATGGCGTCGTATGATTCATGTAGCCGACCCCACCTAGTGGGATAAGGCTTTGTTGTTGTTGTTATTGTTGAATTGCTGTAATAAAATTTATTTAAACATGAGTCAAGGCTTTATTTTTCAAATAGTACAATAAATTTTATAGAAAGAAACCATTTATTTAAATGTATTTTAAATTTTCTAGTAATCTAAAATTTTGAAATAGACCAAACCGATTTAATTAAATGTATAAATTATTATTTTTTATAAAACAAAAGGAGGAGAAATATGATCTGAATATCGTTACGCGGATCTACGTAGATTTGGTCGGCGATGGCTCGATCAGCAAAAAGGCGATTGAGATATCGAGATCGGCGCAAAGGCGGCGGACGTTGAAGCGCATGGCAGCAGAGGTTGAATCGCGGCGGCGGCGGGAAGTTACCATTGAATGAACAGGGGATTCTTGATTTCCTATTGCTGTTGATAATGATAGATAGAAGTAACTCAGTTCCTCATTCCTTTGGTGTTCCCCAAATGAGATTGCAGCGAAGAATCAGACAATGAAAATCTCATTGTAAGGGAGTAACTCAGTTCTTCATATACAAATTATTTTTTTTATGATAATGATAGATTGAAGTAACTCAATTCTTTATATACAAATTATTATTTTTTAATGAAACAAAAACGGGCGAAAAGGCAATTGTGAAATATCGGGATCGGCGCAAAGGCGGCGGAGGTTGAAGCGCGTTAATGCTTAACTCACACGATATCCATGAAATTGTTTGGCATCAACGAGACCAATCTTAAAAAAATGTCCTAAGAATATCAACATCCATATTTTTTGCATTTTCTCGAATTTCTTTGACACCTTCCATAGGAATTCCAGTACTTAATTCTTCAGAATTTAGATGTGAGAACATGTTGTGTGATTCTTCTTTCTCACACGAGATGTGGCGCCTCTGTTTCGACCTTTCCATTATCATTTTAAATACGTCAAGTGAAGTATCAAGTGCATGAAAGTGTATTACTTAAAAGTTAAAACGGCGATCTTATTCATGCTCCTAATCAGTTTTATATATTTTGATTCCTTTGTAATTTATTTTTGGGTAATGCAAAGGAGGTCGAAGTTATCGAAATTGAAAAAAATAAATAAAAAGGCGAATAAATTTATAAAAGAATAAAATGCATATGTAAATTCATAAAGAATTTATACTGTGTAGTGGATCTTAATGTGAAAAGTTAAAATAGTTTTACTTATCTTGATAACATCATCAAATAATTTACATACATACATACATATAAATTTTATAATTAATTTATTTTACATAAAGAAACCCATTCTTTTTAAAAATTATTTCTTTTCAAACAAATTTTCTTTGTAAATTAGTTTTACTGAATGAGAAGATTATCATAACTGCGTACAGTGGCCTACAACTTTATTTTTCAACCAATTTTTTTTTGTGTAACCTTCATTTTATTGTTTATTAGTTTGTTAATCTTTTATTTCGAAATATACAATCCGTGACTTTTTTTTGGGTTTGGTGAATCACGAAGTCAAGATCTCTAATTAAGTTCATTAAATGCTGAATATAATACAGGAATTGTACCACATGATCCGTATACTCATGTGAGATAAGTTTATTTTTAATTTATTAGAGGAAAAAATGTAATCGTATACAAAGTCGGGGCCATGCCACATGCGCCGGGACATTGTGAGTTCAATTGGTCACTAATTCTGCGTGCAACATGACATCTACTCGAGAAGTTCCGACGGATAAATTATGTCCGTCCGTCCGAAAATATTTGCGACGTCTAATTTTTGAACGATTGCTTTCTGTCGAAATCTCAATTTCCGACTAATATTTTTTAATTTCATTTTTTCTTGCAGTGCTCCTGCTACCAACCCAAGCAATTTGCGGTATCCATTCATTGTATTGTATTGGCATGTCTCCTACGTTGATTGCTCTATCAAACAATTAAATCTAAGTTTTTTTTTCTTTTCATTAGGAAACCATCCATATTCGAAGCAAGATAATTAAATAGGTGTTCATCTAATCATCTGTTAAGATTAAATACGATGTTGCTTTCTTTTTATATACGCTTAAGCTTTCATATAATCGTCCGGCGATATGAATGAAAAGTACTTCTTAAATTCAACATTCTTCCCTATATATATTTGTGCATTCGAGAATGTTCCTTACATGTTAAAATTAAATCAACGTTTAATTTTGATAGTCTCTATTAGTGAGTGTATATATATATATATATATATATATAATTTAAAAGCGAGTATATATATATATATATATATAATTTAAAAGTGAGTATATATATGTTGAAAACATAAAATGATTGAATTTATTCTTGTTAATGATTTAAATTTTTATAAAAATTAGTTAGCACATCAGTCAAGATTAAGAGTTCAAATTTAACACGATTCTAAAGCTGAAAATTATCAACAACTTATACATAAAGACTTAATTTTGTAACACCCACACCAACAAAGTTTGGGATGGACTGATAAGTAGCTTCTTCTTAAGCAAAATCTTAAATTCAAAATTTTGCAAATACAAAAAATTATTATTAGAAACCTCATATAGTACTAATATGCGATGAAAAATGATGTTACCAAATTAATTGGATTTAATAGTGATTAGAGCAGCATGAATTGAGTCATCAACGTTACTTTCCACACAGACTAGAAAAAAAAAACAATATACACCCACGAGCAGCGTATATTTTTCCCATTAAAAAGCATAAAAACCATGTCCTCATTCGTCGCTGTTACGAAAAGAGGGAGAGAGGGATCGCACGAAATACAGAAGAACACGAAGAGGAAAAATGACGGCGGCTCTTTGTTATGGAATAATGATGATTACAAGGATGGGTCTCGGTCTAGACCCCTAAGGAGTTTATATAGGCACTCCCCTTGACAGATGATATGAATTACATACGGATTGGGACTCTAAATAAATCCCCTGAAGGAGAATTCTGCTGAAGCGCCTGACTATGTAGGGGGACCAATTGGGTTCAGATTCAAGGCATTATTAACAGTCACTTTGATTTGGCTTCTACCACCTTTGGGCATCTGTTTTTGATCTTTCTCCACCACCCTTCAGCTATACGAACACTTCCGTTCCTGATAAGAAGACCTCCTTTAACTCTCGAGTAGAGCGTGGCAAAGCGCGTGAGCAAACAGCCGGAGAAATCGATGATGGCCACCGGAGACGTCGACTTCAGTACGGAGACGGCAACAAGGAGGCGGCCGGAGGCCAATTACAGTCGGCGGCCCGGGCGCGTCCTTGCCATTGCCGGGACGCCGCGGTGGCTGGTTCGGGCGCATGCTTCCCATATGCCGCTGCACTACCCACGGTATAGCAGTGCGGACTACGAGACAATGCCGGAGCGGAAGCTGGACCGCCTACTCGGAGAGTACGGGCTGCCGGCGCCCGGAGACGTCGCCCAAAAGAGGAGCTTCACCATGGGTACTCTGGCAAAAAAGCTCCCGTTGAGTGGAACAGCACTGAGTTTACTTGTTTTTAATGTAACGCCCCCAAAATCGCCCCTCCTGTCACGTAGATAGTTAGGTTGACCACGGGAGCGCTACACTGCCTACTATACTATTGACCATGATCATTCAACAAAATAGCATACGTGGCATTAACATAAATAAGCAAACATAATCAATTCTTTATTGCGAAAGTTCAAACGGTGGAATATTAAGAGGCATTGATAGTTAATGCAGTCGATAATCAACATAGGAACAATAACAAGTTAACAAGTTCAACAGGATAAAGGTTCGATATGCGGAAGATCATGATGTCTATCAATAAAAGGAAACATGCTGAAACATAATGAAACTTTGTTGGTCTTGTAGCGATAAATATGTCATGTGCAGCACTACTTCAAGCTCCGTGTCCTCCATCACCTCATCAGTTAGCATTCTCACATACAAAATTCCATTGCAAGGAAATTGAATACTCGTGAGCAAAAAGCCTAGTACGATAGCAAAATAGATCGTGAAATAATGATCAATGATAATCATTTAAACAATATATCAATGATATACAAAATTGTACTCTGATATCTATGTAATGGATTAATACCTCATTCTTTAACAATATATGTACTTTATTCTTTACAATGACTATGCTTTGTCTTTGCTCTGCATTATCTTTACAATACTATATTCCATGCTTTATCATATTCTATGCTTTACTTTACAGTACTCTGCTTTGCATTGCTTTACTGTGAGTTGCACTACGTCTTTTACATTACTATAATGTCCTTAAAGTTAGTTGTCTTATGCGAGCTCAACTTTATTAGTTGGGATGTCAGAGGTGTCTCTCTGAATCTCTAAAGCCAGTAAGCCCGTAAAAGGAAAGGGGTGTGTGTTAAAGCATCACTCAATTTGGAATGTAGGTGGGAGAGGATCTACACCCCAGGAACAGTGGTCACTTAACAACATGTAGGTTCACTGTCTCCTCAGTTAGCTACATGTCCCTCTGGCTCAATACTATAATCTCTAGGAGGAGTGTGATCCTTGCGTTACCCTTCTTCGAGAAGCAGGTGGGAGAAGACCTAAAATTTCAGGAACAGTGGTCGTCCAAGACCAGTAGGTTTGCTGTCTCCTTAGCTAACTACCTGTCCCCCTTTGTACTTTACCCTGATCTTTGCTCTAAACACTGGGGGCGGCACATAGCAATTTCGTGCCTTTATCTTTACTTTACTTATCTTTACTTATCATGAAATCTATGGATTAAGGCTCAACTGAGCGTTAATCTTTGTACCATAGGACTTAGACAGTAAAGGTGGACTGATTAGAGTATCAGAATTAATCATTTAAAATCGACATTTATTCACTATCCGAATCGGTCGACCGTTTCTAGACCGGTCGACCGTTCCTTTTGGTTTGGGTGGCTATAGGTCGGTCGACCGTACATACAAGGCCGGTCGACCGGTTACTCTAAGGTCGGTTGACCATCCTGGTGGTCGGTCGACCGGTTGTAAGGTCGTGAAGTCGCGCACCGCACGTTAGATCGGTCGACCGTTCAAAAGATTGGTCGGCCGATCAAGAAGTCAGGTTTGTCTGTCGACAATTAGATCGGTCGACCGCCATGGTGAGGCCGGTCGACCGATTGATACAAACTCTTGAGAGTTTCGTGCGTGGACCGGTCGACCGTTGATAATATTGGTCGACCAGTCTTACCGATAAAACAGAGCCGTCGAATTTCTTTCTCGATTCCGACAGTCTTTCGGCCATCAAATCGTCACGACATGAATATGAAAAATGTAGATAACAATTTCAAGATCATGATGGATTATTCATGCATATCAAACAATCATTATTTCTTCGTCTAGGGATTTAAGATGCTAAGGTACCTTTGTTGCGTCAGTTTTTGGGTTCGCCAGATTACTGTCGTCGTCCGATGATCACCGATCATCCTTGGCCGGTGTAGGAAGATGCGTCTGGTCCTTGCGCACGTCGAGGAGGGTAGAGGTTCATCGAAAAGAGATCAGATCGTTCGCCATTCGTCGTTAACATCGCGCTCTGTTCCCTGTGGTCCGCCGGAGTCGTAGAAGATGAAGAAAGAGAAGAAGACGGAGGGGCGGCAGTCTGCTGTGCATCCAAGGGGCGCGAGGGTTGCCCTTGCGTCCCTATTTATGGCATCGGCCGGCCGATCATGGGCGTGATCAGGGGATCCCCTATCGGCCGTTTCCATGCGCGACGTTTCCTTTCTTTCTTTTTTTTTTTGAATTCTTTCCTTTTATGAAAATATGATACGTTACATTTAAGGTTAACTTAATTATGATCTATATATGATGCCATTTCCATGCATGATGGCCGCGTTCATGTACATATAAACAGTTGTAGAGTACCAAGTGGTACACTATAAGAAAAATTCAACTTTTCTACGAACTTTTTCGACGGGAAAGCACGGTTTGAAAAACATTCATTGCAAAGCATTTTTTGACGAGCGACACAAATTCATAGGACTATCCATCTAAAGTTTCGACGAGTATAATCGTTGAAACTTGTGAAGGATCAAAGGATCCGTAGCTAAGTGGAATAATTTAAAAAATAAAAAATCTTAAAAAAATGAGAAAATTTAGAATATAATTTAAAAATTAAACCAAAAGTTCTGAAAATTTGAAATTTAAATTTAAATAAAATTAATAAATTGAATAAAAATAATTTTGAGATATTTTATTACATAATTTCCTAAATTAAAATATTTTGTTACATAATATTATCGTCATTTTGTTGGTCATGCATAATTTGTTGCACCATGATCTTCATTTGTTTTCGCTAAACTTTTAGCATATGTCATTGTTACTCAAATTCTCGCCACATTTCATCTTGGACCTCCTGTCATATTTTTTGTCGGGCTTCTTGTCGTACTTCCATTGATCGTTATTCCCATATTTTATCTCTTTGTTCCAAAAGTCGCTACACATTCTGTTACGGATAATCGATTTACAATCATATCTAATATCCGCATGACTAACGGATGATCCACCGTAGATGCAATCCTTCTTAACGTCAACATGATTCATCCAAAGTTGGCGAGACAACATCGGAGTCGCTCCATCCTGCATGGCCTGTGTAATATGCTTGGATTCTTTTGCTTTGAAACACTCATGAAATTTATGAACATTTGATAGTAACAAAAATTGTGATATTCTTAACAATTTTGAATCTACAGTCTTACATATGTCTCCTGAGTAAATGACGAAATATATTCTTTATCTTCTAATCGATTTTGAAAAAAATTGTTGGTACAAAGTTTTTATCCCATAACTAATTATATTTTGATGATACAAAATCTTGATTAACTAGAGTTATATATAATTAAATTTCAGAAAAAGTTCAAATAACAATGAGATATTTTATGCACTAAATTTGAAATTAATATTTGAATATGTTTAATTCATATATGAACTAACATGTGAATATGAAAGTTGTAGATAATCTTGTTATTTTCTAACAAATAAAAACCACCTTATTTATGATAACTGTGAAAAAAGTTATATTCAAAATAGTGCAGAAAAGATGGATCAACCAGTCAACATAAAAAATGAAGCTAAAATAGTGGGTGATCAACCAATCGACCAATTGATCGGTCGATCAGTGGGTGAAAAGTTCGACCGGACACACGACTGAAAAAGTGCGAGACACTG
This sequence comes from Pontederia crassipes, assembly GCA_030549335.1. Lineage (NCBI taxonomy): Eukaryota > Viridiplantae > Streptophyta > Magnoliopsida > Commelinales > Pontederiaceae > Pontederia > Pontederia crassipes. Next base: position 72,754,830 of record CM060188.1, on the reverse strand, counting down.
AAAAAGCTTCAACGGTCATATTTTTTCAACGGTGGGCAGAACAATCCACCGGTTCTCATGCAAAATATACTCTAACAACTAGTTTTTGATCAAATCAAAGAGCAATAGTCATATTAGCCAAAAAGACCTATAAAAAGAAGTTCACGGCATTAAGAATGGGTAAATTTCACTAAATGCCCTCCAACTTTAATCACTTTCCTAGTACTATCCTCCAATTTTACTTTGTAACCAAACTATCATCCATCTTTTAATTTGTTTCACCAAATGCTCATATTATTTCCTGGTTGCACTATCGATGTGGCATCCACGCGATGATTTTCTCTCGCATCCACATAAGCACCTTGCTAAATGGCATATTTAAAACAAAATAATATTAAAAATAAAAAAAGGATGCCAGCGCAAGGAAGGGGGGCCCTGTCCGGGGGATCTCCGACAGGAGGGTTCGTGAGGGGAGAATCTCTCCGGCAAGGGGTTCACAAGGAGAGATCTTTTTGGTAGGGGATCTCTCCAGCATGGGGGTTGCGAGGGGGATCTCTCGATGAGAATGATGAAGAAGGCCTCCAGCCACACCCTTCGGCGCCCAATTCGTCAGATGAACCAGGTCACCACTTCGGCGGCGCCCTCCGTGTATACAACTATTTGTATACAACTCCAAATCATGTGAAACCAAATTCTGTGGAAACTATACTTTGAGGGCTTTTCATCCATGTATTAATTATAATTTTTGGATTAGAAAAACCTATCCAAACAATTATTACAAAATAGTCACAAATTCTCGAGATAGTACGACACCAGTTTGGTGTTTGGATCATAACTATTTGTACATATCTTCAAATCATATGAAACCAATTTCTTTGAAAACTAGACTTCGAGAGCTTTTCATCCATATATTATTTGTAATTTTGGAATAAGTAAAACCTATTAAATAATTATTACAATAAAGTCACGAATTTAACAAATTATGCAAACATAAATCATGCAAATCATTATTTATGCAACCCTCAATCAAAATCCCTATCAAGAACATGGTGTTCTTGAGTCTCTCAATCCAAACAAAACACCATTGAAAGGGGAGAGAGGGGTTTGGATCCCCTTTACATATCTTTAGGTTTGAATTAAAACCCTAATCTTAATCCTAATCCTTTTTTTTCTTCTTTCTTTCTTCCTTCTCTTCTTCTTCTATTCTTCTTGTTGCTGTCCGTGCTGTTCCTTAGAGAGGGGTGCTGACCATGAGTGTGGGAGGAGAGAAGAGCAAAAGAGAGGATTGTGTGGCTTAGGGCATATGATAGTACTTATAGGTTGGGTTTTGGGTTTGTTAGACCAGTGACTTCATAATTGGGCCTTAATTAGCTATAGATTTCTTTTTCTATTTATTTTTCTCTCCTTTTCCTTTTATTTTATTTTTGAGGATATTTGATATACCACCCTTAAAATAAAATTTGTCCTCGAATTTTGTAGAATCTTATACAATAGGTCTCTTCATCCATGTTGCTCAACTTATCTTTCGATCCTCGTATACACCGGCATGACCTCTCTCTTTTTTATATTCAATGTGTATTCCTCGGTGACGATTCATGGGGAAATAAAGAAATAGATTGTACAAAATGCGCATGCGATCTCGCAAAGGAGGAGGAAGAACTTAACATAATAAATATATATATCTATATATATAAATTATTATATATAAAATATAAATTATTATATACCTTAGCGGCTTTTGCATTTCGTCTTCACTAGTCGATCACCATAACTTACTATTCTAAGATTTCCGTGGGAATCTCATATTTTTAATCAATCTCAAGAAGTTGAGATCATTCTTGAGCCACATTTTCGTTGTGCAACTCTAATCATTAACTTAATTTTAAATAAAAACCTCTCACCTTCGTCACTTAATTGATCTTCAGCCCTTCGCGTGCACCAACATGGCCTTCTTTGTGTGTCTTCAACAACTTCGCTTAATAATCTATTGCTAACGGTTCTTGGTGATGGTCCTGACTATGTCATCATATCATTTTGTATTTCCAAGATTCTAGTGTGAATCTTAGATCCTTAATTAACCTCATGAAATGAAGATCATTCTTGCGCCACGCTTTTGTTGTGCTATTCTAATTCTTGACTTAATCTAAGTGTCAAACTATCTAGCTCAACACTTGACCATTTTATGTCATCATTTAAGTCATGTAGACCAAAGTAAAACAATCATAATTTCCTTTACATCTTAACCACCATTTTTATGATCTTGTAGTTTTTTCTTCATTCTCTTACTTTTAAGAACCATAATTGGGTTTTTTATCCTTAGAATATTCTTTAGAATATTTCTATAAATATTCCAAGTGGTCTCTATATCTATCATGCATACACAACTTGATCTGAAGGTCGTCTTGGTTATGTCTTCATCAGCCACTCTAAACTGATGGTATCCACTTATTAAGTCAATCCTTGAAAAGACTGATGCAGAAGATAACTGAACAAAAAGATCATCCATCATGGGCAATGGATACTTGTTCTTGATAGTCACTTTATTCAACATCCTGTAATCTGCGTAACCGTAGTGACTCATCTTTCTTCTTTACAAACAGGACAGGTGCACCCCATGGGGACACACTTGGCCTGACGAATCCTTTGTCTAGTAGTTCTTGCAGTTGAGTCTTCAACACCTTCATTTCTACTGGTGCCATTCTATAGGAAGGTCTTGAGATGAGAGCGGTCCCTGGTATGAGATCAATGTGAAAATCGATCTCCCTTTCCGAAGGTAATCCCGGGAGTTCGTCGGGAAATACATCAGGAAAGTCCTTAACTACTTCAAGGTCTTTTAGTGGCTTGGGTTAAAAGTCACTCTTGACAATACTTGTTAGAATTCCTTGGCAATCTTTATTTAGCAACTTAGTTACCTTCATGGAGGAAATCGTCATTTTCTTTTTCTTTGATAGAATTTCGCGAACAATCATAGAACTTCCATCTTTCTTGTCTATTTGTACCTTCTTCTCTCGGCATCTCAAATAGGCATATGGTAAGATAACCAATTTATGTCTAGAATATCATCGTATTCTACCATAGGTAGCACTACAAGATCAATAGAATAATTTCTCTCCTTCGATCATGACTGATGTCTCTGGGAGATATTGTCTGGTGGAGACTCTCCCAAATGGCACTGCTATATCTAAGTGCCACCTCATATTCACTCTCTCCACATTCAACAATTCAGCAAATGTCGATGATATGAAAGAGATACTTGTTAGAATTCCTTGGCAATCTTTATTTAGCAACTTAGTTACCTTCATGGAGGAAATCATCATTTTCTTTTTCTTTGATAGAATTCCGTGAACAATCATAGAATTTCCATCTTTCTTGTCTATTTGTACCTTCTTCTCTCGGCATCTCAAATAGGCATATGGTAAGATAACCAATTTATGTCTAGAATATCATCGTATTCTACCATAGGTAGCACTACAAGATCAGTAGAATAATTTCTCTCCTTCGATCATGATTGATGTCTCTGGGAGATATTGTCTGGTGGAGACTCTCCCAAATGGCACTGCTATATCTAACTGCCACCTCATATTCACTCTCTCCACATTTAACAATTCAGCAAATGTCGATGATATGAAAGAGTGAGTAGCACCAAAATCCAACAATGCATTTGCATAGTGATATGCGATAAGAAGATTATCTTGGATCACATCATTGGACTTCTAGGCCTCATCCACTTGCATGGTGTAGACCCTTCTAGGTGCTCTCTGTTGGCCTTCAGCTTTGCCTTTGCCCTTATCTTGGTACTCGGGCTTCTTCTCATTGCAGTTCCTGACAAAGTGGTCCAGCTTGCCACAATTCAGGCAAGCTCTTGACTTCATTTTGCACTCACCAGGATGGAACTTGTGGCAAAAGGAACAAGGTTTGCGTCCTTGTCCACTGTCACCTCTGGAGTAAGGCTTGAAGTCTTTGTATTTCTTTCTTTTGTCTTTCCTCCAATCCTTCCTGAACTCCTTGCCTTGTTCGTGTTTCTTTTGTTCATCAATTTCCTTAGCCAAGTTAGTTGTCATGGAGATAACTCTTGCCATTGTCTCAACGTTCCCACACTTCACATTGATCCTCAGACGAGGATTCAACCCCTTCAGGAAGTGGTCCACCCTGATTTTCTCATCTCCTTTCAGAGGATTGTACCTCTAAAGCTCCATGAACTTGTTGAGATACTATTCAATAGACATGTCTCCTTGCTATAATTTCATGAATTCAGTAGCTTCTTCCTTTGTGGTATTGCATCATCAAGTTGTCATTTCGTACTTTCCATTTTGACATTCAATTAACATTCTATTCGCCTTTGTGAAAATTGAATTTCACAATAAGTTCTCTAGTCATTTTATAGTCTTTGGACTAAGTAATTTTGTTCAATTGTCGTGAACAAATATGCATACTCTTTTGGGCAATTTCCTATCACATGTCCATTACTCTAACGATTCACAGCGAGATTTACATCTTTCTTGTTACATATTGACCATATTCAATTTGACAATACTATCAATCATGAATGCAATAATTAGCATTCCCATTGGAAGACTGTTTTACTTCCATCCTTAACATAACAATAATTAACCAACATAAGTTAGTTAATTTAACAATACAATCAATGGCACAATACTTACGTACTCTTAACTTTGGATGACTGCTCATGACGATTGCACATGGACTTAGACTCTTAACAATTCTATAACATACTTAGCATAGGTCATAAGCATGCTCTGATACCAAACTATAACACCCCGAATTTCACCCCCAAATTGTCGAGGACAATTGGGTCATTCAGCTATGTTAGCCCATTCGCCATCACACAATAATAAGAAAAAATGATTTTTCATCTATTATAGGGGAAGCATAAAAACTGATTAAATATAATAAAATACTCTTTCAATAAAAATGTGGAAAACTTCATGAAACATCAAAAGTATGATTATAAAATTGAAAACACCTTTAGACACAATTACTAATAGCAATTAAAACATCTCTTTAACAACATAGTAAAAAAACTCTAAAACATGACGACTCGACATCCTAAATCATTGTGCAATCTTATTCTCCATGAGCTGATCGGATCCAAGGTGCAGGGATTTCCCCAGTTAGAGTATGTAAAGGCCATGCATACGATGATATGATCCTATACAGGATACTACATGATATGCATCAACATCTTCGTGCAAAATAAGAAGGAAATAATATGCATGTCATGTACTTATCATGTGATATACATGTCATCCATCAATATCAATGTATAATCATCATGCACTATAATAATAGCACGGCAAACATGTAATCATATCATCATACATAAAGCATGGACATTCATATCAATCATTCATTCAATCCATATGCATATAAGTGGGATGCACTTACCATAACCATTGCCTTCGTAACTCTCCTCAGGGTTGTTTTATAACACATTGGACTTTCACTTTCATGGGACATCATTCCATAACTTTCCTCAAGGTTGCTTTATAACCCTTTGGACTTCCACTTTCGTGGGACTTCATTCCATTCGATCAATCATTGGCCCTTTCCTATTAATATTATATTTTTTTATAGTTGGGACTTATGTCATTGCCCTCTTAATAGGCTAGCTAGGCCTAAGAGACAATGTTTCCCTCTAACCGAGGGCGACATCGGAATGCACACACCGTTGCCGATGTGTGTAACGATCATTCTGGACTCTCACCCGATGGCGACATCGGAATGAACACACCGTTGCCGATGTGTGTAACGATCATTCCGGATAATTATCCGATAAAGGGCCATAGAGGGGCGACATGTAACATCATCCATAATTGGGTTCATTATGCTTTTCAAACAATAATCATTTACGTCGCTCGATCTTCATATTTTAACCTAATTATGGCTGTCCATGCAATTCGTGTATGTAGGTTCATATACAATCATCAATCAGTAATACATAATAGTAAATATCTTAAACATAACATAAATATAATATAAATCAATTTTTCGGTCTATCGCGATCGTTCCGGGACCAGGCTCGGTCATGCCAACGTCCTGAAAGTCTGATCTTCCACCCGAAAGTCTCAATTTTTGAGATCTCAATTCCAATAAATATAATTTAAAATATCATAAATATTCAGATATGATCTATTAGAATCTATGCATCATAAAACACATTAAAACATGCAATTTCCTTTATTAACAAGAGTTGGGATTGTTTCCTAAAAATTCATACAACTACTCATTTATTCTCAGCATAGTATTCTAGCAGCAGTCACTAAAATATTAATAACTTAATCTACACTAGTTCTTTTCAGATGATTCTAATTTTTGCAAAAAGATAACACGAACATTTAACTTGAAAATAAATTTCAAATCCTAATTCAGTATTTTCAATTTACTATATGTTTTACAATTTAGTCTCGCTGTTACCCGAGACAGAATGACACTAGTTCGATTTTTGGATTATAACTATTTGTATACAACTCCAAATCATGTGAAACCAAATTCTGTGGAAACTATACTTTGAGGGCTTTTCATCCATGTATTAATTATAATTTTTGGATTAGAAAAACCTATCCAAACAATTATTACAAAATAGTCATGAATTCTCGAGATAGTACAACACCAGTTCGGTGTTTGGATCATAATTATTTGTACAGATCTTCAAATCATATGAATTTCTTTGAAAACTACACTTCGAGAGCTTTCCATCCATATATTATTTGTAATTTTGAGATAAGTAAAACCTATCTAAATAATTATTACAGGAAAGTCAACAAATTATGCAAACATAAATCATGTAATCTTCAATCATGCAAATTCTTATTTATGCAACCCTCAATTAAAATCTCTATCAAGAACAGGGTGTTCTTGAGTCTCTCAATCCAAACAAAACACCATTGAAAGGGGAGAGAGGGGTTTGAATTCCCTTTACATATCTTTAGGGTTTCAGTTAAAACACTAATCTTAATCCTAATCCTTTTTTTCTTCTTTCTTTCTTCCTTCTCTTCTTCTTCTTATTCTTCTTGTTGCTGTCCGTGCTGTTTCTTAGAGAGGGGCACTGACCGTGAGGGTGAGAGGAGAGAATAGCAAAAGAGAGGATTGTGTGGCTTAGGACATATGAGAGTACTTATAGGTTGGATTTTGAGCTTGTTAGACTAGTGACTTCATAATTGAGCTTTAATTAGCTATAGATTTCTTTTTCTATTTATTTTTCTCTCTTTTTCCTTTTATTTTATTTTTGAGGATATTACACCTATTTAATTATTTTGCTTGGGTGGTTTCCTAATGAAAAGAAAAAAAACTTAGATTTAACTGTTTGATAGAGCAATCAACGTAGGAGACATGCCAATACGGTGAATGGATTCCACAAATTGCTTGGGTTGGTAGCAGGAGCACTACAAGAAAAATTGAAATTAAAAAATATTAGTCGGAAATCAAGATTTCAACGAAAAGTAATCGTTCAAAAATTACTGCAAGAGAGAGTGAGAGTGAAAGGGTGGGAAGACGACGGAGGAGGTGGATGTGGATGCATGGAGCGCAGAAAGTAATCGCTCAATAAAGCATTTTAAAAGTAGAAAAATATCTAGATATTTAAAAATAATAATTTTATTATTTAAAATAAGATATTAGATCCATTTTATATTAAAAATTAAAGTAAATTAAAAATTTTAAAAATGATAGTCGGGTAACTCTCTCTCTCTCTCTTAAAACTTATAATTACCTTTTTATTTTCATGAATTTTCAAAATAAAATAATAAAAAATATTATTTTATCTTTGGATATTTTTAGCCTTAAAATACTTCTTCTAACTCTTATTCAGAGCCATTTATAAACTAATCTCATTATTAGATTTAAATTTTTAATTTAATTCATAATTTTAATTCAAATCTCAATTCCTATCCCATTAGGTGTTATCTTTCCCCCTTTTCTTATTTCTTGTCTAACTATACTTTTTTTCTTGATAAGTAGTTAATTTTTAATTTTGAAAAATTCAGGATGTTACTGGGGCTGTCGTAGCGGCAAACAACACAAGTGGGGTGGTTGAAGGGGGCCGCAAACAATCACAGCCAGGAGCGCACGTGCGCGCGCGCACACAGAGAGAGGTGGCTGTAACGACGTCGTGGTGCGAACGAAACAAAGTAAAAAAGGATTTTAGGGATTCTGCGATTTGGCAGAAAAAACGAGACACATTGGTTTATCACGTGGGTCTATTAGATCTCAACAAATATAATTTTGAGTGGAGTTTTAGGGTGTGTTTTGTTTTCTAATAATGGAGGGGTGAGGTATGATAGGTTGGTGAAATCGAATGTGTAACGCATCCAAAATTCGGTCCCAATTTAAATTTGTCGAATTCTAGGCGGCGTATATGACATAATTACACAAAAACTTTTGCAGCGGAACATATTCATAATATAAACTTAAAACATCAATTTTCATAAACAGCGGAAGACTTCATAAGTAATTAAAATCCCAAGATACATAAACTGGTCAATGGGCCTAGTAGGCTCTAACGTACACTCAATAAATGGTTCATCATACATAAATGAGTTCGAGTAAAATGTACGACTCCATAAGGTCCATAAGTCATACATAAATCACTCATACGAGAGTTCATCGTAATGACATAATGTAAGTAAAATGACTTGAGCCGTAGCCCGACAAACACATGTGCAATGTTGTCGTCACGAGGCTCTCGTCGCCGAACCTATGCCTCCTACCTGCACGAATCCATGGGGTGTAGAAAATTTCCCCCGTTAGAGTATGTTGAGGCCCGTGCATGTTATGATCTTATAATATAGTTTCTACTTGTCATGGCATATGCATTTCATTATGATGGAATATAAATCATATGCATGCTATGAGCTACTTATGCATACAATATAACATGTGAACATATCATCATGACAAGATAAGATAACATATGACATCCTAATTTTTAGGTCAAATATATCATAACTTATCATCATATTTATCATTATGTTAATGCATATCATAATCTTATGGTCATACTTATTATTATGTTAATGCATATCATGGTCTTGTCTTACTTTACTTTGTCATCATTGTTCCTGTCATGATATGATGTGACAAATGGGCATTCATAATGCATCCTCATAGTGCCTTCTTCATACTTCTTTGTCATCTTTAACTTTATGTCCCAAATCATTCATCATTTCATTTTTTTCATCTTTCATCTTTATTTAGATGATTTCTTATCTTGTCGATTGAGAAGGGTGATGGTTCATAGATCATAACCCTCACCCGTGGGTGAGGTCTTAACCCTCATTTTTAGATGAAGTCTTAACCTTTCCCCGTAGGCGAGGTCTTAACCATCTCTCATAGAAGATGTCATAACCCTCTTCCGTAGGAGAGGTCATTATCCTCATTTGTCAATGAGGTCTTCCCCCACCCGTCGGTGAAGTCTTAGGTAGGGTACCGATTGGTCCCAAGTCATAAAAATACCACATTTTCATCAATCCGTCTTTTAATCATGTTCATCAATACATACAATCATTCAATACATGTTGCACATTTTAACCCTATTTAAAGTCATAGAAACTTCAAATCATGTTAAGTGTGGACATTCAATCATAACCAATCATCTTCTAGAATGGACGATCATTTTTTGTTACGGTCGATCATTGGACTGGTATCGGACGATCAATAGGGTTATCGATCGATCGTTATGGTCATTTCGGACGATCGGTAGGGTTATCGATCGACTGTTATGGTCCTTTCGGACGATTGAAATAGAGCGTTCGGTCGACCGCTAATCATAGTGAGTGATGACTATTTAAATTAGACGACCATTGGAATATTGGTCAATCGTTGGAGGTCATTCGGACAGCCGAAATTGAGTTTCGGTTCGCTCGTTAATCACAGTGTATAATGACTCTCTCAAACGGACGACCACTGGGATATCCGAAATTGTGCTTCGGTTCGACTGCTAATCACAGTGTATGACGACTACTAAAATCGGACGACCGTTGGGATATCGGTCGACCGTTCCATGGCTGTCGGACGATTGAAATATGTCGTTTGGTCGACCGCTAATTACAGAATGTAACGATCCTTTCAAAACAAATGACCGTTGATGTATCGGTCAACCATTGAACAGAGTGCGAGACTCCATTTGTCTCTAGAACGGTCGATCGATAATGAATCGGTCGCCCATTCTGAGATGACAGACATACGATTTTTATATCATTTCTTTCCAATCTTGCACACATTAATATATTGAACACATATAGACTTCCAAACATCACATGAGATATTTCTTAACATTCTTAATACTCTAATTATGAACCACATGGAGTTTTCACATAAAGACATCTAACATGCTAATCAAGTTCATAAATGTACACGAGCCTTCAACGATTTCATAATAAACTAACATAACAATAATAAATATTCTAATACTAAGCATAATGAGCAATAGAGCATTAAGCTATGAAACTCATAACATTCTAATCATGGATAACAATAGAATAGTAATCTAAAGAAACATGAAGCATCAAATGCACATTCGTTAAATCTTCATTTAAGAACAAAAAGTTTGTTCTTTAATCTCTAATCCACACAATCAAACATTATTAGGGAAAAAATTAGGATGATTGGATCCCCTCAAACATACCTTAATAACAATGTCCTAAATCTTAGCTTCTTCAACCTTTCCTCCTTCCTTCTAGCTACTGTTCACGAGCTCAAGAGGGTGCTACAGTGAAGCAATGTATGAGAGATAGAAATGAACGAGAATGACGTCCTAATGGAGTGAAAATGAGAACATTAGTGTAGCTTGAAGCTCCTCCTTGTGTGCTAGCGGAATGAGGGTTTGGAGGGAGAGAAGAGATGAGTGGAAGGGGTGTTACTGTAGCATAAAATGGGGTTTTAACGGGGAATGTCGGCTGGGTAGGTAGAAAGCACTTTTTATGGCACTGTAGCACTAGGGACTTGTGGGCTATTGGGTTGAGTGCGGGTGGGCCTTTGTGTGCTTCTTTTCTTTTTTTTTTTATTTACTTCAGGATGTCACAGAGTGTGGTGAGGGTTTATAGAAATTATGTTTGAATATAAATTAATGGGATGAGTTGAGATAGTTTAATCAACTTTTTGTTTGGTTACAAAATATAGTATAAGGATTAGGAAATGTTAAGTTTGATAAATGCCTTTTTAATTCTTAAGAAAAGTTTGCTTTTAAAATTTCATTGAGAAAAAATAAAGGTAGAGTGAGAATAATTATTTATAATTCCTTCGAAATCAGCAATTTAGTGAGTTTAATTTTTAAAGTCAAATTATGGGTTGGGCTTATGAAGCTCAATGTACCCTTAGTTAAATTAATAAAAAAAATGTATCCATGCAAAAATTTTAAACCTACTTCATCCTAATTAAATCTACTCCATCCCTTCTAAACCCTTCGTCCAAACGTAAAGTCTCTTTAACAATTAACTAATTGAGGGGTGTGATGGGATGGTGTAGTAAGAGATGGGTGGTGGAATGTGATGTATAAAATTTATATTTGGATAGTAAGTTGTAAAAAAATGATGAGTTGAGAAATTGAAGTTTTATTTATTAAAAAGTTATTTTTACTCCTTATTATACATAAATTATTTCTAATATCTAATTAGTAATAAATAATTATTTTTACCACTTAATTTATTTTTCTTTTTTATCTTATGTTTTGCCTATTTTTTTCTATTTTCATTATATTCTTTATTTTTTGAACTAATTTATTCATTTATTTTAAATTTTTAAAAAGGTGAGAGACAAATATTTATATAAAGAATAGTTACAAAGAAAAAATATTTTATCAATGTGCTATTCATGTGAGGAAAAAAGATAATTTACCAAAGAGAGAGAAAAATGGTAATTTGATAATAAGAGAGATTGTTTAATTTGATAAGAAGAGAGGTATTAATTTAGTCTAAGATTATTTATTTCTTTTCATTTTATTAATTTGGTGGAATAAAAAATGTAATGTTTGAAAGGCTTAATTATTCCACACCATCCCTCTTAGCTAAAATAAAAAATATAAACAAGTATAATTTAACTAATCTCATTTTTCTATATTCCATTTCACCCCTTAAAATTTTTCGCATTCCCTCTTAAAATATCGATAATTTAAATTACCACTTTTTTACTACTTATTAAATTATTGGTAATTTTATATTATAAGTACTTGACAAGCATTAGTAATTTATATTACCGTGTTTATTATAAAGAAATAATTATTAGGCAATATAGGTTTTTACTAAAATAACCTTAATGCATATTTCAAACTTTACTCATATTAAGTTTGTTAAACAAAAAATAATATAAAATGTAAGAAAAAAATATATTCCTACAATTCTGCTTCTTTAACATTGTGGACACACGTTGGGACCCCTTTTTTTCTTCAAAGCAACCAACACAACTTATTTTTGAAGTCTAAATATATATATAATAATTTATGAGAGTTAAGTTAAAAGGATATTATAGTTTAAATATAAAATTTATGAATCCCACTTTGGTGGGAATGTAAATAGACACCTCTTCAAGTGCTATCTAGGTTACTAGAGGTGTAAACAAAAAAAATATCGATAATCTGTTAAAACCAAACGTAATAATATAAGGAGCCTTGAAAATTTTAAATAAAATTACCGATAATCTATCATCTGCATTGTCCCATTCCAAACGTCAAGATCTTATTTTGGCCAAGGTCTTAGGATCAAATATTAAAATAATATTACCAAAATATCCCATAAATAAATTAGATTACAAGATCCTGAGATAAATCGAGAAAAATCTAGACCTAAAAGAGTATTTCCAAAAATTAAATAGCGGGAGATCCCCTTCTGAGTTAAATCAAAGTTCTTTGCTATATTTCTATTTGAGTAATGATCTGTCACTCGCAATACACACACATTTATGGAAGAGCAATGGAATTTTATAGCTAGCAACTTGGAGAATAATACTATCGTTTACTGATATTTGCATTAGTGCAATGGGAAATTTATTGCCTACATTTTCAAACTTTTTCATATCTCAGCTAACCACAAGCAGGTAATGCTAATGTTTACTGAAGAAACATTTTGCAAGTTTTACACTTTTACTCATCCATCATATGCATTCGCAAGAGATTCAGAGAATCAGGACTGCCTGAATCACTTCCAAGCTTGATGTATTGAATGCCTCCAAATTTGACAGGTGAACATATTTTCTACATTCAGAAGTGATGCTTATTCCAATTCATTCACACACAGCCTCGCTCGCCGAAATCTCCTGAACTACTGAAATGACTTCTTCAATGGTTTGGAATCGACGCCTTTCTTTCAGAAGCAATTTTCCACAGTTAAGTGCGTGGCGCTCACAGTGTGCCCGCTTGCTAGCATCAGAAATTGATTCAAAGTCCTCAACGTGAGCTACTCCAACTATCCTCCTGCAAACCCAGAAGTGGCTCGATCACATCACATCCCATGCAGGGGATATGTCAGTCATAATGCACATGCAAATAACTATTATCTCATGCCTACATGTGCATTAATTTTCATTCACCAAGTTGTTTCTCTTAAAAAGAGAAAGGATGACCACAAGGATTGTAGCTATATACCCAGAGCTGTTACTCTTTGCATATACATTGTTATTCACTATGTTTGCATTTCCATGTCCAACATTAGATTGTATGAAATAACAAATAAATTGGTCGGAGGTACCTTATCATTTTAGCAGCACTAAACCCAAGAGAATCATGAAATAACTCTGTAATGTACTTCTTTTGGGCAAGGAGATGGAGTTCTGGGTTGTCGTAAATAGAAACAAGATATGCCTCACTATGTTCATCCCTGTTATCATTCCAAAATGTGATGAACTTCTTCTGGAAAAACGTCCAAGTTTCTTCAATTGTCTTTAAAATCCATTGTTTATATGCCTGCAAAAATTTGATATGGTCAAATGTGATTTCAATATGATGTGATTACTAAAAAAAATAAGTCTTCTACGACATCAAAATCAAAAGCAAAGAAGTTGCAGTTTGCAGACAAATTTGCATCTGAAATACTCTTCATTTGTTTCTTCTTTTTTTTTTTTACAAACACATCTGAAATACTTAATGACAAACTTCAGAAAACAAAGATATCTGAGAAAATGTAAAAGTATCAGATAACACATGAAATTCTTTGTTCTTATATATAGTATCACAAAATGCGAAAACAAGCTGATTAAAGTTTCTTAGAGATAAGACACTAACATGAGTCACTTTTCTAGCTTATTTGAATTCACTTTTTATGTTACCTTGATGCCATTAAACACTGCAGTTCAGAAATAACTTTTTGATTTCTACTGACAAAAAGGAATAGCAAATGCAAAAATCTGAACCGGGCATGAGGTCTTCCACTCATCAATGGTATGCACAGGGACAAAGAAAAATAGATAATAACAATGCCTTCTATAAATCGAATAAAATAGTGTAAAGATATTCTCCACTTATGTGCCTTCTTTCAGTAGATAAGTTTTGTACTTTCTTTTAGTAGATTCGTTACATTTCCTCTTTCTACCTATATTCATCTCAGTCTGTTTCATGCAATGTTTTCTTGAGATAATGTTTAGCACCATAACTAATATTGGATGTGTATGATTGAGCACATCATGAGTACTGAAGCTAAGATTTTTATGATATTAGCTATCACAGAAGATAATTGTCTTCTTTGCTACATCATTCCAATAATGCAACAACAAGAATGAACTTAGGCCTTCATTAAATGGCATTTCCCACCAAGTATTTCAATTGAAACCATTGATAGTAGTTAATTTTTAGTTAAAGAAGATCAGTAATAGTTGATCTCATGTACAAATATTTAACTTCCTTAAGGAAAACCTGTAACACCCCGAAATTCAACCCGCCACGTGCCACGATCTCCTCTCGTGCGCTTCCCTATTCTTGTCTTTACTTTGACTCTTTTGTTGACCCAAATGTCAAGGGAAATGACACATCAGTGGAAGACTTATCAATCAAAATCGTATAACAATTAGAGAACAATGCGGAAGCCAAAGGGGGAGATATTCAACAAATTGTCTCGATATAAAGCATAGTACGGAAGCAAAAAGATACGTCCCATAGTCTCATGTCTGAAGTAGTAAAGGTAAAAATATGAGTACTAAACATAAAAACACCTACGGTCGACCATGACCTGATAAGACCCATCCAAAAAGATATACCATCTAATATAACAGATAAATATACGACTCATACTAGACATGACCATAACCATATGCATATGCCACCCAAAGCAAAGTCTCCGTGCACACACCATCACGTCATGAGCAACCATTATGTACTTGTGGGGATCACACAGAGGAGCAAGCTCAACTGTTAGCAAAAAGCTAAGTGTGACTTCATATAGGTCATACGATAATTCCATCTGAATAAGTATGGAGTAAAACATATAAATCGTATGTGATGAAAAATGGACCGATATAAAGGATCAATAAAGCATCATGAGCACTTGCTCATCATTCAAGTTCTTACGTTCATTTTGGGACCATTCGTTCGTTCATTCATTCATTCATTCATTCATTCATTCATTCATTCATCATTTCTTTCTTTCATTCATTCATTCATTCTTTCGAAGAGCTCTTTATTTCTTTTAGGGAATACCATTGCCTGCACTCATAGTACTACTATCTAGACCATCATAGGCCAGTGGGTGATCAGTGTCACCACCGGCCCCGTCGAGCTGGGATGACCTCGTACCAAGAGGAAGCATCCGTAAGGAAGAAACTCCCATCTAGATAGGACAAATGGTAACATGTGAGGAAGTGTCTTGCTCAGGGCTTGCTTAGCTTCCCCTATCATAGTGGATCTTTCTTTCAATCCAAAGATCGATCAAGGTCGTATGGAGCATAGCTCCGAATCATGTGGACCTATCTTCCATCCCGTAGATTGGTCAAGACCTTATGGAGCAAAGCTCCGAATCTCCTTTAAGTTCATTTCATTCTTAACAAATCAGATGGACAAAAGCTTTATAAATCAGAGGAATTCGATTTAAGTCATGTTCTTTTCTGACCACATAACAATCGACCATTAGTAAAATAGTCGCCCGTTATAAGTCACATAACAATCGACCATTAGTGAAACGGTCGCTCGTTATAAGTCACATTCAGCGATTGTCCGATAGGAGGAAATGGATGCCCGTTTATCAATTTTTCGGTCGACCGAAAAAGTAGCTGTCGACCGTTTGATGTTCATTCTTCATTCATTTCATAATCATACTTTCGGTCGACCTTGAGGAGATTCGGTCATCCGTTATGAACAGTGTCATCTTCTCCGTCGACAATCGGTCGGATTTCTCCGTCGACGATCGGAAGTTATTCCAGTCTCCAGCGAGGAGACCCAGAACGGTCGACCGTTTATGATATCAGTCGCCCGATTGGTCATGTCGCCATTGTCGAGTCTCGACATTTTCCAATTCGATCGTCCAAAAGGATTTCGGGCTTCCGTTCTGGTCTATAACGGTCGATTGTTATAGAAACGATCGCCCGTTTTAGCTGTCACAACACTTTTGCCGAACTGAATCGGACGCCCGAAATGATATCGGTCGACCATTTTTGTTCGACAGAATGCGAAATCCTTAAGTTTTCAATCAATTTTTCACTACAAACAATCATAAACTTGTACCAACATGATTCCTAACATTTATCATGCTTCAGAAAACATATTCAAATCATAAATCTCATACTTAGCATTTCGTTCACATCATTTCTCTTCATATGAAAAACATATCGATCACTTATCTTTAAACATGCAATGGTTTTCGGAATCATTCTAAGTCTTAATCAAGAGTACTATCATCTAGAAGGCATGTAACTGATCATCTATGAACTATTTCTATCGCTCTAACACATCAAATCATTCATAGCACGGTTCGATCATGGAATCATATAAAAATCATTCGGCTATAGTCACGGTTCAAATGAAAACAGATCAAGATCGTCACAATAATCCTAGAGCATAGTTTCTACCCAATCTAGCATAATAATCTTAACTCTAATCCGTCCTTAAACATGCAAATCCCTCTGGAAATGATCCCATGACCTAGATTTCGAAAACACACCTATGCCTAAGCTTTTCCGATTTGCCGTGCAAAGGTTCGTCCTCAAGTTGCCTGCTGCTGTCCGCCGCTGTCTCCTGCGTCGTCCGTGCCAGAAATCGTTGCCGGAGTGCCTCCCTCTGCCGCTGCCCGTGCGCGTCATCAGAGGGAGAACAGAGAGTGAGTGAGTGAGGGACGAGAGGGAAAACGTGAGGAGAGAGAGCAGGGGGTTTTATGGTGATGCATCTGCCCCTTGCTCGCCCCATGTCGTGGCTGGACAGAGCAATGAAGAGGGGAGAGGAAGAGGGAAAGTGAAATGAAGAAGAGGAAGAGGAAAGGGGCTCAGCCGTTTCCTCTTCAACTTTTTTTTTTCCTAACACGTGAGGCATTACAAGACCATTATATTAACAATTGAAAACTTTATAATAAGGTAAAAGTTCTGCGGAATGAAAGTTGGATGCCTAAAGCAGATAGCGCAACTGCACTACAATAGGCACATGGATGAAGTAATATATATCCTGTACAAACAAAACTGATATTTAATAATGCACAATACATACTTGGCGATCATTTGCCGCATCAGCATGTCCATCTTGTGCGAAGAAAGCCAGAATCAAGTTTCCTAAAAATGCACCTATGTCAAATCCCATAGGTCCATAAAAAGCAAATTCCGGATCAATGACTTGAGTAGAATCGCTGGTCACCATAACAGAACTAGTATGGAGATCAGCATGAATGAGAGCTTGAGATCTCTCACAAAACCTACATGCACAGAAGCATATTATGTTTTCAAGTCTCAAGTTTGAATAGAAAATGTGAAAACAATGAAAGAGATTCTGAAGAACTATACATGGATTTCAGTTCAGCTATTTCAATCTTTAGTTCATTATCTGCAGTCACTGCATCGGCGTCATGATCAAGATAAGGAGAAGTCCATCGGTTATATTGAGACACCTTATATGGGTCGGAGAAGACGACCTGTTCAGTTAGTCTACATAACTCGACATTCCCACAGTACTTGGCAACTGCAAAAAACAGAATTTTCTGAACTAAATAAGACGATCGAGCATATTAGACAATAAATATACAGACAAGCCAATTTTCTGTCAAGTTGGAGGATCTTTCATCTATAGTAGGTCCATGGACGCTAATATTCTCACTTAACCACTCCTCAAATTGCTTTGACTAGTATAACTTGGCAAGATAGCTTAGTTACATGACTAACTATGTAGAAACTATGATCTCCACTCTTAGAGATCTATTATCAGGTGGTTTCAAATGTTAATTGATCATCATACCACTCTGATTGAAAAGCTTGAAATCTGTGGAAGAAGGGAATGGACAAAAATTTCTCAGAGTGCTAGTCTTTGGAAAAGCGTCAAAAAACAATTTAATTGCTATAATTCATCGGTTCCAGGTTCTATACATCTTAAAGACTAGGAGATCTACAGAAATCAATATGAAGACCACGGGAGACAGCATTGCGAAATCATTCCTTTCTGAGAAGTAAAGATATCACTTATACCTGCACTTCTATGCTCAAGTGTGTTGTGATAAAGAAGTGATGTAAAGAAAAGCGTTCTGGCCATGTACTCTGACCTGTGGTCTGCGTCGAAGTGGTAAACTTCTGGCACATGATTTGGGCACAGCCGGCCGTGTTCCCTCAGCGCCGACGCCTCAAAGTATGCTCGGTCTTTTGTCATCGGCCATGATTCTCCGATCAATCGAACGTATGGAAGAGCCTGCTTGTTGGACGAGTGCAGAAGATGAGATTTCCAGCTCACAGAACAGGAAGATTTTTTTACATACTTCACATTACAAAATAAAATAACAGGTGGATAGCGATATCATGTAACCAATTGACATCTGCACAGTAAATTATTAGATTGAAGTAAGTATCATTTGCATAAGAGACATGAATTTTCCAAGTAGAATCCGATCGATACGCCTAAAACACCAAAATCGATCATAAAACCATTCAAGTTACCGAGCATCAACACAAAAGAATCGGTTTTTTTTACACAGAAAAAGAAACTCTCCTTTTATTAGGTTCCAGGAATCGGAAGCAACGAGAAGAGGAGGCTCATGGACGCGCCTGCTTGATGACGACGGATCCGCCTGGGCCGACGACGATGTAGACGAAGTTGAGATTGCCGTCGCCGACTTCTTTGATCTGGAGGTCCCCCGAGGCCGAGGGGTTCCCAAGTTGGGCTGCGATGGCGGGGGTCGCAAAGATGTACTCCACCAGCGACTTCTCGTCCAGAGCCCTGAAACCATCGCTGGCTGCCATGGAATCTTCCCCTGGAGATCGGGAGGTCGAGAGAAGAGGTGCAACAGAGGACCAAAACCAGTACAAAAAAGGACGAAAACAGAGGATCTTTGACAAGAGGGAACAGAGTCGAGCAGGAGTGGAGAATATTAATAATTTAAGCGGTTTAAATCTTTTGGTAGTGGGCTTTTGAAAGATATTGATGACAACTAGGACAGGTTGAGGTAGGCGAAATCTGCTACAAAATAAAAATATTTAAATTTGACTTATAATATGTAATAAGTTATAAATATAAATTTAGGCTAATTTATTTGATTAAGCATATTAATGTCCCACCTAACTTATTAGTATATTAAGCTAAATGATCTATTAAATTAAATACAATAAATCTTATTTATTAAAAAAATAATAGATATGAACTAAATAAAAAAACATCACTAATATATTTTTTTAAACATATAATAAAAATAGTAATATTTAACTCAAAATTGAAAATTTTAAAAATGAAGAATTAAAAAGTATATATATATAATATTAATAAATATTGACTTGATAAGTTATAAAATTAAATCAATTATTAAGAGACTAACCCATTTTAAAAATATATATTTTATTTAATATTTTAATCTGATTTATTTTGATAATAGATTAAGTCGAGCTAGATAAATAAATAGATAAAGATCGAATTACAAATTGCTCAGGCACGATTTGACTCATTTCAAGTTCTAACGACAACTACATATATTACGTTATTTCATGATGACGAAGTTTGGGCCATTCAAATTTGGGATTGTCACATCTGGATTGAACGTCTAGTGCCCCAATCTCAAAAGTCCATCATGTTCGATTTGATTGAAAATAAAAAGTAACGTTCTTTTAGTACCCACTCAAAAAAAAAAATTAATGTTAAAAGCAACCTTGTTTTCGATAACAAACCGTAAAATTTTGATTCTTTTCGGGAGTGTTACTTGTTAGATATATGATACAAACTAATCTAACTAGGACTCAATAATAAGTCGACTTTCAACTTACAAATAATTAAAAAAATAACCATATTACTAACCAACTTGAATTAAAATAGAACGCAACTTCTACAATGGGGAAAGCATTCGCAGTTAATTAATTTATTTACCTTCCCGATGTTAAATAATTCGATTGATCTATTAATTTAAAATGGTTTGATGCTTTTCCTTGGGATACGTATGCTTTACTTGTTATTTACATTATTAACTATCGACCAATTTCATTTAAAAATTCAAATATTTGTTTCTTGATCATAAAGTTTTGAATCGTACTTTGGAAAAAAAAATGAGAAATCACTAATTTTATGAGATTTTCAATCTTTAATCATATAAGATAATTGAATTTGGCTTATATCTTAATATACTTTGAGAACAAACAGATTTAATTTTGGTTTGGAGTTGTAAGAGCTCGAGCATCAACTTGGAATGCAGAATCCAAGTTAGATGCTCCATTGCTAATGTATGTTTTGTCTCTTGCTAAATTTTTGTCGTGTTCTTACGTGTCGACTCATCAATGGTTTCCAATGGATTGGGCGAATCTTTCAATTAATTAGTTGGAGCGCCGATGCGAAATCCTACGGCTCTGATTTCACCCCGCCTGGCAAGCGGAATCCCCTCACACGTACGCGCGCACGAGGAGCGAAGTCAACTACCAATCTCGCGTGCTCATAACCTCACCTCCAGGTGACCGCATCCCAATTCCTTTCGTGGCGTCTTTGGACCGCCAGCGCTCCGTTTTCGCCTTTGGACCGTCGCCGGCCGCAGCCGCCGCCCCCTCCCGGAAAAGATGGCAAGGGCGCCGGCGCTCGCTTTCCCGTCACTCGTCCTCCTCTGCCTCCTCGTCGGGAAGGTTCAGTGCTCCCCCGCGTCCGTCCTTCTCCGGCGATCGCCGCCTCCGGTGGAAGAGGGCCTGTGCGCGCTGCTCGTCCACCCTCTGGGATACCCCTGCTCGGAACACACCGTACTCTTCTCATCTTCATCTCCGGACGTATAAAGATTCCATCTTTACTTGATTTGTGTCTGAAATTTCTCTTTCAAATAATTTGTTAGTCGAGAATTTTAAGGTTGGTACATTGCCCTTCAGCTTAATGGTTAGTTCATGTACGTTCTTATGGAACAACCATTCCCGGGCCCAAAACTCTGTGTTGGTACTTTCTTTTCTCTCAAATTATCAAAATGGTCCACAGAAAAAGTTGGGAAGAAGAAGAATTATTGATTTCGTGTTATTGTTGAAGCTTATAACAAGATTTATTTCTGTTTATTATGCCATTGATAGAATAAATATAATGATGTTCGGGAACGAATTTCTCCTCCTAGCCAACTTGAAAACAGATGGAGCTCAAATTTTGTGTTCAGATATTGTTGGAGAATGGTTAAGTCCATGAAGTAATTAATGATGAAGAGACAGTTTAACTTGTCAATTGTCTTTTAGGTTGAGACGAAGGATGGCTACCTTTTATCAGTTCAACGTATCCCACATGGAAACAATCATCTACATGGAATATCTGGTCCTCCAGTTTTTCTTCAACATGGCCTCTTCCAGGTACTGCTGAGACTAATTTTTTAAGTCTTTTATATCTTTTTTTTTTGTTTCATCGTGTTGTTTTGTGACATTATCAAATTTGTTCTTACTCTATGTAGTAAAAGTTTTCGTATTCTATTTAAATTGGCCTGAGATGATTTAGATACTTATGTATGGTTGTCCAGTGGTTAATGTTGTCTATGGATCCCCATCATGGACAGGGAGGGGATACATGGTTTCTGAATTCTCCTAATGAATCTCTGGCCTTCATACTTGCCGATAGTGGATTCGATGTTTGGATTGGGAATGCACGCGGTACCCACTGGACTCATGGACATACTACTTTATCTGTTCACGATAAGGTATCAATAACATCTATCTTTCAGCTTAGTTATGTCCGGATTTCCTTTTCCAATCAGACTTTATTATCCACGTCTTCTCATCCTGGATATTTGTGCTCAAATTTGATTTTTTTTTTCTGCAATGTCTTTGTAGAATTTTTGGGACTGGAGTTGGCAGGAATTGGCTCAGTATGACTTACCAGCAATGATAAGTTATGTATATTCCATGACAAATTCAAGAGTTTCTTATGTCGGGCACTCACAGGCATGCTTCATTTATGCATCTATTATTTTTGCAAGACCAAAATACCATTCAATATAAAGAGTAAATTTTGAGGTACACCCTAATTTTTACAGGGAACTATTATGGCTCTAGCTGCTTTCACAAATCCAGACAATGTTAAAATGATTGAATCCGCCGCTCTCCTTTGTCCAATTTCTTATTTAAATCATATCACTGCAAGTTTCGTTCTGCGAGCAGTGGCCTTGCATATTGATCAGGTATTGTGATTCACCTGGAAAGATTACACTATAAATACTGTAGACAGTATATGATTTGTTTATTTTCCTCTTTCATAGATGCTTGTCAGCATGGGTATCCACCAGCTCAATTTTCGAAGGTTTGTTTCTAGGTTTATACAGGTTCTTGCACTATGCTAATGGAAGCATCTTACATCGAAAAAAGTTATCATTTGCAGTGAAATGGGTATTCAGATCCTAGATTCTGTATGTGATGGCCACATGGATTGTAATGACATGTTGTCGTCAATCACAGGTTAGTGTCATTACTTGTCAGCTAATTTTGTATTTATCTTATAGATATTACTACTCTTTTGGAACTGCGTTTCTCAATTATCCAATGGAAGATCAGACACATTTGTAAGTATGTAAACTGATGTGGGTTTTATACCATTTACTAGTTGTGCTACTTGTTAATTGCATGCCTGTTGGGTGGTTTAGCAATTATCTTTAGCATAATTGATCCTACCTATTTCTTATGAATAATACTCATGTATATTGATTTTCTTTGATTGAAACCCTCAGGAAAGAAATATCAGATCCTGAAACTGACATAGCATAGTCATTAATAAGGCACATTCAAATATTGTGATATTAGCCAACACCAAACAGTTCAGCGGATTGGGATAGACACGGGGATATGATGCAAGGTATCCACACATATATACCACGGCGAGAAATGATGTTACCACTAGCATTTGTATGGGCAATTTGGAACAACAAAATCGGCATCTTTAGAGGGGAACAATGCTACGTAAATAATATTGTTTTGCGTGCTTATTCTCCTTTGTAAGATTTGTTACAGTCTTGTTAGAAACAATGTACATATGCTTTTCTTCGTGGATAAAATTGGGCGTTTCTCTAGAAAGGTAGCTTTTTCCTTTGACTGCTTGCTGTTTCCTTTACTAATTTTCATATGTTAGTAATTTTATGATTAAGTGCATGCCAACCCAATGCCTACTGGTGGACATATTAGCTACCTCAATTGGGAATAACTCTTGTGGTGCTTGGTTCAATATAGTTATATAATCCTTCATAAATTATGAAGAAATGTAAGAGTTGAAGTTAGAAGTTATCCATTCTTCTAAAGTACAGCATGAACTCTTAATTGGGTAGAACAAAAGTGTGTGAACATTTGGGTAAGCTAGTTAAATGATAATAGGTTCTCATTGAATTCAATCTTCCTAACTTTGGAATCTTATACGTTCTTCCATTTTTTTTTTCAGCACTAGCACAACTTTCCACTTTTAGATTATGCCTCTTAATATCACTCTGATTCCAACCATATTTTGTTTACTTTGTATTGTCACCAACTATGATTGATGCACTTTTTGGAAAGTTGATATGCCACACGATTTTCTTTATGTATTTCCAGTGATAGCATTGCCATTGTTGATAGGTTATGTGGTGTAATTTTCTCCATTATCTATATGGATGTAACTACTGCTCTTACATCAAATATAATAAAATGTTGCATTTAACGTAACACCTGTCTGTGGCTATTTATCAGGAGAAAATTGTTGCTTCAACATGTCAAGAAGGGATTATTACTTGGAATATGAACCTCATCCATCTTCAACAAAGAACATTCGTCATCTTTTCCAGAGTAAGTTTTGGAGCATTACTGCGTACGTCACTGGCATAATTATGGCATATTTCTTTCCAGTCAGATTTCTGTTATTGTCACACCACCTCTTTAGTTTTCACGCTCCTTAGATTAATTTATCAGAATTAGATGCTCTCCAGCAGGTAAGGGTTCCCAATATTCACATATCAAGCAATTGAACCAATTGATTAACCTCCATATATTCAGGATAAAGGTTAAAGTTATTATATTATCACTAGAACAAAGGAAAAGGTGTTATGTTAAATAGTTTTTCGTTACAAGAAAGCATACATGTTTGTGTTCTCTGAATCAATTCATGTAAATTTCTTCATAGAATTATATCACTGATTCATGAAACATAATCTAGCTTACTCTTTATACTTTCCTAGTGATCCGGAAGGGAACATTTGCAAAGTATGATTATGGCATTCTGGGAAACTTTAAACGTTACGGTCTTCTGCATCCGCCAACCTTCAATCTAGCAGACATTCCAGAGTCATTGCCCTTGTGGATGGCATACGGAGGTAATGACGCTTTAGCAGATGTTACCGATGTCCAGCGTACTCTCAGTGAGCTGAAGTCCCAACCAAAGCTGCTGTACATTGACAAGTATGGTCACATAGACTTCATCTTGAGCGTTAGTGCAAAAGAGGATGTGTATAGTGAACTGATTCAGTTCCTCAAGTCCCAGGGAACTTCTAGCAGTTACTAGCATGTTGAATCGGAAAACAATATACCCTTCTAATGGACATCAGGTGAACAGTCGTGGAGGTATTTCTTGTTGTTGCAAGATGTCTGGGCTCATTGACAAAAATGCTCCTGATGGGATATATGTTCTATGTATATAAATGTACATAAATTCTACCTTGCGTGTTCCTGATATCTGTTCGTTCTGTTAAAGGCCATACAGAAGAACAATGCAAATGGAACAATACTATGTTAAATTTGTATATACTACAGCATCATTTATGTACCACAGTGGCCAAGACTTCAAAATTGTTGTTAATGATGATACCGGAATATATTGCCATTCAGCTTCTGCATTTTACTTTAGGAGATAGATAAATCAGCTATATATTAGAAGATGGAAAAGAAAAATAAGTGATGTAATTCAATTTCCTTGGTTCCTTTTTTTGCTCAGGAATAATTTAATGTAAACTGTATTTTCATTTTGGTACTACAAACGAAGTAGACCTAAGTATTGTGCTAGACAAATCAAGATAGAAATAGATTTTTACACTTTTTTAAGAAGCTTAAAAAAATTAAATCCTTTACCTTATTGATGGAAACCAAAGGGGAGTTATCGACTGTGCAATAAGTTTGTGATCGGTGATAAGTTCTTACATATAAGTTGGTCATTATGTATATTTGTATGTTCCGTGTTAGTAAATAATAAGTAGATAACATGTTAATAAGCGGTTTCTTCCACCTAAGCAAGGTTTTGAATTCAAGTTTATGTTAATAATAGAAAATTTCTCTTGGGAACTTAAGCAAGTTTCGCGTTCATGTTTATGTTAATAATAAAAAAAATTTCTTGGGAGCTTCTTTCTCTATCAAGCACATGGTGCTTACACAATTAGTCCATCAACTTTGAGTCATTTTTAAATCGATTCCCCAACTTCAATTTGTAATCAAAATGTCAATCACATTTAATTTTCTTACACGATTAGTCCTCTTGACCAGTGATAGTTGGTTTCCCGGTTACTTTGCTTATGTGACCGTCACGTAAACTATTTCTCTTTCATCCACATCATTAATAATAAAATAATAAAAATATATAATTAACTAATATTAAAAATTAAAATGAAAAGTGACTGGCGACCTCCTTCTCCATCGGCGCCGGGCGAGGGCTGGCACCCCCCTCTCCATCGACGTCGGGTAGGGGGCAGCCGTCCGCCGACGAAGCAGAAAAGGGAGGTCGGCGCCCCCCTTTGTCCCTTCGTCGATCGCGAGGGAGAAACAGGAGGACGCCGGGCCCCCTCGTGTCTTCCTCACCGCACACGAGGAAGTCGCGAAGGGGGCCGGTGCCCCTCTGCGAGCTCGTAGAGGGGGCGTCGGCCCCCCTGTTTCTTTCTTGCCGCGCAATGAGGAGGACATGAGGGGGGCAGACGCCCCCCTTTCTCCCTTCGCCGGTCACGAAGGAGAAACAGCCCCCCTCACGTCTTCCTCGTCGCGTGCAAGGAAGTTGCGAGGGGGGTCGGCCCCCCTGTTTTTTCCTCATCGCGCGACGAGGAAGACGTGAGGGGGGCCGGCGCCCCCCTTTCTCCCTCGCGATCGGCGAAGGGAGAAAGGGGGGCTCAGGCCCCCCCTTTTTTCTGCTTCGTCAGTGGACAGTCGCCCCTCGCCCGGCGCCGATAGAGAAGGGGGCATCGGCGCCTTTTTATTTTTTAATTTTAATTTTTAATATTAGTTTATTATATATTTTTATTATTTTTTAATGATGTAGATGAAAAAGAAATAATTTACGTGGTGGCCACATAGGTAAGGTAACCGAGAAATCCACTATCACCGATTAAGAAGACTAATCGTAGTTGGGGGACCGATTTAAAAACGACTCAAAGTTGGGGGATTAATCATGTAATTTACCCCGATGTGAGGTGATTACATCAAATTAGTTGGGATCGATGGTGGACTTGTGTATCATGCACATAATTGTCAATGCCGTGTGAATTGACATCACTTCCCAAAAAATTGAAGGTTGGCTATGTTGGAGCAAAGTTTTAATGCCATATAAAATTATATTTTGATGATACAAACTTCGAAAGATGAAAGTGAAATGGTGAAAAAGTTTAAAGAAAAATGATAATTTTATGAACTAAACTTTGAATAATAATTGACTATGATCTTAACATATTCTGAAATGAATGATAAATATCAAAGTTGTAGAGAATTTTGTTATCTATCCATAGAATTCAAGATCATCTAATTTGAATACTGTGCAAAAATTATGTTCAAAATAGTGCAGGTCGGTCAACTTGCCGTCCGAAGCAAAGAAGGCCGGTCCAGATAATATCGGTCAATCGAATAGGAGATGTCAGTCGACTGATGTATACTGAGCCTGCCCCGGTTGACGTCGAGATAATACCGATCGATGTACCGATCGACGGACCTGTTGACCGATCAAGTGCAAAAGTTGAAGAAAACGCACAATGATCACATAGACCGATCAAGATGTGCGATCGATCGGCCTCCGAGTCAAATGAACAGTAACGATCAATTTTGAAGGAGAAAATTATAGAACAAATTCTAAACGAATTTTTCGTATACTAGAGCCTATAAAAAGAATGTCAAAGCTAGAAGTAAAAGCACTCGTCTACTTATTGAAGAAAATTTTCAAGATATAAAAAAAAAAGACATTTTCCTTGAAGTTTTCATTTTAAAATTTTCTCTTCTTTCTCTCTTGTCTTAACATAGAATTATAAAAGAGAGAAACAAATTGTTCAGAAAAATTAAAAGAGCTCCTGTGTAAAAGAAGTTCCATATCTTACTTCTTGAGTGAGAGAAAAGATTAGATTCTTGGAATGAGAGGTTTGTCTTGCCTTTCGAAACGGAGAAAAGGTGATTGTGTAAAATACTTTCTTCTTTGCCCCATTTGGAATAAATGAAGTGCTTTAGTGGAATGTCTAACGGTCTCAAGGTCTAAAAGTCAGAGGTCAAGGTGTGGCCGAACCTCGTCAACAACAATCATATTATTTGTATTTGGATTATCTCTCCCTCTCCTTCTCATATGATTGATTTTGTGTTGGTTTGAATATTAACGAATCGATTTTAAATTTTCGCGACGTATTTTTGTGAAATCGATATTTTATTTTTAAACATCAATTCACCCATGCAATAATTAGAACCGCATGTATAAAGCACTATCTCGTTGAAAGGTTCTATACATCTGTCGTTTCTCAACGCTCTTCGTGCCCTTTGGGATCCAATAGGCTATCCAAAAAAATAGTAAGTAGATAATATAGTAAAATTAATCAAGGCAAGATAGCTTTGATAGTTAACAACTCGGTGTTTTATTTCTCACCGTATAAAATAAACTTTCATAAATAAAAGAAGGATTAATTTCTTAAACCTTTCTTAAATTATGAAGATTTTTCGTGTGTACTTCTAATATATGAACTCACCGTAACGTCCTCCTAAATTATGTCACGATTTTCATTTTTTCATCATTTTCAAATTTTATTAAATGACTAAATTGTCTTCTTGTGACTTAAAATAAATGTCCACCTTTTTCTGTGTCGACGATAATTTAGTCATTTAATAAATTTAAAAAATAGAAAAATAAAAAAAATAGCATAATGTGACGGATGGATTAAAGTGAAAATCGTGACACGGTTTGGAAGCACTAGGATAAGTTCATATATTAAGGGCACACACGAAAAATCGCTATAGTTTAAGAGAGATTTAAGGAATTATCCCATAAAAGAAAGACCCTAAATGCATGTAATTTTATATTTCACTTTAGAAATATCATATTTAAATAATATTATTAAATAAGTAATGTACTTTAAAAAAATTTACCCAACGTAATGGGTCGCCAACTTCTACTTGATAGGGGTGTTCATGGGTCGAGTTTGATCTGACTCGTGAACAAACTTGATCCAACTTGATAATGTTGGTCGGGTCGGATTGAATCGGGTGGTCAGGTTATCCGACCATCATATTTTTTAATTTTTCTTTACTTTTTAAAGTTTTTTTTATTTTTTAATATAAAAATATTTTTAATATTTAATTTTCAAACTCGACTCGTGAACAAATCTGACCCAATTTGACCCATTCACCCAACCTGACCAAGTTTAGCTAGGTCAGGTTATTCAACTATCATTTTTTTAAAATTTTCTTTTAATTTTTAAAGTTTTTTTTATTAATATAAATATACATTTAATATTTTATTTTAAATATCAAAAACATTATTTTAAATATTTAGATATTTTTCTACATTTAAAATACTTTTATTTTGTTTTTAAAATTAAATGACATAAAACACTTAAATTAAGATAAAAATGATTTAAAAATAAATAATATTTTTTAATAAAATAACTCGGGTTATCATATCGAGTTGGGACAAGTCGAGTTGAAATTTTCTAATCCGAATCCAACCTGACCCTAGGTCGGGTCATGGTCGGGTCATGATCGGCTCTGACCCAACCACCGATCCCGACTAATATGGGTCGGGTAGAATCGGATCGGATTTTCAAGTTCATGGTCGATCTGACCCGATGAAGGTGCTTCGACCTAGAAATAATAAGTACAAAATAGAGTTATTAATTACATTATTTCAATATAACAACATAATATAATATAAAGTAATTAAAAATGTTAAAATTAAAGATAACATAATTAGTTATAAATTAAGTGGTCAACGTAATTAGTTAATCATGTAATTAAGTGAGGTCGTGAGAATTTGTGAATTAAAAACCATTAAAATTGTTAACTAGATCATACACAAATATTGTTTTTAAAACTAGAAATATGAGAAGCATGAGAAAGAAGATAAACATTGATAGTGTAAGTAAAAACTTCATACAACTATAGGATGATCCTTTCAACTATTTTTTTCAAGAAAAAAATATAAATCGAATAAAGAATATGAAAAGGACGAGAAAAAAAAGAGGATAAAATGCTATGATGATTATTTTTCTTTTCATCATATTCCTTTTGTACGAATTTTAAGTAAATGCATGCGTAGGAAACGTTGTAAAAAAGAAAAAATCTATTATTCCCTTCGTTGAGATTGCATGTTAAATTTGTTTAATTTACAACTTGAACGGTTTGGATTTAAAATTTTACAAAAAGATAATTAGTTGAAACTTGCAATGGGAAATAATGTACTATATTTATTTCCAATGCGAGTATCCTTTCCTTTCTTATCAACCTTAAACATTTTTTTTGTAATAAAAAGTATTATGTAGTTAATTTTATTCATACCAAAATATAACGTTGGAAATTAATGAGATTTTTCTGAAAAAAAATTGAATGGGATAACTTATATTAATTAGTTATATATATACGAAATGGGGTGTTCCGATGACAGAACTTCGACAGAATTAACTTGCTCAAGTTCTATCGAACACTCTCACTGATGGAAACTTTCTCATCATGTGACACGAAGCAAGAAGTCGAACTTTTTTTGCTTTTAATTATTTTTTAATATTTATATATTAATTATTTATTAATACATTATTATTCAATTCATAAATAATTTATTAATTAAAAATTATCAATTATTTAGTTATTATAATTTAGTCATCAAAATTATGGACGTGGCAGGAATATTTAATGTTCTTTCTATATTTAAAACCGTAAGTAAAAATAAATGTATTTTATCAACCTTTAATATATTTGGGAGCCCCTTCTAATTTTACTCATAATAATGTTGAGCCTCATTGAAAAATGCAACGAAAAACACTACTTCAACTTCTAAAAAGAATGGAGTAAATTTTATTAATTATCTTCCGACTTTACTCGTTTTCTCAATTTTATATTTCAACTTTAGTTTATAATTAAAATATCCTTCGACTATTAACTTCTTTCCTCAACTTCTCTTTTCACCGATTATAATAAATTTACTGATCATTTCTCTTACATGACAAACTATTAAAAAAATAAAATAATTATAAATAATAAAACAATATTCAAAAGCAATATAATACTTTACACAAAAAAGGGAGTGGGCTTTATTTTTCCTTTAATTTTTTTTATTTTTCAATTATTATATTTGTTTTTTAATATCATTTTATTGCGTAATAACTTAGCACGTGAGACACTTGTACACGTGAATAAGAGAGAAATATAACGCGTGAATGCCACGTAAATCGTGCAATTGGGTAACGAATGATTACAAGTAAAAAGGACAATTGGTAAAAATAAATTCATAATCAGAGGTCAATCTAATTACAAAGTGAAATTAGACGATAGGATTGAGAAAACATTAAAAGTCCGAGAACGTTTACTAAAATTTACCCTACCCGTTTAGTGCATGATCTAATCAACTCTTTTGTCGTTAGTTATTTTCTGAACTTTGAACAGGTAGAAGTTATCTTTTTTAATGAACAAAATACCATAATTTTCTGTTAGTCGGTCAGTGAAAGATAGTTCTTATCACGATGTAAACAACATTGATGTATCCCCCCGGCTCCTTCTGATTTTTTTTTTAAAAATTAATAATATACGTATTGGTACAATAATTTAGGAATTAAAATTCGATCTAATTATTTTTATAATATAATTAAAGGAATGGTCTTCAACTTTTAACTTATTTATTTGACTTTATCATTTTTTTATTATGTTCTCAAACTTTACTTTTGTAGGAATGGTCTTCAACTTTTAACTTATTTATTTGATCGACTATTATCGATTTACCAATTAAAGGATAATAATAATATAAAAATATATTCTCATAAATCTCTCATAAATTATCACGATTTTTCACTTCTATCGCTAAACTACAAACTTATTTTTTGAGTCATTAAACTATCGCGACTTTTTCACTTTAGTCCTTCCGTCACTTCTTTTACGTCTTCTGTTAGTTTTAATTTTTTTTCATTTATGAAGAAATTAAATTACTAATAAAGCAAGATCTATTGGTGAATAATATATCGAAAAGTTTGATTACTAATAGAGCGGAATGACGTCGTATGATCCATGTAGCCGACCCCACCTAGTGGGATAAGGCTTTATTGTTGTTGTTGTATGAAGAAACTAAATTACTCCTTCATCGAGAAAACATGAAATAATAAACATAAAAAATAAAAAAAATTGATGGAAGGATTAAAGTGGTAAAAAAATTGTCATTTATAAAAAAAGAATAAATTACCTTCCTCTGATTTTTTTCCTTTTTTATATTTATTATTTGATATGTTATTGAGGGAGGGGTAATTTAGTCTTTTCATAAATAGAAAAAATTAAAAGTAATAAAAAATATAACAAAAGTAGATGGAAAGACTAAAATGAGAAAGTGTGATAGTTTAGGAATAAAAAAATAAATTTATAGTTTAAAGTTAAACATAAAAAATTATGATAATTTAAGCGATGTTTATGAAAATAATTTTAAAAATATTTTAATAAATAGAAGGTGACGTCGGCGGCATCGTGGACTCAAATGGGAGAGGGCAAAAGGGCACTTCGAAGTTCGAACGACAGATGTGAGAGATGGGCTCGAGAAGGGGCCGCCCTATTATTTTATTAATTATTAAAATAATATTATTTTATTCTTATATTACTTCTATTTTTTTTTAATAATGTGTCACATAGGTAACAATATCTAACAATACCTGGTCAAAAGAAGATTCGATGAAATACGTTGAGGACATTTTCGTTGTAAAATAAAGTTGAGAACATAATTTTAGAAAAGGTAAAATTGGAGAGCAATTACAAAAATTTACTCGTACAAGTATCATGTTAGAGGGTTTAAGTAAACTCAATTTATAAATTAAAAATAAATTAATATATTTTACTCATATCAAATAAATAGGAAAGAACTCAAAATTACTGCGTGGACTCAAAGTTTAAATTATGTAAGAGTTTATGTACCTACCGAGTTGACTCTCGATTGTAATAACATTGATCCAACATCATTCATCCTGAGTTGCTAATTCTTTAACTTCAAGTTTGAAATTAAAAAATGACCCTTTCATTCCAATTAAAAAAGAGAAATTTGATCAAAATGTAAATTATTATACTAAGTCTACAAGTTAAAAATATTAATGAAATAAGTATTATAACTTATAATTAAGAAATACTAACTAACTATCAATGATTATATTTATTAAAATAAAAAAACTTATAAATCTTAAAAATAAGTAAAATGATTGCACTAAAATTTTTAATCATGATATTGATTTCATTCTTAGCCAAAACTACATTAATCAATAGAATATTTAATATTTATAAACTTTTTTATTGTAAAGTATAAATAATTATATGTAATTATATAGAATCATATGAACTCGTGTGGGATCATATAGATTCTATAAGAGTTTACGTTTACCTACTACGTAGTTGACTCTAGATTTTAATAATATTGGTCCTACATCAATCATCCTGAGTTGCTAATTCTTTACTCAAGTACATGAAGTTTCAAAGTTAAAAAATGACCTTTGGACCGGTTGAGGTAGAGTTGAAGCCTCTCATCTGTTTGAGTCTTGTGAACATAAAAAAAATATTATTAGAATCGGTCACTGTCATGTACGCTAGCTAGTGCGACTTAAGCGGATTAATTGAGTTCGATGATGGGCCGACTGTCAACCTATGATCAGTTGCGCATAATCATGAGCGTCTCACATGTTGAACTGTCGGCACCACTTAACGGGAGTGGCTAAAAAAATGACCTTTGGTACCCATTAAAAAAGAGAAAATTGATCGAAGTGTAAATTGTTATACAAGTTAAAAATATTAATGAAAATTGAATTATGACCTGGAAGTTCTTTAGTCCTGCCATTTTTGCAAGTTGCATTCCACGTTTACTTCAAACAATTCAACAAAGAAGAATGTGTGAGAGAGAAGCTGTCTGGACAGTAGAGAGCTCATAAATTCACCACGAATTTACTCGTCTTCTCGGATCATCCAATCCAACTCCAAGTTGACGATGAGTTAATGTACCTGCAGAGCACAACATCCATATAACTCATCCCTCCCCTCCCGAGTCGAAGCTAAGCGGCCATCCATCGCCATGGACGTGGAGGGAAGTGGAGGCATGAACGCCGCCATGCCTCACGTCCTCATGGTCTCCTTCCCCGCGCAAGGCCACATCAACCCCCTCCTCCAGTTCGCCAAGCGCATCGCCGCCAAGGGCCTCCTCGTCACCTTCTCCACCACCGGCGATCTCGGCCGAAAGATCGCCGCCGCGTCCCCGGAGGCCGCGGACTCCGCCCCCAGGCCCTTCGGACGCGGCTTCCTCCGTTTCGAGTTCTTCTCCGACGAGTACGTCTTCGACAATCCCCTCCGCCACAACCTCGACACCCTCATGACCAACCTCCGCGAACTCGGCCCGGTCGCCCTGCGAGACCTCCTCCGCCGCCAGGACGAGGCCGGCCGCCCCGTGTCTTGCATCGTCAACAATCCCTTCGTGCCGTGGGTGGTGGACGTGGCCGCCGAAGAGGGCGTCCCCAGCGCCGTCCTGTGGGTTCAGTCGTGCGCCGTCTTCACCGCGTACTACTACTACTACCACGCCCTCGCCGAGTTCCCAGACGAGTCTGACCACGCGGCGACCCTCTCCTTACCCGGCGTGCCGGCACTGAATTCCCAGGATATCCCAACTTTCCTGCTGCCGTCAAATCCTTACAAGAACTTGACGACGGCCATAGTCGGACAGTTCATCAACGTGTCCAAGGCCTCGTGGGTGTTCGTCAACTCCTTCGAAGAGCTCGAGCGCGAGGCCATCGAGGCGATCTCCGACCGGCTGCGGCTCATCCCCGTCGGGCCACTCGTCGAGCCCGAGAACGAGGACGGTGGGGAGCCACGGACGTCGAGCGTAAGGGGGGACTTGATCAAAGCGTCGGCCAACTGCCTCGACTGGCTCGACGCGCAAGAGCCCGCGTCGGTCGTGTACGTGTCCGTCGGCAGCGTCGTCGTGCTGAGCGGCGAGGAGATGGCCGAGCTCGCCAACGGCCTGCGGAACTCCGGCCGCCCGTTCCTGTGGGTGGTCAGAGGCGACCAGAAAGCCGCGCTGCCGGAGGGGTTCGTCGAAGAGACCAAGGACAGAGGCATGCTGGTGGAATGGAGCCCGCAGGACCGCGTGCTCGCGCACAGGGCCGTGGCGTGCTTCGTCAGGCACTGCGGGTGGAACTCGACGCTGGAGGCGCTGTCGGCGGGCGTGCCGATGATCGCGTACCCGCAGTGGGGTGACCAAGTCACGGACGCCAAGTTCCTGGTGGACGTTTACCGCGTCGGAGTGCGGCTGCGGGCGCCCGCGAGGCGGGACGAGGTGGTGCGGTGCGTGGCGGCGGTGACAGCGCCGGGGCACGAGGCGGCGGAGATCAGGAGGAGGGCGGAGGAGTGGAAAGAGGCGGCGAATCGAACAGTGGCTGATGGCGGCTCGTCGTCGATCAGCATTCAAGCGTTCGTCGACGAGATAAGGAGGCGAGCTCTCGATGAGCGGCCGTCGCAGTAGTAGCTATTTGGACGACGCTACAGAGACTAGCACCATAATAATGTTATTGATTAATGCTAATTAATCTCTACTTTGCGTTTAATGCATTCATCATTCATATGACAATAGTACTGCTGATATGAATACAAAATGGTACAACTGCCAGATTGTCTTTTGTCTATGTCAATATATATTAAAATCATGGGAAATAATAAATATATATATATATTAAAATGTGGATATATATTATAATTATGTATAATCAAGATTGTTGAAATCTCGATGTAGATTTTAAAATTTTACGATGTTATATCCTTTACGGATCTCTATCGTGTAAGATCTTAATACGATCTTGATTTTAATCACACGATTTTATTTGATCTTATATGATTAATATAGTTATTTAAATATTAATTAAAAATATATTTATGATAATAAAAGTTAATATAATTTTTCATTTTTATTATGTTTTGATATAATTTTGCTTAAGAATCCATAACAAATAATTTAGTAAGGTGTAATTTAATATTTAAATACCAGAAACTTATAAAAACATATTTATTATTTTTAAAAAATATTTTTTATTAATAAGAAGAATTTTACTGACTCTCGATTTAATCTTATGGATTTTCAATATGAGCCCATTAATAAGACGTTTCAACAATGAGGGCCGTGAAGCTACCGATTCCCTATAGGAGGGGAGTTCGGGGCGGGCCCCACCAAATTTTAACGATTTTAGAGTTTCTATTTTTTATTATGTATTGGAGTTTCGTATATAAATTTCACGATAGTTAAATTATTTTGCATGTAATCATTAATATATCATATAAAAAAGAGAGTCACCATCCAAAAATATAATCTAATTTAAGATCATTTTCATAAATTTCGTGTATTATATTTATGCCCTCTCTCTCATTTCCAAACAGATACTGTTTTATATCACCTTTAAAGTTAAAGAAGAGAAGTTGCTAATTGGATATAATTATATTTTATTACGACATGAAGCATACCCACATGTTGTTTCCACTTTGAATATTCTTGACTTCCAAGGTTTATTTTGGATGTTTATGAATACAAATAAAATATATAAATGGAAACACCCACCCCCCCCCCCCCCCCCCCCCCCCCACCCACCCACCCCCAAATATAATATATGTGGATGATATTTTATCTGAATTCACCGCCATATATAAATGCGTGGCCAGTTGACCTCCTCATGGATCTCCATGCTTAATTAATCCAGATTGCACCTTATTTTTATATATTATTTTAAGGAAAAACAAACAGGATATATTTCTTTTTTTTTTGGCATTGACTATTCAAAAAATAATTAGCAAAGCATGGAGTGTGGCATGGTATTAATAACTCAAGCCTTAGAAAGATTTATTCATTATTGATCATAATTCTTTTCATGGTGATAATTTCGATCTAAATTTAGTATCGAATTATTAATTAAAGTATCCGAAACAAAGCCAAGCTATTATATTTTTTTCGTTCTTTAATTATATGCTTTAAAATAATAGAAAATAGGATTAATATATAAATTTAAACCGATTATAGATCCTCTTTTAATTGAATTTAGTTAAGTTAGGTTTGATTATTTCAACCAAATTCAAATGATAAGATTATTAGTTTGAGGTCTAGTTAATTTTTTTAGTTAATCAAATTCAAATACATCGAAAATTTAATATAACGTAGAATTTTATTAGATGAAAAAATAAAATAGATTTACGAGACATATTTTTTCTATTTAGACACTTAAGAATTTTATATAGACACTTCATTTCTCTACGATAAAAATTACAAATTAATTAATTGGGACTCTGTATTAATCTATGGATAGTAGAATAGCTATCTTGTTTATATAGATTCTCATGATGAGAAGACGTCTTTAAAAATTATTAATAAATTTAAGTTTTAATTTTCTCTAACTAAAAAATATATAATTATTATTTTTGCTGTAAAAATGATATTTATCCCGAGACTTCTTTCCTTTTAATACTAATATAGATTATATTTTTTTAGTTAAGTACCCACAATTTAGTTAAAATTAATGTACATTAACATGGTCAACACTCCTTTAATAATAAATATATCTAAATTTAATAAAAACAGACTTGATTATTTTTATTTGATTGTTGAAAAGAGAAGTAAAATATGTTATGTGGCACTTAATTGTTGAATATCATATTTTTTTGATTTTTGTTTAATATATTTGTTGTTATTTTGTAATATTTTTATAACTAAATCTCGTGTGATGCAATGGTTCACGAATATTACAAATAATATATCATATATAATTAAAATATTATGATTTATAATAATTATCAAAACTTTATTTATAATTATCTTTTAAAAATGAAATATTATTTACTTGCATATTATTTTTTATAAGGAAAATATTATTTACATTAACCATACTCAAATTAATAAAAAGAAAAGATTAATCTTAATTTAACTCAAATTAAATAATTTATTTTAAATTACTTTTTAATTCCCAAACTTATTTTTAAAAAGAAATTATTTTTACTTGTACATTTTTTAGAAAGAATATATTATCTATCTTAATCATACCCAATTTGATAAAAGGAAAGGTTAGTCTTATTTGACACAATTGAATTATTTATTATTAATTAATTTCAAATTCTGAAAATATTAAATTATCTTTTATAAAAGGAATTATTTTTCCTTGTAATCATACTAAAATTGATAAAAAATAAAGATTAATATTATTTTGACTCAAAATAAAATTATTTATTTTAGTTTTTCAAAAAATAATAAATTATATTTTAAATAAGAATGCTTATTTACTTGCATATTATCTTTAAGGAAATAAAATATTATTTATTTTAATCATTCTCCAATTGATTAAATGAAATTATTAATTTTAATTTGACTCGGATTGACTTATTTATTTCAAATTGTAATAAATTATCTTTTAAAAATAAAATATTTTTACTTGTGCATTTTCTTTTAGAAAGAAAATATTATTTATTTTATCACCATTATCTTCTTGAATCCGCTATATCCGTCCTATCCTAATAGTTTGTATATACTTATGTTATTATACTTATTGATTATTCATTGATTTTTCCCTATACAGTCTGACAAATAATGTGAGATCCTATTGAATTTTCTATAATTAGGATTATAAACGTATCTACTTTTGTAATCCTAAATAAATTATAATCCTTGCCTACCAAAAGTCCTACCCAGTCAAATTAACTTTTTTTTTCCGGTAAAAGTAAACTAACTTTACATTTGAAAAAAAACACTTATTTTTCAATGGTGCATATATAATTATCTCATATAACTAACTTGATTTTTTTGTTTAAACGATCCTAATAAAATTGTAAGAAAAAACTCTTCTACTCAAATTAAATTTATCTTATATATATGATGGATTGAAGATGATGATATCATATGGATTAGAATTACTAATTGATTATACTCCATGCATTCTAAAAATAATATGAGATATTATCTAATTTTTTAATTAGGATTGTATATATGTATATAATGGATTGAAAATGATATTTTATGGATTAGGATGATTAAATGATTTACTTCATGCATTGTGAAAAAAAATATAATTTGAAAAATAAGCAAATTTTTTTTATTTTTGTTATCTTATAGAGAAAAATATATATGTAGAGCATTGGATATAAAATAATTATATATTAATTTTAAAAATATATTAAATAGTAAATGGGATTAAAATCGAGATCATCTGATTATGGTCATGATCAAATCATGTTAACAATATAACTAATTGAATAGTTATAATTTATTTGGTCTCAGATGATACATTTTTATTATCAAATTATCCAAATAACTATATATTATTTCATCTAAGAAGTATATAATCAACTTAATCACAAATTATAAACATTAATTTTATTAAATAACAAAAAATATGTGATCTATACCGAGATGTAGAGCGGGTGCTCTACATCTTCATTAGCCTCTATCTTAGAGGTATCTATTATAAGATAAGTTTTATTTTCTTTTTATGGTACTCAAATTGATAAAAAAGAAAAAAATAATCTTAATTTTATTATTAATTGAGTTCTAACTCCTAATATTAAATTCCACACGTATTTACATGCAAGCTCCCTTCCCACCCCCCACCTCTATCTCTCTAATTGGTATTAAATAAATTATATATTTCAGCATACAAACCTTACTGCGTGGTGAAATTTGAAAAACAATTAATATGCTTCTTTGTTTAATCAACCAAAGAATACTGATTTCATTAGATTTAATTTTAGAAATTTTAAATAAATTAATATTTTCTTTGTTTAATCCTATTTCTAATCAAATTAATCTTACCTTTTATATTTTATCTTTTTAATTTTTTGTCTTATATTTATCCTAATATATATATATATATATATGGATATTTATTTTGAATAGTTAGATTCTATCCAATATGATGTAATATATTTATATGGATCGGAATTTAAATCGAATTGAAGAACATTTACACAAATATTATTTTTGGTAAAATTAAATGAATCTTGCACTAAAAATTAAAAAAATAACATAAATTTCCAAAATTACTACTTTTACTCATATTTACTTTACTAATTTTTATACGTGCGGATAATATTATGGATTAGGATTAATTTAAGTTCATATAGGATACCTAATATTATATTAAATTA
Organism: Pontederia crassipes; assembly: GCA_030549335.1. Classification (NCBI taxonomy): domain Eukaryota; kingdom Viridiplantae; phylum Streptophyta; class Magnoliopsida; order Commelinales; family Pontederiaceae; genus Pontederia; species Pontederia crassipes. Next base: position 72,714,753 of record CM060188.1, on the reverse strand, counting down.
TAATTACAAGTAATTTAAGTATTGTTAATAGACGACATATTGGATATATCTTGATATTATCAATATTACTATATATGATTTTATAGATGATTAGATTTTATTTAATTTTAGGATATGCACTATTAGTTACGTATGGATAATATTATGATTAGGATTAGTTTTAGTTCATAAAGAATATGTAATATTAGTACTATAAATTATAATTATTATTAGTTATTATTAATAATAGATGACACACGTCATCATCATAATAAGCCACTTGTCATGCTCTCATACTCCATGTTTTTACCTTTGCTTATATATATATATATATATATATAGTTATAGTTAACAAATAATTATGCATACAATAACTCTAGGAGATATATTGAGTTTTAAATCATATGTTATAGGATTAGGAGAAATATTGTTATTATAAAAGGAATTATTGTAAATTATTGAGTTTTTACATAATATCTTTTAGAAAGAAAATAATATTTATTTTAATCAGACTCGATTTCTAGGTAAGATAGTAATATTTACAAGCATATAGAAAAAAGAGGATTAAATATAAAAGTTAAACTATTTGATAAGAAATATATTATGCTAAAAGTGGCATTATAACTAAATGATATATGTCCAATTTGTATATAAGTTAATATATATACAAATGTTATCAAAAGTTTTCAGAAAATAAAAATTATCTTATAATAATTTGTTATATAAGGCAATCAAAATAAAATAATATTAAATTTATGAGGATATTTCAGTTACAAACATTTTTTAATATGATTAAAATAAATAATATTTTTATCTAAAAGATAATGCACAAGTAAAAAATAATTCCTTCTTAAAAGATAATTTGTTATTTTCATAATTAAAAAAATTATTTAAAACAAATAATTCAATTTGAGTCAAATTAAAATTAATGTTTTCTTTTTTTTATCAATTTAAGGATGAATTAAAATAAATAACATTTTCATTATAAAATAATAACTCCTTTTTAAAAGATAAATTTTTATCTTCAAAATTAAAATAAATAATTCAATTTGAGTCAAAAAAGATTAATCTCTCTTTTTATCAATTTCAGTAAGATGAAAAAAATAATATTTTCCTTATTAATGATAATGTGCAAGTAAATAATAATTATTTTCTAAAAGATAATTTATTATTTCTAGAACTAAGAAATAATTTAAAATAAAGAATTGAATCTCAGCCAAATTGTGATTAATCTTAATTTTCTATCAATTTGAGTATGATTAAAATAAATAATATTCCCTTTTTTAAAGGTAATGCACAAAATATTATAAAATAAATCATATATACTTTCTAAAATAATGTATAATTTTAAGGATTAAATAAATAATATTTCCTTTCTAAATGGCTATGTACAAAAACAATATTACATTTTTAAAAGGTAAATGTATTACTTTTTAAAATTAAAACTATAAATTTTTTAATCCTAAATCCCGTGCGATGCACGGATGAGAGATATTATAAAAATATATAATTGAAATATTATAATTTATAATAATTACCAAAACTGATTTATTAGTATTTAAATGCTATATATAGGTTATTCTATTTTGAAAAGCCTAAAATTCAACTTAAAATTACCAAGACCCAAAATTCTAATTAATTTTTTTTCTTAAATAATTAATTATTTTGAACTCAAATTGAATTCATTGCTTTAATTTTTCTAAGATAAAAGATAATACATTTATTTTTAAAAAATGGATTTTTTTATTATACTTGTACATTGCCTTTTAGAAATAACATATTATTGATTTATTTTATAAAATATTATTCATTTTAAATTTTTTTGTTATGAAAATATTGTATTTAAAAAGAAATTATTTTTACTTCCATTATCTATTAGAAAGAAAATATTATTTATTTTAATCATACTAAAAAAATCTGCTTGCATAAATATGCTTATAAATTGAATCGTATTTCATTTCGTTACCTTATATAACAAAGTTATAAGATAAATTTTATTTCCTTTTAATCATACTTAAATTACCAAAAAGTAAATATTAATCTTATTTTGATTCCAAAATATATTATTTATTTTAAATTATTTTTAATTACGAAAATGATAAATTATCTTTTAAATAGGAATTATTATTTACTTTCATATTTTATTTTAATCATACTCAAATTTAAAAAGGAGAGATTAATCTTAATTTGCCTCAAATTGAATTAATTATTTTAAATTATTTTAAATTCTAAAAATAAAAAAATTATCTTTTGAAAAGGAATTATGTTTATTACAACCATACTGAAATTGATAAAAATGAAAGATTACTCTTTATTTGACTCAAATTGAATTACTTATTTTAAATTATTTTTTAATCCATAAAATAACTACTTATCTTTTAAATAGGAATTACTAATTACTTGCATGTTATCTTTTTGAAATAAAATATTATTTATTTTAATCATACTCAAATTGATAAAAAGAATATTAATCTTAATTTGACTCAAATTAAATTATATCTTTGAAAATATTTTTTAGACAGAAATTATTGTTTACTTGCACATTATTTTTTAGAGAAATTTTTTTCCACCATACTCTAATTGATAAAAAAGAAAGATTAATTTCAATTTGACTCAAATTGAATTATTTATTTTAAATTATTTTTTATTCCAATATATTTAATTATTATAAGATAATTGAATTTGTTTCTAATCAAAATATTCTTATAAATTTAATCTTCTTTTATTTTTGTTACCTTATATAACTAACTATTATAAGATACGTTTTTATTTTGTGAAAAAATTAGATTTGTATATTACCTTATATAAAAATTGGACACATCATCATTTTATGATGCCACTTGTCGCAATGTCGTACTTTGTGTTTTTATCTCTCCTTATAATAATAATAATAATAATAATAATAATAATAATAATAATAATAATATAGATTTTTGATATAGATAACTAATTCTTGTTATTAATATTTATTTTTAAACAAAGATGTAAATATATTATGATGAAAATCTTATATGGATTTGAAATAATTGGAATGACTGGTTTAAATATTAGCACATATTGCATATATTAGAATTATAATTAGAATTTGAATAATAAGATATGTCTTGAGATTTACTAATGCGTTAGTAATATTTAACACATAATTATGCCTTTACAACAAACTTTTATTATACATTATTTTTTATTCCAAAAAATATAGTATTATAAATTTTAAGAAAAAACTGGGAAATTCGGATTCCTCCGAATAGCTTAGGGGCCATTTGGTATGAGGTAATCTAAATAAATTATCGATTATTTTATTTAAAATTTTCAGGGCCTACTACATTACCTCGTTTGACTACGATTGATTATCGATAATTTTAATTGGTCTGGTAATCTTGATTACCACCTCATTGGTAATCTATATAGCAGACAGGGGAAGTATTTTTCCAAATTACCAACTGATGGGAATACATTTTGATGAAAATATCTCTTTCAATTAAATTTTTTATTTCAAATATTTTATTAATAAATAAATATTATTTAACTTCATCTTTTTATTATTTGAAATATTTTGCAAATAACTCTTAATTTTGTCTCATCTTTTATATATATATATATATATATATTCACTTTTCTATTTTTTCTTTGTTTATTTATAATAATATGTTATTAAAATCTAAAATAATTTTTAGAAGTATTTTGATAATTTTATCATTATTCATTTTGATTATTATTTATATTACCAGTACTTATCAAATACTATAATGTTCTGTAATTTAAATAGTGATAATATATTTATATGATGATCTAAATTATCAGTTACTTAAATTGGTAATGCGCCAAACGGCTTTACGATTTTGGAGTTGAAACCAGGAATCCTCATCCTTATCGAAGAACAAAATATGTTGGAAATATGAATAAAAGGATATTGTTTCAAAAACATTAAACAAATAAATAAATATTTGTAGAACTACAAAAACAAATTAAGATGCAAGCAGTTATGTCATGTGCAGGTGCAATGTCGTGCAATCATGTATTTTATATATCTGACGTATACGCATCACATCCTCCCTCTTTTTTTGTTATCTCTAATATTTATGGTGCGTTATTTTTTTTCCAATCAAACAGTTAAAAAATATATAAGGAATATTTTTAGTTTCATAGTTTTATGACATGTAATGTAGTATTAGGATATATACGTGTGGATAATATTATGATTAAGATTGATTTAAGTTCATATAGGATACCTATTATTATATTATAAATTATAATTAGTTTAAATATTGTTAATAGACGACATGTTGGATATATCTTGATATTATTAATATTATTATATATGATTTTATAGAAGATTAGAGTATGTTTAAGTTTAGGATAGGATATATACATATATATAATATCATAATTAGATTAGTTTAAGTTAATAAAGAATATGTCATATTAGTACTATAAATTATAATTATGATTAGTTATTATTAATAGACGACACACATGTCATCACCATAATAAGTCACTTATCATGCTCTCATATTCTATGTTTTTACATCTACTTTTATATAAATAAATAAATACAAATTTCAAACTGTCTAAGATTTAAAGCATTATTAACACGTACAACAACAACAACAACAAAGTCTTATCCCACTAGGTGGGGTCGGCTACATGGATCATACGACGCCATTTCGCTATATTAGTAACTAAATCTTTCGGTATATTGTTCGCCTTGGCCTCCCTCTCCATCTTTTAATCGGATTCCAGATTATTTGATCTACTCTTCTTACTGGCGCATCTAATGGTCTACTCTGAACATGACTAAACCATCTCAAACAATTCTCTACCATTTTCTCACTAATAGGAGTCACTCCGACTCGTTCACGTATATGGTCATTCCTAATCTTATCTAATCTTGTATGACCACACATCCATCTCAACAACCTCATTTCGGCTATCACAACTTTACGTTCATATTGTCCCTTCATGGCCCAACATTCACTACTATATGACACTGCCGATCTTATAGCAGTACGATAGAATTTTTCCTTTAACTTTATTGGGTACTTTTCTATCACAAAGAACTCCAGTGGTTTTTCTCCAATTACACCAACCAGCTTGAATTCTATGATTAACATCGTTATCAATCTCACCATCTTGTCTTACAATTGATCATCAATATTTAAATTTTGTCACTTGAGGGATTATATCCTCCCCTAACCTAACTTCCAAATCGTCTATAAATTGTTTATTTGTGAAATTACAAATGCATATATTCTATTTTATTCTTACTTAAACGAAAACCCTTTGACTCCAACGTATTTCTTCATATTTTCAATTTTGTATTAATCTCTTCTCTTGAATCCGCTAAAAGTACTATATCATCCGCAAATAGCATGCACTTAGGTATCTCCTCTGTGATACTCTCGGTTATAGCATCGATAACTAAATTAAATAGATACGGGCTTAAAGCTGATCCTTGATGTAGGCCAATTCCTATAGGAAATTCATTTGTCGCATCTCCGAGTGTCCTAATCCTAGTCAATACCTCATCTACATATCTTGTATTATCTTAATGTAGGCAACATTCACCCTCTTCTTTTGCAAGGCTTTCCAAAGTACATTCCTTGGTACCCGATCATACACCTTCTATAAGTCAATGAAAGCCATATGTAAGTCTCTTCTCCTACTTCGATACTTGTCCATCATCCTCCTTAGTAAATAAATCGCCTCTGTAGTGGATCTTCCTGGCATGAACCCAAATTGTCTCTCAGAAATACTAGTCTCCATTCTCAATCTATGCTCAATCACTTTTTCCCATAATTTTATTATGTGACTCATAAGTTTAATCCCTCTATAATTTGCACAATTCTGAATATCCCCTTTATTTTTGTAAATAAGAACTAATGTACTTAATCTCCAATCATCAGACATCTTTTTCGATCGTAAAATCTCATTAAATAGTTTACATAACCACAACACACATTTTTCTCCTAAACATTTCCAAACTTCAATCGGTATACCATCCGGTCCAACGGCTTTATCATTCTCTATTTTCTTAAGAGCTTCGCTAACCTTCGAGACTCTAATTCTACGATAAAATGATCTATTAAGTTCACATTCGCTAACTGTCAAGTCCTCCAAATCACAACGAGAACCTTTACAACCATCATTAAATAGCTTATAAAAATACTCTTCCCATATGTTCTTAATATCTCCCTCAGTAACTAAAACATTGCCAACTTCATTTTTTATGCATCTTACTTGATCCAAATCTCTCGACTCCTTCTCTTTATTCCTTGCAATCTTGTAAATCCTTTGTTCACCAGGCTTTGTCTCTAACTCCTTATAAAATCTCTCATATGCTTTAGCACGAGCATCATTAACTACCTTCTTAGCCTCCCTTTTCGCCAAACGATACTTTTCTCAATTGTCAGAATTATTGTCCAAGTGTATCGCCTTGAAATAATTCTTCTTATTATGCACCTTTTCTTGGACCTCCTCATTCCACCACCAAGTCTCCTTATCTCGTGGTCCAAAATCTTTTGATTCTCCTAAAATGGCTTTAGCAACCATTTCAACCTTTTTTGTCACATTCTCCCACATGATACTAGCATCTCCTTCTAACTCCCACACACTTTCCTCTAATAACTTACTTCTAAAAATCTCTCGCTTCTCCCCCTTTAACTGTCATCACTTGATCTTTCGATAAAAAACTATTCGAAGTTTTAGTTTTATACATTTCATTTGCATATCAAGAACTAACAATATATGTTGTGTAGTCACCCCATGCCCATAAATTACTTTGCAATTAGTATAGCGTCTTTTATCAATATTTTTTGTCAAGAAAAAATTGATTTGAGACCTATGAGTTCCACTTTTGTATGTGATTAAATGTTCCTCTCTCTTCCTAAAATAAGTGTTGATAATATTAATGTCGTATGCTAAAGAAAAATCAATAATAGTTTGTCCTTCCTCATTCAACTCCCCAAAATTAAAACCACCATGAACCCCTGCATGTGGTCCTGCCTCTTTACCAACATGTCCATTAAGGTCTCCCCAAATATAAACTTTCTCGATTGTTAGTATACTTTCAATCAAACCCTCCATATCTGCCCAAAACTTCTCCTTGAGATGTGATTCTGCTCCTACTTGGGGTGCATATGCACTAATAATGTTCATAGTCTCTTTTCCAACAATTACTTTTACGGATATGATTCGATCCTCAATCCTTTTAACTTCCACAACATTCTTCCTCCATTCTGCATCCGCGATAATACCAACACCATTCCTTCCCTTTACCTTACCTGTATACCAAAGTTTGGAACCATTTAACCTAATCTCTTTACTTCACTCTCCTACCCATCTAGTTTCTTGCAAGCATAAGATACTAATCTTACGCTGGTCCATTACTTGTGCCACCTCGAGGCGCTTCCCATTCAACGTCCCAATGTTCCAAGAGCCCAATCTGACCTTAGTCTCATGAACTAGCTTCTTTAACCGTCTCCGTCCATTAGAGTGCGATAGCCCTTGCTCATTTGACACTGCATTCAGGCGAGGATGCAGCGGCTCTTGCTCTCTTATCACTGTACCCGACCTGTACAGCGTGTTACTTACGGGTAACGGTCTAGCATTAACACAATATATTCGTTGATCCATGTTCATGAGATTCGACAGAGTTTTACGCTGACTGTCGGGGCCTAACACAACCCTCCTCCTTTATACGGGCTTAGGACCGGCTATAAAACATAGGCTGAGTTCATTATTAACACGTACATCATAAAATAATTTAATATACACCTTTTAACATCTCTATGTCTGTGCACTATAAAAAAACCTTATTGTGCGATTTGTTCCAGCCTAGAAATCCACAATTTTGAAAGTTTCTCTCTTTTTTCCCACAACCCTCCACTAGAATTAATTTTATTTATTGATAAATAAAAGCTCTCCACTATATTATATTGTCAGAAAAGTACACCCATCTTTTTGATATAATTAATTCTTTTAATGATCCTCGAGCTTTGATATATTTTCTTTCTAAATTCTGAATTCATTATAAATACTTTAGAATAAATAAATAAATATATATAGAGAGAGAGCGAGAAAGAGAGTAATGGGCGTGCAACGCTCATACGGTGAAACGCTGTGCAATGTCTAAAGTCGATTGATGAAATAGATTGCTCGCGAACGAACACGCCCAAACCACGAGCGTCTCCTCTCTCTCTCTCGATGGAAACGACGATGCGATCCCACGTCCCCCCATCTCCAACTGTCCCGAACTTAGCATCTCCGATTGCGATCTCCGCTCTCGACCCTACGAGTGCGAACATCGCCCCGATTCTCCGAACCGCGATCGAAATTTCCGGGCGCCTACCTGACCGCATTGTGAGCGCCGGTGGCCCCACATCATTCCCAACCCGGCGCGACCTCCCTTCCTCCCCCTATATGTATATGTGACACCCGATTCTTAAAAAAAAAGAAAAAAAAAGAAGTGGACTAGTACCTAACTGCCCCTAACTTCATGGAGTCCACGACGTAGCCTAATAAAAAGATAACTAAAGAAACCTAAGCGCCGGCTGATACCCATTTGTACATCGCTGAGGCAGAAGAGGAAAAGGGAGAAGGCCATCACACCCTCACACGTCGTCATCGCAGGGGACGCAGGGGATGTCGTGGACGTTGAGGACATCCACCGTCACGTTAGAAAGAACAAAATAAAAAGAGGTACACTTTTCTAAGAATTTTTCTTGGCCTGCTTTGTTTTTTTTTATTCAGCGCACAGCACCAGGATAAATCATGATTTGTCTTCTCGGCGAAAGGAAAATTATATATATAGTTATATGCGTTCGTCCCCTCCATGCCTTTGGTGATTTGACATCTATTACAGCCGGCACCAATACCTTACATTACTATATTATTAATCATATATGTTTAGATATGACCTCTACATGTCGAGTCTCATTTAGCGCCTTCAATCTCAGATGAAAGGACATAACTTAGTGTAGTGCCTAAGTGTAAGACTAATGCACAAAAAAAAAAATGCATTACATGCGTATGCACTAAAATGCATTACATGCGAGACATTAAATGCATATGTTCACATGCAATCCCATCTATCAGGTGCAAATGCAACCCAATTATAGGTGGATTAAATGCACTAAATCAAGTGCATTTCCATGGCAGCTAAACTATTGCAGGCCAGCTATAGTATCATGCGCATGTAGCATGGGATTTTCCATCTCAACATTATTTTTTTATATAGTTAGCACTTGTACATTTGTTTATGTAAAGCCCACATGATCTTATGCGACATTATTATTCTTTTTATTCTATTACATTATCAACGCTGCTGATTTTACCCATTATGATTTTATCAATGTATCTGATCTTACCATTTCTCTTTCATGATCGCTCGATGTCATTTATCCTGATTTGAATACTCAGTCTTATTATTCATGATCTTCGAATCTTGAATTACAAAGATAATTTTATGATGAATAAGATAAAAGATGAAAATATTAAATGAAGAGCTCTTCTTATGTTATGTTGACGACGGTCAACTTGGCCAAAAGGGAGTCGAAAGATACTCCATCGGTCCATATTAGGCGTTGAGATGCTCCGCCCTGACCAAAAGGGAGTCGAAAGATACTTCACCGGCCCTATTAAAGGGAGTTGAAAGACACTCCAAAATAAGTGTAACATAATGAAAATGTAAAGATGACAATGATTATGATGATGGGCAATGCCCAATGGTATTATGATCTTTTATGATGATGATTCTTAATCTCCTGATCAACTATCCCATATGAATTTAAAGATGATTATGCTATCTTTCTTGTTACACTTATCATATTATTATCAATCATGTCATTCTATTTCATGCCTCTTGATCATGATGTTATCGTACAAATCATATCTGCATGACTCTATCATTTATGACTATGTTTAGTTGATTATCTTTATGATGTCATTATTATTTATATGTCATATGATTATGATGTACTTGGCGTCAAAGCTTACATGGAGATTCATCTCCCCTGTGTATTCAATGTCACAGGTAACACTCTGTCACAGTAAAAAGATGATGGCGTAGACGACAGACCGAGCTCGTGGTGATCTTTGCACATGAAATCGAGTCTCTTCAGCTTTCTTTTTATTTTCATCGAGTTGTATTTATTTTATGCAAACTCTTGTGTTTATATTATTTGAGACTCAATTATGTTATCTTGTTAAGACTTCCGCACTAATTTTCTATTATATATTTTTTTAATCAAATAATAACTATTTTTTTCCTTCCGCAATTATACCTTTACCCTGTCAAAGTCTTATTTTGGTCAAATTATTGTACGTAAGCCACGTCCCGTAACGTTCCTGAGGTGTATTCGGCCACGTGGTGGGGTGCATTTCGGGGCGTTACAATATATATAAAGTATAATTCATAGTTTAGTTTCGTCTGGATGTGTTCAGAAGATAGAAAACTTGTCCTCGAAGAATTGTAATTTTTTTAGTAAGAAAATTACACAAAAGACTCATTTTTTTATATTTTGTTGTAAATATGGTCTAAAGTTTCGTATGTTTCATTTAAAAAAAAAAACGCCAATACATATTTTAGGTAAATATGTATAGCATCCACTTGATAGGATTTTTGTTATATTAGATTTACTGAATAATGGAAAGTTAGTAACTTTTATTCAATAAATTAAAGTTCACAAAATGGTATTTGTATATTTTTCCTTTTTTTTCTATTGGTCCATCACTTTCTTTTTTCCTGTTTCTCCTCCAATGGCAACTAAAAAGTTATATGACAGGGCGCCTATGGCGGACGTGCAGTCACCTTTTAGGCTGTGCCGGCCATGTTTGCATCAATAATTCACTTGTCATCAATTCTTCTATGTGGCTCTAACTCTCATCGCCGAGTTTGGCTAATAATTTAGTGACGTTCCCATACTTCATTATATTAGATGAAATTTTAAACGAAATTTTTTTACGTGCAAAAATATTTAAATTCGAAATCTTTTTATATTTACTGGAATTAAATATGAATAAGAGTTCATAAATGTAAGTGGATGATTGTTGGACATATACATTTTTATTGGGCTTTTAATGTGCAGTTATACAACTGATGCAATAAATGTACGTGCTTGCCTGTATAAAGCAAGTGTCCATGCATTATTTGCATGTTTTCTTCGTGGAGAGAGAGAGAGGGTACTGCACGGTGTTAGAGTGTTAGACCAGAGGCCCTGCACTCCGACACATATGCGTGTACATTCTCCTGCACAACACACCACCAGCGCTCCCCCTCTGAGACACCTCACTTGCTCCGCCTCCTCTGAAACACCTCACTGAATCTCTTGTCCCCGGCGATTTGCCGGGGACGACCCACCATCATGTCGGACCCCCTGGCGGTCCATGTGTCACCTTCCCCTGTTGTCATCAATGGTTCCTCCGCTGGCGAGGACCCCTTTCCCCCTCTTACCACGACTTCCACCCTCTCTAACCGTCCGGCGCCATCACTTCTTCCGACACCTAATACATTACCTCGTTCTTGGGCGGCTGCAGTGCGTGTACCTAGGGCAAGCCCCCAGGCCACCGTCTCCCAGCGTCAGCTCCGGGGACTTCAGGAGGCGATTACTGAAGAGGTTATCATACCAGCCTGCGATGTTGAAGAGCAATCTGCCGCGCTTCGTCTCTGTCTTCTCGGCCGCTATGTCGGCGACATGGCGGTGCTGCGGCAGGCCATCCCTAGCCTCTGGCACACATCTTCTCCCTGCTCGCTCTCTGCTGTCGGAAACTCTTACATTTTGTTCACCTTTGTTAACGAGGCTGACCGTTTGCAAGTTCTCACCGGCGGCCCCTGGGAGTTCGGCGGCTCTCTTCTGACGGTGGCTCAGGTATCTCCTTTCTTCCGCCCGGACGGTAATGACATTCTCGCCACCCTCACATGGTTACACTTTCCCGGCCTCCCTCTCGAACTCCACTCTAATCGCTCCCTTCGGCGAGTGGCAGCGGCTTTTGGCCTTGTCTTGCAGGTGTGCCTAGGGTCCGATGGTGCGCCGGAGCAGGTATGTGTGGAGCTCGATTGCTCGCGTCCCCTCAAGCAGGGCACATGGATTTGTCTCCCGAATGGCGATCGCTATCTGCAACGCGTTCTCTATGAGAATATTCCCACCTTCTGCTTCCGCGGTGGAATCATTGGTCACCGCTTCGAGACTTGTCCGGCTTCTCTACCTCCGGTCACGGGCGGTCGTGCACCGGAGGTTCTGTTGTATGGTCCCTGGCTTCGCGCTAGTCGGCCGACATCGACCGGACGTGCGCAGCCGGTGGTTCAGGACCGGCTTCCCGGCCTGGACCTGAACCGCCCTGCGCCGGCGGCTGAGCTACCGTTGGCTGCTCCGGTGCCGTGTTCCTGGGCTGACGTGACCGATCCGGAGCCTTCTGGGATGTGTGCCATGTCACCTATTCGGCCCCCTCTACAACGGTCACCTGTACACGCCATTTCATCAATCCGCCTCTCAAATCCGGAACCTTCTGGGATGTGTGCCACGTCACCAATCCGATGCCCTCTGCAGCGGTCACCTGCACATGCCATGTCATCAATCCGCCTCTCAACTCCTCAGTCCGGATCTGCGGCTAGGATGGCTTCACGTAATGCCAACAGTTGTGATCGTGAGGCAACTAGCACAGATCTAACGGCTACTTCGACTGCGATCCATGTGTCCCCATCTAACGGTCCTTATGTCTCCACAACAAACACACCTACTGGACACGTGGTAAGATCCTATCCTGGCTCCATTGCCGAGTTCAATCGTGGCTGTCCAATAACTGAACAAAACAACCTCGTTACTGATACTTCTCGCTCTCCCCATCTTGCTCTTCCTGCTTCATCTCCCCTCTCTGCTTCGGTTTCCCGAGATTCCCCCCTCCTTCCAGAACTCCTTCTCGCTTGCTACCGGAGAACTCCCTGCCCCGCCCTTCCTCGGTGGTCATGTCCTCTCCCCACCACCCCTCCACCCATCAGTCGGATCAGTCATATGTTGTGCATCATACCCCCTATTCTACTTAATTCACTCTGACTTTGCGGCTCACACTGCACGATGTACCTCTACGGCGGTCGTGCCGGAAGCCTCCTTGGAGGCAACTTCGGAGGAGGAGATCGAGGACCTCGACCTCCTACCGCCGCCGCGCACGAAAAAGAAGAAGTCCAGGGTGCTCAAGCCTCAGGCACCCCTTCCCTCTCTCAGGCCTCGTCGCACATCTTCCAAGCAGGGCGGTAAAGGTAAGGCGTCATCTTCAGCCACACCTATCTCACTTCCTTCCTCTCCTGTGCAGGTTGCCGATGCCGTTGGCGCGTCGGGACAAGTGACCTCCCACACCTCATGCGAATCCTAGCGTGGAACTGTCGCGGCGCGTTTCGGGCAAAGATTAGGGATAGAATGTGTAATCTTATTCGGTCTCATCGACCACATTTTGTAATTTTATTAGAAACGCACACAAATGTTGTAAAAACTAAACAGGTCATCAGGCGCTTCGGTCCCGACTGGGATGGCACTTATTGCGAAGCCACGGGGGCTTCTGGTGGCATCCTCCTGGCCTGGCGTGGCCAGGAGGCTCAGGTTACTCCGATCCTTATCTCTACTCATATAATTCATGCTGCGGTATCTTTTCATGGTTTTAATTTTCTCTTATCGGCCGTTTATGCTAGTACCATTGCATCTCTCTGCTCGCCTATGGAACGATTTAGGAAATATTGACACCTCCCAAACCCCATGGCTCCTTATTGGCGATTGTAACACCCTGTCCTCCCCCTCGGATAAGCTTGGTGGATCCACGTTCCGCCAGACGCAATCCATTAATGCTTTTAACAATATGATCACCACACACTCCCTCCTTGATGTCCAACCCTCTGGACTTCATTTCACATGGTGTAATAACCGCTCTGGCCATGCACGAATTTTGTGTTGTCTAGATCGTGTCCTAATTAACCATCACTTCATTAGCTCTTTCCTGAACTTCATGTTTACTACTCTTCCTAGATGTGCCTCTGACCACGCACCTCTGGTATTCCGCACTGACGTCAAACCTTGGCGCTCAAAAGCTTTCAAATATGAGCATTTTTGGCTCGCTCACTCTGCTGCCAAAGACATTGTCTCCCGGCACTCTGACCCTAATCTTACTATCACCCAATCCTTAAAGCTCATTAGACGTGACACCATTAAGTGGAACCGGGAAACTCTCGGCAACCTGGAAATCCAGGCTGACCACGCACTTCAAGATATCACTACCCTTGAGACCCTTGATGTTCAGCGGGGCATTTCTGATGGTGAGTTGGGACGATTGCGCTCAGCGTACCATCGGCACGCTGCCTTGCTACGGCAAATCAGTTTAAAATGGTGGAGTAAGTCTAGAGTCAATTGGTTGCGGCATGGTGATCGCAACACTCGCTATTTCCACCTCTCCACTATGATCCAACATCGACAGAATACTATATCCTCTATTCTTGACGACTCAAACAATAACATCGCTAACCCCGCACAGATTCAAACCCTCTTTGTAGAACACTACCATGACCTATGGCGACCCTCCCCCCAAACAGACATTCCTCTTGATTGCTGGCCAAATCTCCCATCTCTAAATCCTTCCTGGCATGCTTCCCTCCTAGCTCCCGTCTGTCATCAGGAGGTTTCGCATGCACTTTGGTGCATGCCTCCCGGTAAGGCTCCCGGACCGGATGGTTTCACCGTGGAGTTTTACCATTCCTATTGGGATATTATTGGGCCTAGGATAGTAAATGAAATACAATGTGTTTTCAATTCAAACTCCCTTCCCACTGAGTGGGCAAAAACCTCGCTCATTTTCATCCCCAAAATTAGCTACCCAGAAGAGTTAAGGACTACCGCCCCATTTCTCTCTGCAATGTCCTCTATAGGCTATTATCTAAAATCCTGGCACTTAGACTTCGCCTATAATGAACGAAATTATCGATCAAAATCAATCGGCATTCATTCCGAGTAGAGCCATACATGATAATATCCTAATCACCCAGGAGCTTGCGCACTCCCTGAGCTCGGGTAGGGGCAAGTTTATGATGATTAAGGCTGACCTTGAGAAGGCTTTTGATTGGGTTTCATGGTCCGCTGTAATCACCATTCTCAAGTTAATGGGTTTCCCTGAACCTTTTATAAGCTGGATAAATCTCTGTATTACCTCTCCCATCTTTCGCTGCATCATCAATGGCGAGCCTTCCTACGAATTCTCAAGTCATCGTGGTATCCGACAGGGTAATCCGCTCTCGCATACCTATTCCTTCTGGTAGGACAAGTTTTCTCTTCCCTCATGAACCAACACGTTAGTGCAGGTCTTATCTCCCCCTTCAAAATAAATACCTTCAGTTTATCTCACCTTCTCTTTGCCGATGACTTGCTCATCTGCCTCAGAGCCACAAAGAGGAATTGTACTAACCTCAGGACGATTTTACAGATTTATGAACACCTCATAGACCAACATGTAAACCCGCACAAGTCTGAACTATTTTTACCACCCATGAACACTCGCCGTCGTCAGCTCATTAGTGCCATCATTAATTTTAGAGTTGGTTCATTCCCTCTTTCTTATTTAGGCGTTCCTATCTCTCTGAAACATATTCCCTCCCGCGACCAGCAATATGTCATCTGTAGGATTTCCTCGCGCCTTGCTGGCTAGCGTCAGGGTGTTCTCAATCAGGCTGGTCGTACTACTCTTATAAAATCAACACTCACATCAATACCGATTCACTCCCTTAGTGTCTCTAATCTCTCTAGTAGTACCATTTCCTCTATCGAGCGCCTCTCCGGTCTTTCCTTTGGGATCCGGGTGGTGGCCGTCGAGGTAAGCATCTCATCAGCTGGTGTACGGCTCAGCTTCCCCCACTACAAGAAAATCATGATTTTCTGACGGATAATTTTCGACGGTTCTAAATCCGTCGCAATTTGCGACAAATTTTTCGACGGTTATGACCGTTGGAAATAATTTATATTATTATTTAATTTTTCGACGATTAGGAACGTCGATATTTCCCACGGATATCCATCCATCGCAATTTCCGATGACTTTTCCGACGGTTACGACTGTCGGAAATAAAAAAATTAAATTATGTATTTTTTATATTATTATTAAATTTTTTCGATGAATTTTCCGACGGTCACGATCGTCGGAAATAAAAAAAGTAATTATATAATTTATTATATTATTATTTAATTTTTCGACGATTAGGAACGTTGATATTTCTGACGGATATCCATCCGTCGCAAAATCCGCCGTAATTTCCGAAGGTCGTAACCGTCGGTAAATGTATAATAATATCGTATAAAGAGTATTTTATTAATATAACTAGCGACGGTCCAAACCGTCGCAATTACCGACAATTTTGACCATTGGTAACGATTACCGACAGTTCAAACCGTCGGTAAAATAAAAAATAAAAATTATATATAACTAAATATATTTTCGACGGTCACAATCGTCAGTAATTATAAAAATATTTAATATTTACGTTTTCGATGGCCAAAACCGTCGGTAATTAAAATTTCGTTATCCCGCTTTTTTTTTCCCTTTTCCCGCTTTCTTTCCACTTTTTCCCTTTATATATATTCCTCATCCCTCTTCTCTCTCTCCCTCCTCTCCTCTCTCTCTCCCGGCCGCGAGCACCCTCTCCCGCGCCGGACGCCGGCGACCCTCTCCTGCACCGGCGACCCTCTCCCGCGCCGGCGTATCTCTCTCTCCCGCTCCGCACCGGCGTCTCTCTCTCTCTCCGGCCAAAGGCCGCTGTCGGCCGGATCCGGCCGTGGCCGTTCGAATCCGGCCGCCAAGCGGCGGATCCAGCCTCCAGCGGCCGAATCCGGCCGCCGGGCGTCCGGATCCGGCCGCTTGGCGGCGGATCCGGCCCCAACGGCCGGATCGACCGGCTTGCGGTCGGAGCTGGCCGCGGCCCGATCCGGCCGCTAATTTTTTTTTATATTTAAAAAATTATTTGCGACGGTTGCGACGCCCTCCAAAGTTTTGACAGTTGCGACCGTCGAAAAGTTGCGACGGCTCGAACCGCCGGCCTTTTCCGGCCGTTGCAACCGTAAAAAATTTTGACGGTTCGGACCGCCGGCCTTTTCCGACGGTTGCAACCATCGAAAATATCGACGGTTCGAACCGCCGGGGACTTTTCGGCAGTTGCAACCGTCGGAAATATCGACGGTTCGAACCGCCGAGGACTTTTCCGGCGGTTGCAACCGTCGGAAAATTTCGACGGGTCGAACCACCGGGGACTGTTCCGACGGTCAGAACCATCGATATTTTCAACGGATCGATTCCGACTGAAAAACCGTCGGTAATTGCGTTACCGACGGTTTTCGGACTGATTACCGATGGTCCAGACCATCGGTAATCAACATTTTTCTAGTAGTGCCCGCGATCTTGGGGGCCTTGGGATCCGTAACATGCATAACATCAGACACTCATTGATCGCCCGACGTGTACACGGCCTTTTGAACAATCGACCCACCCTTTGGACTAGGATCATTATGGCTAAGTATGGTACCTTCAATCTCTGGGATCTAGCTCAGCAACGCCGCACCTCTGATTCATGGAAAAAAATCCTCCATTCCATCTCCACACTTAGAACCAGCTTCAAGAAATGTATTACTTCGGGTAACTCAACATCTCTACTTCAGGATCCCTGGATATTTACCACTCCTCTTATCTGGATGCCCACCTATATTAATATGTCGATTTCATTAGACAATCTTATGGTCGGTCACCTTATTTCTAATGGTGCTTGGAACCACACTCTCGTAGAATCCATCTTCGGTCCGATACTATGTTCAAGTATTGTTTCAATTTATCTTCCTATTACCGCCGATGATGACGCGTGGGTCTGGGTGAACGATACTTACGACTATGCAAATGCTAAGTCTGTTAGCTGCCGCTCTATGCCGCCGTCTCTCAGTGGAGGACCACCGTGGAAGCTTGTTTGGAAGATTCCAGCTCCCCCTAAGATTCACATATTCCTTTGGAAACTTCTCCACCTCAAACTTCCAACTCTTGATACTATACTTCTTTTTGATAACACTATTGATCCAACTTGTCCCCTCTATGGACTTCATCCCGAAATAAACATTCATCTCTTCTTTCAGTGCCCTGTTGCTATGCAACTATGGGACATCTTTCAAACTAACCTGAACATCCTTTTCCAGAATTTCCCCTCATGGCATCTTGGGGTTTGGATTCATGAGGGGGCCAATTTGGATCATCAGTCGAAAAATACTTTCTTATCGCTTTTTGCCCATTGCCTTTGGGGGATCTGGAATCTTTGCAATGAGATACACTTCAAATCACGACGTGTAACCATGGGTACGGTCTGTGAAAGGGCTTTGACAGGCTTTCATGATTTTGCTGACGCCCACGCTCCTGAGGCTCACTGCCCCCAGAATTCGCATGTGCGAGTTCGGTGGGAGACCCCTCTCCTCCGAGTTGGATTATCTTCAGCTCCGATGGCTCTCTTGGGCCAACCGGGGTGGGGGGTATTGGTTACCTTTTGCTTTCTCACACTGGCTCATTCATTTTTGCAGGTTCTGGATCCAAGACTACGTCCTCCGTGTTAGAGATTGAGGCATTTGCTCTACTCACTGGCCTCCGCAAATGCGCGCTCAATGGAAATTCGCATATCCAAATTTACTCAGACTCCGAATCCTTAGTCCACATCATCAACAACGCGCGGCAATGCCCCTGGCGCCTGAAAGGAATCATTACGGACATCAGAAGCACCTTAATGACTATCTGCCATACTGCTGTATCTTTTTGACCCCGTACCAGAAATCGAACTGCTGATTATCTCGCAAATTTTGATCGCATAAATCTTGGCGATAACTTTTGGCTGGACAGATCATCTCAGGATCTGAATCTATTTTTGTATTCTAACTCCCTTCGAGTTAACTAATTATTAATAACATCTCTTTTTTGAAAAAAAAAGGTCGATACACTTTTTTTTTCCACATCGGGTGTGCGCAGCTCAAATATCCAACTGTTAATGTCGGCTGCCATCCGGAGGCGCGTTCTTCGTGTGAAAGGACGTCTCCGTGCATGCAAATGTAAGAAAGTGCATGGCTGGAAGTGGGACGTGTGTTGGATTGTTTAAAGCATTTCTTTTCTTTTTTTTTTTGTGTTTTGACAAAATGCCATGTAATTTTTTCCTCAGACGCTTTGTTAAGTTATTGGTAGGGATGATAATATCTCCTGTCTCTTAAGAGGCCTCACGGGAAATTTTTGATCTAAACTTCGAATTCTGAAATTTTTTTTCTCACGGAGTCGAGTATGGAAAAAATATTATCCCGAACCCTCTTTTGAGGATCGGGATAGAGAGAGTAGTTCCCGCTCCGTCGACCCTGAATCCATACATCTAATCATCATTCAACGGTTCAAATTTATTAGATGCATATTGTTTGTACATGCATATCACTTAAATCCTATATATATATATATATATATCTTCACATTAAATTTTAACCATCCACTCTATCATATATATAACAAAAATACTAACTCCCTACTATATTTTCTTTCTTCCTCTATGGGACCATGTCGACTGTTCCATTTACGTTTTTTCTTCTACCTACGATCGAAGATTGACTCATCTCTTCCCTTTTTTCTCCACTTGACGGCCGATCCCTCCACCTGATGATCGATCCCACCAGCATGAAATCATCAAGAAAATTTTATATAAGTTTTCTTCCATAGATATGTTATATATTTGTATGTGATGATAAACTTAACGACTGTCGTAGAGAATTTTAGTTATACTTTTTTAGAATGACCACGTGATATTTATTTATAATAAGTATAGTAAGCTTGTACATATTTGATGTTTAGTGAAAATGTCAAATATTTTGATATTTATTCAAAGAATGCGTGCCGTCTTCAAATATGACATACGTTGCCCACGTCAAAATAAGAAATTGTTGCAAGTTTTCGCTAGAAATCATAGTCCAGTGAATAATATATAGATACTAAGAAGGCTAATGCTACTCGCATCGATGTGGGAAGTGGCAAAGTTAGTATAAGCAAAACAAAGTGCTACACTTGTGAAAAATACGATAATTTTCGCTGATGATTGCACTGAATCGAAAAAAGTTATAATTTTATGGTAGTTTTATTTAATGATAATGTTGTTTTGCTGTTGGAACTTGTCTTTTTATGGATTGAGATTATTGAAACAACTTATAGTGCAAGTAAAGAATAATTAATTCATTACATGACTTAGCCTAGAAGCCAAAGGACATAGTTGAAAATAATATGAAACTGTGAGTTAAAAATGATTATGACTTGCAAAATTTTCTTTTGCAATAGATAAATATTTTTATCTCATTCATACTATACCACTATTTTAAAATGAATATGTGTATAGTATATAAATTTGATATTTTGGACAAACATAGTTGTGTATTTACGTTTATCATTAAATTTCATATTTAATGACATTCCTTTATGAGAATTTTAAAAAAAAATGATTTTCTATGATTACTTTAAATATTCAAGTTGAATATTTATGTCATATGTGACGTAAATAAGTGTGCCAAAAGTTTTGGCTAATCAATTTGTGACATTTTTTAGGTTAATCAATTTGCAACATAAATATAGATTTGCTTGGGAATATATTTTCTTGCTAAAACTATTTTGCTTACTTTTGTGATAATGTCCAATTGACATGGAAATATGAAAATCGTTTATGAATAGAAAATTGCAATAATATATTTGTATTGAATGTCTAAGATTTTATATGATTTTTTCATCACATTTTCGCATTGTAAATCATACACATGATTTATCTAAGTTGTTAACATGAATTATTTTATATAAATTCATGAACTTAGATGGATATTCAATTATAATCGCAAGATTAATGCCTTGATGACTAAATTGATATTGAGAAATGGTTGAGACTTGTTCAAATAGTCTACTGATTGATGCGTAGAATGATGTAGTAAAATAAAATCGTTAGTAAGTGCACTAGTCGCTCAAGTAATATAGTAATAGGAGTAAAAAGTGTCGAACCCATGAGAAATATTATTAATAAAATATCTGATCTTATAAATTAATAGGAAAAGAAAAACATGGATTTTTGAAAATAGGTTTTGTAATTATAAAATAGATATGAAAAAAGATAATAATAATATAATATAGTGGTGCTGAAGTTAGGCTTGAAGATGAAAATAGATCAGGATAAATATTTGAATCATAAAAGATAAATTTAATTTTTAAAGATGGATTAGAGTTTTCCTAAAGTAATCTAACATGATTAACTTGCGGTCTCCACAATTGGCATCCCCTCAACTTAAGCATGCAGAACTATATTAATTTAATAAGAATTAAAGTCTCCACGATTGGCACCCCATCAAATCATATTAATATTAAGACGCAGTAAATTGGATTCCCTAAACTATCAATCACTCCACAAACTGGTATAGATTAATAGACCACACAAACTTGATTCTCCACACACTAGTTATCAAGTTTATGTCAATTGTTAATTTCAAATAAAATCAATTAATTTAATTCCACAAACTAGTAATTACTCAACTCAAAAATCCAAATAATTAAATCAAAATCACTAAGCACAATTAACTAATTGATAAAAAAAGATTAACACAAATAATATAGGGTCCAAAAAGTTTTTCTTCAATTAATAATCTCCTAAAATAATAATCCTAAAAACATAGAGTTCATCTTAGAAATATTGGAGAGATAATAAAATAATACAGAAAATCAAAAAAATTACACCCAAAGAGATAAAAAGGTTGAAGCTTCGGATCACGGGCAGATAGTCGAGCAGCCTTTGGAACTTGATCAGAGTCACGATCAACCTCCAGCTGTCGCACCTCTCTCCTCTTGGCCATAGCCTGCAGAGCTCATGACCATTACACTCTCGGTCGAATTTAAATTCATTGGATAAAAGTTGATATGGTCTCGGCCAAAATGATAACTTCTTCTAATCATTACGCTCAAAATGTTAAACTCTTCTTATCTTTACTCCCTTCTTTTAATCTCGGCTAAAATGATAAGTTCTTTCAATCATTATGCCCAAAATTACGTCATACATCGATTGTTGACCAATAAGTTCCGGCCATGCATGGATTACTTCATATTACGCCCACAAAATCAAGTTGCGTTTCTTTAGCCACGAAGGATGTTGACGTAAGATTTATCCAATTAAGGTGATAACCTCAATTTTACGCCCAACATGATAACTTCTCGGCCATAAGATCTTGGGAGTAAAGATCATTCTTTCATCCCTATGTCGCCCAATGATTTCAAGCTGTAATGATAAATCTTCAACTGTGACACTTCAAACTCTTCTCGATATTTACTCCTTAAGATAACATCTGATATGTTTACCCCTTATCTCATTCTGCGTTAATTCGACTTGCCTGCAAAATAATTATAAAAATTAAGTAAATCCCTCCTTAGTTAAAATATTCAAAGCATTAATAATCAAAATCGATAAATCCGGAATTATGACTAAAAATGATCTAAAATAATGCATGTCATGATCAAATTATAGAAAAATCAATTAAAATAATAAACTAAAATATGTTATATTTTGCATGCATCAAACTCTCCCAAGCTTAAAGTTTTGCTTGCCCTCAAGTAAAAATTCAAAAAGCAAAGGCTCAAGAGAGTTCCATCGTAGCCGCCATATTATCTGACTAATTTTCTCACACAGTTCTTCTGCACACCTACTACTTAACATCTTACCACTTTTCATGCACTTAGCTTTATAGAGGGTCTAACACAAATTTAAACAATCTCAAATTTAGTCTTTTAGAAAAATAAATAGCGCCATCAAATAATAGCATTAATATTGAACACATAAGTACTAATTGAGCTTAATTTTCATCTTTTTTTGACATTAACATGCTTTTATTTTCAATCATTTAAAAAGTTCTAATATTCAAGCAGAATTGCACAAGGAAGTCCATCTAGCGAGCTTTGATTCTCAAATCAGATGGCTTTAGGGCAATAGGTGATAAGGCACCCATCGAGTTTACTTACCCGAACAACTAAGGTTTTGAATGAAAAGTTCGAACTTAGGCATGATTCAGTACTCCTGTGCTTCTCCATATTTCACAAGATAGTCCTTGTAGTAGGTTTTCGATCGACGGATCCCAGAGTAGTTATCCTTAGGTCGCCAGGCATGAACCCATATGGATCTAATTACCCAAACACACATTGATTTCGGATAATACTTTTGTACCTACACATAACTTTATTAAATTTTTTTTTGCAACACATCTTTTTTTTCACACATTTTTTTAAGTTAAAGGAGTATTTAATATGGTCAATAAAAAAGGCTACTACTATCAAGACTTAAAAGAAATAAATAAAAAGGGATGAACATGATTTTGTCATCTAGACATTCATAATTCTATTTAACATAGGCACATAGTCCATAAGTTTAATACTGAAATAGAAGCGATAAGAAAGAAAAACATTCAAATTTCATCAGTTAACGACATGTCTTTAAACTTTTACTAAAAGATAATTAAAACAATAAGACGAAAGATAGTAAGATGGTAGCAAAAATAAATGCATGCAATGGCATTTTTTTTGGAAAATTTTCAAATTTTCATTTTTTTTGATAAATGCATACATAGGAAAATAAAAAGAAAACTAACGAAGGATGCAATGCATGAAATGTAAACTCCCCCAAGCTTGAACCAGGCATTGTCCTCAGTGTTAGGCCAACAAGGGAAAGAGATACAAATTCAATAAAAAGGAAAACTAAAGAAATAGGAAAATGAAAAATAAGGAAGAGGAAAAAGACACAATCGAATTTACTGTCATTGTGATGGCGAAGGTGGGTGGTAGCCAAAATGCCCATGGCGCATATGATAGTCGTGGATGCGCCTCGTCATGCGAACCTGCTGATTCTAGAGGGATTCGAAGCAGCCCTGACATTCCTGCATATCTGTGAAGTCTGCTCGAATGGTGGTAAACTCTTGGGCCTGTTGGTGTTGCTCTTCTATAATAGCGTATAACTCCTTTGCTTGGCGAAGCTGCTCATCATACATAGATTCACATAGATTTTGCATGAAAGCATAATTAGGCTGAGGTGGCGGAGGTGGATAGTAAGGCTGCTCAGGGGGTGAAGTAAAAGTGGGCTCTGGTGTTAGAAAATGATTCGGCACATGTTGTGGCAGTTGGGGCTGCGGAGGAGAATAGTATTATGTCCGCTCATGTGGAGACGAATAAGTGGGCTCAGGTACCTATAGAAGGGCAGACACTTCCATTGGATCATGTTCCTCATAAGGAGTGATTGGTATGAATGAGGAATCAGAAGAACTCTCTTGTGCTAGAGATGGAATCGGAAAGGGTACCGACATATAGAGTGAAGGGGCTACTGTTGCACGTTGGAAAGCTGCCGGTGATGCAGCATGAAAGACTTGTGGCTACTTAAAGTACTGTTGGGCTACCACATAATTAGTAGAATCAAACCTGGAGAAGGTTTCATCCTGGTATGGCTGATCGACAAATCTAGATGGTCCTACGGGTGAGATTAATGGAGCTACGACTTGCCTAAAAGGTAGCCAATTATTTTGATTAATTGGCATAAAAGCATCCCGATATGAGCAAGGCACCTCCTAGTTTTGGCCTTTAAAAATAAAAACTTTGATCCTTGAGTTGTTGGTCTTTAGAAAACCTATAGCATGAATGGTCTTATGGGTGAGGTGGGTGTTTCCTAGCACAACTTCGAGATCATCCAGGTCAAGTTGTAAGTGCTGAGCAATAGGTGGATAAGGGCGTCCATATTAATGCTGCCGCCATGATGAGTAATGCGGCGTTGGAATCGACGAACGATGAAGACACCCACATTAACCAGAATTCTTGGAGCATGCTGTGGATGAGGTATAACTCTCCCTCTGAGACGACACCATCATTATCATTGCGCCCACTTAAGGTGTTGCTCAGCATTGTGGATGAAGCACAGAACATGATTCTAAATTGAGTTTTCTTTAGCTATGTTCCAGACCAATCAATATTCATCTGTTATCTATTTCCAAAAAGTTTCGGCATCAAAGTCAGTAGGTATATAACGAGATCCATGGTTAGGGAATCCATATATATTATTAATTTCTCCTAGAGTGAGGGTAAAGGGTCGCCCATAAAGTTGAAATGAAATCGGGGCTAATCATAATTTCTGCCATCTAAATTAAAGACCTCCAAGGATGAGAAAAATTTCAGAATTAGTACTTCATAAGTTGGCAATTAGGAATGCACAAATTCAGAGAGTCCAATCTGAGAAAATAATAAATGAATATCTGTAAGTAAATTATACTCCCTGAGCATTTCAGTATTTGAAAATCTGGTGACATGAATTCGAATCCCAGACATCCGTTCATATCGGGCTTGATACTCAGGCTTAGTCCAATAGTAGTCTCCGTGATAAGAAATTAGTTGTGAGGGCTGTGGATTTGGATGTCGCCGTTCGCGACGTCCCCTCCATATATTAGCAAATCACCTAATTTTGATCAGACTGTCGAGCAATAAAAAAAAGTGTTGGCTCGGCGAGCTTGGCGGCTGAAGTCTCGGCCATAGTATGTGCCGGCCGTAAGGAAGAACAGCTACTCGGTGAATGAAGAGGGCTCGTTTAGTCGATGAAGTGTCTCGATCGTGATTCAATGAAGAGCTCAAAGTGGTAGATGACTCGGCTGTAAAGCAGAGAGAGGGTAATGGAGTGGGCTACAATGCTGTTGTCGGTGAAGTTGGCGGCTGAAGTCTCGGCCGTAAGGAGGAAGTTGATGAAGAACCACGGCCGGTCCATGTCAGTGGAATATTGGCCTTGACTCAATGACCGTGAAGTTTGTGGCCGTAAAGAGGAATAGGGGCATGGCAGTGCAGTGATGAATGTCGACAGTGAGAGGGCGTAATGAAGACTGGCAATAAGACTTCAGCTCTCGTCCGGGCATAAAGGGTGGTGGTGCTGATGATCTGCGAAAGCATGAGAGGGGGTAAGATTTTATAGATGAAAGTTTGGGGGTGATACGTGATCCGGCGTGATGGCGCGCAGTGAAGGATAATGTCGATTGAATTTGGGGCGCCAAACCCAACAATATTCATGTAAAAGATCGGCCGATTTCCAAGGGTCCGTTTCGCCTTGTCATGTCTGGCATCCTGGCATGGAGTTTGGCGCCTTCTCACGTCCGTGGTCAGCTGGTGGGCGGTGTGGAAGGGCGTAATGGTCTTTGATGAGTCATTTCGTGCCCTATTGTGAAGTCCCATGGAATCCGATTCGACGAGTCATTGCTGCATGTCGTTATCGGGTGACGCTCGGATTGTCAGACTTTGGCGCCCTGCTACGTCGTCTCGCTCGTTTCTCCTTGTCATGTCCGAGGTCAGGTGCCACTTATGTGCCCCGACGTATTAATTCATGCATGCATAGTGCTCGATCGATGTACCCAAAGGAATGATTAGCCGAACTCCGCTCCGTGCACAAAAAAGAAATATTAATTAGATGACTCCATTATTAAAATAAAATAAAATGTCTACTTCAAAAAAATTAATAAAATATCACCCAACCTATTCTATCTAGCTAAAGTCAACAACTGATTAAAGACTAATCTAAAGAGAAAAAAATAGTTCTGATTTATAGTCGTCAGCTTGACTTAGTCCTGATGAAGATCAAAGCCTATTTTGCTCTTCTCCCCTTGGATTTTTTTGTGTTGCTTGGGAGAGAGTCCAGTGTACGTCCAGTCAGTTGTGTCGCCATCTGGCCCAATTGCCTTTCCAAATTTCGAATTGATGCATCCTGACTAGTGGCTCTAGACTCCATATCCTTTTGCAATGATTGCATGGTGTCTATAATATGTGCCATCATCTCCTGCATGTGATTTGATGATTGATATTGAAGAGCGTCATGTTGGTATATAGTCTTTTGGTGGACCAGAAGGTTGGCCTTGATTTTGATTAAAGGCAAACTTTGGTTTGTGTCTCCAACCATAATCGTTGCTCCTAAAAAATGGGTTGGAAATAAAGTTAGCATTTTCAAGTTGATTTGAATATGAAGTGTTACCTGTAGGACAATAATTGCTTGAATTTCCCATTAGTGACATCATTTGCTCAAATTTTTTATTAAGTGACTCCAACTACCATTACTTTAGAAGATTGGACTCCTTGTGCAATATGTACATCATGAGTTTGACAAGTTTGTCTCCTTTCTTGACTTGACTTGAGGGCTATAACTTCAATAATATCCTGTATCTCACTAGGGCGTTTAGATCCCAACATCCAACATTGTCCCTCCTACTGATTGGTCGAGCTTATCTTGATATGCAACTCGCAATCCATGGTAGAAATCTTCCACCACTTGCCACTTTGGAATTCTATTATCGGAACTCTGGCTAATAGTTCCTTATATCGTTCTCAAGCCTCATATAATGTCTCATCATCATCTTGAACAAATGCTATTAACTCTCATCGATATTTACCTACTTTTTGTGGTGGGCAATATTTTCCAACAAACTTTTCTACTAGCTCCAACCATGAGTGAACTAATCCTGCAGGCAAAGTTTTGAATCACGTAGAAGCTTTGTCACGTAAAAATTGCGAAAATAATAAAAGACGAATAACTTCAATAGAAACATTATTATTTTTAAAAGTGCTCAAGGTGGCCAAAAATTTGTCAAGGTGGTCATGGGGGTCTTCATGTAGTCCTCCACCAAATTGTGATGCTTGTATCATCCGATTGCCGGATTGATCTCAAAATTGTTTGCATTGATTTTAAGCAACACAATGCATGATTCTCGGTCACTATATTTGGCCGAGACATACTCCCTCATAGAAAGTTCTTCATCTTCCCGTCGATTATTTTGTGGATGCACTATTTCATTTTGTTGCTCCTGTCTCTGATTGTTACGTACTTGTTCAGTCATTCTTTTGATATTTCTTTTTAATCGGCAAACAGTTCTTTCAATTTCAGGATCAAATTTTAAAAGCGGATTTGAACTCCTGGTATGATGTCTGGGATTATCAGAAGATTACAGGATTAGTTGTGATTAGATCTTGAATAAAACCTACAACAACTAAGTGTCAGAAAATAAATATAAAAATATAAAAATAAAAAATAAAAAATATATACAAATATAATACATGCAGATAAAGAGTTACAATTAATCAATAAAGATTTAACTTGTTGGCAATGACTATTTTCGTGATATACAAAATGAGTCGAAAATATGAAAGAATTGAATATGAATCGTTCGACTGAAATTAAATTCCATGTAGATTAGAATAATAGAAAATATCATAATAAATTCTGGCCGAAATTCGACAAAAAGATATAAGTTGAATGAATCATAGAGTAAAAAATAATACCAAAATGTTTAAAAAATTTAATCACAAGTTACTTGTCCAAACGTTTTAGAAAACACTTCGAGATTGAAGACGTAAAATTTTCAAATGATAGTGTCGTCAAAACACATCTGAAAATAATTATATTCAATTTCTTAACTGTCGGATAATAATAAAACTCGACAAGGCATTGAATAAAACTCTATAAATGATTGGGGGCCAAACCGAAACCCGATATTAAATTAGTGACAAATACTAAAAATTTATCATCACGGCCGAACATAATTAAATCGACACTTGGGCCTAAAAATTAATCAACTCCTTGCACACAAAACTCTAGGCGTAAAGAACCAAAATGATGTCGACAACTTGATTCACTTGGCCGCAAAATAGAAAACTATCAAGGCTTCGGCCGAAATAAAAATTGAATGAAACTTGAAAGTCATGTATTAACCCAACTCTTACGTGTAACTGAAGTCGACAAATTGATCATTACGGCCGAGAAAGAATAAAAGTCATACCGGGCATAAATCATATATTAACCAATGTGAATTAAGTCGAAACGTGATCCAAATAGGGCGTAAAACATAAACCACATATAAACTGGCCGAAACAAGGTCAAATCAACATTGTATGCATTAATCGTGGCGTAAAACAAGGTTCAGAAAATAAAAAACATGTCAGCCACAAAACATAAAGAGCTAAAAAAATCAAGAGTCACAAATCATCTGATAATATTTCTAGTAAAACAAATGAAAATTAACTACGGCCGAAAGTCAACAATAATTAATTCAAAATCAATTGATAATGTCGTTACCTCTTTATCTGCAAGAAGAAAGATGTTAAATTATTTACACATATATAAATAATTAAAAAAATAGTACAATAATACATATTTACAGAAAAAAAGGAATTATAGAAAAATTATTTACATCTCCTAATAATTTCAGAAATCAATTAATAAAATATTCTCCGACAACGACGCCAAAAACTTGATGCGTAAAATGATGTAGCAAAATAAAATCGCTAGCAAGTGCATTAGTCACTCAAGTAATATAGTAATAGGAGTAAAGAGTGTCGAACTCGAGAGAAATATTATTAATAAAATATCTGATCTTATAAATTAATAAGAGAAGAAAAACATGGATTTTTGGAAATAGGCTTTGTAATTATAAAATAGATATGAAAAAAATAAGATAATAATAATATAATATAGTGGTGCCGAAGTTAGGCCTTAGGATGAAAATAGATCAGGATAAATATTTGAATCATAAAAGATAAATTTAATCTTTAAAGATGGATTAGAGTCTCCTAAAGTAATTTAACATGAGTAACTTGCGGTCTCCACAACTGGCATCCTCCCAACCTAAGCATGCAGAACTATCTTAATTTAATAAGAATTGAAGTCTCCACGACTGGCATCCCATCAAATCATATTAATATTAAGACGTAGTAAATTGGATTCCCTAGACTATCAATCATTCCACAATCTGGCATAGATTAATAGACCGCACAAACTTGATTCTTCACACACTAGTTATCAAATTTATATTAATTGTTAATTTCAAATAAAATAAATTAATTTAATTAATGAATTCTGAAATCAAATAGTCCACAAATTGGTACTCAGAAATCCAAATAATTAAATCAAAAGCACTAAGCACAATTAACTAATTGATGAAAAAAGATTAAAACAAATAATATAAGGTCCAAATAGTTTTCCTTCAATTAATAATCTTCTAAAATAATAATCCTAAAAACTTAGAGTTCATCCTAGAAATATTGGAGAGATAATAAAAATAATACAGAAAATCGGAAGAATTACATCCAGAGAGATAAAAGGCCGCAACTTCGGATCACGGGCAAACATTCGGGCAACCTTTCGGACTTGATTAGAGTCGCGATCAACCTCTAGCTGTGGCCTCTCTCCTCTTGGCCGTAGCCTGTAGAGCTCATGGCTCACCGTAGAAGAAAATCACACTTTAAAGCACGAGTTAGATTGATGGTTTCATCCTCTATTTATAGGTGCAAAAGAGTCTTCATATTGATCACAGACGTAAATCGTATGGTCGAATTTAAATTCGGATAAAAGTTAATACGGTCTCGGCCAAAATGATAACTTCTTCTAATCATTACGCCCAAAATGATAGACTCTTCTTATCTTTACTCCTTTTAATCTCGGCCAAAATGATAAGTTCTTTCAATTATTATGCCCAAAATTACGTCATACATCGATTTTTGACCAATAAGTTTCGACCATGCATGGATTACTTCATGTTATGCCTACAAAATCAAGTTGCATTTCTTTAACCATGAAGGATGTTGACGTAAAATTTATCAAATTAAGGTGATAACCTCAATTTTACACCCAACATGATAACTTCTCGGTCATAAGATCTTGGGGTTAAAGATCATTCTTTCATCCCTATGTCTCCCAATGATTTCAGGCCGTAATGATAAATCTTTAGCCGTGGTACTTCAAACTCTTCTCGATTTTTACTCCTTAAGATAACATCTTATACATTTACCCCTTATCTCATTCGACGTTAATTCGACTTGCCTGCAAAATAATTATAAAAATTAAGTAAATCCCTCCTTAGTTAAAATATTCAAAGCATTAATAATCAAAATTGATAAATATGAAATTATGATTAAAAATGATCTAAAATGATGCATGCCATGATCAAATTATAGAAAAATTAAATAAAATAATAAACTAAAATATGTTATATTTTGCATGCATCAATGATGAAAATGATATAGTTATGTGACTAACTATATTTTGCAATTATAAGCGTTGCTAATACGATGACACCATAATCTTCTTGAATGTATGGCACAAATAAATTTCCAGTATTAAATTTGGAATGTCGTTATTAATGCTACATAAATACTGAAATAATAAGTAGAAATATGACATTCATGTATATATTTTCTTAGTTGAACGAGACTAACATCTTCACTTTAGAAGTTGAAGATTCAGAGTTGACAATGCATGCTGATTGATTTGTGGTTTTTCCATATTCTATTCTCACACCTCATTCCAAGCGGGAGCAATTCACAGTCATTAATGTTCATTTATTGAAACATATGAATTGTGTTTCACGTTGTCAATGTAGAATAGCTATATGAAATAAACATGAGCCTTAAATAAATGATGGAAGTTCTCTCGTGCCTAGATCAAGACAAAGGATTAATAATGCAAAGTGTTAAAGTCTAAAGAAGAAAATCAAGTCAAGACTTGTTAAATCAATCGTCTTGCTGAAAGGCAAGTGTTTGAAATAAGTCGAAAAGCAACAGTCGCAAAAACAGTGCTGACTACAGATAAATTATTATATTTTTTCTCTTGTTCGTGAAAAATCTAGCTATTATTTTCACATATGTATTAGATGAAAATTACATAGAGCTATCAGTATGCTCTATTGTAAAAGTATTGAGCACAACATGTAGCTTGCGACGATCCATTTAAGGATTTAGTGTTCATCTAAAAAATGGTATAAGTATCATTATGTGTATATTCATTTTTTTATGGATAAATATGTCACTATGACATTATATGTGAAATAATATTATGTATAGCTAGAAGTAATAAGGGATTTCTTCTATTAATGAATAATTTAATGTATTTCTATAGAAATGATATGGGTGAGACAGTCATTCACACCGGATGTAAAATTTAAATAAGAATTGTTCAAGCAAATTTATTACTTTGTAGCAAGAGTTGTCTATCATAAAGACGAATTGAACATTCTATGAGAAACTCTATACTCACTGGTACCCTTATTAAAAGAGATAATTTTAAATCTCACTACTTTTTCTAAGACTCTATAAATAATGAAAGAAAATTTCCTTTTGTAAACATAGTTAGTGATCAGACATGCACAATAAGTTAAGCAGTTTGATATTTGTGTTATTGGTCAAATGAGAAATTTACATATTTATACAGGGCGCCTATATTAGATGGTGATTAAGAGAATAATGAGACACCTTATGGGCATATTGACTCTTATTTTGCGCTATGATGGAGATCGAGTTATAGATTTGCTTAATAAATAGACGCCTATTAAGAGAGTGATATTAACAAGCAAAAATTTATCTCCAATTATGTCTTCATGTTATTGAATGACATATTGCGAAGTTTAGCTAAAATAAAATTATATAAAGTAGTCAACTATAAAAATTGAGTTTGTGTTATACTCAATGATGGTGTGAAGCCCTCTAGTTAAGTAAATTTTTTTTGTTCCTGTATTGACAATGGTCAAATATGCTTTTTGTTGAAATAAGTATATCACTATTGCTTGATAAAAAGGATGAACCATTGTAAGGGAAAACACATGTCTAGTATGTCTTGACAATGTGAAGAAGATCAGTATGAGATACTTATGAAGTCATGTTTGCATGTGATAATGTATTCTAAATCTTCTTATGATGGATAAAATTATGTTAATTTTATTCTGAAGTTAGTTAATGATTTTGATAATGCATGTAGTGTCACGACCCAGATTTCAACCGTGGTTTAAATCAGAGTTCGCGACTCATTATAGACAATTACATAAAAATGAGAAAGATAGCAAAAATGTGATGTAAATATTTTTTTAAAGCATAAGAAATAAAAATAGATCATTAAATAAATTACACAATATGTGATGATCATTTTAGAGCAAAAGAATACTCCTTAAGTTTTACATTTCATCAAAAGAACTTTTCCATCTTACAAGATACAAAATAACACTTCTATAATTTACAAAATCAGCTCTTTCGACATCCTAATAAAAGGACGTGAGAATAACTTCCCTCAATACCTTAGCATCAATAGATATACTCCCTGCTAAGATTACCAACTCGCGCAGCCCAAATAAGTATATTAATCTGAAAAAAATGTTAGGAACAATAGAGTGAGCCGAAATAGCTCAGTAAGTTGATAACTCATAGCTTATGTGTTACCAACTAATCAATTTGGAGAGACATAAAAAATGAAATAATCATAAAATCAAAATATGTATTTCATACATTTAATAATTACATATATAACATACTAATTAGAAGCATCGCACTCAACTCGTAACCAATATGATATAAATCATATCAACATATGTATGCAAATGCAACACTCTCATATGAATACTCGAATCACCAACTGGCCAGTGGTCGGTAGGTGGACTCTAGAGGTGGCTCCTATCGCGATCAGCGATGTAGTACTTAGCTCTATTCTACCTCATCCCTTTCGGAGAACATATCATATAGTGATAGGTGGACTCTAGAAGTGACCCCTACGAATTCTAGAGGTGACCCCCATCGCGACTACTCATGATGCATCACTTAGTTCCGGATGACACTTAACTCTAACCTATCTCATCCCATTATTAGAGAATAGAATGATGGATTTGACTCTAAAGGTGACTCCCATCGTGATCAATGATGTAGCACTTAGTTTCAACCATCATATTTGCAGATGCAAGTAGATGTAGATAGATGCAGATGCATGATTCATTAAATAACAATTTATATCTCGAATATCAAAATATAAAACATATCGATCATCCCTTTGAGCGAAACATGATTGAACTTTACAATAGCACTTCATAAACATTTCACACACACTTTTTAAGGTGCAATCAATTGGTTGATCATTTCGACATGCTTCTCATAAGAACTTTTTCAAAGATATATAAATACATATAAGATGATCATATCCAATATCCATTCAATAAAAAAAATGATTGCATTTTATAAAACCAATTCATTACATATCATATATGCTTTTCAAATCGATTAACCATTCCAATATAATTTTCATAAAAGCATATTTGATTTATATCATAGGCAATGCCACACCGAAGTCAAAAGAGGTGAATACAAAGAGTAAGATAAACCAACTTACCTCTTATGGCAACCGAAAGACTTTTCCCTTTTTCCTTTCCCCGATTACTCTTCCAATCCTATAACATTCTTATCAATATTATGGAATGCATGCCAACATGTCCTACAGGGACCCAACAATGATGCCCTTAGCTTTATAACTTAATTAATTGGTCAATCATAAGAGTTCATCTTGTACCCTAGCAGATTGCATGTCTTGTGAAGTAAAATTCATATCTCTTAACATAATTAATAAAATCGAATGATTCCAATTTTACTTAACTCTATATTACAAAAGCCTTAATGTATCAAAGTTTCAGATCTTATTTCATTATGATTTGTTCTTAGGAAAATCAATATTCAACCTAACTATCATGTTATTTTTGTGTTCTGACAGTTTGAGTGACTTTGCTTTCATGATTTCCATAAAAGAGTAAATATCACATGTTCTAGTAGTTCTAATTTTTCTCCAAAATTAGATTTCCTAAGGTACAAGTCATAAAATTTCTTGGATTTATATCTATCTAGATTGAGGACAATAAATTTAACAAACACTAGCTTAATCTGACCTGAGTTTCATTTTGACAGACTGATTAGGGTTCGGTAAAACATTTATAACTTTCTCCACACATATCATTTTTTAGTGATTCCAATTGTAAACGAATTCGATACATAATTTGCTAAATAAGGTAACAATTTAGGCAAACAGAATGATAGCACCTTAAAGAAATGAACATAAAGTTCTCTACATAGATTGAATTAACTTGATTTCAAATCTCAACAAAGGTAGATTCAGAGGAGATCTATCAGAATAAATTTCATAATTTTTGGATCGCCTGAAGGTATGGAAATATGTCACTAAATCTTTAGAAATCAATTGAACATGACTAGGGTTAACCATGCTCATGAACAACATGATGTTTGCCCCATGATTAGCTAAGACCCAAGAATGAATGAAAGATTTTCAGAAAGACCCTAATTAGTAATTATGTAATTAAAATCCATAAAGGAATCAAATAAGACATAATTCCAAAGTAAATGGTTTTGCCTTTTCCTTTTACTTATTCATTTACTTAAGAAATTACATGTAAATAAGAAACTACCCCATATTTGGATTCAAATAAAATATTTATAAAAACAAATAACCAAGGAATTGAAATCTAAAATTTTGCCCAAAGAACAAAATCGTGATCTCACAGATTTTTCGATTTGACATTTATGTTTTACCTAAGTAAAACACCTCCTAAAAATTATTTAAAATCACATTTAAAATTCTTTGATATATAAGAACAATATCAGCACTTTAATTTTCTTAATTTCAATATTTTCAAAAATCATATTTTAATGCCTTGAACGAATTTTCACCAATTTCAACAATCAAACACTATGAGTTATAACTCACGCCTTAACACATATATCATTTTGCTTATCAACAATACGATATAATATTAAACCATGTGATTATATGTGAATTAAATTTGGGATATTACATCTAGAGTATGTCAAATTAAGCATGAGATTACCAGTCACACGGATAATTGCTTCGACGCTTATTGTATAGCGAACATAGATAAAATAATTTAGATCCAGATATATGATCTAAGATCGCCTTGATATGTTCGGGAGGATGACACAAGTTTATATATAACTCTATGTATCATGACAAGAGAAACCAGATGTGAGACATTGTGACGCCAATTCTTGGACGACTAATGGGAGGACTCAGGTCAGCATCACGAGTAGACGTCTGGACTCTAGTTTGTCTGGTGTTTTGAGTTTATGACATACGCTCCTTAAGTGGGAGTCTCCACTGTAGCACTTAGTTATGTACCTTGTATGCTAAGTCGACTTTAAGACTTGACGAATACTTTATAGTTTTTCGTCAGAGTATGAGTTTTTAAGAAGTGAACAAGTCCGGAGATTGCCTTTAGACTCTTGAGAAACTCTAATTTCATCATCATTTATTGGAATAAAGAAAAAGTCAAGTAAAATCAATCAAATGAACTAACAAAATTAAGGAGCTTTGGAATGCTTATTACACTAAAAATAATTTGCAATTTCACATGAAATTCGTGGAAAATGATTTTTCACTAAAAAAGTTTGGCGGAAATGAGACCTAACGAAATAATTTGTGAAAGCTTTTTATTCATCATGCAATATGGAAATGTTACTTTACCTGCAATCATTTAACCATATAACATTTGATGTGTAGAGAAGTCATTATTTGTCCATATCAAATGCGTCTTTTAAGATAAATTTTTGTTTGGCTCACACATCATAAGTTCGAACACCATTCCATAATTCTTTTAGCTCATTTTAATAATTCTTTTATCTCATTAATAGGAGATTGCAAGTATAGATCTATCTTATGTTTGAAATTGTGAGGGCTAGTGATAATGCATGTCGAAAACATATATAGATTAAGTTATACATGCTCCTATAGAAAAATTGTATGGAATAACTATCATCTGACAATAGGAATAGGGAGATGACACATGTAAGTACAGTGTAAAATCATCTACTCACAATCTATCTTATATTTCTAGAATTGTATGTAAATTCTGGATATATTTGACCAAAATATTTTCATGCCTCACCATAAGATATCACATGTTGTCTTATGACATACCATTTCATTTGTGACATTGAGACAAGTAATGCTTTCTCATGTCTTCAAGTTCGCTCTTATTTTATCATCTATTATTGAAAGAAATTTGTAACGTTCAAGAGCAGAAAATTTTCATTCCAATTAATTTGTATCGATCCAAGACCAAGTTTAAAACCTAGTCTTTTTGTTTTATAATAATTTTTAGGATTTGAAATGCCATACAATGTCACTTCCTTTAATATTTCCATAAAATATCAAACCATGCATGTGAAATATTATGATTAGATTTAATATTTATCATTCTAACATCTAATAATAATTCCAAATGGTTTTCACACCCAAGCCACAACGATTGATTTGAGACATTCAATAAGTAAAAAGTTCTCATGCTTCTGGATGTGTGACGACTATTCTTTGCGCTCTTGAGAAACTGTAATTTCATCATATTCAATTGTAGTAGAACACCAAGTTCTGGTATGTAGAAACAACATATCAAGACTAATATTGTGAATTTGTATTGCTTAATATTGTGAATTTGTCTCACCAATTTTTCAATTTGATAATTTTATGTGGAGAGTTTCTTCAACAGAAAATCTAATATTTCTATAAATGCAGCAGGATCATGAAAAATATCTTCATTTTTTGCATGTTGAGACTTATTCTTTGTGTTTTGTCTTGATGATGATGCTTCGATATGAATTCCAAGCGATGTTATTTCCCTCAACTAGTTGGATTGTGGTCATTTTCTTCTTCGTCATTGAGGATGTAGAAATATGCTTGTGATGATCAAATTGTATACAAAATATGTCACATGAAAAGCTTACACAACACTAAAAGAAAGGTGAAGTAAAATAGAAAATAAAGTATCTCATAGTAGTTATATATGATATAATAAGAGTTATGAATATAATTCCACGACAACAACGTCAAAAGCTTGATGCATGAGATTTGTAACGAATAAATTACTAGCAAGTGTACTAATTGTACCAAGAGCCCATGATTAAATATTTAAATATAATGTATCCCAATAATCTACTAAGAGAAGATAATAGTTTTGTGGTTAAGTTAAAAAAATAAAAGGTGCAGAAAATAAATGATAATTAAATAAAATAAATTGGTGTTGAGTGAGAGTTATAGATGATTAATATAAAGATAAAACATATATGACTCTTTGTAATAATTGAGTTATAACAATAATTAATAAATTCTATTCTTATGATGGATTTAGAGTATCTAATGTATTGACTTCTCCAATAGGAGTAAACCAAACTATCTTAACTTCTAATAAAACTAACAATCATAAAATGGCAAGTCAATTATTAATTTCACAGAGAGTTAAATGCATTAATTTGTATCTCCCACATTATTATTCGCCTACAATTCTTGATAAAAAATAGGCCGCACGAAATTCGGCCAAATGGCGAGTTACCGAACACGAGTTATATATACTTTAACTTAAAAGTAAAAGGTTAATTATCAGAGCAGTAATAATCTCTAAAACTAATCACTCCTCTTACAGTTTTATAATCTAATCTTAGAAATCAAATCACTCATTAACTCAACATGCATAATCAAAAGAAACTGAAAAGTTCAATTAACTAAATTAATATCAGGGTTCAAACAATTTTTCCTTTAAAATAAAATATAAGATTTCTATTACAGCAAAGATAAACATTGAAAAACTAGGTAAAAGAGCATCTAATTAAATATAGAAGAAGAACTTGTAGCCTTGGGTACCTTTGGACTGTTGCATAGCACATATGACGTGTTATTACATAGCTTTCTCCTTCGATTGACCTTCAAGTGTTAAAAATTCATCATCGACAATGTGCCACGAGGCTCAAGTCTCAAGCACTTCTCCCAAATCCCAAGCAGTCCCTTTTCTATCTCATAGGATATCTATTTATAGCCTCCAAGTGTTCGATTTTCGTAGATGGTCAATTTGATCGAGAGTCTTTTCATATAACAAGATATTAAACTCTTGTTGAATTTTTAAACTATCCAAAATTTCTTCAAATCTGAATAAATATATTTCCTAATGGTCCTTGGACCAATGTTGTTAGGACTGGACCGAACAACGACTCGGACGAGTGTCTATTTCAGGTCAAACCGGTCGGATCGAATAAGAATAAAATATTATTTTTAATATACTAGATGAAACCAAACTATCATATTTTAATTATATACATATTTACACGATGTCACAATTCAATTGTACAAAATAAAAATAACAATAATAATTTGTAAATTTATAAAAAATAAATCTGTGAAATGGTATACTAAGATAATATATTTTATATTAAATTAGTAATATACATATATCAAATTCACAGCTATTATGATAAAAAAATACACTTGATAAATTAAATTATTACTAATGTTTTTATTAAATTTTTATGTATTATATATTAACTATACTATAGTACTATTTGCATATTTTACAAGTTCACCCCTCCATCCTTAACCAATTTATGATAAATGTTACATATAATATAGTAAATATAATATAAATTTATATTATATACACATATGACATTGAAAATTTTAAATACAATCATAATTTAATAAATAAGATAAAGTTTAAAGTTTAACCAATTAACTACATAAAAGAAAAGAAACAACTAAACATATTAGTATGCATACATAATCCGATATAGTAGAAATGTGGAAGTAAGTGGACAAATATTAATTGAGTAGGAGACTATGTGCCAACTTGTGCTCTTTTATTGGAAAAGTCCAACTTCAAATCTTTTTCAAATTTAAAATAAAGATTTTGTCAAATAAATATTAAAATGGTTAGCCGATTCAAAAAATTGGTTCTACTCGATTTTATCCAATTTTGATCGGTTCTTGACTAGTTTTGACTGGTTCAATTCAATCCGATGGCATGTCTGATTTTTGGTCATTTTATGGAGCATTTTTTTTGTCTCGGTCGATGGTTGGACTGGTCGGACCGGCCGGTCTGGTTCAGTCCCGACAACCCTACTTGGAACTTAATGATAGTATTTAGAATCGATTTGCAATTGAAATTCCTAAGAAAATTCAATTAAATCTCTAAATTCAGCTTTGTAACGGTCCATAATAGCTTTATAATGATCCTAAAATTGTCCAAATCAGAATAGAAATGTGACTTTTATAACATTCTAATCATGGGTCGTTACTCGAGCATATATATATATATATGGCAGTTTTGTAATTAGGATACATGCATTCTCCTTTTACCATCTCCATTTATCTTTTTTGTTGAATTTTTTTATTATATTTGCATTTTCCTTTGTTACAACATTTACAATGACATCAATATTAAGTTACAACATGGAGTGAATCCGTTCAGTCCGTTATATGTCCATATTGTCAGTTTTTTAAATTGTTTGGTAACGTCTTATAACTGCAAGTTATAAACTCTTTTATCTGATTTAACTACGTACTCACCTCCTCTCTATTTTCTTCATTCGTTTTTTTTCTTTTTTCATATTTCTGGATACATTCATGTTTGCGTGTCTGTAACTGAAAATTAAACTTTTATATTCATGGATACATTATGAGAAATTTAGGAAAGTAGAAAGTACATTAGTTCTTCAGTTTTTTTTGGAAAATGAAGACAAGAGAACAAATTCGTTCTACCACTATCTATCATATGTATGTTCTCAGCTTGGTCAGAGTCTTCACTTATTCGTATGTTCGCTGCCAATTTTTTCCCTCATTTTTAGCATAAAACTTAGCATTTAACGAGTCGTAATAGGCTTGCAATGCCCCCTTCTATTATGACCGTTACCATTATATTCAAATTTCAGCCTTGACTGATTTCATTAATTTGTAATTTTTGATTCTGTTTTAACTCTAATATGAGAGTGATTTTCTCCAATAGTTACATGACTCTTTTATCTTTCTTTTATGGCAATAAATTATAAAATTTGAGTATATTTTTATTTTTATAAAATTAAAGTAAATAATGTCATAAATTAATGCATGCTATATGAAAATAATTCGAAATAAAATTAAATGTCAGATGAATTATATATTATATTTTACGTATCAATAATATATTATGTAATATCTTTGAGTTTCTACCCTAATCTTCAAAACTTTCGATGAAAAAGGGATTTGACGAAACATCCAATGGACGAAAGTGGTTCATGCCCCACCGTAATAAATAATGTATTTCTCTTAGAAGTTGTCATGGTTTGTTTTATTTTTTTCTCAGTTAACATATTGATGAATAAGTTAACTTTTTTTAAGTTCATACTTATGAGAGTGGAACTTGCCCGTGAATTATATTTGCCCACTGTGGAACCCAATTTTATTTGCCCATTGACCTTCGGTGGCCTTGCCGGCGCCGGAGGGAGGGGGGCCTCATCGGTGCTGGTGCGAGGTTGTCGCCTGCGTGCATTGCCGGCGCACACAGGCAAAAGGAGGGGGTTCGGCCCGCCTGCGTGCGCCGGCGAACCTCCTTCTCTCTTTCTCCAGCGCAGCAGCAGCATGACGCCGACAAACCGCGATTGGATCTGCTCAGATCTACTTGATTGCGATCGGATCTGCTAAGACCTGCTAGTCCTCTCGCCAGCGACGTCCCCTCCTCCCACCAGATCTGCGACCCCAAGCACGCCGCCTACCTCGAGCAACCCCATTGCGATCCCTCACGACCGTGACGACCTCCCGCACCGCCCTGCCGAGCGCTGCCACCCCCCGGGCACCCTGACTCCCTGTCCGCCCATCACTCCTGAGCTCCACTGCCAAGCCCCGATGATCAGCCTCGTCGGAGCTCGCAGGCCCCCCTTTCTTTTGCCTGTGTGCGCCAACAACACACGCAAGTCGTGCTCC
The DNA here is from genome assembly GCA_030549335.1 of Pontederia crassipes. NCBI lineage: Eukaryota > Viridiplantae > Streptophyta > Magnoliopsida > Commelinales > Pontederiaceae > Pontederia > Pontederia crassipes. The sequence continues at coordinate 72,673,148 of CM060188.1, read as the reverse complement.
GACGATCTCGCAATGGTGACGTGGGGGGGGGGGGGGGGACCCCATGCGTTCGGCGGCCAGGCCCCCCTCCCTTTGGCACCGACAAGGTCGAGGGGAGGAGCTACCCTTCTCTATTTTTTTTATAATTATTATATTATCTTATATTATTAATAAATCATGCCACATAGGAGAGGGAAATGACATGTGGGATGATTTCTTACATGAAGGAAAGAGAAAATTACTGTGTGGATGCCATGCTATCAACGTAATTGGAAACAACTGATCGGAGGTAAAAAGAGCATCGGGTGAAATGAATTTAAAGATGGAGGACATTCATGTTACAAAGTGAAGTTTAAGAATATCGTTGAGCAAACATCAAATTTGGAGTGCATTTGGTGTAATTTTTTCGATTATGTTCTAACTCTAATATGAGAGTGATTTTCTCCAATAGTTTCATGACTCTTTTATCTTTCTTTTTCTTTAATAAATTATAAAATTTGAGTATTTTTTTATTTTTATAAAATTAAAGTAAATAATGTCATAAATTAATGCATGCTATATGAAAATGATTCGAAATAAAATTAAATGTGAGACGAATTATATATTATATTTTGCATACATCAATAATATATTATGTAATATCTTTGAGTTTCTACCCTAATCTTCAAAACTTTCGATGAAAAAAAGATTTGCCGAAACTTCCAATGGACGCAAGTGGTTCATGCCCACCGTAATGAATAATGTATGAAGTTGTCATGGTTTGTTTCATTTTTTTTTCTCGGTTAACATATTGATGAATAAGTTAACTTTTATCTAAGGTCGTACTAATGAGAGTGGAACTTGCCCATGAATTAAATTAGCCCACTATGGAACCATACACATTCATGTTTGATAAAAGTTTGATAAAACATATTTATTTGCCCGTGAACTAGGACAATACACATTCATGTTTGAATTAAAATTACCCATGGCCACCTCTTTTTGTTTTTTGAACTAAAAATTTAACAAGAGGTTTGAGCCGGGCTGGTTTTTAGGTCCACAAAAATCACTCGCTACTATTTATATCAATTTTTTAAATTACAAAAATTATCTTTAGGTTACTTTAAAAAAATAGAATCAATTTTTTTGGACTCCTATTTTAATAAAATAATATTTTAAAAATATATATAATAAATTAATATTAATATAAATATATTTAATTTTATAACTAATTATATAATATAATACTAGAACTATTAAATTGGAGTTTCATAATGTGATAGTAACATATTAAGTTATATAAAAAATATTATACCAATAATATAAAAATGATTACTTGTGAATTAATTATATAAATAAAAATTAATTAATAGGAATAGGCTCCACGGGTTGATTTCTCTATATTGAAAAATTATCTATTGGGTCCTTTAATTTTTTTACTTTGTCGATTCGATTTTTTCGTGTCAACTTAATTCAATTATTAAGGATCGACACCCTTCTAACAACTAATTATGCTCCACTAATAAAGTCATGCGAAATTCTGAACATCCATTAATTAATCATAGACATCAGATTCAATTCCACATCAAAATTTCCACAACCGAGTTGAATAATTTTTTATTTCTTTTTTTTTCTACAATGCTATTATGCGGGTCTTTATACATTTGAGATAGGGGTGAAAGTAGTTCGGATGTGATCAGATTTTGGTTTAAAAAAATTAACCGCTATTTTTTGAGTCAAATTTTAAAATTAAAAAAATCATTTTAAAATTATTTTGAAAAAATAAAAACCACCCTCTAATAGGTCTATTTTCAGAGTAATTTTTTTGGAGCTCTACTTTTATATAATTATATTTTAAAAATATATAATAAATTAAAATTAATATAAAAATATTTAATTTTATATTAAATATAAAATATATTACTAAAATTTTAAAGTTATTAAATTGGAGTTTGATAATGTGATAGGAAAGTAAAAAATTTTATACAAAAAATATTATATTTATAATAAAAGAATTAATTATATATGTATTAATTATATAAATAAAAATAGGCTTCACGGGCCCTTACAAATTTTTTGAGTGGGATTTTAATTTTAGTGGATAAATTTTAATTTATTAAAAATTATCCTAATTTATATTCGAGTCTCTAATTTTTATTTTTTTTCGATTCGATTTTTTCGAATTGGTCGTGTTTTTCTTTCGCCCCTAATTTGAGATGCCATCAAGTTTCTTTCGATCAAGATATATTCTTTTCGATTACAATTAAGTGTAAAGTAATATTCATATGCATGACAACAACATAGGAGGTTTCCTTAGCCACCTCCCAACCAGACACGTGCTTTGAAATGGTGGGGGTATATCCCTAATGATGTCAAACTAAGTCTTCCATTAATATAATTTGACGAAGTCAACATAAAGTTTCCTATTTTGTACGTTATATCCACTTTAATAATTGGGTTAGTTCTTTAAACCTTTTTGGTCTCTTATAAATGAAGTTAAGCCACCATTTCCACTTTTATTCCATCAATCATATTCTATTAATTTTTTATTATTTTTAATTTTATAATTTATTAAATGACTTAAAATAAATATCCACTTTATTTTTTCGTGAATGATAGATTTGTCTAAAATTAATGATGTTCTGATGTTTGGTTACATTTTATGAGAATCTAAAATTAATGATAGATAACAGAAAAGGCATTATAAATAGAATATTTAGTATAGTGTTTTATTATTTAATTACCAAACTCTAATTTAAGAAATATATATATTTACTAATTAATAGTCAAAGTTCCACGGCAACCTTATACTTTCATAGATTGGAAAGATGCGGTTTCATTATCATTCACACTAAATTTCGAAAACACTTTAATATCCTTTTTTTGTCCTCAATTTTTTTACCATTGAAAATAAAAAAAATATGCAAAAGATAATTTATCAAGATGTACATAGTCCTCAAATTTCATAGAGGACGATTATTTTATATAATTAATAGGTAACATACTTGTGCAACTATTTCAAATACACTATTGTCACTTCATTAAGTGCTCAAAATGCTGGATATTTTTATTCTTGTGAAATAAAATGAAGTGACAATAGTGTATTTTGAAGTGACAATAATGATGTTTATTTGTGATGGACATATAATTAATAAATTTCAAACTTTTTTTTTTCTTTCAAAAGTGTTTCTGGCCTTTACACTCGAATTTTTGGGCCATCTTTTCGCAATATCTTTAAAATGGGATCAAAATATATTAGACGACGAGGGAGGTTAACGAGCTAGATTGAATTGAAAATTTATTAAATTAATTATATCATATAGAATAATTTTGAAAATGTAGCATAACTATTAGTATAATAATATATGAAAAATTCTATACTAACATAATTATAATGAGTTAATGATATCAGACAATTTATGTACTATATTCCAAAATATATTAATGCATACCCAAAAAATTAACTCAACTTGATTAGTAGTAGGGTATTATAAACATGTGATACTACATTAATAAATTAAAAGTGAAACAAATTAAGTAGTCTACAAGACTTGTAGGTGAGTGATGAAGCCTCGGCGTGAGGAAAGTGTCACCACATGGACATTATTCCCCTGGTACAAATTCATCATTTGAACCTTAATTAATGGCTGGACCATTTCACTTAGTTTTAGTACATTTTTTATTTATATAATTAATTTTCCATATTTTATTAGCTTTTTTTATTGATATAATATTCTTTTAATAAAATTTCATACTTTTCTATCACATTATTGAATAATAATTTAATAACTTTAAAATTTTAGTAGTATATTTTATATTTAATATAAAAGTAATTCTTTATATTAATTTTAGTTTATTATATATATTTAAAATATAATTACATAACACTAGAGCTTCGAAAAAATTGACTCACTAGAGAGTGATTTTTATTTTTTTAAATAGTTTTAGGATGCTTTTTTAATTTAAAACTGACCTGAAAAGAACTACTTTCTGATTTGTCAAACATGATCATGATCGAGTCTATTAGTAAAAGATTGAGGCATAAAAAGAAAATACGAAAGAAAAAAAACCAAGAATCAAAATAATGTTGAAACCAAACTCATGTTATCTAAAACAATTAATTAGTTTTTTTTTGGGTAATTAGTAGACTACCATTTTGGAGATGTGCATGCTGGGAGGACTAAAGAGATCCTAGTCACCACCATTAAGGCCGCCGACCACAGAAGAAGTCTGAGCAACGCTGGCAGCCCATCACTCTTTTTGCTCCTGCGGGTGTCACGAAAGTCCAGTGATCATCAAAATTATGTTAATTTGTCTTCTATTTTTTCTTTAGATTTCAATTTTCTTTTGTAAATTAGACTTAACATGCCACATTGATGACAATCTTACAATTCTGTAAACATTTACTTACAACATTTATGTCGAACCGTTCATTCTGGACAAGCGCCCTATAAATTATGGCATTTAGCAAGTCACAAAACAAACTTCCACATGACGCAATAGAAAAAGCTTGTCTACAAGTACGATCAACACGTTTGGACATTGCACAAGTCGATCGTGAGTAAAAGTGACCCTTTGACAAGTTGGTATGAGAGCTTTCTTGGGATCACAAAGAGACACGTTTGATGGTCAAGAGGAAATGGCGTTGAACTCGGAAAGGATTCAAGAGTATACCGCATCAGAGAAGGATCATCCAAAATGAGGGCGTGCTAGATTGAAGGATATCACGATTGCCTTCGTGCAACGGTTCAACTAGCTCGTGATGCATGAGCGAAAGTTGGAGATTTTGCACATCACAACTCAAAGCCTTCCGAGAAGAGCTCAAACGATATCTAGGAAACGAGCTAAGTCAAGAAATATTTGGCTTGCAAGAACCAAGAATCAATGTGCCAAAACGAAGGCCATAAAAAAATTGATGTTCTGTGGAACGTTTGACGATACACTTAGGCCTTAGGCGTGATCTCGAAAGAAAGATGGTGAAGACCATATCTTTTTACTAGCGAGATATGGATAGCTTATGTTGGCGATGTCACTAAGATGACAAGAAACATGACAACGTTGATACCTTTGAGACATGAAAGAATTCAGACAATAATAAATCAATTATTTATACTCTGCCAAGTTAGGATTGGAGGTCAAGATCACCTTGTTCAATATCAACCAAAAGGACACGTTGAAAGAGTACGTGAAAGAGTTCACCGAGCTTCGCCTATAGAATTCTTAGGTGGAGGAGACACTGTTGATAGTCTTCATCAAGGATTTGAAGTATTGAATTAAGACGGAGTTGGAGCAACATGATTGATCAAAGGTTTGAAGCCTTGACACTTTGCTCGCTAGCTGTCGTTGTCGAGTTGCTCGGGTACACGAAGTCTTGTGCCACATCACTAAAGCCTTCTAGAAAGGGCCATTGTGGGGGAGAGAAATTCATATCGCAAGGAGGCAAGCCAAACTATTAATAGTAGAACAAGGACAAAGGTCATCAAGACAAAAAGTCAAATAATGGAAAATTCAAGAGGGATGAGAGGCCACCAAAGCTTTCAATATTTTCAAGGTCCTCATTAGAAAAGTTATTGCCCACAAAAGGCGATGATCAATGATATGTATTGTCCTGACAAAATGAAGGAGGAGGTATGCCTCAATTTGATGCATGTCCTCAGTGCCATCATTGCCTCAAAAAGATCATCATCGGTTGTGCGACTCTATGTTAACATCGAGTAGAACAAACAAGTCTTCAATGCCATTATTGACATGGGGTCGGAGTTGTTCGTATTAGAAGTGGTCACTAAGAAGTTGAAACTATTGTTATAGAAGACTTGAGTGAGGAAAAATGTCACGGACGCCTTGCAATGTGCCCGGTGACCGCTCGGTTATCCTACTTATGCTAATATTTCTTCTTTAAACTTCTAACCACTTTTATAAGTTAGGTTTAGGATGACACATTGATGGTAATCTTATAATTTTGCACTCAAAATGTGCCTCTGGAACTTATTTTCACATGACATGTCGTCAATCTAACACTCATATATAGAGTATATTAGGAGAGAGCATCCAATCCTCCCACGAAATTTTTGTAATCAAACATTTTATTCTCAACAAAGATTTTAAAGCCTCCATAAACATAGCATCGAGACTCAAGCGTAACATGACAACCCACACAAAATAGTTAAAACAATCCATAAACGCCCACTTTCTCACAACACATTATTAACTATGTATTTAATCTCATTTTGATTCAATTTTTATATAACATGCATCATTTTATGAGCTTATTTACTTTAATTTTAGAAAAATAAAAATTCTATTCAAGATGTGTTTTATTGTAGAAAAAGAAAGAGAAAAGAGTCACGAAGCCGTTGAAGAAAATAACACTCAAATTGGAGTTCAAACATAGTCAGAAATAACAAATTAGTGAAAGCACTGAAATTTGAATATAACAAGTTGTGATGAAGTTGTAACAGTCATAACAGAAGGGCGTTACAACCATATAATGACCCATTAAATGTTGAGTTTTGTGCTAAAAACTGATCCGAGTTACAGATCGTGATCAGGATGTTACGAGCCGTGAAATTCATATTACGGGCCATGAGAAGTAATATTTAGACCGTTACGAAACTGTCATGGAGCGTTATGAAGCTAGATTTTGATATTTGACTTTTTTGAGAATTTCAAGTGCAGATCGATTTCAAACTTTATCATAAGTCCCAAGTATCATTAGGAATTTATATTTACTTAGAATTGAAAAACTTTTGGATGGTTTTAAAGCCCAATCAAAATTTATTATGAATTTTCATTGTTTTGACATGTAAAAATAATCAAATAAACTGAAACTCTACGAAAATCCTTGGAACACCTGGGTTATAAAAAGAGGACCAACGAGACAGAAAATGAGGTATTTGAAACTTGAGAGCCATGTTATATTGCAGAGAAAGAATTTTGAAAGTTTGAAGATCCACCGAACGAGAAGGTTGAATTCGTTGGTTGTACTGTGCAAAGGTCCAAAGATTCTAAAGGCTATGAATTCTTCTTCTATCTTTTACTTGGATGCTCTTTTACCTAGTTCTTCATATTGTATGTTGTAATAGAGATTTTATATTTTATTTTAAAGAGAAAACTATTTGAACATGTTATTAGTTGAGTTACTTAAATTTTTCAACTTTTCTTATTATGCGTGTTGAGTTCATTGTCTTTTGATGAGTAATTTTATTTTCGAGATTAGATTACAAACCTATATGAGGGGTGATTAGTTTTAAAGATTATTATTACTTTGATAATCGACATAAATCGTGACATTTGACATGGCCAAGACGTAATCATAAGAGGTTGTTTAGATGATCGATAGACTAAATGCCGCATGGATCAATTGCTAGTAAAAGCAACCCCATGACGCAAGCTCCCTTGATTGGTATGTGATGCAAGTTCCTTAGTTGCACCCCTTCCTACCACCGGATCACGAGACCGAGCTCATTAAGTGACTTGAACCCTCCACTTCCCCTTCTAGGACTTGCGATGCTTGGAAAAATCTTTCGCAAATATATAAAGAATAAAATATTGTCCCATATGAAAAACTCAAATATTAGAATTTGTGTGAGCTAGATAAAATATATAAACTAAGATTAACAAATTAAATGATCTAAATGAAGGAAAATGGTGAATTAAAAGAATAAATAAAATTTAAGATTTTGAAGCCATCTAAAATTATGATCAAAGAAATATTATACTCGTTGATTAGATATGTTCTACTCGATCTCTAATTAATAAGTGCTGACTTTTATGGTTACTTCAATTATCTTGATTGAATTTAATTTTATTCCATTAATGTGTAGGATAAAAAGCATGTGATTAATTTATTGTTAAAAATAAAAAATATAATAGTACTTTTTTAATAAGTGGGTATTCCAAAAATAAGATTTGAATATCTAACACTTATCTACTAACAAACATTATTCAAATAAAATTTCTGATTAAGAATATATTCTTTCTTGAGCGATCAAATTAGCATAAAGTAATAAATAACCCATATGCACGCATGCAATGCAACAACGTAGGAGGCTTCCTTGGCCACCTCCCAACCAGACACGTGCCTTGAAATGGTGGGATATATCCCTAATGAGGTCAAACTAAGTCTTCCATTAATAGAATTTGACAGACATATAAATAAAGCTTCAAAGCATGCATGCACTACTCATAACCAACGCTAACTAATAAGAGAAAGAAGACATGGTTGCGAGTTCTGCGAGGTTTCTGCACTTCTCTCTCATGGCAGCACTTGTGATCGTTGGTGGTGCGTTGGCCACTGTCGGAGCGAGACCTCTCACGGCTGTGGGCAGAGGAGGAACCGGAGATTGCCTAGGCAACATTGGCAATACCGATTGGCTGATCGGGTCGACGTTGGTCCTAGGCAGTGTTAAGTCCGGCGGGCCAAGTCCGGGAATTGGCCATCACGGTGTCATCAATTTCAATAATATGAAAGATTCTGGACCAAGTCCGGGCATTGGCCACCATGGTTTTGTGGATTTCAACGCCATGAAAGACTCTGGACCGAATCCTGGAATCGGCCATCATGGACATCATGGTTTCGACTTTAACAATATGAAAGATTCTGGACCAAGTCCAGGGATCAGACATCATGTTTCCATCGACTTCAGCGACATGAAAGATTCCGGACCAAGTCCGGGAATAGGACATCACAGTTTCATCCACTTTAACACCATTGAAGATTCTAGATCGAGCCGGAAAATTAGCCACTAGGTCGATGAAACTTCCATTTTCTATATATTATGGTGAATGGCTTGTATAAGTATAGTATAGCTGTAATATCCATGTTGCTCATAGATAAGTAATATCTTGTCTTAATCTATCAAGTGTGTATCGTAATGTTTAAAATTCAATAAGAATGAAATTAGCAACTTTTATGAAACAATGTATTAAAATTTCATTTTGTAGTTTTAGAAAAAAAAGTGTGGTCTAACATGTTCTTTTTAGTTTGTCTATATTTTCACAATAGATGGTATTCTAGTATGATTATGTGATTGTTTGGGAATTTTATGAAAATTTGAAATTTATGATTGATGGTTTTTTTAGATAAATAGGAAAAACATATTTAAATAAAAATATTTAACGTCCAAACTATAAACATATTTAAATACATCACTACTGGCCATATAGTGACGTATCTCTAACATCCAAACTCTAAATAAAAAAATTAATAAATTTTCAAAACCCCGCTCTTTCTTTAAATGGAAATATAGAAAATACATTCTTTAAAGTTTAGTAATGTAGTGGTGCCCATAAGTTAGTATGATAGGAACCCATCTTTTGTTTTATATGTCTACACCGATGCGAATTTTGTTGGATGCAAAGTAAATAAGAAAAGTACTAGTGGAATGAGTTGCTTCCTTGGTAGTTCTCTTATCTCATAGGCTAGCAAGAAGCAAAATTTCATCGTACTTTCTATTGTCGAGCTGAATATATAGCCGCTGGTAATTGTTATGCACAAATATTATGGGTAATGTAACAATTGCTTGATTATGATGTAAGTTGTTCAAGTAAACCCATAAAGTGCGATAACATAAGTGCTATAGAAATAACAAAAAAAATTAATACATCATTCAAAGACAAAAACATATTGATTTGCGATATGATTTCATTATAGGGACATTGCTATTGAACATATGTCTATTAAACTTCAACTTGCAGATATCTTTACAAAACCCTTGAGTGAATACCAATTTTGTATGCTTGGAAGGGAATTAGGAATGATTGGACCTTGATTGCATATCAACTAACTAAAAGTGACTTGATTATGCAAACACACTTTTGAACTGAATTCAATATCAAAAGTGCTGCACAACACTTACATTTATATGATCACTTCAAAATATCAATTTTAGTTGTTAAAATTGCAAAAAATGTTGAAAGTGAGTATCTACCTATGACCGATCGAGATTCACCGACCAGTGGGTATGATTGGTCAACCGCTCGTAATTAATAAAATAGGTTGAAAAGTGAATATTTGCCTACGACCGATCGAGATTCATCGACCAGTGGGTATCATTGATCGGCCGCTCATAATTAATAAAATAAAATGTTATGTTAAATTAGTAAAGAAATTGTTGAAAAGTGAGTATTTGCCTACGACCGATTGAGATTCATTGACCGGTGGGTATCACCGATCGACCGGTCATAACTAATAAAAGAAAATGTTATGTTAAATTAATAAACACCGTTCGACCAACTAGGGTAATCGGTTGACCGATCTATACAAAAATTAAATGTGTGACATTACAACCCTAGACCGACCAAAGAGCCCTCTTATTTCCTTCTTCAACTGATCCTTCGCCCTACGCCACTTGAACTTTGTTGATCGCCTTCCCCATCGACCACCAACCATTCATCAACGCCCGTCGAACGTCCTCGTCGACCGTTGCTTGTTGTGCCCACCTTCATCGCCATGCTGCCTACGATCTCTTCTTGTCGACATCTCATTGTGCCCTAGCTGCCTGCAATTCCCTTTCAGTGATACACCCTCTGCTGCTGCTTGCAGCGATTCAACTTCATTCACTGTCGTTCGGATGCCCTCGCCCGTTGTCATCGATTGACGCCTATCACCATTCGGCCACCACCACAATAACATTACCATCCTTCCATCCATGGCTAATCACCCATTGTTGAATCCAAATATTTGCTTAGTGTCAGTACGCTAGGTTCTAGGCCCTTTGCCTAGTTGTGTCCATTCTCCATTCTCAATGTCAAATAATGAGGATGAAGCCCGCCTCACTTCGAACTAAGAAATAGTCATCAAACATCATTACCCTAATTGTCCTCTTAGTGCTCGTACCATTCTAATCAAGACTGAGGTTGAACCTAAACTCGAGCTTGTCACACGTGGACATTCACGAGGGTGGTCATGTGGATGTGCTCGTCATCCACCTACTACTCATCAGCCTACGTCATCCTTTTCTTCTTCACCTAACAACTCTTTTGATCAAGACCTCTTTGTTAGTTGGATAGTGCCACCACCTTTGATGTCCTTTATCGATCTTGCGATGTTCATCAAGCTCTCACAATTGATTGGAACTCCTCGAACGTACCCAAGTATATTCTCGTCTTGTTCGCTTCTTCTATGCAAACATGACCATTACTCGTGATGCCATCATTACTCAGGTTCTTGATATGCCCAAGGCTGTCAAACTCGTGAGTGGACTCGTAATCTCGGACGAGTTTAAGAGTCCATGGCCCTTAAGCCGTACTAACTCGAGGTTGAATCGTAATATAGCATGGAAACATTCAGTTCGTGTGCTAACTTGTTAAACTCGTTCAATCGATAAACTCGGTCCTATAGATGTGTAAAATTAATTCTTTTGAATCTATTCTTCAATTCCTTCACAAAAAACGATCATTTTATGCTCTAAAATGACTTTCTTCCTCAATCAAAGGCTTGAAAGAAATCATGAATCAATTTAGCCTCCAACAAGCACATATGAAATTCAAATAAGGTGATGATCATAGTGAAAAGCATACAATAACATCTTAGGGAACTTTAATTTGTTCTTCTTACTATCTAAATATTATCATTCATCTATCTCCAAAAATATCGATCTATAAGTAAGCCAACAAATAGTGTTTTGTGTCTATCCTCCTTCATTTACTAACAATGCATAAAACATGCAACTAGGACAACAAATTGTCCATGGTTCAAAAAATATACGTGAGGTATATCATCACAATTGAATTATAATGTGCTTTGGTATCTTAATTGTTGTATTGTGGTGTTTTGGAAGAATTTTGAATGTTAATTGTGAATTACATTTTGAAATTGTAACTGTTTATAATTTTATGCTGCTATCATGCTAATTAAGTACTAAATTTAGATGGCAATATATTATTACTTATGAGGATAAATTAGTGTTTATTTTGGTGATTCACAAAAGGATATGATGAAGTGATGATATATTGACATTTATAATTAAAATTGATATGTACATAGAATCTACGAATTTATGAATCGATTCTACGTTTCCTATCTATGGGCACTTGACCGAGTTTACATGAACTCTCGAACTTAACTGCCTTGGATATGCCTATTCATTTTGATCGAGCTAGTCCACCTTTGTCGCATATTTGGCCTTCCTTGCCCATACCTGGTTGTTACCAATTTGTCACTAAATACTACACCGTAGATATGGCACACAAGTATCTCTGTCGACCGATGAAAATGGCCCATCACATCTTGAGTCACATGATTACTCTTGGATCAGGGCACTTCACAGAGGTCATACACTTTGACTTCTTCTTTCTTCACTGTTTATGTGTTTGAGATACCTTTTTTCACTACAAGAAAATTGGGATTTTCCGACGGATCGTTTCCGATGGAAAGAAATCTGTCGCAAATTGTGACGGATTTTGCGATGGATACCTATCTGTTAGTATTTTCGACGGTCACAACCATCAAAAATAAAAAAAATTTATGAAATCTATTATATTATTATTTTATTTCCCGACGATTGGGAAGGTCAAAAGTTTCGACGGATAGGTATCCGTCGAATCTTTCGATGGTCCTTACCGTCGGTAAGTGGAAAATATATTTAAATATAAATAATATAAGTATTGTTTTATTAATATAATTAGTGACAGTTCAGACCGTTGAAATTTTTGACGATTTGGACCGTCGATTAAACATTATAACTATCGACAGTTCAGACCATCAGAAGTTTCGACGGTCTGGCCTGTCGATAACTTTAAAAATAATTAAATATTAAATAATATACAATATAAGTAGTATTTTATTATTATAATTAGCGATAGTTCAGACCGTCAGGAATTTTGATGGTCTGGACCGTCAGTAACTTTAAAATAATTAAATATTATATGATATATAATATAAGTAGTATTTTATTATTATAGATAGCGACAGTTTAGACTGTTGAAAGTTTTAATGGTTTGAACCGTCGGTAACTTTAAAAATAATTAAATATTATATAATATATGACATAAGTAGTATTTTATTATTATAATTAGTGATAGTTCATACTGCGTTTCGACAGTCTGGACCGTCGGTAATTAAAAAATAATTAAATATTATAATCATATTTGTCATATTTTTTAATTTTCGACGATCATAGCTGTCGGTAACTAAAAATAATTCTCCCGTTGCATCCTTTTTTTCCCGCTTTCCCTCTTTCTACCCTTATATATATATCACCTTTTCCATTTTTCCTCTCTCTACTTCTTTCCCTCTCTCCTCTCTCTCTCCCCCCCTCTCCTATCTTGCCAGCGCGACGACCTTCCGAACGACGACCCGCCGGCCCTCTATCTCTCTCTCTATAGCTCGATCTCCGTCTCCGACTCTATTTTCGCCTCCGGCCAGATCTCCCTCTCCATTCGGGTGCCGCATCAGCCGCGACGGGCCAGATCGGCCGAGTAGCCGATATGGCCGCTAACAGCCGGAACTGGCCGTTGGTGCCCGGATCTGGCCGAGCGATCCGGGCGCCAACGGCCAGATATGGCGGCCAGCGGTTGGATCTGGCCGAGCAGTCAATCTGGTCACTGGCGCCCAGATCTAGCCGAGCGCCCGAATCTGACTGCTGGCGGCTGGATTTGGCCAAGTGGCCGGATCGGTTTTGCCCGCGGCACCAGGCAGCCGGCCGGATCGGCCGCCTGACGGTGGGCAAATTTTTTTATATTATAAATATTCGTTGCGACACACTACAAAAATGACTTTTAGTGACCATAATTAATGAAGAGATTCAAATATGATCGTTAAACATCGTTATTAATGACTAGAAAAAAAATTCTGGTCGTCAACAATAAAGATCAAAAAAATTCTGGTCCTTAATATTCTTATGACTGGCCGTTAAAAGTCAAGAATAAGGATTAGTAAAAATCTGGTCCTTAATATTGAAATTAACGGTCATCATCTTGTCGTTAAAAATATGAAAGAAGAAAAGAACAAGTAGGTAGAGAAACATAGTCCCACATTCATTATAGTAGTATGACGAGAGCAAAGAGACAAGTATTAATAGAGGAGGAGACTAATGGGCTAACGTAGAGTTTTATGGAGAAGGTCCATCTTTAGATCTTTTTCAAATTTAAAATAATATTTTTTATCAGATTATTTGTTCACAAAAAAAAACTTTAAAAAATTGGCCGGTTCATCCAAAATGTGATTCGATCCGTTGATGTCTTTAGCGACTAGGTGAGTGGTCCTTATAAGTTATATAGGGACCAACATACTAATCTCTATTGAATTTTTAAGGAAGAGGATTATAGTAATCCTTAAAATGAAATAACGACCAGTTATTCACATTGGACGCTAAAACCTTTTAGCGGCGGAACCTATAACGAAGAGCTGCGACAAGTTTTTTCTTGTCGTTGATGAGTATTAACGGCAAGATGACAACTTTTAATGACTACATATCTTTTTGCTAATGATCTAATTTTTTGTAGTGACGGTTGTGGCCGTCAGAACGTTTGGATGGTGGCGACTGTCGAAACATTTCGACGGTTGCGGCCGTCAGAACATTTTGATGGTTGCGACCGCCAGAACATTTCGACGGTTGTGGCCGCTGGAATGTTTCGACGGTTGTGACCGCCAGAGTTTTGCGATGATTACAACCATCGAAACTTTCAATGGATGCTTTTGAACGGTCGAAAATCATTTTTCGACGCCCTATTTTTCGACAAAACACTTCCGTCGGTAGACCGTCAAAAGCGGCCTTTTCGACGATTTTCTCTTGATTTTCCGACGGATGAGACCGTCCGAAAAAAACCATTTTTCTTGTAGTGTTTCTTCATATTGGCCATTACCTTTTGTACCACACAGAGAACACACATAAAACGATTATCTCTGGAGCTCGCGGAAATCATCCTCTATACTTTGGATCTTGGATTACTCGAGTTTTAGCTAGCTTTGGCATCGTTATTCTTGTTGATGAGGAGTACATCAGACCTCGCTCGTGGGATGTCATAAGTTCTAAGACTATGACTAGGAAGCACCTTGAGCGTGTTAACGACAGGGTGATGCTACTAATGAAGCTCGTGAGCCTGAGTCACAGACAAATATTTATACTAGAGACATACCGCAAGCTGGACCTAGTCGGAGCACCCACTCGCCTCCGCTTCATACACCCGTTGAGCATCAAGGACCTCCATAGGATGCTTCACATGCTGCTTCGTCAACCTCTCATGGAGCTTACAACTTGATTGCTCTCATTCACCAGGTGTCTCACCTTGACCTTCGTGTTAGGAGGATGGAACGTGATATGCGCTTTGTTTGTACCTTCTACCACTACAAGAAAACTGCGTCACGAAAATAATGTCCATATAGCATCGACATTGCGTCACGAAAATGCGACGCTAACTATGTCAACATAGCTTCAGCTTAGCATCGTATTGGCATTACCAGATTTTGACGTTAAATGCGGTAGCCTAGAGACACTACTTCGACGCTATTATCATGGGTGAAAATGAGAAAATGCACGGTAGATTGTAGCATTGTATTGGCGTCGACATGCTGCGACGCTATCCTAGCGTCACAAGGGTTGCGACACTACTTCGATGCTAATGATGGAGTCGATATGGGCTTCGAGATCTTGCGTTGTTTTGATGTCGACAATGACATCACTAATTAGTGTCACATACGCTGCGACGCTATGTCGACGCTAAGAAGACTATATATGTCACCTATACTATAGTTTAATGAATAAATATATTAAATATTCCTAATTAAATATATATTTTACCAACATATGTATTCCTATACCATATGTTACTGATATTATATGTGTTACCTACGTATATATTCGTATACTATATGTTAGCTACATTATATGTATTACCTACATATGTATTCCTATACCATATGTTACATATATTATATGTATTATCTACATATGTAGATTCCTAACTATATATGTTATTTACATATGTATTCCTAAATCTCAATGTATTGATGTATGTAAACACTAATATACACATTTATATACACATACATGTATACTTTATATATATGTAGAACATAGTACACATATCTAGATGTGTATGCACACATGTCAATATATTATATATATAGAAAAAATATTTCGTATCTTAATATAGATAAATTATTTTTATATTTTTACACATGGAATTATGGGAGTTGAACGAAGTGAGATTTTTAGCGCTACCATAGAGACGTCGTTGCATCACCTTAGCGTCGGTATTGCGTCACGTAGCATGGTGGCACGAAAGCGGCACCAATGGGTGTCTCTTTAGCGACGAAAGTCATGGTGACGCTAATGTAGAGCCCCATCAGTGTCAATTTCACATCGCTTATTCCTGAAGCTAAGTTGGCTTCGTCATTGTTTGACGCGGTATCAATGCTACGTCGACGCTATATCATATGGAAACAACTTTGCGTCTCGGTGGCGATGACAATTTGCATCGCTATTTGCCTTAACTCACTTACTATGATTATAGATATAGACTTATAGTTTATATACATATACATACACATATATACTTATATACATATAGACTTATATTACATATACAAATACATACACATGTATACTTATATACACACACATTTATATATATACACATATATATTTATAATATGTATACATACGTGTGTGTGTGTGTGTGAACTACATATGAATATTGCTAGACTTTACATACATACGTACATACATTTTATAAATATACATATATACATGTAATATAAACTTATAATATAATATACCCATCACTATAGCGTCTACTTAGTGTCACACATCTGTGATGCTGAGGTGGACTCACTTCAGCACCAATGCAGCATCGCGGTGAATCCGATTTCTTTTTATTTATTTTGTAGCACCGCATTACCATGTAAATGGCGTCGCTGTCTTTTGTGATGCTAAAAAATTACCTTAAATCCCTAAATTCTTCCCTCTATATAGTTTACTATGCGAACAACTCACCTTCGACCGAAGACGCTGACAACAGCAACCGACGTCGACGCCGATGACTGCAGCTGCCACTGACATCAACAACTTCCCCGACACCTCCTTCAACCCTGCCGCCTCCTCCACCTCATACTCCACCCCCGCCATTAACTCCTCTGAACAACACCCCCACACCCCCCCCCCCCCCCCCCCCCCCCCGCCGCCGCCTCTGGCCTCCTCCGCTACTCTCCTTCGCTGCATTCCTCCGTCGAATGCTGCCCTCGTCCTCTCCTCCGTAGGATGCTTCCCTCCGCTGCTGCTGTCCTCGTTTGCTGCCACTCTTCCGCCGCCCTCCTACACTGCCGCAACCGGATGCCACCCTCCTCGTTCATCCGCTACCCTCCTCGGCCACTCCTCCGATGGATGCCTCTCTCATCCGCCGTCTGCTGCCCTCAATCGGACGCCGCCCTCATCCGTTGCCGCTCCTCTGACACCCTCCTCCGCCGGACACTACCTTCTGTAAGTAAGTCCCTTTATGTTAATTAAAGAATACTATTTGATTGTGCTTGATTTTTGTTAACTTGAAATGAATTTAGTTTTTCATGTTCTTAATTATGCCTTAATTTAGATGAACATCGTGAGTTGAAAAATATATGAGCAAACAAATTATATTGTTGTTAACTCTGCTTCCAACTATATGAACACCGTGACTTGAAAAATATATGAACAAACTTTATTGTTTCTTAAATTTATGTCTCAAATTAGATGAACATCGTGTGACTTGAAAAATAAATGAAAAAATTAATTATATTATTCCGAATTATACCTCAAATCTATATTCGATGATATTCAACTTGAAATTAAATACTGACCAATTATCATCAAATTTTGGTCTTTTTGGTCATGTTTTCATTTTAGTTAACAAGAATGTGGATGAACATTCGTGTTAACTAAAATGAGAACATTGAAAAAAAGAAACCAGAATAACATATCCTTAATGTTATTCATTTCAAAAATGACAAAGTCAAATTGTAGTTGGATTCATCATTGTAAAGATAAACGGGACGTTATAACAGAAGAACATAAGGACGGTGTTGATGAATTTATTAAGGTGGTATATGAAAATAAAGGTGTTGCTTTTTCATGTGGCGAAATCTTATGCCCATGCCAGAAATTATTTTGTTATGGTGATAGTTACTCCACCGTCGACGGGGCATGTAGTCGGTACGTCTCTATCACGTGATGACGATCGGCATGCCACACCAGGTTATTTTCTGTATATTTAATAAATTTAAATACATGCAAGTATTTTAAGTATTTTTTTTATGATGATTATAGCAAATAAATCCGCTAGCAAGTGCACTAGTCGCTCAAGTAATATAGTAAATAGGAGTAAATAGTGCCGAACTCACGAGGAACTATCTAAATCAATTTTTTCCTAAAAATTTACTAAGAGAGGAAAAGAGTTTTGTGTTGTAAAACAGAAATATAAAAATTGCATAAGATAAATGATTTGACAATTAAAAGAGAAGTTGTGGAGATCCCTAAGAATTCTGGATGATCAAAAGTGAGGTAAACTCACAAGCAACATAAAAGATTGAACTTTTAACAAGAAGATTCAAAGCCAATTCTGAAGACGGATTAGGATCACACAAGGTAACAATTTATGCGTTGATCAAATCAAACTACCTTAACTCTTGAAACTTAAAAGATTTCTAAGATGAGTAAATCCCTTAATTAATAGAGAACTAAGATGCATGAAGTTGTAAATTCTAGACTAATAATTATTCTCGTTGGATATAATTTATTAGACCGCAGATAATCAAGTATCACGCTGAATTACAAGACTTATGTTATAATTGGGTCAACCTACATGTTAAGATTTTATTTACTAAAAAGTATTATGCCCTGAACTTAATCACCCCAAAATTGATTTGTAACTAAACTCACAACAAGATGCTCTTGGAAAATATGATTAAGCATGCCATAGTCATAATCTAAAAGAACTAACAATTATATTAAATTCAATGCTAAAATGGTTCATGCAATTTTCCAAAAATTATACAAAACTCTATTACAAACTAAAGGATAAAAAATTGAAGGAATGTAGTAATAGGGCATCCAACAATGGAGAAGGAACATGAATTCTTGCTTTAGACGATTTCTAGAACGATTTTGGAGCTTTGACGCTGAGTTGCTCCTTCTTCTTCTCCAGTAATTTTCTTCAACCTGAATCTGTCTCTACTGCAATAGGCACAGTTCTTAGGGTCTCAAGCATGAATTTTTCTATCTTCTAAAACCTCTATTTATAGCTCCTAGATGTCCCAAGAGTTTTGATAAAATTTTGATTTGATTGGCACTCTTTTTATGTCAAAATAATAAGAATAAACTTTGATTACAATAATTTTCACTTACTGATCATATTATAATTTTACTCATTTTCCTTCTGAATTCATGTGCATATAAGCCCTGAAATGTTAATATGCTGATGATTCTGATTAATATACCTGCATTTATCTTTCCAGCATAATATTATGTTGCACTTGCACATTTGAGTTGTTTGATGTGTTGTTTTAATACTTATTTATTTAATTTTCACTTGAAGATCTGATGCTTGTTGTTCTTTTTAGTCCAACAACTAAATCAAGCATATAAGACACACATCCCTGCTTGAAAAGAAGGGGGGACCACAGGCAGCTATCAGAAGCAAAGAGAAAGTAATCTTTTCTCAACACAAAAGCAAAAAGGACCAGGACAGATGGCATAAATAAGAAAGAATAGAAGCTTCTGATTGGAATTAAAGGGTGATGAAATGCCATATAAAAGGGGGGGGGGGGAGTCTAGGAGAAGAGGGGGGTCTTCCACCATTTTTCAGATTCTACACCTTGGAGCTGAAGGAAGGAGAGGAAGGAACTAAAAAGATATTTCAAGTTGATTCTGCCATTTTTATATTTCAGAATGTTTTTTATTTTATTCCTCATCTATTTTGTATTGATTTCATCATCTATGAGGAGCTAAATCTTAGCTCTCTTAGGATAAGGTAGTAGTCTAATTTCTGCTATGAATGGATAATGAACAACATTGATTTTAACACTGATGTTAGTATAGTTCTGAATATTTTGGAATCTGTTCTTATTGATGTGAATCCTATTTTGTAATGACAACTGAGAAGTTGATTTCAGATTATTTTCTTACCCAAAAATGAGTTAAGAACATTGATTTATTTTTTGATTCTAATATGTTGTTGTGAGGTTTGATAAATCAATTTAACTTTTGTTAATGTGAATCTCATATTGAAATGGTAATCGAGAAATTGATTCTAGATTCCCTTGATGTTTAGAGATATATCAAAAGCATTAGCATTGGTTTGTGGATCTGATTACGTTCTATGTTGTAAGCTGAATTGTTATCTTATCTTGTAATTGTTGTCTTGTGGTTTATGATTTTACTTGTGATGCTGATATCTGAAAGGAATGTGAGCATACTAGTAGTTGTCGTGTTCATGATAATCTAATATCAATTGAAACATTTGCTAAATCAACCTAACTAACTAACATTCATATGAAAATATGATAATTAGTTCATATTTTAGTGCACTGTAAAGTAGTTTTTATAGGTTGAATCATATGTTGAGTTGTTCTAATCAATCCATAGAAGAATATTAGATGAACCCCTTTCCTAAGAGAACATTTCACATTTGTTAGTATCATCTTATATCAGTCATTTAAAAAACACCAAAAAGAGTTAACTTAGTTTATGATTAATCTAGACTAATTAGTAAATCTTAAGTTTCAAATCATGGTGGTACAATATTCGGGTCTACTACTCTGATATATGCACTTGCAATTTAGTGAAGTGAGGAGTTTAGACCATATATCATTTTGTTACATTTTCAATTCTGTTCAATTTCTAGTTGTGCATAGTTTATGCCTAGACCTTGTTTAGTTTCATAATATACATAGTCTACACCTAGACCTTGTTTAGTTTTCATTTCTACATAGTCTACGCCTAGACCTTATTCAGATTCCACTTCTACATAGTCTATGCCTAGACCTTAGTCTTTTGCATTTGAGCATAGAGTCCAATAAATTAGTCAACTAAATCACACTCCCCCAATTCACATCAAGTTTTTGGCTCCGTTGTCAGGGATTTGAGGCTGATTAGATTCACTTTCTATAGTTTAGATTAGTTTTAGATTTTTCTAGTTATCACATTTTTTAGTTTAGTTTTCTCTTACTTTCACAATTACTCTGAACTGTCAATTCTATTTAATCTTTCTTCTTCGAACTTGATACTTCTGATTTCAATTTATGCGGGATTCAGATAGTCAAGAAGATCTATACTTGTCTGATCCTGAACCTGAGAGAAGATTCAATAGAAGAAGAAGATTGCAAAGAGAAGAAAGAAGAAGAAGGATATTTGAAGAAGAGATAAACAATCAAAACACTGAAAACAATCGAGTCATGTCTACTCCAAGAACATTGAAAGACTATTAACAATGCAAAATGTTAAAGTCTAAAGAAGAAAATCAAGTCAAGACTTATTAAATCATCCGTCTGCTGAAAGGCAAGTGTTTGAAATAAGTCGAAAAACAACGGTTGCAAAAGGAGTGCTGACTATAGAGAAATTATTATATTTTGTGTCTTGTTCGTCAAAAGTCTAACTATTATTTTCACATATGTATTAGTTGAAAATTACATAGAGCTATTTGTATGCTCTATTATAAAAATATTGCGCACAATATGTAGTTTGTGACGATTCATTTAAGGATTCACTATTCATCTAAATAATGGTATAAGTATCATTATGTGTATATTCATTTTTTTATGGATAAATATGTCACTATGACATTATATGTGAAATAATATTATGTATACCTAGAAGTAATAAGGGATTTCTTATATTAATGAAGAATTTAATGTCTTTTTATAGAAATGACATGGGTGAGACAGTCATTCACACTGGTTGTGAAATTTAAACAATAATTGTTTAAGTAAATTTATTGCTTTGTAGTAAGAGTCGTCTATCATAAAGACGAATTAAACATTCTACGAGAAACTCTATACTCATTGCTACCTTTATTAAAAGAGATAATTTTAAATCTCATAACTTTTTCTAAGACTCTATAAGTAACAAAAAGAATTTTCCTTTTGTAAACATAGTTAGTGATAAGACATGCACAATAAGTTGAACAGTCTGATATTTGTGTCATTGGTCAAATGAGAAATTTACATATTTATACAGGGCGCATATATTGGATGGTGATTAAGAGAATAATGAGACACCTTATGGGCATGTTGACTCTCGTTTTGCGCTATGATGGAGATTGAGTTATAGATTTGCTTAATAAATAGACGCCTATTAAGAAGGTGATATTAGCAAGCAAAATTTTATTTTCAATTACGTTTTCATGTTATAGAATGACATATTGTGGAGTTTAGCTAAAACAAAACTATATAAAGTAGTCAACTATAAAAATTGAGTTTGTTTTATACTCAATAATGGTATGAAGCTCTCTAGTTAAGTAAATTCTTTTACTCATGTATTGACAATGGTCAAATATGCTTTTTGTTGCAATAAGTATGTCACTATTGCTTGATAAAAAGGATGAACCATTGTAAAGGAAAACACATGTCCTTGACAATGTGAAGAAGATCAGTATGAGATTCTTATTAAGTTTTATTTGACTGACACATTTATATGCACATGTGATAATGTATTTTAAATCTTCTTATGATGAATAAAATTATGTTAATTTTATTATAGAGTTAGTTAATGGTTTTGATAATGCATGTAGTGTCATGACTATGATTTAAATCGTGATTTAAATCAGAGTTCGTGACTCATTATGGACAATTACATAAAATCGAGAAAGATTGCGAAAACGTGATGTAAATATTTTTTAAAGCATAATAAATAAAAATATATCATTAAACAAATTACACAATATATGATGATTATTTCAGAGCAGACCAATACTCCTTAAGTTTTACATTTCATCAAAAGGACTTTGCCATCTTACAAGATACAAAATAACACTTTTATAATATACAAAATCAACTCTCTCGACATCCTAATAAAAGGATGTAAGAATAACTTCCCTCAATACCTTAGCATCAATAGATATACTCCCTGCTAGGATTACCAACTCGCGTAGCCCAAATAAGTATATTAATTTGAAAAAATGTTAGGAACAATAGAGTGAGCCAAAATAGCTCGGTAAGTTGATAACTCATAATTTATGGGTTACCAATTAATCAATTCGGAGAGACATAAAAAAATGAAATAACCATAAAATAAAAATATGTATTTCATACATTTGATAATTACATATATAACATACTAATTAGAAGCATCACACTCAACTTGCAACCAATATGATATAAATCATATCAACATATGTATACAAATGCAACACTTTCATATGAATGCACGGATCACCAACTGGCCAGTGATCGGTAGGTGGACTCTAGAGGTGGCTCCCATCGTGATCAACGATGTAGTACTTAGCTCCATTTTACCTTATCCCTTTCGAAAAACATATCATATAGCGATAGGTGAACTCTAGAGATGGCCCCTACGGATTCTAAACGTGGCCCCCATCGCGACTACTCACGATGTGGCACTTAGCTTCGCATAGCACTTAACTCCAGCCTATCTCATCCTATTATTGGGGAACAGAATGATGGATTGGACTCTCATCATGATCAGCGATGTAGCACTTAACTCCAACCATCATATATGCAGATGCAAGCAGATGCGATATAGCCTATCTTCATCTGCTTGCTTCTACATGATTCATCAGATAACAATTTATATCTCGAATATAAGAATATAAAACACATCGATCATTCCTTTGAGTGAAACATGATTGAACTTTACAATAGCACTTCATAAACATTTCACACATGCTTTTTAAGGCACAATCAATTGGTCGATCATTCCGACATGCTTCTCATAAGAACTTTTTCAAAGATATATAAATACATATAAGATGAACATATCCAATATCCACTCAATCGAAAAATGATTGCATTTTATAAAACTAATTCATAACATATCACATATGCTTTTCAAATCGATCAACCATTCCAATATAATTTTCATAAAAACATATCCAAAATATATTCAATATATATGACAAGCAATGCGATACTAAATTCAAAAGAGGTGAATACATAGAGTAGGAGAAACCAACTTATCTCTTATGGAAACCGAAAGACTTTTCCCTTTTTCCTTTCCCCTATTACCAACAACTTCCAATCCTATAATGTTATTATCAATACTATGAAGTGCATGCTAACATGTCCTACAGGAACCATACAATGATGCCTTTAGCCTTATAATTTAATTAATTGGTCAATCATAAGAGTTTATCTTGTACCCTAGCAAATTGTATGTTTTGTGAAATAAAATTCATATTTCTTTATATAATTAATAAAATCGAATGATTCCAATTTTACTTAACTCCATATTATAGAAGCCTTAATGTATCAAAGTTTCAGATCTTATTTCATAATAGTTTGTTCTTAGGAAAATCAATATTCAGCCTAACTTTCATGTTATTTTTGTGTTATGATAGTCTGAGTGACTTTGCTTTCATGATTTCCATAATAGAGTAAACATCACATGTATGATAGTTCTAATTTTTCTCTAAAATTAGATACGGTACAAGTCATAAAATTTCTTGGGTTTATATCTATCTAGAATAAGGATAATAAATTTAACAAACACTAGTTTAATCTGACCCGAGTTTCATTCTGACAAACTGATTAGGGTTCGGTAAAATATTTATAACTTTCCCCACACATATTATGTTTTAGTATTCCAATTGTAAACGAAACCTAACACCTGCATGTCTAAGTCCCTAAATTATAAAAAAATACATGATATATAGAATTCGATACATAATTTACTAAATAGGGTAGCAATTTAGGCGGATAGAATAATAGCACCTTAAAGAAATGAGCATAAAGTTCTCTATGGAGATTGGGTTAACTTGATTTCAAATCTCAACAAAAGTAGACTCAGAGGGGATCTATAAGAATAAATTTCATAATTTTTGGACCACCCAATGGTATGGAAATGTGTAACTAAATCTTTAGAAACCAATTTAACATGACTACGTTTAATCTTTCTCATGAACAACATGAGGTTTGCCCCATGATTAGCTATGACCCAAGAATGAAAAAGATGAGAGTTTCGGAAAGCCACTAATGAGTAATTATGTAAATAAAATCCATAACGAAATCAAATACACACTTACCACAAATCGGGACCTTAGTTTCCTTCTTTTCTCTCCAATTTTCTCCAAGTGCTAGAAGATCTTCCTATTTCCTTTGGAGCTCAGATGGGGCAGGTAAAGGGATGAGAGGAAGTGTTGAAAACCTATATATGATAAGGGATAAGGTTGGGGAAAACCGACTTTAAGGTCGGCCAAGTTGAAGGTATGAAGTTACCCTTGTAGTTGACAATATTTACACTGTTGTATGAAGTAAATGGTTTTGCCTTTTCCTTTTATTTATTTATTTATTCATTTACTTAAGACATTACATGTAAATAAGAAACTATCCCATATTTGGATTCAAATAAAATATTTATAAAAATAAATAACCAAGGAATTGAAATCTAAAATTTTGTCCGAAGAATAAAATCGTGATTTCACATATTTTTTGATTTTGCATTTATATTTTACCTAAGTAAAACACCTCCTAAAAGTTGTTTAAAATCACATTTATAATTCTTTGATATATAGGAACAATTATCGGAACTTTAATTTTCTTAATTCTAATATTTCCAAAAATCATATTTTAATGCCTTGAACGAATTTTCACTAATTTCAACAATCAAACACTCACTACAAGAAAATTGGCGATTAGCAACACTGAATAGCGTCTCCAAATATGGTGACGCTAATTCGACGCCACTAGCACCATCATGGCGTCCTCATTGAGTCCCAAATAGGCGACGCTACTTGCCTCTCAATAGCGTCTCATTAGCATGTTCTTAACATTTCAGGAAATAAGCGCTAGCGAAGGCGCCATAGCGACGCCAGGTAGTCGCTATTATTGTGCGCCATGAAGTGAAACTGCGCGGAAGAACCTAGCATTGTTCTTGCGTCGACAGCATTCGATGCTAAACTCGCGTCGCATGACGTGCGACGCTATGGCGACACTAGCTGGTGTCACAAATGAAACAACGCTATGTCGACGCCAATATGATTACTTCAAAATAGATGACTATATATGGGCTATCTATATTTATATCGCTATATGTTTTATATTTTGACGCAACCCTATATATTATCTACAAATAAATTAATATTATATATGTATCTTCAACATATATATGTATTCCTACATGATTACTTATAATGTCTACATCATAGGAGTGTTCCTAAATATATAATTTGTTACCTATATTATACATGTTATTTATCCATACAATATATATCACATCTTAATTATGCATATATTATTTTTATATTCTTAATCATGAAATTATGATGGTTGAATTAAGAGAGTGATTTGCTACAAATTATCCCATTTTAGTGTCTCGGTAGAGGCTCAATAGCGTGTACTTAGCGTCAAACTAGAGCCGCTGACATTGTCGACGCCAGGGTGACACTATTGGTGTCTCTATAGCGTCGCCCTCTTGAGACGCGAATAAGCATTAGATGCTAGTTTGGCGCTATTGGATCGCTAAACCACTTTAGCGACTCAATAGCGTCTGTATTGCGTCGTAGTATCCGACTTTTTTTTATCACACTCGCTTAATCATGCACATATAAACATATAAATGTGCGTATATGCTTATACTTATATATAATAAGTGCATATATACATATTATTATCACTTAATCTCGCACATATAAACATATACATACATATATACACTTGGAATACTGATCACCTCTTTTATTTACTTATAATCACTCTAATTAAATCCACGAATTTACGTAAAAGTTGAGCATATTTAAATGTTTTTTTATCAATTTTTAGTGGAGAAGTTGAATGAGTAAAAGAGGGGACTAACCACTTTTCGAAATTTGAATTTTGAGAAGAGGATGAAACAAAAAGGGAGAGAAGAAGCCGGAGGCAGGGGGGATCCGAGAGGGGAGAGTGAAAGAAAAGAAGACGAAGGCTTGGAAGAATGAGGAAAAACTAAAGAAGATTTTAGATTCTCTCATGATGAAACTTTGTTGATGTTGACTTTTATTCTGACTTTTTTTTATATCGTGAATTTGACTCCTCATTTCTATTTACGTGATGCATGGATGTTTAGAATTTATATCTTATTTCAATTAGATCAAGAGATCAATTATTTTTTCTATTTTAGCTAACTTCATCCGAGAGGAGAAATTAGCCACATTGCTTGCTATGTTTCTAGTAATTGTTGGTTTATAGTTTCTTAAAGATCGAGAGATCTGCTATAGTGACTGTTATGAGATGAGAATCCGTATAGTCGTGTGAGGTGTCAACTGCATTTTGATCACTTAGTTAAGATTAAAAGAATGAGTTATAAGAGATCGAGAGATCGAACTCTTCTTCTGATTAAGGATGAGAATCTTATTAATCAGTGATCCTAATTTAGTGATTAGCAGCTACTCTCTTTTTGATTTATAGATACACCGATAGGCTGAGAGGTAGAGTGAGATTATAAAATAAGTAAGTCGGATATGGCAATTGCAATAGCATCAACAAGTTCATTACGAGGGAATCTTTTCCTTCACTTCTTGATCTTTTCGTACCTTACTTTATTATCCTTAATCCATGTTCATTCCTTCATCTGGTTTATTCTTTTATAATTCCATGATGACTTACGAGATATAAGTAGAATAAGTAATTAATCTAAATCAACGGGGTTACGACACTCAGGGTTTCTACTCGACCTGTGCACTTGCAGTTACGTGAACTCTTGAGTAAAATTAAAACGTGACTAGAATTAATTCTTGTGTGAGAATCTGAAATAGATCGAACTTTTAAAAAGAGGATGCGAGAGTATAAGAACAAAACATCCCTTCTTGAAGGTGCAAGCAGCACTCAATGCATAGAGCTCGAGGAGAATTTTGATCCAGAAGCAGAAATGATGGCTGAACAACAAGAGCCACTCCAACCATGACCACCAGTCCCATCATTAGAAGAACACTATACTCCCACTGCAGATGGACTGGAGTCTGCGATTCTGAAGCCTGCCATTCAAGCCAATAATTTGGAGTTAAAATCATCTCTAATCTCTACAATCCAACAGAACCAATTTGGAGGAACACCCGATGAGGACCCAAATCAACACCTTAAAGACTTTCTGGAAATATGCGAGACAACCAAGTTGAATGGAGTATCACCAGAGGCATTGAGACTAAGGGTCTTGTCTTTCTCATTAAGGGGTAAAACCAAGCAATGGCTACAATCATTGGAACCCCGGGTCTTCTCTTTCTTCTAAAATGGAGTATATAGTTCAAAAAGCAATTAGTGGACTGGAACTCAATGAAGCTACTCCTACTGTCAATATGATAGCAAGATGTTGCGAAATATGTGGTTCGCCCGATCACATTTCTGTGCACTGTGAGCTACTAAAACAGCAAGGACATCAACAACAGGCTAATGCGATAGGCCCTTATCCATCGAATAATGACCCATATTCTAACACTTTCAACCTTAGATGGAAGAACAATCTAAAGTTTTCCTACAGAGACAATCCTCAACAAACTCAAGTTCCCACTTGGCAAAATAGATTTAATCAGAGAGCACAACCTCAAAACTCTTCGTCAGACCAAGGGTCATCTTCTATCAACAAGCTAGAAGTATTGGTGGAAAAATATATGTCAAAACAGGACACTCTGATGCAGAAAATGTTCAAGAAAATTGAAAGTCTTTCCATTCATATCAAATGCTGAAAACTCAGATAGCTCAACAAGCCGCATCCTCTTCAAGACAACCGGGAATCGCGCGAGTCCATTTTTTTCATCCCAATCATCTCACCATGCATCAACATGCATGAAAGCGTCAAAAAATTTTGCATCTTTTGACAGTGTAAAAAATTTCGTGACTTTTGACCTTCATCGCTGAAAACACGAATGAAAGGTGCGAAAATGCGCCCCCAGAAAATTTTCGCCCCAGCCCATTTTTTCGTCCCAATCATCTCACCATGCGTCAACATGCATGAAAGCATCGAAAATTTCGCATCCTTTGACAGCATCAAAAATTTCACGTCTTTTGACCTTCTTGGCTGAAAACACTAGTAAAAGACGCGCGCTCGAATTTTCGCACCCCCGAAAAATTTTCACCCGAGTCCATTTTTTCGTCCCAATCATCTCACCTTGCATTAACATGCATGAAAGCGTAAAAAATTTTGCATCTTTTGACAGCATAAAAAATTTCGCGTCTTTTGACCTTCTTGGCTGAAAACATAAGTAAAAGACGCTAAAAGGCGCGCGTGCGAATTTTTGCACCCCCGGACCTGAGTCCATTTTTCGTCCCAATCATCTCACCTTGCATCAACATGCACGAAAGCGTCGAAAATTTCGCATCTTTTGACAGCATAAAAAATTTCATGTCTTTTGACCTTCTTGGTTCAAAACACGAGTAAAAGACGCTAAAAGGCGCGCGCGCGAATTTTTGCACCCCCGAAAAATTTTCGTCCGAGTCCATTTTTTTCATCCCAATCATCTCACCATGCATCAACATGCACGAAAGCGTAAAAAAATTTGCTTCATTTGATAGTGTAAAAATTTCGTGTCTTTTGACCTTCCTCGCTGAAAACACGAAAGAAAGGTGCGAAAAGGCGCGCACGTATTTTCGCACCCCTGAAAAATTTTCGCCCGAGTCCATTTGTTTCGTCCCAATCATCTCACCATGCATCAACATGCATGAAAGCGTCAAAAATTTTGTAACTTTTGACAGCGTTAAATTTCGCGACTTTTGACCTTCTTGGCTGAAAACACAAGTAAAAGGTGCGCGCTCGAATTTTCGCACCGCCGGAAAATTTTCGCCCGAGTCCAATTTTTCGTCCCAACCATCTCACCTTGAATTAACATGCACGAAAGCGTCAAAAATTTTGCATCTTTTGACAGCATAAAAATTTTTGCGTCTTTTGAGCTTGGCTGAAAACACGAGTAAAAGGCGCGCGCGTGAATTTTTGCACCCCCAGAAAATTTTTGCCCGAGTCCATTTTTTTTGTACCAATCATCTCACCATGCATCCACATGCACGAAAGCGTCGAAAATTTTGCATCTTTTGATAGTGTAAAAATTTTCGTGTCTTTTGACCTTCCTCACTGAAAACACGAATGGAAGGTGCGAAAAGGCACGCGCGAATTTTCGCACCCCCGAAAAAGTTTTGCCCGAGTCTATTTTTTTCATCCCAATCATCTCTCCATGCATCAACATGCATGAAAGCGTCGAAAATTTTGCAACTTTTGACAGCGTAAAAAATTTTGCGTCTTTTGACCTTCTTGGCTGAAAACACTAATAAAAGTCGCGCGCTCGAATTTTTGCACCCCCGAAAAATTTTCACCTCAGTCCATTTTTTCGTCACAATCATCTCACCTTGCATCAACAGGCATGAAAGCGTAAAAAAATTGCATCTTTTGAGAGCATAAACAATTTAGCTTCTTTTGACCTTCTTAGCCGAAAACACGAGTAAAAGATGCTAAAAGGCGCGCGCGCGAATTTTCGCACCCCCGGAAAATTTTCTCCCGAGTTTATTTTTTCGTCACAATCATCTCACCTTGTATCAACATGCACAAAAGCATCGAAAATTTTGCATCTTTTGACAGTGTAAAAAATTTTGTGTCTTTTGACCTTCCTCGCTGAAAACACGAATGAACGCGAATTTTCGCACCCCCGGATAATTTTCGCCCCAGTCCATTTTTTTTGTCCCAATCATCTCACCATGCATCAATATGCATGAAAGCGTCAAAAATTTTGCATATTTTGACAGCGCCAAAAATGCATCAATACGAATGAATGGTGCAAAAATTTTTCGGGGTGCGAAAATTTCGTGTCTTTTGACATTCCTCGCTGAAAATTTCGCATCTTTTGACAGTGTCAAAAATTTCAAGTCTTTTGACCTTCTTGACTGAAAACACTTGTAAAAGGCGCGCGCTCGAATTTTCGCACCCCCGAAAAATTTTCGTCCGAGTCTATTTTTTTGTCACAATCATCTCACCTTGCATCAACATGCACGAAACCGTCGAAAATTTTGCATCTTTTGACAGCATAAAAAATTTCGCGTCTTTTGACCTTCTTGGTTGAAAACACGAGTCAAAGGCGCTAAAAGGCGTGCGCGCGAATTTTCACAGCCTTGGAAAATTTTTGCCTGGGTCCATTTGTTCGTCCCAATCAAATCATCTCACCATGCATCAACATGCATGAAAGTGTCGAGAATTTTGCATCTTTTAACAGCGTAAAAAATTTCGCGTCTTTTGACTTTCTTGGCGGAAACCACTAGTAAAAGCTGCGCGCTCGAATTTTTGAACCCCCGAAAAATTTTCCCCCGAGTCCATTTTTTCGTCCCAATCATCTCACCTTGCATCAACATGCATTAAAGCGTCGAAAATTTCGCATCTTTTGACAGCATAAAAAATTTCGCGTCATTTGACCTTCTTGGCTGAAAAGACGTGTAAAAGGCGCGCAGGCGAGTTTTCGCACCCCCGGAAAATTTTCGCCCGAGTTCATTTTTTGTCCCAATCATCTCACCATGCATCAACATGCACGAAAGCGTAAAAAATTTTGCATCTTTTGACAGTATAAAAAATTTCATGTCTTTTGACCTTCACCTTCCTCACTGAAAACACGAATGAAAGGTGTTGAAAAGGCACGCGCGAATTTTCGCACCCCCGAAAACTTTTTGCCCGTGTACATTTTTTTATCCCAATGATCTCCCCATGCATCAACATGCATGAAAGCGTCGAAAATTCCACAACTCTTTGTCGGCGTAAAAAATTTTGCGTCTTTTGACCTTCTTGACTGAAAACACTAGTAAAAGTCGCGCGCTCAAATTTTCCACCCCCGAAAAATTTTCGCCCGAATCCTTTTTTCGTCACAATCATCTCACCTTGCATCAACATGCATGAAAGCATAAAAAATTTTGCATCTTTTGAGAGCATAAAAAATTTCACTTCTTTTGACCTTCTTGGCCGAAAACATGAGTAAAAGACACTAAAAGTCGTGCGCGCAAATTTTCGCACCCCCGAAAAATGTCCGAGTCCATTTTTTTGTCACAATCATCTCACATTGCATCAACATGCACAAAAGCATAAAAAATTTCGCATCTTTTGACAGCATAAAAAATTTCACATTTTTTTACCTTCTTGGCTGAAAACACGCGTCAAAGGCGCCAAAAGGCGGGCGCACGAATTTTTCCAGCCCCGAAAAATTTTCGCCCGGGTCCTTTTTTTCGTCCCAATCATCTCACCATGCATCAACATGCACGAAAGCGTCAAAAATTTTGCTTCTTTCGACAGTGTAAAAAATTTCATCTCTTTTGACCTTCGTCGCTGAAAACACTAATGAATGCAAATTTTCGCACCCCCTGATAATTTTCGCACGAGTCCATTTTTTTCGATCCAATCATCTCACCATGTATCAACATGCATGAAAGCATCAAAAATTTTGTATCTTTTGACAATGCCAAAAATTTCGTGTCTTTTGACCTTCTTGACTGAAAACACTAGTAAAAGACGCGCGCTCGAATTTTCGCACCCTAGAAAAATTTTCGTCCGAGTCTATTTTTTCGTCCCAATCATCTCACCTTGCATCAACATGCACGAAAGCGTCGAAAATTTCGCATCTTTTGACAGCATGAAAAATTTCACGTGTTTTGACCATCTTGACCGAAAACATGAGTCAAAGGCGCTAAAAGACGCGCGCACGAATTTTTGCAGCCCCGGATAATTTTCTCCCGAGTCCATTTTTTTCGTCTCAATCATCTCACCATGCATCAACATGCATGAAAGCGTCGCAAATTTTGCATCTTTTGACAACGCCAAAAATTTCGCGTCTTTTGACCTTCTTGGCTGAAAACACTAGTAAAAGGCGCACGCTCAAATTTTCGCAACCCAGAAAAATTTTCGCCCGAGTCCATGTTTTTGTCCCAATCATCTCACATTGCATCAATATGCATGAAAGCGTCGAAAATTTTGCATCTTTTGACAGCTTAAAAAATTTTGTGTCTTTTGAACTTTTTAGCTGAAAACACAAGAAAATGGCGCTAAAAGGCACGCGCGCGAATTTTCGCACCCCCGAAAAATTTTCGCCCGAGTCCATTTTTTCGTCCCAATCATCTCACCATGCATCAACATGCATCAAAGCATCGAAGATTTCTCATCTTTTGACAGCGACAAAAATTTCACATCTTTTGACCTTCCTGACTGAAAAAGTAGTAAAAGGCGCGCGCTCGAATTTTCGCACTCCTCCGAAAATTTTCGACCGAGTCCATTTTTTCATCCCAATCATCTCACCTTGCATGAACATGCACGAAAGCATCGAAAATTTTGCATCTTTCGATTGCGTAAATTTTTTTTCATCTTTTGACCTTCATGACTGAAAACACTTGTAAAAGGCGCGCGCTCGATTTTCGCACACCGGAAAATTTTCGTCCGAGTCTATTTTTTCATCTGAATCTTCTCACCTTGCATCAACACACATGAAAGCATAAAAAATTTCGCGTCTTTTGACCTTCTTGGCTGAAAACATGAGTCAAAGGCGCTAAAAGGCATGCGCGCGAATTTTCGCAGCCCCGAAAAATTTTCGCCCGAGTCCATTTTTTTCGTCCCAATCATCTCACCATGCATCAACATGCACGAAAGCGTCGAAAATTTCGTATCTTTTGACAGTGTAAACAATTTTGCATCTTTTGACGGTATAAAAAATTTCGTGTCTTTTGACCTTCCTCGCTGAAAACATGAATGAAAGGTGCGGAAAGGCGCGCGCGAATTTTCGCACCACCGAAAAATTTTCGCCCGAGTCCATTTTTTTTCGTCCCAATCATCTCAACA
This sequence comes from Pontederia crassipes, assembly GCA_030549335.1. Taxonomy (NCBI): domain Eukaryota; kingdom Viridiplantae; phylum Streptophyta; class Magnoliopsida; order Commelinales; family Pontederiaceae; genus Pontederia; species Pontederia crassipes. Next base: position 72,639,291 of record CM060188.1, on the reverse strand, counting down.
TGCATGAGAGCATCGAAAATTTTGCATCTTTTGACAGCGTCAAAAATTTCGCGTCTTTTGACCTTCTTAGCTGAACACACTAGTAAAAGACGCGCGCTCAAATTTTTGCACCCCTCCGAAAATTTTCGCCCGAGTCCATTTTTTCATCCCAATCATCTCACCTTGCATCAACATGCACGAAAGCGTAAAAAATTTCGCATCTTTTGATAGCATGAAAAATTTTGCATCTATGTCATCTTGACTGAAAACACGAGTCAAAGGCGCTAAAAGGCGCGCGCGCGAATTTTTGCAGCCCCGAATAATTTTTGCCCGAGTCCATTTTTTTCGTCCCAATCATCTCACCATGCATCAACATGCATGAAAGCTTCAAAAATTTTGCATCTTTTGACAACGCCAAAAATTTCGAGTCTTTTGATCTTCTTGGCTGAAAACACTAGTAAAAAGCACGCACTCGAATTTTCGCAACCTAGAAAAATTTTCACCCGAGTCCATGTTTTTGTCCCAATCATCTCACCTTGCATCAATATGCATGAAAGCGTCGAAAATTTTGCATCTTTTGACAGCATAAAAAATTTCATGTCTTTTGAACTTCTTAGCTGAAAACACGAGAAAAGGGCGCTAAAAAGCGCACGCGCAAATTTTCGCACCCCCGAAAAATTTTCGTCCGAGTCCATTATTTTCGTCCCAATCATCTCACCATGCATCAACATGGATGAAAGCATAAAAAATTTTGCATCTTTTGACAGCGTAAAAAATTCGCGTCTTTTGACCTTCTTGGCTGAAAACAGTAGTAAAAAGCGCGCGCTCGAATTTTCGCACCCCTCAGAAAATTTTTGACTGAGTCCATTTTTTCATCCCAATCATCTCACCTTGCATGAACATGCACGAAAGCATCGAATATTTTGCATTTTCGACAGCGTAAAAAATTTTGCATCTTTTGACCTTCATGACTGAAAACACTTGTAAAAGGCGTGCGCTCGATTTTTGCACACCGAAAAATTTTCGCCTAAGTCCATTTTTTCGTCCGAATCATCTCACCTTGCATCAACATGCATGAAAGCGTAAAAAATTTCGCGTCTTTTGACCTTCTTGGCTGAAAACATGAGTCAAAGGCGCTAAAAGGCGTGCGCGCGAATGTTCGCAGCCCCGAAAAATTTTCGCCCGAGTCCATTTTTTTCGTCCCAATCATCTCACCATGCATCAGCATGCACGAAAACGTCGAAAATTTCGTATCTTTTGATAGTGTAAAAAATTTTGCATCTTTTGATGGTGTAAAAAATTTCGTGTCTTTTGACCTTCCTCGCTGAAAACACGAATGTAAGGTGCGGAAAGGTGCGCACGAATTTTCGCACCCCCGAAAATTTTTTGCCCGAGTCCATTTTTTTCATCCCAATCATCTCACCATGCATCAACATGCCTGAAAGCGTCGAAAATTTCGCATCTTTTGATAGCGTAAAAAATTTCACGTCTTTTGACCTTCTTGGATGAAAAACATTTGTAAAAGGCGCGCGCTCGAGTTTTCGCACCCCCGGAAAATTTTCGCACGAGTCCATTTTTCGTCACAATCATCTCACCTTGCATCAACATGCACGAAATCGTCAAAAATTTCGCATCTTTTGACAGCATAAAAAATTTCGCGTCTTTTGACAGTGTAAAAAATTTTGTATCTTTCGATCTTCCTCGTTGAAAACACGAATGAACGCGAATTTTCGCACCCCCGGAAAATTTTCGCGAGTCCATTTTTTTCATCCTAATCATCTTCCCATTCATCAACATGCATGAAAGCATAAAAAATTTTGCATCTTTTGACAGCGTCAAAAATTTCGCATCTTTTGACCTTCTTGGCTGAAAACACTAGTAAAAGACGCGCGCTCAAATTTTCGCACCCCCGAAAAATTTTCCCCCATGTCCCAATCATCTCACCTTGCATCAACATTCATGAAAGCGTCGAAAAATTTTCCCCCATGTCTTTTGACCTTCCTCGTTAAAAAAATGAATGAAAGGTGCTAGAATTTTCGCATCCCCAAAAAATTTTCGGCCGAGTCCATTTTTTCGTCACAATCATCTCACCTTGCATAAACATGCGTGAAATCGTCAAAAATTTCACATCTTTTGACAGCATAAAAAATTTCACGTCTTTTGACAGTGTAAAAAATTTCGTATCTTTTGACCTTCCTCGCTGAAAACACGAATGAACGCGAATTTTCGCACCCCAAAAAATTTTTGCCCGAGTCCATTTTTTCGTCCCAATCATCTCATCATGCATCAACGTGCATGAAAATGTCGAAAATGTTGCATCTTTTGACAGCGTCAAAAATTTCGCGTCTTTTGACTTTCTTGGCCTAAAACACTAGTAAAAGGCGCGTGATAATTTCGCATCTTTTGACAGTGTAAAAAATTTCATGTCTTTTGACCTTCCTCGCGAAAAAATGAATGAAAGCTGCGAAAAGGCTGCGCGCGAATTTTCGCACCCCCGAAAATTTTTCACCCGAGTTCATTTTTCCGTCCGTCCCAATCATCTCAAATTGCATCAACATGCACGACAGCGTCAAAAATTTCGCGTAAAAAATTTCACGTCTTTTGACTTTCTTGGCTGAAAACACTTGTAAAAGGCGTGTGCTCGAATTTTCGCACCCCCGAAAAATTTTAGCCCGAGTCCATTTTTTGGTCCCAATCATCTCACCATGCATCAACATGCATGAAAGCGTCGAAAATTTCACATCTTTTGACCGTGTAAAAAATTTCGCATTTTTTGACAGTGTAAAAATTTCGTGTCGTTTGACCTGCCGCGCTGAAAACACGAATGAAAGGTGCGAAAAGGCGCACGCGAATTTTCGCACCCCGGAAAAATTTTCGCCCGAGTCCATTTCTTCGTCCCAATCATCTCAAATTGCATCAACATGCACGAAAGCGTCGAAAATTTCACATCGTTTGATAGCGTAAAAAATTTCACATCTTTTGACCTTCTTGGCTGAAAACACTTGTAAAAGGCGCGTGCTCGAATTTTCGCACCCCTAGAAAATTTTGGTCCGAGCCCATTTTTTCGTCACAATCATCTCACCTTGCATCAACATGCATGTAACCGTCGAAAATTTCGCATCTTTTGACAGCATAAAAAATTTTGCGTCTTTTGACCTTCTTGGCAGAAAACACGAGTCAAAGGCGCTAAAAGGCGCGCGCGCGAATTTTCGTAACCTTGGAAAATTTTCGCCCGGGTCCATTTTTTCGTCCCAATCATCTCACCATGCATCAACATGCATGAAAGCATAAAAATTTTGCATCTTTTGACAGCGTCAAAAATTTCGCATCTTTTGACTTTCTTGGCTGAAAACACTAAGAAAAGCCGCGCGCTCGAATTTTCGCACCCCCGAAAAATTTCCCCCGAGTCCATTTTTTCGTCCCAATCATTTCACTTGAATCAACATGCACGAAAGCGTCAAAAATTTCACATTTTTTGGCAGCATAAAAAATTTCACGTCTTTTGACCTTCTTGGTTGAAAACACGTGTAAAAGGCGCGCAGGCGAATTTTCGCACCCCGAAAAATTTTCACCCGAGTACTTTTTTTTCATCCCAATCATCTCACCATGCATCAACATGCACGAAAGCGTCGAAAATTTCGCATCTTTTGACAGTGTAAAAAATTTCGTATCTTTTGACCTTCGTCGCTGAAAACACGAATGAATGCGAATTTTCGCACCCCCGAAAAATTTTCGCCCGAGTCCATTTTTTCATCCCATTCATCTCACCATGCATCAACATGAATGAAAGCGTAAAAAATTTCACATCTTTTGACAGTGTAAAAAATTTCGTATCTTTTGACCTTCCTCGCTGAAAACACGAATGAACGCGAATTTTCGCACCCCAAAAAATTTTTGCCCGAGTCCATTTTTTCGTCCCAATCATCTCATCATGCATCAACGTGCATGAAAATGTCGAAAATGTTGCATCTTTTGACAGCGTCAAAAATTTCGCGTCTTTTGACTTTCTTGGCCTAAAACACTAGTAAAAGGCGCGTGATAATTTCGCATCTTTTGACAGTGTAAAAAATTTCATGTCTTTTGACCTTCCTCGCGAAAAAATGAATGAAAGCTGCGAAAAGGCGCGCGCGAATTTTCGCACCCCCGAAAATTTTTCACCCGAGTTCATTTTTCCGTCCGTCCCAATCATCTCAAATTGCATCAACTTGCACGACAGCGTCAAAAATTTCGCGTAAAAAATTTCACGTCTTTTGACTTTCTTGGCTGAAAACACTTGTAAAAGGCGTGTGCTCGAATTTTCGCACCCCCGAAAAATTTTCGCCCGAGTCCATTTTTTGGTCCCAATCATCTCACCATGCATCAACATGCATGAAAGCGTCGAAAATTTCACATCTTTTGACCGTGTAAAAAATTTCGCATTTTTTGACAGTGTAAAAATTTCGTGTCGTTTGACCTGCCGCGCTGAAAACACGAATGAAAGGTGCGAAAAGGCGCACGCGAATTTTCGCACCCCGGAAAAATTTTCGCCCGAGTCCATTTCTTCGTCCCAATCATCTCAAATTGCATCAACATGCACGAAAGCGTCGAAAATTTCACATCGTTTGATAGCGTAAAAAATTTCACATCTTTTGACCTTCTTGGCTGAAAACACTTGTAAAAGGCGCGTGCTCGAATTTTCGCACCCCTAGAAAATTTTGGTCCGAGCCCATTTTTTCGTCACAATCATCTCACCTTGCATCAACATGCATGTAACCGTCGAAAATTTCGCATCTTTTGACAGCATAAAAATTTTTGCGTCTTTTGACCTTCTTGGCAGAAAACACGAGTCAAAGGCGCTAAAAGGCGCGCGCGCGAATTTTCGTAACCTTGGAAAATTTTCGCCCGGGTCCATTTTTTCGTCCCAATCATCTCACCATGCATCAACATGCATGAAAGCATAAAAATTTTGCATCTTTTGACAGCGTCAAAAATTTCGCATCTTTTGACTTTCTTGGCTGAAAACACTAAGAAAAGCCGCGCGCTCGAATTTTCGCACCCCCGAAAAATTTCCCCCGAGTCCATTTTTTCGTCCCAATCATTTCACTTGAATCAACATGCACGAAAGCGTCAAAAATTTCACATTTTTTGGCAGCATAAAAAATTTCACGTCTTTTGACCTTCTTGGTTGAAAACACGTGTAAAAGGCGCACAGGCGAATTTTCGCACCCCGAAAAATTTTCACCCGAGTACTTTTTTTCATCCCAATCATCTCACCATGCATCAACATGCACGAAAGCGTCGAAAATTTCGCATCTTTTGACAGTGTAAAAAATTTCGTATCTTTTGACCTTCGTCGCTGAAAACACGAATGAATGCGAATTTTCGCACCCCCGAAAAATTTTCGCCCGAGTCCATTTTTTCATCCCATTCATCTCACCATGCATCAACATGAATGAAAGCGTAAAAAATTTCACATCTTTTGACAGTGTAAAAAATTTCGTATCTTTTGACCTTCCTCGCTGAAAACACGAATTTTCGCACCCCAAAAAATTTTTGCCCGAGTCCATTTTTTCGTCCCAATCATCTCATCATGCATCAACGTGCATGAAAATGTCAAAAATGTTGCATCTTTTGACAGCGTCAAAAATTTCGCGTCTTTTGACTTTCTTGGCCTAAAACACTAGTAAAAGGCGCGTGATAATTTCGCATCTTTTGACAGTGTAAAAAATTTCATGTCTTTTGACCTTCCTCGCGAAAAAATGAATGAAAGCTGCGAAAAGGCGCGCGCGAATTTTCGCACCCCCGAAAATTTTTCACCCGAGTTCATTTTTCCGTCCGTCCCAATCATCTCAAATTGCATCAACTTGCACGACAGCGTCAAAAATTTCGCGTAAAAAATTTCACGTCTTTTGACTTTCTTGGCTGAAAACACTTGTAAAAGGCGTGTGCTCGAATTTTCGCACCCCCGAAAAATTTTCGCCCGAGTCCATTTTTTGGTCCCAATCATCTCACCATGCATCAACATGCATGAAAGCGTCGAAAATTTCACATCTTTTGACCGTGTAAAAAATTTCGCATTTTTTGACAGTGTAAAAATTTCGTGTCGTTTGACCTGCCGCGCTGAAAACACGAATGAAAGGTGCGAAAAGGCGCACGCGAATTTTCGCACCCCGGAAAAATTTTCGCCCGAGTCCATTTCTTCGTCCCAATCATCTCAAATTGCATCAACATGCACGAAAGCGTCGAAAATTTCACATCGTTTGATAGCGTAAAAAATTTCACATCTTTTGACCTTCTTGGCTGAAAACACTTGTAAAAGGCGCGTGCTCGAATTTTCGCACCCCTAGAAAATTTTGGTCCGAGCCCATTTTTTCGTCACAATCATCTCACCTTGCATCAACATGCATGTAACCGTCGAAAATTTCGCATCTTTTGACAGCATAAAAAATTTTGCGTCTTTTGACCTTCTTGGCAGAAAACACGAGTCAAAGGCGCTAAAAGGCGCGCGCGCGAATTTTCGTAACCTTGGAAAATTTTCGCCCGGGTCCATTTTTTCGTCCCAATCATCTCACCATGCATCAACATGCATGAAAGCATAAAAATTTTGCATCTTTTGACAGCGTCAAAAATTTCGCATCTTTTGACTTTCTTGGCTGAAAACACTAAGAAAAGCCGCGCGCTCGAATTTTCGCACCCCCGAAAAATTTCCCCCGAGTCCATTTTTTCGTCCCAATCATTTCACTTGAATCAACATGCACGAAAGCGTCAAAAATTTCACATTTTTTGGCAGCATAAAAAATTTCACGTCTTTTGACCTTCTTGGTTGAAAACACGTGTAAAAGGCGCGCAGGCGAATTTTCGCACCCCGAAAAATTTTCACCCGAGTACTTTTTTTTCATCCCAATCATCTCACCATGCATCAACATGCACGAAAGCGTCGAAAATTTCGCATCTTTTGACAGTGTAAAAAATTTCGTATCTTTTGACCTTCGTCGCTGAAAACACGAATGAATGCGAATTTTCGCACCCCCGAAAAATTTTCGCCCGAGTCCATTTTTTCATCCCATTCATCTCACCATGCATCAACATGAATGAAAGCGTAAAAAATTTCACATCTTTTGACAGTGTAAAAAATTTCGTATCTTTTGACCTTCCTCGCTGAAAACACGAATGAACGCGAATTTTCGCACCCCAAAAAATTTTTGCCCGAGTCCATTTTTTCGTCCCAATCATCTCATCATGCATCAACGTGCATGAAAATGTCGAAAATGTTGCATCTTTTGACAGCGTCAAAAATTTCGCGTCTTTTGACTTTCTTGGCCTAAAACACTAGTAAAAGGCGCGTGATAATTTCGCATCTTTTGACAGTGTAAAAAATTTCATGTCTTTTGACCTTCCTCGCGAAAAAATGAATGAAAGCTGCGAAAAGGCGCGCGCGAATTTTCGCACCCCCGAAAATTTTTCACCCGAGTTCATTTTTCCGTCCGTCCCAATCATCTCAAATTGCATCAACATGCACGACAGCGTCAAAAATTTCGCGTAAAAAATTTCACGTCTTTTGACTTTCTTGGCTGAAAACACTTGTAAAAGGCGTGTGCTCGAATTTTCGCACCCCCGAAAAATTTTCGCCCGAGTCCATTTTTTGGTCCCAATCATCTCACCATGCATCAACATGCATGAAAGCGTCGAAAATTTCACATCTTTTGACCGTGTAAAAAATTTCGCATTTTTTGACAGTGTAAAAATTTCGTGTCGTTTGACCTGCCGCGCTGAAAACACGAATGAAAGGTGCGAAAAGGCGCACGCGAATTTTCGCACCCCGGAAAAATTTTCGCCCGAGTCCATTTCTTCGTCCCAATCATCTCAAATTGCATCAACATGCACGAAAGCGTCGAAAATTTCACATCGTTTGATAGCGTAAAAAATTTCACATCTTTTGACCTTCTTGGCTGAAAACACTTGTAAAAGGCGCGTGCTCGAATTTTCGCACCCCTAGAAAATTTTGGTCCGAGCCCATTTTTTCGTCACAATCATCTCACCTTGCATCAACATGCATGTAACCGTCGAAAATTTCGCATCTTTTGACAGCATAAAAATTTTTGCGTCTTTTGACCTTCTTGGCAGAAAACACGAGTCAAAGGCGCTAAAAGGCGCGCGCGCGAATTTTCGTAACCTTGGAAAATTTTCGCCCGGGTCCATTTTTTCGTCCCAATCATCTCACCATGCATCAACATGCATGAAAGCATAAAAATTTTGCATCTTTTGACAGCGTCAAAAATTTCGCATCTTTTGACTTTCTTGGCTGAAAACACTAAGAAAAGCCGCGCGCTCGAATTTTCGCACCCCCGAAAAATTTCCCCCGAGTCCATTTTTTCGTCCCAATCATTTCACTTGAATCAACATGCACGAAAGCGTCAAAAATTTCACATTTTTTGGCAGCATAAAAAATTTCACGTCTTTTGACCTTCTTGGTTGAAAACACGTGTAAAAGGCGCACAGGCGAATTTTCGCACCCCGAAAAATTTTCACCCGAGTACTTTTTTTCATCCCAATCATCTCACCATGCATCAACATGCACGAAAGCGTCGAAAATTTCGCATCTTTTGACAGTGTAAAAAATTTCGTATCTTTTGACCTTCGTCGCTGAAAACACGAATGAATGCGAATTTTCGCACCCCCGAAAAATTTTCGCCCGAGTCCATTTTTTCATCCCATTCATCTCACCATGCATCAACATGAATGAAAGCGTAAAAAATTTCACATCTTTTGACAGTGTAAAAAATTTCGTATCTTTTGACCTTCCTCGCTGAAAACACGAATTTTCGCACCCCAAAAAATTTTTGCCCGAGTCCATTTTTTCGTCCCAATCATCTCATCATGCATCAACGTGCATGAAAATGTCAAAAATGTTGCATCTTTTGACAGCGTCAAAAATTTCGCGTCTTTTGACTTTCTTGGCCTAAAACACTAGTAAAAGGCGCGTGATAATTTCGCATCTTTTGACAGTGTAAAAAATTTCATGTCTTTTGACCTTCCTCGCGAAAAAATGAATGAAAGCTGCGAAAAGGCGCGCGCGAATTTTCGCACCCCCGAAAATTTTTCACCCGAGTTCATTTTTCCGTCCGTCCCAATCATCTCAAATTGCATCAACTTGCACGACAGCGTCAAAAATTTCGCGTAAAAAATTTCACGTCTTTTGACTTTCTTGGCTGAAAACACTTGTAAAAGGCGTGTGCTCGAATTTTCGCACCCCCGAAAAATTTTCGCCCGAGTCCATTTTTTGGTCCCAATCATCTCACCATGCATCAACATGCATGAAAGCGTCGAAAATTTCACATCTTTTGACCGTGTAAAAAATTTCGCATTTTTTGACAGTGTAAAAATTTCGTGTCGTTTGACCTGCCGCGCTGAAAACACGAATGAAAGGTGCGAAAAGGCGCACGCGAATTTTCGCACCCCGGAAAAATTTTCGCCCGAGTCCATTTCTTCGTCCCAATCATCTCAAATTGCATCAACATGCACGAAAGCGTCGAAAATTTCACATCGTTTGATAGCGTAAAAAATTTCACATCTTTTGACCTTCTTGGCTGAAAACACTTGTAAAAGGCGCGTGCTCGAATTTTCGCACCCCTAGAAAATTTTGGTCCGAGCCCATTTTTTCGTCACAATCATCTCACCTTGCATCAACATGCATGTAACCGTCGAAAATTTCGCATCTTTTGACAGCATAAAAAATTTTGCGTCTTTTGACCTTCTTGGCAGAAAACACGAGTCAAAGGCGCTAAAAGGCGCGCGCGCGAATTTTCGTAACCTTGGAAAATTTTCGCCCGGGTCCATTTTTTCGTCCCAATCATCTCACCATGCATCAACATGCATGAAAGCATAAAAATTTTGCATCTTTTGACAGCGTCAAAAATTTCGCATCTTTTGACTTTCTTGGCTGAAAACACTAAGAAAAGCCGCGCGCTCGAATTTTCGCACCCCCGAAAAATTTCCCCCGAGTCCATTTTTTCGTCCCAATCATTTCACTTGAATCAACATGCACGAAAGCGTCAAAAATTTCACATTTTTTGGCAGCATAAAAAATTTCACGTCTTTTGACCTTCTTGGTTGAAAACACGTGTAAAAGGCGCGCAGGCGAATTTTCGCACCCCGAAAAATTTTCACCCGAGTACTTTTTTTTCATCCCAATCATCTCACCATGCATCAACATGCACGAAAGCGTCGAAAATTTCGCATCTTTTGACAGTGTAAAAAATTTCGTATCTTTTGACCTTCGTCGCTGAAAACACGAATGAATGCGAATTTTCGCACCCCCGAAAAATTTTCGCCCGAGTCCATTTTTTCATCCCATTCATCTCACCATGCATCAACATGAATGAAAGCGTAAAAAATTTCACATCTTTTGACAGTGTAAAAAATTTCGTATCTTTTGACCTTCCTCGCTGAAAACACGAATGAACGCGAATTTTCGCACCCCAAAAAATTTTTGCCCGAGTCCATTTTTTCGTCCCAATCATCTCATCATGCATCAACGTGCATGAAAATGTCGAAAATGTTGCATCTTTTGACAGCGTCAAAAATTTCGCGTCTTTTGACTTTCTTGGCCTAAAACACTAGTAAAAGGCGCGTGATAATTTCGCATCTTTTGACAGTGTAAAAAATTTCATGTCTTTTGACCTTCCTCGCGAAAAAATGAATGAAAGCTGCGAAAAGGCGCGCGCGAATTTTCGCACCCCCGAAAATTTTTCACCCGAGTTCATTTTTCCGTCCGTCCCAATCATCTCAAATTGCATCAACATGCACGACAGCGTCAAAAATTTCGCGTAAAAAATTTCACGTCTTTTGACTTTCTTGGCTGAAAACACTTGTAAAAGGCGTGTGCTCGAATTTTCGCACCCCCGAAAAATTTTCGCCCGAGTCCATTTTTTGGTCCCAATCATCTCACCATGCATCAACATGCATGAAAGCGTCGAAAATTTCACATCTTTTGACCGTGTAAAAAATTTCGCATTTTTTGACAGTGTAAAAATTTCGTGTCGTTTGACCTGCCGCGCTGAAAACACGAATGAAAGGTGCGAAAAGGCGCACGCGAATTTTCGCACCCCGGAAAAATTTTCGCCCGAGTCCATTTCTTCGTCCCAATCATCTCAAATTGCATCAACATGCACGAAAGCGTCGAAAATTTCACATCGTTTGATAGCGTAAAAAATTTCACATCTTTTGACCTTCTTGGCTGAAAACACTTGTAAAAGGCGCGTGCTCGAATTTTCGCACCCCTAGAAAATTTTGGTCCGAGCCCATTTTTTCGTCACAATCATCTCACCTTGCATCAACATGCATGTAACCGTCGAAAATTTCGCATCTTTTGACAGCATAAAAAATTTTGCGTCTTTTGACCTTCTTGGCAGAAAACACGAGTCAAAGGCGCTAAAAGGCGCGCGCGCGAATTTTCGTAACCTTGGAAAATTTTTGCCCGGGTCCATTTTTTCGTCCCAATCATCTCACCATGCATCAACATGCATGAAAGCATAAAAATTTTGCATCTTTTGACAGCGTCAAAAATTTCGCATCTTTTGACTTTCTTGGCTGAAAACACTAAGAAAAGCCGCGCGCTCGAATTTTCGCACCCCCGAAAAATTTCCCCCGAGTCCATTTTTTCGTCCCAATCATTTCACTTGAATCAACATGCACGAAAGCGTAAAAAATTTCACATTTTTGGCAGCATAAAAAATTTCACGTCTTTTGACCTTCTTGGTTGAAAACACGTGTAAAAGGCGCGCAGGCGAATTTTCGCACCCCGAAAAATTTTCACCCGAGTACTTTTTTTTCATCCCAATCATCTCACCATGCATCAACATGCACGAAAGCGTCGAAAATTTCGCATCTTTTGACAGTGTAAAAAATTTCGTATCTTTTGACCTTCCTCGCTGAAAACACGAATGAATGTGAATTTTCGCACCCCCGAAAAATTTTCGCCCGAGTCCATTTTTTCATCCCATTCATCTCACCATGCATCAACATGAATGAAAGCGTAAAAAATTTCACATCTTTTGACAGTGTAAACAATTTCGTGTCTTTTGACCTTACTCGTTGAAAACACGAATGAAAGGTGCAAAAAGGCGCGCGCAAATTTTCGCACCGCCGAAAAATTTTCGCCCGAGTCCATTTTTTCATCCCAATCATCTCAAATTGCATCAACATGCATGAAAGCGTCGAAAATTTTGCATCTTTTGACAGCGTAAAAAATGTCACGTCATTTGTCCTTCTTGGCTGAAAACACTTGTAAAAGGCGCGTGCTCGAATTTTCGCACCCTCAGAAAATATTCGCCCGAGTCCATTTTTTCATCACAATCATCTCACCTTGCATCAACATGCACGAAAGCGTCGAAAATCTCGCATCTTTTGACAACATAAAAAATTTCTCGTCTTTTGACCTTCGTGGCTGAAAACACGAGTCAAAGGCGCTAAATGGCGCGCGCGCGAAGTTTCGCAGCCTTGGAAAATTTTCGCCCGGGTCCATTTTTTCGTCCCAATCATCTCACCATGCATCAACATGCTTGAAAGTATCAAAAATTTTGCATCTTTTGATAGCGTCAAAAATTTCGCGTCTTTTGACCTTCTTGGCTGAAAACACTTGTAAAAGGCGCTCTCGAATTTTCGCACCACCAGAAAATTTTCGCACGAGTCCATTTTTTCGTCACAATCATTACACCTTGCATCAACATGCACGAAACCATCGAAAATTTCGCATATTTTGATAGCATAAAAAATTTTACGTCTTATGACATTGTAAAAAAATTCGTATCTTTCGACATTCCTCGCTGAAAACACGAATGAACGCGAATTTTTGCACCCCCAAAAAATTTTCACGAGTCCATTTTTTCGTCCCAATCATCTCACCATTCATCAACATGCATGAAAGCATCGAAAATTTTGCATCTTTTGACAGCGTCAAAAATTTTGCATCTTTTGACCTTCTTGGCTGAAAACACTAGTAAAAGGCGTGCGCTCAAATTTTCGTACCCCCGAAAAATTTCCCCCGAGTCCATTTTTTCGTCTCAATCATTTCACCTTGCATCAACATTCATGAAAGCGTCGAAAATTTTGCATCTTTTGACAGTGTAAAAAATTTTGTGTCTTTTGACCTTCCTCGCTAAAAAAATGAATGAATGGTGTGAAAAGGCGCGCGCGAATATTCGCACCCCCGAAAAATTTTCGCCCGAGTCCATTTTTTCGTCGCAATCATCTCAAATTGCCTCAACATGCACGAAAGCGTCGAAAATTTTGCATCTTTTGACAGCATAAAAAAATTCACGTCTTTTGACCTTCTTGGCTGAAAACACTTGTAAAAGGCGTGCACACGAATTTTCGCACCTCCGGAAATTTTCTCCCGAGTCCATTTTTTTCTTCCCAATCATCTCACAATGCATCAACATACATTGCGTCAAAAATTCCACATCTTTTGACAGTGTAAAAAATTTTGCATCTTTTGACAGTGTAAAAAATTTCGTGTCTTTTGATCTTCCTCGCTGAAAACACGAATGAAAGGTGTGAAAAGGCGCGCGCAAATTTTCACACCACCGAAAAATTTTTGCCCGAGTCCATTTTTTCGTTCCAATCATCTCAAATTGCATCAACATGAACGAAAGCATAAAAAATTTTGCATTTTTTGACAGCGTAAAAAATGTCACGTCTTTTGAACTTCTTGGCTGAAAACACTTGTAAAAGGCGAGCGCTAGAATTTTCGCACCCCCGGAAAATTTTCGCCCGAGTCCATTTTTTCGTCACAATCATCTCACCCTGCATCAACATGCACGAAACTGTCGAAAATCTCGCATCTTTTGACAGCATAAAAAATTTTGCATCTTTTAACAGTGTAAAAAATTTCTTATCTTTTGACCTTCCTCGCTGAAAACACGAATGAACGTGAATTTTCGTCCCAATCATCTCATCATGCATCAAGATGCATGAAAACATCAAAAATGTTGCATCTTTTGACAGCATAAAAAATTTCGCGTCTTTTGACATCAAAAATGTTGCATCTTTTGACAGCATAAAACATCAAAAATGTTGCATCTTTCTTGACTGAAAACCCAAGTAAAAGGCGCGTGCTCAAATTTTCGCACCCCAAAAGAATTTTCTCTCGAGTCCATTTTTTCGTCCCAATCATCTCACCTTGCATCAACATGCATGAAAGCGTCAAAAATTTTGCATCTTTTGAAAGTGTAAAAAATTTCATGTCTTTTGACCTTCCTCGCTGAAAAAATGAATGAAAGGTGCGAAAAGGCGCGCGCAAATTTTTGCGCCCCCGAAAAATTTTCATCCGAGTCCATTTTTTCGTCCGTCCCAATCATCTCAAATTGCATCAACATGCACGAAAGCGTAAAAAATTTCACATCTTTTGACAACGTAAAAAATTTCACATCTTTTTACCTTCTTGGCTGAAAACACTTGTAAAAGGCGCGTGCTCAAATTTTCGCACCCCCGAAAAATTTTCGCCCGAGTCCATTTTTTTCATCCCAATCATCTCACCATGCATCAACATGCATAAAAGCATAAAAAATTTCACATCTTTTCACAGTGTAAAAATTTTTGCATTTTTTGACGGTGTAAAAATTTTCATGTCTTTTGACCTTCCGCGTTGAAAACACGAATGAAAGGTGCGAAAAGATGCGCGCAAATTTTCGCACCCTGGAAAAATTTTCGCACGAGTCCATTTCTTCATCCCAATCATCTCAAATTGCATCAACATGCACCAAAGCATAAAAAATTTTGCATCTTTTGATAGCGTAAAAAATGTCACGTCTTTTGACCTTCTTAGCTGAAAACACTTGTAAAAGGCGCGCGCTCGAATTTTCGCACACTCGAAAAATATTCGCCCGAGTCTATTTTTTCGTCACAATCATCTCACCTTGCATCAACATGCACGAGAGCGTCGAAAATCTCGCATCTTTTGACAGCATAAAAAATTTCTCGTCTTTTGACCTTCTTGGCTGAAAACACGAGTCAAAGGCGCTAAAAGGCGCGCGCGCGAATTTTCGCAGCCCTTGAAAATTTTCGCCCGGGTCCATTTTTTCGTCCCAATCATCTCACCATGCATCAACATGCATGAAAGCGTCGAAAATTTTGTATCCTTTGACAGCGACAAAAATTTCGCGTCTTTTGACTTTCTTGGATGAAAACACTAATAAAAGTCGCGCGCTCGAATTTTCGCACCCACAAAAAATTTTCCCCCGAGTCCATTTTCTCGTTCCAATCATCTCACATTGAATCAACATGCATGAAAGCGTCAAAAATTTCGCATCTTTTGACAACATAAAAAATAGTGCATCTTTTGACCTTCTTGGCTGAAAACAGGTGTAAAAGGCGCGCAGGCGAATTTTCGCACCCCCGGAAAATTTTTGCCCGAGTACATTTTTTTCGTCCCAATCATCTCACCATACATCAACAGGCACGAAAGCATCGAAAATTTCGTATCTTTTGACAGTGTAAAATATTTCGTATATGTTGACCTTCCTCATTGAAAACATGAATGAACGCGAATTTTCGCACCCCCGAAAAATTTTCGCCCGAGTTCATTTTTTCGTCCCATTCATCTCACCATGCATCAACATGCATGAAAGCGTCGAAAATTTTGCATCTTTTGACAGTGTAAAAATTTTTGCATCTTTTGACAGAGTAAAAAGTTTCGTATCTTTTGACCTTCCTCGCTGAAAACACGAATGAAAGGTGCGAAAAGGTGCGCGTGAATTTTCGCACCCCCAAAAAATTTTCACCCGAGTCCATTTTTTCATCCCAAGAATCTCAAATTGCATCAACATGCACGAAAGCGTAAAAAATTTTGCATCTTTTGACAGCGTAAAAAATTTCATGTCTTTTGAACTTCTTGGCTCAAAACACTTGTAAAAGGCGCGATCGAATTTTCGCACCCCCGTAAAATTTTCGCCCGACCATCTCACCATCCATCAACATGCATGAAAGTGTCGAAAATTTTGCATCTTTTGACAGCGTCAAAAATTTTGCGTCTTTTGACTTTCTTGGCTGAAAACACTAGTAAAAGTTGCGCGCTCAAATTTTTGCAACCCCGAAAAATTTTCTCCCGAGTTCATTTTTTCGTCCCAATCATCTCACCTTGCATCAACATGCATGAAACCGTCAAAAATTTAACATCTTTTGACAGTGTAAAAAATTTCGTGTCTTTTGACCTTCCTCGCTAAAAAAATGAATGAAAGTTGCGAAAAGGCGCACACGAATATTCGCACCCCCGAAAAATATTCGCCCGAGTCCATTTTTTCGTCCCAATCATCTTAAATTGCCTCAACATGCACGAAAGCGTCAAAAATTTCGCATCTTTTGATAGCGTAAAAAGTTTCACGTCTTTTGAACTTCTTGGCTGAAAACACTTGTAAAAGCCGCGATCGAATTTTCGCAGCCCCAGAAAATTTTCGCCCGAGTCCATTTTTTCGTCACAATCATCTCATCTTGTATCAACATACACGAAACCATAGAAAATTTTGCATCTTTTGACAGTATAAAAAATTTCGCGTCTTTTGACCTTCTTGACCGAAAACACGAGTCAAAGGCGCTAAAAGAAGCGCGCGTGAATTTTTACAACCTCGAAAAATTTTCGCCCGGGTCCATTTTTTCGTCCCAATCATCTCACCATGCATTAACATGCATGAAATCGTAAAAAATTTTACATCTTTTGACAGCGTAAAAAATTTTGCGTCTTTTGACTTTCTTGGCTGAAAACACTAGTAAAAGTTGCGCGCTCCAATTTTTGCACCCCCGGAAAATTTTTCCTGAGTCCATTTTTTCGTCCCAATCATCTCACCTTGCATCAACATGCATGAAAGTGTAAAAAATTTTGCATCTTTTGACAGCATAAAAAATTTCGCGTCTTTTGACCTTCTTGGCTGAAAACACGTGTAAAAGCAGGCGAATTTTCGCACCCTCAGAAAATTTCATGTATTTTGACCTTCCTCACTGAAAAAATGAATGAAAGGTGCGAAAAGGCGCGCGCGAATTTTTGCACCCCCGAAAAATTTTCGCCCGAGTCTATTTTTTCATCCCAATCATCTCAAATTGCACCAACATGCACGAAAGCGTCGAAAATTTCGCATCTTTTGATAGCGTAAAAAATTTCACGTGTTTTGACCTTCTTGGCTGAAAACACTTGTTAAAGGCGCGCGCTCGAATTTTCGCACCCAAGAAAAATTTTCGACCGACTCCATTTTTTCGTCACAATCATCTCACCTTGCATCAACATGCATGTAACCGTAAAAAATTTCGCATCTTTTGATAACATAAAAAATTTCGCGTCTTTTGACCTTGTTGACAGAAAACACGAGTCAAAGGCGCGCGCGAATTTTCGCAACCCCGAAAAATTTTTGCCCGGGTCCATTTTTCGTCCCAATCATCTTACCATGCATTAACATGCACGAAAGCGTCGAAAATTTCGCATCTGTTGACAGTGTAAAAATTTTCGTGTCTTTTGACCTTCCTCGCTGAAAACATGAATGAAGGGTGCGAAAAGGCGCACGAATTTTCGCACCCTCGAAAAATTTTTGCCCGAGTCCATTTTTTTCGTCCCAATCATCTCACAAGCATGAGAGCGTCGAAGATTTCGCATCTTTTAACAACGTCAAAAATTTCGTCTTTTGACCTTCTTGGCTGAAAATAGTAGTAAAAGGCGCGCCCTCGAATTTTCGCACCCCTCCGAAAATTTTCGCCCGAATCCATTTTTAGTCCCAATCATATCATTTTGCATCAACATGCACGAAAGCGTCGAAAATTTCGCATCTTTTGACTGCGTAAAAAATTTCGCGTATTTTGACCTTCTTGGCTGAAAATGCTTGTAAAAGGCACGCGCACGAATTTTCGCACCCCCGGAAAATTTTTCGTCACAATCATCTCACCTTGCATCAACATGCACTAAAGCGTAAAAAATTTCGCATCATTTGACAGCATAAAAAATTTTGCGTCTTTTGACCTTCTTGGCTGAAAACAAGTGTAAAAGGCACGCGCGCAAATTTTCGCACCCCCGAAAAATTTTCACCCGAATCCAATTTTTTCTTCCCAATCATCTTACCATGCATTAAGATGTATGAGAGGATCGAAAATTTTGCATCTTTTGACAGTGTCAAAAATTTCGTGTCTTTTGACCTTCTTGGCTGAAAACACTAGAAGAAGGCGTGCGCTCGAATTTTCGCCCGAGTCCATTTTTTCATCTCAATCATGTCACCTTCCATCAACATGCACGAAAGCGTCGAAAATTTTGCATCTTTTGATAGCATAAAAAATTTTGCGTCTTTTGACCTTCTTTGCTGAAAACATGAGTAAAAGGCGCGCGCGCAAATTTTTGCACCCCAAAAAAATTTTTGCCCGTGTCCATTTTTTTCATCCCATCATCTCACCTTGCATCAACATGCACGAAAGCGTCAAAAATTTTGCATCTTTTGACAGCATAAAAAATTTCGCGTCTTTTGACCTTCTTGCTGAAAACACGAGTAAAAGGTGCGCGCGCAAATTTTCGCACCCCCGAAAAATTTTCGCCCGAGTCCATTTTTTTCGTCCCAATCATGTCACCTTGCATCAACATGAACGAAAGCGTCAAAAATTTCGCATCTTTTGACAGCATAAAAAATTTCGCGTCTTTTGATCTTCTTGGTTGAAAACACGAGTAAAAGGCGTGCGCGCAAATTTTCGCACCCCGGAAAAATTTTCTTCCGCGTCCATTTTTTTCGTCCCAATCATCTAACCATGCATCAACATGCACGAAAGCGTCGAAAATTTTCCATCTCTTGACAGTGCAAAAAATTTCGTGTCTTTTGACCTTGTTGGTTGAAAACACGAGTAAAAGGCGCGCGCGCAAATTTTTGCACCGTCGGAAAATTTTCGCTGAGTCCATTTTTTTCATCCCAATCTTCTCACCTTGCATTAACATGCACAAAAGCGTCGAAAATTTCGCATCTTTTGACCTTCTTGGCTGAAAACACGAGTAAAAGGCGCGTGCGCAAATTATCGCACCCCCGAAAAATTTTTGCCCGAGTCCATTTTTTTCGTCCCAATCATGTCACCTTGCATCAACATGAACGAAAGCGTAAAAAATTTCACATCTTTTGACAGCATAAAAAATTTCGCGTCTTTTGATCTTCTTGGTTGAAAACACGAGTAAAAGGCGTGCGCGCAAATTTTCGCACCCCGGAAAAATTTTCTTCCGCGTCCATTTTTTTCGTCCCAATCATCTAACCATGCAACAACATGCACGAAAGAGTCGAAAATTTTCCATCTTTTGACAGTGTAAAAAATTTCGTGTCTTTTGACCTTGTTGGTTGAAAACACGAGTAAAAGACGCGCGCGCAAATTTTTGCACCGTCGGAAAATTTTCGTCGAGTCCATTTTTTTCATCCCAATCTTCTCACCTTGCATCAACATGCACAAAAGCGTCAAAAATTTCGCATCTTTTGACCTTCTTGGTTGAAAACACGAGTAAAAGGCGCGTGCGCAAATTTTCGCATCCCTGGGAAATTTTCGCCTGAGTCCATTTTTTTCGTCACAATCATCTCACCTTGCATCAACATGCACAAAAGCGTCGAAAATTTTGCATCTTTTGATAGTGTAAAAAATTTTGTGTCTTTTGACCTTCTTGGCAAAAAACACTAGTAAAAGGCACGCGCTCGAATTTTCGCACCGCCGGAAAATTTTCGCCCGAGCCCATTTTTTCATCCCAATCATGTCACCTTGCATGAACATGCACGAAAGCGTAAAAAATTTGGCATCTTTTGACAGCATAAACAATATCACGTCTTTTGACATTCTTGGCTGAAAACACGAGTAAAAGGCGCGCGCGCAAATTTTCGCACCCACGTAAAATTTTCGTCTGAGTCCATTTTTTCATCCCAATCATCTCACCTTGCATCAACATGCACGAAAGCGTCGAATTTCGCATTAGCATAAAAAATTTTGTGTCTTTTCACCTTCTTGGCTGAAAACACGTAAATTTGCACCCCGGAAAATTTACGCCCGAGTCCTTTTTTTCGTCTCAATCATGTCACCATGCATCAACATGCATGAAAGCGTAAACAATTTCGCATGTTTTGCCATTCTAAAAAATTTCGTGTCTTTTGACCTTCCTCGTTGAAACACGGATGAAAGGTGCGAAAAGGCGCGTGCGAATTTTTGCACCGCCGAAAAATTTTTGCCCGAGTCCATCTTTTTCGTCCCAATCATCTCACTATGTATCAACATGCATGAAAGCGTCGAAGATTTTGCATCTTTTAAAAATGTCAAAAATTTCGCGTCTTTTGACAGCATAAAAAATTTTGCATCTTTTGACCTTCTTGGTTGAAAACACGAGTAAAAGGCCCGCGCGCAAATTTTCGCACCCTGGAAAATTTTCACCCGAGTCCATTTTCTCGTCCCAATAATCTCACCTTGCATCAACATGGACGAAAGCGATGAAAATTTTGCATCTTTTGACAGCATAAAAGATTTCGCGTCTTTTGACCTTCTTGGCTAAAAACACGAGTAAAAGCGGGGCGCGCAAATTTTCGCACCCACGAAAAATTTTCTTTCGCGTCCATTTTTTTTGTCCCAATCATCTCACCTTGCATCAACATGCACGAAAGTGCGAAAATTTTGCATCTTCTGAAAGTGTAAAAAATTTCGTGTCTTTTGACCTTCTTGGCTGAAAACACGAGTAAAGCGCGCGCACGCAAATTTTCGCTCCCCCGAAAAATTTTTGCTCGCGTCCATTTTTTTCGTCCCAATCATCTCACCATGCATCAACATGCACGAAAGTGTCGAAAATTTTGCATCTTTTGACAGTGTAAAAAATTTAGTATTTTTTTGACCTTCTTGGCTGAAAACACGAGTAAAAGGCGCGAGCGCAAATTTTTGCACCCCCAAAAAATTTTCGCCAGCGTCCATTTTTTCGTCCCAATCATCTCACCATGCATCAATATGCACGAAAGCGTCAAAAATTTTGCATCTTTTGACGGTGTAAAAAATTTCGTGTCTTTTAACCTTCTTGGCTGAAAACACGAGTAAAAGACGGACGCGCAAATTTTTGCACCCCCGAAAAATTTTCTTCCGCGTCCATTTTTTCGTCCCAATCATCTCACCATGCATCAACATGCACGAAAGCGTAAAAAATATTGCATCTTTTGACAGTGTAAAAAATTTTGTGTCTTTTGACCTTCTTGGCTGAAAACACGAGTAAAAGGCGGGCGCAAATTTTTGAACCCTCGAAAAATTTTCGCACGAGTTCATTTTTTCATCCCAATCATGTCACCTTGCATCAACATGCGCGAAAGCATAAAAAATTTTGCATCTTTTGACAATGTAAAAATTTTCGTGTCTTTTGACCTTCTTGGCTGAAAACACGAGTAAAAGGCGCGTGCACAAATTTTCGCACCCCGGGAAAATTTTCGCCCGAGTCTAATTTTTTCGTCCCAATCATTTCATCGTGCATCAACATGCATGAAAGCGTAAAAAATTTTGCATCTTTTGACAGCGTAAAAAATTTCATGTCTTTGGACCTTCTTGGCTGAAAACACGAGTAAAAGTCGTGCGCGCAAATTTTTGCACCCCCAAAAAATTTTTGCCCTCGTCCATTTTTTTCGTCCCAATCATCTCTCCATGCATAAACATGCACGAAAGCGTCGAAAATTTTGCATCTTTTGACAGCGTAAAAAATTTCGTGTCTTTTGACCTTCTTGGCTGAAAACACGAGTAAAAGGCGCGCGCACAAATTTTCGCATCCCCAAAAAATTTTTGCCCGTGTCCATTTTTTTCGTCCCAATCATGTCACCTTGCATCAACATGGACGAAAACGTCGAAATTTTCGCATCTTTTGGCAGCATAAAAAATTTCGCGTCTTTTGTCCTTCTTGGCTGAAAATACGAGTAAAAGGCCCGCGCGCAAATTTTTGCACCCCCAAAAAATTTTTGCCCCAGTCCATTTTTTTCGTCCCTATCATCTCATCTTGCATCAAAAATTTCGTGTCTTTTGACCTTCTTGCATATTTTGACAGTGTAAAAAATTTCGTGTCTTATGACCTTCTTGGCTGAAAACACGAGTAAAAGGGGCGCGCGCAAATTTTCGCACCCCCGGAAAATTTTCGCCCCAGTCCAATTTTTACGTCCCTATCATCTCACCTTGCATCAACATGCACGAAAGCGTCGAAAATTTTGCATCTTTTGACAGCATAAAAAATTTTGTGTCTTTTGACCTTCTTGGGTGAAAACACGAGTAAAAGGCGCGCGCGCAAATTTTCGCACCCTAGAAAGTTTTCGCCCGAGTCCATTTTTTTCATCCCAATCATCTCACCTTGCATCAACATGCACGAAAGCGTCGAAAATTTTGCATCTTTTGACAGCATAAAAGATTTCGCGTCTTTTGACCTTCTTGGCTGAAAACATGAGTAAAAGGCGGACGCGCAAATTTTCGCACCCACGAAAAATTTTCTTCCGCGTCCATTGTTTTCGTCCCAATCATCTCACCTTGCATCAACATGCACGAAAGCATAAAAAATTTTGCATCTTTTGACAGTGTAAAAAATTTCGTGTCTTTTGACCTTCTTGGCTGAAAACATAAGTAAAAAGTGCGCGCGCAAATTTTCGCACCCCTGGAAAATTTCGCCCGCGTCCATTTTTTTCGTCCCAATCATCTCAGCATGCATCAACATGAATGAAAGCGTCGAAAATTTTGCATCTTTGACAGTGTAAAAAATTTCGTGTCTTTTGACCTTCTTGGCTGAAAACACGAGTAGAAGGCGGGCACGCAATTTTTTGAACCCCCGGAAAATTTTTGCCCGAGTCCAATTTTTCCGTCCCAATCATCTCAGCTTGCATCAACATGCACCAAAGCGGCGAAGATTTTGCATCTTTTGACGGTGTAAAAAATTTCGTGTCTTTTGACCTTCTTGGCTGAAAACACGAGTAAAAGGCGCGCGCGCAAATTTTCGCACCCTCGAAAAATTTTCGCCAGCGTCCATTTTTTTCGTCCCAATCATCTCACCATGCATCAACATGCACGAAAGCGTCGAAAATTTTGCATCTTTTGATAGTGTAAAAAATTTCGTATCTTTTGACCTTCTTGGCTGAAAACCCGAGTAAAAGGCGGGCGCACAAATTTTTGAACCCTCGGAAAATTTTTGCCCGAGTCCATTTTTTTCATCCCAATCATGTCACCTAGCATCAACATGCACGAAAGCGTCGAAACTTTTGCATCTTTTAACAGCAAAAAAGATTTCGCGTCTTTTGACCTTCTTGGCTGAAAACACGAGTAAAAGGCGGGTGCGCAAATTTTCGCACCCCCGAAAAATTTTCGTCCAAATCCATTTTTTTATCCCAATCATGTCACCTTGCACCAACATGTACGAAAGCGTCAAAAATTTTGCATCTTTTGACAACATAAAAGATTTCGTATCTTTTGACCTTCTTGGATGAAAGCACGAGTAAAAGGTAGGCGCGAAAATATTCGCACCCCCGGAAAATTTTCGCCCGAGTCCATTTTTTCATCCCAATTATGTCACCTAGCATCAACATGCACGAAAGCGCCAAAAATTTTGCATATTCTGACAGCATATAAATTTTCGCGTCTTTTAACCTTCTTGGCTGAAAACACAAGTAAAAGGCGCGCGCACAAATTTTCGCACCACCAAAAAATTTTCGCCAGCGTCCATTTTTTTCGTCCAAATCATCTCACCATGCATCAACATGCACGAAAGCGTAAAAAATTTTGCATCTTTCGACAGTGTAAAAAATTTCATATCTTTTGATCTTCTTGGCTGAAAACACGAGTAAAAGGCGAGCGCGCAAATTTTCGCACCCCCGGAAAATTTTCGCCCGAGTCCCTTATTTTATTCCAATCATGTCACCTTGCATCAACATGCACGAAAGCATAAAAAATTTTGCATCTTTTGACAGCATAAAAGATTTCGCGTCTTTTGACCTTCTTGGCTGAAAACACGAGTAAAAGATGGGCGCGCAAATTTTCGCACCCCCGAAAAATTTTCTTCCGCGTCCATTTTTTTCATCCCAATCATCTCACTATGCATCAACATGCACGAAAGCGTAAAAAATTTTGCATCTTTTGACAGTGTCAAAAATTTCGTGTCTTTTGACCTTCTTGACTGAAAACACGATTAAAATGAGGGCGTGCAAATTTTTGAACCCTCGGAAAATTTTCGCCCGAGTCCATTTCTTCATCCCAATCATGTCACCTTGCATCAACATGCACGAAAGCGTCGAAAATTTTGCATCTTTTGACAGCATAAAAGATTTCGCGTCTTTTGACCTTCTTGGCTGCAAACACGAGTAAAAGGCGGGCGTGCAAATTTTCACACCCTCGAAAAATTTTCTTTCGCGTCCATTTTTTTCGTGTCAATCATCTCTCTATGCATCAACATGCACGAAAGCGTCGAAAATTTTGCATCTTTCGACAGTGTAAAAAATTTCATGTCTTTTGACCTTCTTGGCTGAAAACACGGGTAAAAGGCGCGCTCGCAAATTTTCGCACCCCCGAAAAATTTTCGCCAGCGTCCATTTTTTTCGTCCCAATCATCTCACCATGCATCAACATGCACGAAAGCGTCAAAAATTTTGCATCTTTTGACAGTGTAAAAAATTTCGTGTCTTTTGACCTTCTTGGCTGAAAACACGAGTAAAAGGCGGGCGCGCAAATTTTTGAACCCTCAGAAAATTTTCGTCAGAGTCCATTTTTTTATCCCAATCATGTCACCTTGCATCAACATGCACGAAAAGCATAAAAAATTTTGCATCTTTTGACAGCATAAAAGATTTCGCGTCTTTTGACCTTCTTGGCTGAAAACACGAGTAAAAGACGGGCGCGCAAATTTTCGCACCCCCGGAAAATTTTCATCCGCGTCCATTTTTTCCGTCCCAATCGTCTCACCATGCATCAACATGCTCGAAAGCGATGAAAATTTCGCATCTTTTGACAGCATAAAAGATTTCGCGTCTTTTGACCTTCTTGGCCGAAAACACGAGTAAAAAGCGAGCGTGCAAATTTTTGAACCCTCGAAAAATTTTTGCCCCAGTCCATTTTTTCATCTCAATCATGTCACCTTGCATCAACATGCACGAAAGCGTCGAAAATTTTGCATCTTTTGACAGCATAAAAGATTTCGCGTCTTTTGAACTTCTTGGCTGAAAACACGAGTAAAAGGCGGGCGTGCAAATTTTCGCACCCCCGAAAAATTTTCTTCCGCGTCCATTTTTTCGTCCCAATCATCTCTCCATGCATCAACATGCACGAAAGCGTCGAAAATTTTGCATCTTTCGACAGTGTAAAAAATTTCATGTCTTTTGATCTTCTTGGCTGAAAACACGAGTAAAAGGCGCGCGTGCAAATTTTCGCACCCCCGGAAAATTTTCGCTCGAGTCCATTTTTTTTATCCCAATCATGTCACCTTGCATCAACATGCATGAAACAACAACAACAACAACAACAACAACAAAGCCTTATCCCACTAGGTGGGGTCGGCTACATGGATCATACGACGCCATTCCGCTCTATTAGTAACCAAACTTCGTTGATCCATGTTCATAAGATTCGACATGATTTTATGCTGGCTGTCGGGGCCTAACACAACCCTCCTCCTTTATCCGGGCTTGGGACCGGCTATAAAATATAGGCGGAGTTATCAACATGCATGAAAGCATAAAAAAATTTGCATCTTTTGACAGCATAAAAGATTTCGCGTCTTTTGACCTTCTTGGCTGAAAACACGAGTAAAAGGCGCGCGCGCAAATTTTCGCACTCCCGAAAAATTTCGCCCGCGTCCATTTTTATCATCACAACCATCTCACCATGCATCAACATGCATGAAAGGGTAAAAAATTTTGCATCTTTTGACGGTGTAAAAAATTTCGTGTCTTTTGACCTTCTTGGTTGAAAATAAGAGTAAAAGACAGGTGCGCAAATTTTCGAACCCCCGAAAAATTTTCTTCCGCGTCCATTTTTTTCGCCCCAATCATCCCACCTTGCATCAATATGCACGAAAGCGTCGAAAATTTTGCATCTTTTGACAGCGTAAAAAATTTCATTTCTTTTGACCTTCTTGGCTGAAAACACGAGTAAAAGGCGCGCGCAAATTTTCGCACCCCCGGAAAATTTTTGCCCGCGTCCAATTTTTTCGTCCCAATCATCTCACCATGCATAAACATGCACAAAAGCGTCAAATATTTTGCGTCTTTTGACAGCATAAAAAATTTCATGCCTTTTGACCTTCTTGGCTGAAAACACGAGTAAAAGGCGCGTGCACAAATTTTCGCAACCCCGGAAAATTTTTGCCCGCGTCTATTTTTTTTTTGGTCTCAATCATCTCACGATGTATAAACATGCGCGAAAGCGTCAAAAATTTTGCAACTTTTGACAGTGTAAAAAATTTCGTGTCTTTTGGCCTTCTTGGCTGAAAACACGAGTAAAAGGTGCGCGCAAAAATTTTCGCACCCCCGAAAAATTTTCGTCCGAGTCCATTTTTTTCGTCCCAATTATCTCACCTTGCATCAACATGCACGAAAGTGCCGAAATTTTCGCATCTTTTGACACCATAAAAAATTTCGCGTCTTTTGTCCTTCTTGGCTGAAAATACGAGTAAAAGGCGCACGCGCAAATTTTCACACCCCAGAAAATTTACGCCCGCGTCAATTTTTTTCGTCCCAATGATCTCACCATGCATGAAAGTGTAAAAAATTTTGCATCTTTTGACAGCGTCAAGAATTTCGCGTCTTATGACCTTCTTGGCTGAAAACACGAGTAAAAGGCGCGCGCACAAATTTTCGCACCCGCAAAAAATTTTTGCCCGAGTCCATTTTTTTGTCCCAATCATCTCACCATGTATCAACATGCATGAAAATGACAAAATTTTTGCATCTTTTGACAGCATAAAAAATTTCGCGTCTTCTGTCCTTCTTGGCTGAAAACACGAGTAAAAAGCGCGCGTGCGAAATTTCGCACCCCCAGAAAATTTTAGCCCGAGTCCATTTTTTCGTCCCAATCATCTCACCATGCATCAACAGACATGAATGCGATGAAAATTTCGCATCTTTTGACAGCGTAAAAAATTTTCGCATCTTTTGTCCTTCTTGCCCGAGTAAAAGGCGCGCGAGCAAATTTTCGCACCCCCGGAAAATTTTCGTCCGCGTCCATTTTTTCCGTCCCAATCGTCTCACCATGCGTCAACATGCTCGAAAGCGATGAAAATTTCGCATCTTTTGATAGCATAAAAGATGTCGCGTCTTTTGACCTTCTTGGCCGAAAACACGAGTAAAAAGCGATAGCGCAAATTTTCGAAGCCTCGAAAAATTTTTGCCCGAGTCCTTTTTTTCATCCCAATCATGTCACCTTGCATCAACATGCATGAAAGCGTCGAAAATTTTGCATCTTTTGATAGCATAAAAAATTTCACGTCTTTTGACCTTCTTGGCTGAAAACACGAGTAAACGGCGCGCGCGCAAATTTTCGCACCCTGGAAAATTTCTTTCACGTCCATTTTTTTTGTCCCAATCATCTCACCTTGCATCAACATGCACGAAAGCGTCGAAAATTTTCCATCTTTTGATAGTGTTAAAAATTTCATGTCTTTTGACCTTTTTGGCTGAAAACACGGGTAAAAGGGGGGCACGCAAAATTTCGAACCCCCGGAAAATTTTCGCCCGATTCCAATTTTTTTGTCCCAATCATCTCACCACGCATCAACATGCACGAAAGCGTAAAAAAATTTGCATCTTTTGACGGTGTAAAAAATTTCGTGTCTTTTAACCTTCTTGGCTGAAAACACGAGTAAAAGGCGAGCGCGCAAATTTTTGCACCCCCAACAAATTTTCGTCCGCGTCCATTTTTTTCGTCCCAATCATCTCACCATGCATCAATATGCACGAAAGCGTCAAAAATTTTGCATCTTTTGATAGTGTAAAAAATTTCGTGTCTTTTAACCTTCTTGGCTGAAAACACGACTAAAAGGCGGGCGCGCAAATTTTTGAACCCTCGAAAAATTTTTGCACGAGTCCATTTTTTCATCCCAATCATGTCACCATGCATCAACATGCACGAAAGCGTCGAAAATATTGCATCTTTTGATAGCATAAAAGATTTCGCGTCTTTTGACCTTCTTGGCTGAAAACACGAGTAAAAGGCGCGCGCTCAAATTTTCGCACCCTCGAAAAATTTTCGCCTGCGTCCATTTTTTTCGTCCCAACATCTCACCACGCATCAACATGCACGAAAGCGTAAAAAATTTTGCATCTTTTGACAATGTAAAAAATTTCGTGTCTTTTGACCTTCTTGGCTGAAAACACGAGTAAAAGGCGGGCGCGCAAATTTTCGCACTCCGAAAAATTTAATTCCGCGTCCATTTTTTTCGTCCCAATCATCTCTCCATGCATGAAAGCGTCGAAAATTTTGCATCTTTTGACAATGTAAAAAATTTTATGTCTTTTGACCTTCTTGGCTGAAAACACGAGTAAAAGGAGCGCGCGCAAATTTTCGCACCCCCAAAAATTTTCTACCGCGTTCATTTTTTTCGTCCCAATCATCTCACCATGCATCAACATGAACGAAAGCGTCGAAAATTTTGCATCTTTTGACATTGTAAAAAATTTCGTGTCTTTTGACCTTCTTGGCTGAAAACACGAGTAAAAGGCGGGCGCGCAAATTTTTGAACCCTCGAAAAATTTTCGGAGACCAATTTTTTCGTCCCAATCATCTTAGCTTGCTTCAACATGCACCAAATCGTCGAAAATTTTGCATCTTTTGACAGTGTAAAAAATTTTATGTCTTTTGACCTTCTTGGCTGAAAACACGAGTAAAAGGAGCGCGCGCAAATTTTCGCACCCCCAAAAATTTTCTCCCGCGTTCATTTTTTTCGTCCCAATCATCTCACTATGCATCAACATGCACGAAAGCGTCGAAAATTTTGTATCTTTTGATAGTGTAAAAAATTTCGTGTCTTTTGACCTTCTTGGCTGAAAACACGAGTAAAATGCGGGCGCGCAAATTTTTGAACCCTCGAAAAATTTTCGGAGTCTAAATTTTTCGTCCCAATCATCTTAGCTTGCTTCAACATGCACCAAATCGTCGAAAATTTTGCATCTTTTGACAGTGTAAAAAATTTCGTGTCTTTTGACATTCTTGGCTGAAAACACAAGTAAAACACGCGCGTGCAAATTTTCGCACCCCCGAAAAATTTTCGCCTGCGTCCATTTTTTTCGTCCAATCATCTCACCATGCATCAACATGCACGAAAGCGTCGAAAATTTTGCATCTTTTGATAGTGTAAAAAATTTCGTGTCTTTTGACCTTCTTGGCTGAAAACACGAGTAAAATGCGGGCGCGCAAATTTTTGAACCCTCGAAAAATTTTCGGAGTCTAAATTTTTCGTCCCAATCATCTTAGCTTGCTTCAACATGCACCAAATCGTCGAAAATTTTGCATCTTTTGACAGTGTAAAAAATTTCGTGTCTTTTGTCATTCTTGGCTGAAAACACAAGTAAAACACGCGCGTGCAAATTTTCGCACCCCCGAAAAATTTTCGCCTGCGTCCATTTTTTTCGTCCAATCATCTCACCATGCATCAACATGCACGAAAGCGTCGAAAATTTTGCATCTTTTGACAGTGTAAAAAATTTCATGTCTTTTGACCTTCTTGACTAAAAACACGAGTAAAAGGCGCGCACGCAAATTTTCGCACCCTCGAAAAATTTTTGCCCGCGTCCATTTTTTTCGTCCCAATCATCTCACCATGCATCAACATGCACGAAAGCATCGAAAACTTTGCATCTTTTGATAGTGTAAAAAATTTCGTGACTTTTGACCTTCTCGGTTTAAAACACGAGTAGAAGGTGGGACCGCAAATTTTCGAACCCCTGGAAATTTTTCGCCCGACTCCAATTTTTTCGTCCCAACCATCTCACCTCGCATCAACATGCACCAAAGCGTCGAAAATTTTTCATCTTTTGACAGTGTAAAAAATATCGTGTCTTTTCACCTTCTTGGCTGAAAACACGAGTAAAAGGCGCGTGCACAAATTTTCGCCCGCGTCCATTTTTTTTGTCCCAATCATCTCACCATGTATTAACATGCACGAAAGCGTCAAAAATTTTGGATCTTTTGATAGTGTAAAAAATTTCATGTCTTTTGACCTTATTGGCTGAAAACACGAGTAAAAGGCGGGCGCGCAAATTTTCAAACCCTCGAAATATTTTTGCCCGAGTCCATTTTTTCATCCCAATCATGTCACCTTGCATCAACATGCATGAAAGCGTCGAAAATATTTCATCCTTTGACAGCATAAAAGATTTCGCGTCTTTTGACCTTCTTGGCTGAAAACACGAATAAAAGGCGGGCGCGCAAATTTTCGCACCCCCGAAAAATTTTCTTCCGCGTCCATTTTTTTCTTCCCAATCATCTCACCATGCATCAACATGCACGAAAGCGTAAAAAATTTTGCATCTTTTGATTGTGCAAAAAAATTCATGTCTTTTGACCTTCTTGGCTGAAAACATGAGTAAAAGGCGCGCGCATAAATTTTCGCACCCCCGAAAATTTTCGCCCGCGTCCATTTTTTTCGTCCCAATCATCTCACCATGCATCAACATGCACGAAAGCGTCGAAAATTTTGCATCTTTTGACAGAGTAAAAAATTTCATGTCTTTTGACCTTCTTGGCTGAAAACATGAGTAAAAGGCGGGCACGCAAATTTTTGAACCCCCGGAAAATTTTCGCCCGAGTCCAATTTTTTCGTTCCAATCATCTCACATTGCATCAACATGCACGAAAGCGTAAAAAATTTTGCATCTTTTGACAGAATAAAAGATTTCGCGTCTTTTGACCTTCTTGGCTGAAAACACGAGTAAAAGGCGGGCGCGCAAATTTTCGCACCCCCCAAAAATTTTCTTCCGCGTCCATTTTTTCGTCCCAATCATCTCACCATGCATCAAAATGCATCAAAGCGTCGAAAATTTTGCATCTTTTGATAGTGTAAAAAATTTCGTGTCTTTTGACCTTCTTGGCTGAAAACACATGTAAAAGGCGTGCGTGCAAATTTTCACACCCCCGAAAAATTTTCGCCCGTGTCCATTTTTTCGTCCCAATCATCTCACCATGCATCAACGAAAGCGTCGAAAAATTTGCATCTTTTGACAGTGTAAAAAATTTCGTGTCTTTTGACCTTCTTGGCTGAAAACACGAGTAAAAGGCGGGCGCGTAAATTTTTGAACCCTCGGAAAATTTTTGCATGAATCCATTTTTTTATCCCAATCATGTCACCTTGCATCAACATGCACGAAAGCATCGAAAATTTTGCATCTTTTGAAATCATAAAAGATTTCGCATCTTTTGACCTCCTTGGCTGAAAACACGATTAAAAGGCGCGCGCCCAAATTTTCACCCGCGTCCATTTTTTTCGTCCCAATCATCTCACCATGCACCAACATACACGAAAGCGTCGAAAATTTTGGATCTTTTGATAGTGTAAAAAATTACGTGTCTTTTGACCTTCTTGGCTGAAAACACGAGTTAAAGGCGGGCCCGCAAATTTTCGAACCCTCGAAAAATTTTCGCCCGAGTCCATTTTTTCATCTCAATCATGTCACCTTGCATCAACATGCACGAAAGCGTCAAAAATTTTGCATCTTTTGACAGAATAAAAGATTTCGCGTCTTTTGACCTTCTTGGCTGAAAACACGAGTAAAAGGCGGGCGCGCAAATTTTTGCGCCCCCCAAAAATTTTCTTCCGCGTCCATTTTTTTCGTCCCAATCATCTCACCATGTATCAACATGCACCAAAGCGTCAAAAATTTTGCATCTTTTGACAGTGTAAAATATTTCGTGTCTGTTGACCTTCTTGGCTGAAAACACATGTAAAAGGCGCGCGTGCAAATTTTCGCACCCCCGAAAAATATTCGCCCGCGTCCATTTTTTTCATCCCAATCATCTCACCATGCATCAACATGCACGAAAGCGTCGAAAATTTTGCATCTTTGGACAGCATAAAAGATTTCGTGTGTTTTGACCTTCTTGGCTGAAAACACGATTAAAAGACGGGCGCGCAAATTTTTGAACCCTCGGAATTTTTTTGCCCGAATCCATTTTTTTATCCCGATCATGTCACCTTTCATCAACATGCACGAAAGCATCGAAAATTTTGCATCTTTTGACAGCATAAAAGATTTCGCGTCTTTTGACCTTCTTGGCTGAAAACATGAGTAAAAGGCGGGTGCGCAACATGAACGAAAGCGTCGAAAATTTTATTCCGCGTCCATTTTTTTCGTCCCAATCATCTCACCATGCATCAACATGAACGATAGCGTCGAAAATTTTGCATCTTTTGACCGTGTAAAAAATTTTGTGTCCTTTGACCTTCTCGGCTGAAAATATGAGTAGAAGATGGGCCCGGAAATTTTTGAACCCCCGAAAATTTTTTGCCCAACTCTAATTTTTTCGTCCCAATCATCTCACCTCGCATCAACATACACCAAAGCGTAAAAAATTTTGCATCTTTTGACAGTGTAAAAAATTTCGTGTCTTTTCACCTTCTTGGCTGAAAACACGAGTAAAAGGCGCGCGCGTAATTTTTCGCCCGCGTCCATTTTTTCGTTCCAATCATCTCACCATGCATCAACATACACGAAAGCGTCAAAAATTTTGGATCTTTTGATAGTGTAAAAAATTTTGTGTCTTTTGACCTTCTTGGCTGAAAACACGAGTAAAAGGCGGGCGCGCAAATTTTCGAACCCTCGAAAAATTTTCGCCCGAGTCCATTTTTTCATCCCAATCATGTCACCTTGCATCAACATGCATGAAAGCGTCGAAAATTTTGCATCTTTTGACAGCATAAAAAATTTCGCGTATTTTGACCTTCTTGGCTGAAAATACGACTAAAAGGCGCGCGCGCAAATTTTCGCACCCTGGAAAATTTTCGCCCGAGTCCATTTTTTTCGTCCCAATCATCTCACCTTGCATCTACATGCACAAAAGCGATGAAAATTTTGCATCTTTTGACAGCATAAAAGATTTCGCATCTTTTGACCTTCTTGGTTGAAAACACGAATAAAAGGCGGGCGCGCAAATTTTCGCACCCCGAAAAATTTTCTTCCGCGTCCATTTTTTTCTTCCCAATCATCTCACCATGCATCAACATGCACGAAAGCGTAAAAAATTTTTGCATTTTATGTCTTTTGACCTTCTTGGCTGAAAACACGAGTAAAAATTTCGCCCGACTCCATTTTTTCGTCCCAATCATCTCACCATGCATCAACAGGCGTGAAATCGTCCAAAATTTTGCATCTTTTGACAGCGAAAAAATTTCACATTTTTTGACCTTGGCTGAATACACGAGTAAAAGGCGTGCGCGCGAAATTTCGCAACCCCGAAAAATTTTGGCCCGAGTCCATTTTTTCGTCCCAATCGTCTCACCATGCATCAACAGGCACGAAAGCGTCGAAAATTCGCATTTTTTGACAGCGTAAAAAATTTCGCATTTTTTGACCTTCTTGGCTGAAAACACGTGTAAAAGGCGCGCGCGCGAAATTTCGCACCCTCATAAAATTTTCGCCCGAGTCTATTTTTTTGTCCCAATCATCTCACCATGCATCAATAGGCACGAAAGCGTCGAAAATTTCGTATCTTTTGACAGCGAAAAAAATTTCGCATTTTTTGACCTTCTTGGCTAAAAACACGAGAAAAAAGCACGCGCGCGAAATTTCGCAGCCCCAGAAAGTTTTTGCCCCAGTCCATTTTTTCGTCCCAATCATCTCACCATGCATCAATAGGCGCGAAAGCGTCGAAAATTTCGCATCTTTTCACAGCGTAAAAAATTTCGCATTTTTTGACCTTCTTGGCTAAAAACACGAGTAAAAGGCGCGCGCGCGAAATTTCGCACCCCAGAAAATTTTCGCCCGAGTCCATTTTTTCGTCCCAATCATCTCACCATGCATCAATAGGAACGAAAGCATAAAAACTTTCGCATCTTTTGACAGCGTAAAAAATTTCGCATTTTTTGACCTTCTTGGCTGAAAACACGAGTAAAAGGCGCGCGCGCGAAATTTCTCACCTCCAGAAAATTTTCGCCCGAGTCCATTTTTTTGTCCCAATCATCTCACCATGCATCAATAGGCGCGAAAGCGTCGAAAATTTTGCATCTTTTGACAGCGTAAAAAATTTCACGTTTTTTGACATTCTTGGCTGAAAACACAAGTAAAAGGCACGCGGGGAAATTTCGCACCCCCATAAAATTTTCGCCCGAGTCCATTTTTTCGTCCCAATCATCTAACCATGCATCAATAGACACGGAAGCGTCCAAAATTTTGCATCTTTTGACAACGTAAAAAATTTCGCATTTTTTGACCATCTTGGCTGAAAATACGAGTAAAAGGCGAGCGCGCAAAATTTCGCACCCCCGGAAAATTTTTGCTCGAGTCCATTTTTTCGTCCCAATCATCTCACCATGCATCAACAGGTACGAAAGCGTCAAAAAATTCGGATCTTTTGACAGCGAAAAAATTTTTGCATTTTTTCACCTTCTTGGCTGAAAACACAAGTAAAAGGCGCGCAAGCGAAATTTTGCAACCCCGGAAAATTTTTGGCCGCGTACATTTTTTCGTCACAATCATCTCACCATGCATCAACAAGCACGAAAGCGTCGAAAATTTGGCATCTTTTGACAGTGTAAAAAATTTCACGTTTTTTGACTTTCTTGGCTGAAAACACGAGTAAAAGGCGCGCGCGCGTAATTTCGCACCCCCGTAAATTTTCGCCCGAGTCCATTTATTCATCCCAATCATCTGACCATGCATCAACAGGCACGAAAGCATCGAAAATTTCGCATCTTTTGACAGCGTAAAAAATTTTGCGTTTTTTGATCTTCTTGGCTGAAAACACGAGTAAAAGGCGCGTGCGCGAAATTTCGCACCCCCAAAAAATTTTAGTCCGAGTCCATTTTTTCGTCCCAATCATCTCGACATGCATCAACAGGCACGAAAGCGTAAAAAATTTCGCATCTTTTGACAACATAAAAAATTTCGTATTTTTTTACCTTCTTGGCTGAAAATAGGAGTAAAAGGCACGCCCGCGTAATTTCGCACCCCCGAAAAATTTTTCCCCCGAGTCCATTTTTTCGTCCCAATCATCTCACCATGCATCAACAGGCACGAAAGCATTGAAAAATTTGGATCTTTTGACAGCGTAAAAAATTTTACGTTTTTTGACCTTCTTGGCTGAAAAACACGAGTAAAAGGCGCGCAAGCGAAATTTTGCAACCCCGGAAAATTTTTGTCCGAGTACATTTTTTCGTCCCAATCATCTCACCATGCATCAACAGGCATGAAAGCATCGAAAATTTCGCATCTTTTGACATCGCAAAAAATTTCGCGTTTTTTGACCTTCTTGGCTGAAGACACACGAGTAAAAGGCGCGTGCGCGGAATTTCGCACCCCCGAAAAATTTTAGCCCGGGTCCATTTTTTCGTCACAATCATCTCAACATGCATCAACAGGCATGAAAGCGTAAAAAATTTCGCATCTTTTGACAGCGTAAAAAATTGTGTTTTTTGACCGTCTTGGCTGAAAATATGAGTAAAAGGCCCGCGCGCATAATTTCGCACCCCCAGAAAATTTTCGCCCGAGTCCATTTTTTCATCATAATCATCTCACCATGCATCAACAAGCACGAAAGCGTCAAAAATTTCGCATCTTTTGACAGCGTAAAAAATTTCGCATTTTTTGACCTTCTTGGCTGAAAACACGAGTAAAAGCGCGTGCGCGAAATTTCGCACCCCCGAAAAATTTTAGCCCGAGTCCATTTTTTCGTCCCAATCATCTCAACATGCATCAACAGGCACGAAAGCGTAAAAAATTTCGCATCTTTTGACAGCATAAAAAAATTCGTGTTTTTTGACCTTCTTGGCTGAAAATAGGAGTAAAACGCACGCCTGCGTAATTTCGCACCCCCGGAAAATTTACGCCCGAGTCCATTTTTTCGTCCCAATCATCTCACCATGCATGAACAGGCACGAAAGCGTCGAAAAATTCGAATCTTTTGACAGCGTAAAAAAATTTGCATTTTTTGACCTTCTTGGCTGAAAACACGACTAAAAGGCGCGCAAGCGAAATTTTGCACCCCCAGAAAATTTTTGTCTGAGTACATTTTTTCGTCTCAATCATCTTACCATGCATCAATACGCACGAAAGCATCGAAAATTTCGCATCTTTTGACAGCGTAAAAAATTTCGCATTTTTTGACCTTTTTGGCTGAAAACACGAGTAAAATGCGCGTGCGCGAAATTTCACTCCCGAAAAATTTTAGCCCGAGTCCATTTTTTCGTCCCAATCACCTCAACATGCATCAACAGGCACGAAAGCATAAAAAATTTCGCATCTGTTGACATCGTAAAAAATTTCGTGTTTTTTGACCTTCTTCGCTGAAAATAGGAGTAAAAGGCGCGCGCGTAATTTTGCACCCCCGTAATTTTGCGCGCGCGAGTCCATTTTTTCGTCCCAATCATCTCACCATGCATCAACAGGCACGAAAGCGTCGAAAAATTCAGATCTTTTGACAGCGTAAAAATTTTTGCGTTTTTTGACCTTCTTGGCTGAAAACATGAGTAAAAGGCGCGCAAGCAAAATTTTGCACCCCCGGAAAATTTTTGCCCGAGTACATTTTTTCGTCCTTATCTTCTCACCATGCATCAACAGGTACGAAAGCATAAAAAATTTCGCATCTTTTGATAGCGTAAAAATTTTTGCGTTTTTTCACCTTCTTGGCTGAAAACAGGAGTAAAAGGTGCGCAAGCGAAATTTTGTAACCCCGGAAATTTTCACCCGAGTCCATTTTTTCGTCCCAATCATCTCACCATGCATCAACAGGTACAAAAGTGTCGAAAAATTTGGATCTTTTGACATCGAAAAAAATTTTGCGATTTTTCACCTTCTTGGCTGAAAACACGAGTAAAAGGCGCGCAAGCGAAATTTTGCAACCCCGAAAAATTTTTCCCCGAGTACATTTTTTCGTCCCAATCATCTCACCATGCATCAACAAGCACGAAAGCGTCGAAAATTTGGCATCTTTTGACAGTGTAAAAAATTTCACGTTTTTTGTCTTTCTTGGCTGAAAACACGAGTAAAAGGCGCGCGCGCGAAAGTTCGCACCCCCGAAAAGTTTTTCCCCGAGTACATTTTTTCGTCCCAATCATCTCACCATGCATCAACATGCACGAAAGCGTCAAAAATTTCGTGTCTTTTCTCATTCTTAGTAGGGAACACGCGTAAAAGACGTGAAAAGGCACGCGCGCGAATTTTTGTGCCTTCGAAAAATTTTCGCCCGAGTCCTTTTTTCGTCCCAATCATCTCACCATGCATCAACATGCACGAAAGCGTCAAAAATTTCATATCTTTTGACAGCGTAAAAAATTTCACGTCTTTTGACCTTCTTGGCAGAAAACACGAGTAAAAGGCACGTAAAGACACGCAGGAATATTCGCAACCCCGAAAAATTTTTGCCAGTGTCCATTTTTACGTCCCAATCACCACACCATGCATCAATAAGCAAGAAAGCGTCGAAAATTTTGCCTCTTTTGATAGCGTCAAAAATTTCGCGTGTTTTGACGTTCTTGGTAGAAAACACGAGTAAAAGGCGAGAAATGGCGTGCGCGCGAATTTTCGCACCCCCGGAAAATTTTTGCCCGAGTCCATTTTTTCTTCCCAATCATCTCACCATGCACGAAGGCGTCAAAAATTTCTTATCTTTTGACAGCGTCAAAAATTTCACATCTTTTGACCTTCTTGACTGAAAATAAGAGTAAAAGGCGCGAAAAGACGTGCGCACGAGTTTGGGTACCCCCGGAAAATTTTCAACCAAGTCTATTTGTCATCCCAAGCATCTCACCATGCATCAACACGCACGAAAGCGTAAAAAATTTTGGGTCTTTTGGCCTTCTTAGTTGAGAACACGCGTAAAAGGCGCGTCGGAAAGGGAACGTGAAACAAGAAGAGCTACGAGTTGGACGACGGGCTATTTCACTGACCGTCACTTCTCCTCTGTATCCGCCGAAGACGCAAGTAGTCCAACGACAGGTTTCGATTGCTTTTCGGTACTGCTGGCTAGGAAAGGATCCCCTTTCTCTGGCGCAGAGTTCGTGTCATGCAAGCGAGCTACGACTTCGGACACCCAGGCTAAAACAAGAAAAACAATTCAACTGTAGTAGTTCGGTCCATACCAGGTGGGTGGGCCCTGCCTTCACCGGACAGGAGATGGAAATCCGGGGATTAGTTGGAAAGAACAGCGAAAGCGACGCGACGGTGGCTCCATACTGCATAGACCTTTAGTTTGGAGGACTAAGAAGATAAGTTATATGTCCAAGCTTTAACTCGACTTCGACCTCGTCGAGTAGGCACGCCCGCGAATTTTCGCACCCCCGTAAAATTTTCGCCCAAGTCCCTTTTTTCGTCCCATTCAACTCACATGCATCAACAAACACGAAAGCATAAAAATTTCACGTCTTTCATCCCAATATTCTCACCATGCAAAAACATGCACGAAAGAGTAAAAAATTTCGCATCTTTTCACAGCGTCGAAAATTTCACGTCTTTTGACCTTCTTGGTTGAAAACAAGAGTAAAAGGTGCGCGCACAAATTTTTTGTACCCCCGGAAAATTTTTGCCCAAGTCCATTTTTCATCCCAATCATCTCGCCATGCATCAACATGCACGAAAGCAAAAGAAATTTTGCATCTTTTGGCCTTCTTGATTGAGAACACACGTAAAACGCGAGAAAAGGCACGGCGCGAATTTTCGCACTCCTGAAAAATTTTTGCCCGAGTCTTTTTTTTCGTCCCAATCAACTCATCATGCATCAACATGCATGAAAGCGTCGAAAATTTTACATCTTTTGACTGCGTAAAAAATTTTGCGTCTTTTGACCTTCTTGACTGAAAACACATGTAAAAGGCGCGTAATGGTGTGCGCAGGAATTTTCGCACCCCGGTAAATTTTTGCCCATGTCTATTTTTTCGTCCCAGTCATCTCACCATGCATCAATAAGCATGAAAGCATAAAAAATTTCGCATCTTTTGACAGTGTGAAAAATTTTGCGTCGGTTGACCTTCTTGGCTGAAAACACGAGTAAAAGGTGCGAAAAGGCGCGCGCGCCAATTTTCGCACTCCTGAAAGATTTTTGCCCGAGTCCATTTTCTCATCCCAATCATCTCACCATGCAAAAATATGCACAAAAGGGTCGAAAATTTTGTATCTTTTGATAGCGTCAAAAATTTCGCGTCTTTTGACCTTCTTGGCTGAAAACAAGAGTAAAAGACTCGAATTTTCACACCCCCGGAAAATTTTTGCCCGAGTCCATTTTTCATCTCAATCATCTCACCATCCATCAACATGCATGAAAGCGTAAAAAAAATTGTGTTTTTTGGCCTTCTTGGTTGAGAACACGCATAAAAGGCGCAAAAAGGCATGGCGCAAATTTTCGCACCCTCGAAAAATTTTCGCCCGAGTCCATTTTTTCATTACAAACATCTCACCATGCATCAACATGCACGAAAGAGTAAAAAATTTTGCATCTTTTCACAGCGTCAAAAATTTCACGTCTTTTGACCTTCTTGGCTGAAAATAAGAGTAAAAGACGCGAAAAGGTGCGCGCATGAATTTTTGCACCCCTATAAAATTTTCGCATGAGTCCATTTTTCATCCCAATCATCTCACCATGCATCAACATGCACGAAAGCATAACAAATTTTGCGTCTTTTAGCCTTCTCAATTGAGAACATGCGTAAAACACGCGTAAAGGCACGACACGAATTTTCGTACCCCCGAAAAATTTTCGCCCGAGTCCTTTTTTTCGTCCCAATCATCTCACCATGTATCAACATGCACGAAAGCGTAAAACATTTTGCATCTTTTGATAGCGTAAAAAATTTTGCGTCTTTTGACCTTCTTGGCTGAAAACACGAGTAAAAGGCGCATAAAGGCGCGCGCAGGAATTTTCGCATCCTGGTAAATTTTTGCCTATGTCCATTTTTTGTCCCAATCATCTCACCATGCATCAACAAGCACGAAAGTATAAAAAATTTTGCATCTTTTGACAACGTCAAAATTTTTTTGTCTTTTGACCTTCTTGGTTGAAAACACGAGTAAAAGACGTGCGCGCGAATTTTCGCACCCCTGGAAAATTTTTGCCCGAGTCCATTTTCTCGTCCCAATCATCTCACCATGCAAAAGTATGCATGAACGAGTCAAAAATTTTGCATCTTTTGACAGCGTTGAAAATTTCGGATCTTTTGACCTTCTTGGCTGAAAACAAGAGTAAAAGGCGTGAAAAGATGCGCGCACGAATTTTCGCACCCCAAAAAATTTTCGCACGACAATCATCCTCTATACTTTGGATCTTGTATTACCCGAATTTTAGCTACCTTTGGCGTCGTTATTCTTGTTGATGAGGAGTACATCAGACCTCGCCCGTGGGATGTCATAAGTTCTAAGACTATGACTAAGAAGCACCTTGAGCATGTTGGAGATAGGGTGATGCTACTAATGAAGCCCGTGAGCCTGAGTCATCAACAACTATTTATACTAGAGACATACCGCAAGTTGGACCTAGTCGAAGCACCCACTCACGACCGCTTCATACACCCACTAAGCATCAAGGACCTCCATAGGATGCTTCACATGCTGCTTCATCAATCTCTCATGGAGCTTACAACTTGATTGCTGTCATTCATCAGGTGGCTCACCTTGACCTTCGTGTCAGGAGGATGGAACGTGCTCTATGTATGTACCTTCTACCACTACGAGAAAACTTCTGCGATGCTATGTCAGCGCAAATATCGTCCCTATAGCGTCGACATTGCGTCATGAAAATGCAACGCTAACTGCATCAACATAGCTTCAGCTTAGCATCATATTGGAGTTACCAGATGTTGACGCTAAATGCGGCGCCCTAGAGACACTACTTCGGCGCTATTATCGCGCGTGAAAATGAGAAAATGTGTGGTAGATTGTAATGTTGTATTGGCATCGATATGCGGCGACGCTATCCTAGCGTCACAAGGGTTGTGATGCTAATGATGGAGTTGATATGGGCATCGAGATCTTGCGCTATTTTGATGTCGACAAGGACGTCGCTAATTAGTGTCACATACGCTGCGACGCTAGTCGACGCTAAGAAGGCTATATATGCTACCTATACTATAGTTTAATGAATAAATATATTAGATATTCCTAACTAAATATATATTTTACCAACATATGTATTCCTATACCATATATTACCTATATTATATATGTTACCTACGTATATATTCCTATACTATACATTAGCTACATTATATATATTACCTACATGTGTATTCCTATACCATATATTACATATATTATATGTATTATCTACATATGTAGATTGCTAAATATATATGTTACTTACATATGTATTCTTAAATCTCAATGTATTGATGTATGTAAACATGAATACACACATTTATATATACATACATGTATACTTTATATATATGTAGAACATAGTACACATACCTAAATGTGTATGCACACATGTCAATATATTATATATATAGAAAAAATATATCGTATCTTAATATAGATAAATTATTTTTATATTCTTAATCATGGAATTATGGGGGTTGAACTAAGTGAGATTTTTAGCGCCACCGTAGAGATGTTGTTGCATCGCCTTAGCGTCGGTATTGCGTCATGTAGCATGGTCATGTGAAAACGGTGTCGATGGGCGTCTCTTTAGCGACGAAAGTCATGGCGACGCTAATGTAGAGCCCTATCAGCATTGATTTCACGTCGCTTAGTCCTGACGCTAAGTTGGCTTTGTAATTATTTGACGCGGTATCGATGCTACGTCGACGCTATATCATATGGCGACAACTTTGCATCTCGGTGGCAATGACAATTTGCATCGCCATTTGCCTTAACTCACTTCCTTTAATACATATACATACACATATATACTTATATACATATAGGACTTATATATATATATATATATATATATACATACACACACACACACATACATAGGTACACATATATACTTATATACATATAGACTTATAGTACATATACATATACATACACAAGTATACTTAAACACACACACATATATATACACACAAATATATTTATAATATGTATACATACATACATACATATGTGTGTGTGTAAACTACATATGAATATCGCTAGACTTTACATATATACATTATATATATATACATGTAATATAAACTTATAATATAAAGAAAACTTATTTGAATATAAACTTATAATATAATAGAAAATTAAAATATAAACCTATTTGAATATAAACTTACAATATATGAATATATATGACTTTACCATCACTATAGCGTTTACTTAGCGGCACACGTCTGTGTCGCTGAGGTGGAGTCACTTCAGCACCAATGTAGCATCGCGGTGAATCCGATTTCTTTTTATTTATTATGTTGTGCCGCATTAGCGTGTAAAGCGTCGCCGTCTTTTGCGATGCTAAAAAATAACCTTAAATCCCTAACTTCTTCCCTCTTTATTATTTACTGTGCGAAAAACTCACCTTTGACTGACGACGCCGATAACAGCAACCGATGTCGACGACTGTAGCTGCCACCGACGTCGGCAACATCCCCGACACCTCCAGCGACCCCGATCGTCGTCGACTCCTCCGACCCCGCCACCTCCTCTGCCTCATACTCCGCCCCGCCATCAATTACTCTGACCCCCCCCCCCCCCCCCCGACCTCCTCCGTTGTTCTCCTTCACCACATTCCTTCGTCAAACGCCGCCCTCGTCCGCTGCCCTCCCGGTCGCTCCTCCACAGGACGTCGCCCTCCTCTGCTGCCACAGCCGGATGCCGCCCTCGTCCACTGACACTCTTCTGCCGTCCTCCTACACTATCGTAGCCGGACGCCGCCCTCCTCATCCGTTCGGTGCCCTCCTTGGCCACTCCTCCGCCGAACGCTGCCATCATATGCCATCCGCTGCCCTCAGTCGGACGCCGCCCTCGTCTATTGCTGCCCCTCCACCAGAATCCATCGGTGCCGCTCCTTCGTCGGACGCTACTTTATGTTAAATGAAGAATACTATTTGATTGTGCTTGATTTTTGTTAACTTCAAATGAATTTAGTTTGGTCATGTTCTTAATTATGCCTTAATCTAGATTGAAAAATAGATGAACAAACAAATTATATTGTTCTTAACCCTGCTTCCAACTATATGAACATCATGACTTGAAAAATAGATGAACAAACTTTATTGTTTCTTAAATTTATGTCTCAAATTAGATGAAAAAATAAATTAACAAATTAACAATATTATTCTGAATTATGCCTCAAATCTAAATTCTATGATATTCAACTTGAAATTAAATATTGACCAATTATCATCAAATTTTGGTCTTTTTGGTCATGTTTTCATTTTAGTGGATGAACATTCTTGTTAACTAAAATGAGAACATTGAAAAAAAAAAGAGACCAGAATATGATAATCCATTGATCAGTAAGAATTTATTGACATATCCTTAATGTTGTTCATTTCAAAAATGACAAAGCCAAATTGTAGTTGGATTCGTCGTTGAAAAGATAAACAAGACGTTATAATAGAAGAATAGAAGGAGGGTGTTGATGAATTTATTAAGGTGGCATATGGAAATGAAGGTGTTGCTTCTTCATGTGGTGAAATATTATGCTCATGCCAGAAATTGTTTTGTAATGGTGATGGTTGCTCCACCATTGACGGGGCACGTAGTTGATATGTCTCGATCGCATTATGACGAACAGCATGTCACAATAGGTTATTTTTTATATATTTAATAAATTTAAATACATGCAAGTATTTTAAGTATTTTTTTATTATGATGATGCGTAAAAAGTTGTAGCAAATAAGTCCGCTAGCAAGTGCACTTGTCGCTCAAGTAATATAGTAAATAGGAGTAAAGAGTGTCGAACCCACGATGAACTCTCTAAATCAATTCTATCCTAAAAATCTACTAAGAGAGGAAAAGAGTTTTGTGTTCTAAAATAGAAATATAAAAATTGCATAAGATGAATGATTTGACAATTAAAAGAAAAGTTGTGAAAAGCCCTAAGAATTCTGGATGATCAAAAGTGAGGTCAACTCACATGCAACAGAAAAGATTGAACTTTTTAACAAAAAGATTCAAAGTCAATTCTTAAGACGGATTAGGATCACACAAGGTAACTATTTATGCATTGATCAAATCGA
This sequence comes from Pontederia crassipes, assembly GCA_030549335.1. NCBI lineage: Eukaryota > Viridiplantae > Streptophyta > Magnoliopsida > Commelinales > Pontederiaceae > Pontederia > Pontederia crassipes. The sequence goes on along the minus strand of CM060188.1, from coordinate 72,595,064 downwards.
ACTACCATAACTCCTGAAACTTAAAAAGATTTCTAACGATGAGTAAATCCCTTAATTAACAGAGAAATAAGATGCATGAAGTTGTAAATCCTAGACTAATAATTATTCTCGTTGGATATAATTTATTAAACCGTCGATAATCAAATATTGCGCTGAATTACAAGACTTCTGTCATAATTGGTTAACCTACAAGTTAAGATTTTATTTACGAGTTTTTTTCGCTAACCCCTCCTGAACTATGAACTTTTTCTGTGTCTACCCACGTCTTTCGAATATTCTGTTGACCCCCATGAACTATATCGTCTTTTTCACTTCAGTCCATTCGTCAACTTTTGTTAACTTTCTCATTAATTCCCATTTTTTTATTTATGAAATGACTAAATTACCCTTTTCTCGTATCATCTAATATTTAATATTATAAAATAATATATTAAAAACATGCTTTGGGGCATTAGAGAGTTGTAATGGGCCACTACTCAAGAAGCGGGCCCAAGCTGCGCCACCTACAGGTGTTGTTCCAAAAATAGTACGCCGACACCGTGGCGGCCTCCGACGCCGACGGAGAGCTCCTAACCAGCTCCGACTTGCTCCTCGTCAGCCGTTGCGATTCGGATCTCATTTCCTCCTCCTCCGCCGCCGGCTCCTCCGTAGTGTTCGTCACTGCCTTCGCTGCTGCCTCTGCTTCACTGCTCAAAATCACATTGCTCGACTTCCTCTTTATCTCCTCGTCCTCCATCTCGTCCTCCACCTCCTTGGCTTTATTGATAGCTTCCTCGTCCACACGTGAGTCCACCATGGGTGGCTCGAACGCCGGGAGAGGGGAGACGGCGAAGCGAGCGGTGGCCAGCGCGGACGCGCGGTTGTGCGGTGCCGATCGGCACCTCATGACCAGCAGCACATTCTTCGGAGGCATCGCCATGCCCGACGACACAAAGTATGTCGTCTCCGCCTCTGGCTCCGGCTCCTCCTCCTCCTCTTCGTTCACTTGGTCTTCTTCCGTGCGTTCGTCCATGCTCGTCCCTCTTCCTCTTAAGATCACCAACTCCGGCTGCTATGCCGATCTATGTGGTTCTAGCCTCCGCTTCCAGCAGCAACCTCCTCTGGAACCTCCGCTTCGCCACGTCGTCTGCTTCGGACGCCAAACCACACCCACCTCCGCCACCTAGACCACCGGATTCTTCTTCCTCCGCCATCTCCACCGCCTTCCTTGTCCTTGTTCCTTCTAGCCCGGAAAAGGCCGCAGAACCAAGCCTCGTGCAGGCACCGGCACAGCATCAGCCACGCCTCCCTGCAGCCCGTCCTCTTTGACGAAGCCGATCTCTTTATCTTTGATGCCCCAGCTATCGTGCGAAATTTCGGGCACGCGCCTTTTACTCCTGTTGTCTGCCAAGAAGGTCAAAAAATACGAAATTTTTTACGCCTTCAAAAGATGCAAAATTTTCGACGCTTTTGTGCCTGTTGATGCATGGTGAGATGATTGGGACGAAAAATGGACTCGGGCAAAAATTTCCGAAGGTGCAAAAATGCGTGCCTTTTACTCTTGTTTTCAGCCAAGAAGGTCAAAAGACGTGAAATTTTTGACGCTGTCAAAAGATGCAAAATTTTTCACGCTTTTGTGCATGGTGAGATGATTGGGACGAAAAAATGGACTCGGGTGAAAATTTTTTGGGGGTGCGAAAATTCCTGCGCGCGCCTTTATGCGCCTTTTACTCATGTTTTCAGCAAAGAAGGTCAAAAGACGCAAAATTTTTTACGCTGTCAAAATATGTGAAATTTTCAACGCTTTCATGCATGTTGATGCATGGTGAGATGATTGTGACAAAAAAAGGACTCGGGAGAAAATTTTTTGGGGGTGCGAAAAGATTCGAAATATTTGACGCTTTCGTGCATGTTGATGCAAGGTGAGATGATTGGGATGAAAAAGTGGACTCGGGCGAAAACTTTTCGGGGGTGCAAAAATTCGAGCATGCGCCTTTTACTAGTGTTATCAGGCAAGAAGGTCATAAGATGAGAAATTTTTTATGTTGCCAAAAGATGCAAATTTTTTTACGCTTTCATTCATTTTTTGCATGGTGAGATGATTTGGATGAAAAAATGGACTCGAACAAATATTTTCCGGCGGTGCAAAAATTCACGCGCACGCCTTTTCGCGCTTTTGACTCGTATTTTCAGCAAAGAAGGTCAAAGGACGTGAAATTTTTCACGCTGTCAAATGATGCAAAATTTTTTACGCTTTCGTGCATGTTGATACATGGTGAGATGATTGGGACGAAAAAATGGACTCGGGCGAAAATTTTCCGAGGGTGCGAAAATTCATGCGTGCCGCTTTTCGCGACATGTACTCTTGTTTTCAGCCAAGAAGGTCAAAAGACGTGAAATTTTTTACGCTGTCAAAAGATGCAAAATTTTTTACACTTTCATGCATGTTGATGCATGGTGAGATGATTGGGTTTAAAAAATGAACTCGGGCGAAAATTTTTTGGGGTGCGAAAATTAGCGCGCGCATCTTTTCGCGCATTTTACTCGTGTTTTCAACCAAGAAGGTCAAAAGATGTGAAATTTTTGACGTTGTCAAAAGATGCAAAATTTACGACGCTTTAGTTCAAGTTGATGCATGGTGAGATGATTGGGACGAAAAAAGGGACTCAGGTGAAAATTTTCTGGGGGTGCGAACATTCGCGCGCACGCCTTTTCGCGCCTTTTACTCGTGTTTCCAACCAAGAATGTCAAAAGACGTGAAATTTTTGACGAAGTCAAAAGATGCGAAATTTTTTACGCTTTCGTGCATGTTGATGCATGGTGAGATGATTGGGACGAAAAAATGGACTCGGGCGAAAATTTTTCAGGGGTGCGAAAATTCGTGCGTGCGCCTTTTCGCGCCTTTTACTCCTGTTTTCAGTCAAGAAGGTCAAAAAATGCGAAATTTTTTACGCTGTCATAAGTTGCAAAATTTTCGATGCTTTCATGCCTATTGATGCATGTTGAGATGATTGGGACGAAAAAATGGACTTAGGCAAAAATTTTCTGGGGGTGCGAAATTTCGCACACGCGCCTTTACTTGTGTTTTCAGCCAAGAAGGTAAAAAAATGCGAAAGTTTTTACGCTGTCAAAAGATGCAAAATTTTTTACGCTTTCGTGCATGTTGATGCGTGGTGAGATGATTGGGACGAAAAAATGGACTCGAGCGAACTTTTTCCGGGGGTGCGAAAATTCTCGCTTGCTTTTTACTCGTGTCTTCAACCAAGAAGGTCAAAAGACGCGAAATTTTTGACGCTGTCACAAGATGAGAAATTTTCTACGCTTTCGTGCACATTGATGCATGGTGAGATGATTGAGACGAAAAAATAGACTCGGGCAAAAATTTTTCGGGGGTGCGAAAATTCGTGCGCGCGACTTTTACTCGTGTCTTCAGCCAAGAAGGTCAAAAGACACGAAATTTTTTATGCTGTCAAAAGATACAAAATTTTCGACGCTTTCGTGCATGTTGATGCATGGTGAGATGATTAGGACGAAAATTCGCGCGCGCGCTATTTACTCGTCTTTTCATCCAAGAAGGTCAAAAGACGCAAAATTTTTGACGCTGTCAAAAGATGCTAAATTTTTTACGCTTTCGTGCATGTTGATGCATGGTGAGATGATTGGGACGAAAAAATGGACTCGGGCAAAAATTTTTCGGGGGTGCAAAAATTCACTCGCGCCTTTTACTCATCTTTTCATACAAGAAGGTCAAAAGACGCAAAAAATTTTACGTTGTTAAAAGAAGCAAAATTTTTGACGCTTTCGTGCATGTTGATGCATTGTGAGATGATTGGGACGAAAAAATGGACTCGGGTGAAAATTTTTCGGGGGTACAAAAATTCGTGCGTGCGCCTTTTACTCCTGTCTTCAACCAAGAAGGTCAAAAGACGTGAAATTTTTTATGCTGTCAAAAGATGCGATATTTTTGACACTTTCGTGCGTGCTGATGCATGGTGAGATGATTGGGACGAAAAAATGGAGTCGAGCGAAAATTTTTCGGGGCTGCGAAAATTCTCGCGCGCGCCTTTTACTCGTCTCTTCAGCCAAGATGGTCAAAAGATGCAAAAATTTTTACGCTGACAAAAGATGCGAAATTTTCGACGCTTTCGTGCATGTTGATGCATGGTAAGATGATGGGGACGAAAAAATGGACTCGCGCAAAAATTTTTCGGCGGTGCAAAAATTCGCCCGTGCGCCTTCTACTCGTGTTTTCAGCTAAGAAGGTCATGGTGATTTTTGACGCTTTCGTGCATGTTGATGCATGGTGAGATGATTGAGACGAAAAAATGGACTCGAGAAATTTTTCGGAGGTGCGAAAATTAGCGCGCGCGCCTTTTACTCGTGTCTTCAGCCAAGAAGGGCAAAAGACGCGAAATTTTTGATACTGTAGAAAGATGCAAAATTTTCGACGCTTTCGTCCATGTTGATGCATGGTGAGATGATTGGAACAAAAAAATGGGCTAGGGCAAAAATTTTTCGGGGGTGCGAAAATTCGCGCGGGCGACTAAAGACGCGAAATTTTTGACGCTATCAAAAGATGCGAAATTTTCGACGCTTTCGTGCATGTTGATGCATGGTGAGATGATTGGGACAAAAAATGGACTCGGGCGAAAATTTTTTGCGGGTGCGAAAATTCGCGCGCGCGCCTTTTCTCGTCTTTTCAACCAAGAAGGTCAAAAGATGCGAAATTTTTTATGCTTCCGTGCATGTTGATGCATGGTGAGATGATTGGAACGAAAAAATGGACTCGGGCACAAATTTTTCGGGGGTGCCAAAAATTCGCGCGCGAGCCTTTTCGCGCCTTTTAATAATGTTTTCAGCCAAGAAGGTCATGGTGATTTTCGACACTTTCTTGCATGTTGGTTCATGGTGAGATGATTGGGACGAAAAAACAGACTCGAGCGAAATTTTTTCGGGGGTGCGAAAATTAGCGCACGTGTCTTTTACTCGTGTCTTCAGCCAAGAAGGTCAAAAGACGCGAATTTTTTTATGCTGTAAAAAGATGCAAAATTTTCGACGCTTTCGTGCGTGTTGATGCATGGTGAGATGATTGGGACGAAAAAATGGACTTGCAAAAAATTTTCGGGGCTGCGAAAATTCGCGCGCGCGACTTTTACTCGTGTTTTCAGCCAAGCAGGTCGAAAGATGCGAAATTTTTGACGCTGTCAAAAGATTCAAAATTTTTTACGCTTTCATGCATGTCGATGCATGGTGAGATGATTGGGACGAAAAAATGGACTCCGGCGAAAATTTTCCGGGGGTGCGAAAATTCGCGCACGCCTTTTACTTCAGTCTTCAGCCATGAAGGTCAAAAGACGCGAATTTTTATACGCTGTGGAAAGATTCGAAATTTTCGACGCTTTCGTGCATGTTGATGCATGGTGAGATGATTGGGACGAAAAAATGGACTCGGGCAAAAATTTTTCGAGGGAGCGAAAATTCGCGCTCGCGACTTTTACTCGTGTTTTCAGCCAAGAAGGTCAAAAGATGCGAAAATTTTGACGCTGTCAAAAGATGCGAAATTTTTGACGCTTTCGTGCATGTTGATGCATGGTGTGATGATTAGGACGAAAAAATGGACTCGGGCGAAAATTTTTCGGGGGTGCGAAAATTTCGCAAGCGCCTTTTACTCGTCTTTTCATCTAAGAATGTCAAAAGACGCGAAATTTTTGACGCTGTCAAAAGATGCAAAATTTTTGATGCTTTCATGCATGTTTATGTATGGTGAGATGATTGCGGCGAAAAAATGGACTCGGGCGATAATTTTATGGGGGTGCAAAAATTCGCGAATGCGCCTTTTCGTGCCTTTAACTCGTGTTTTCAGCCAATAAGGTCATGGTGATTTTTTACGCTTTCGTGATGTTGATGCATGGTGAGATGACTAGGATGAAAAAATGGACTCGGGCGAAAACTTTTCGGGGGTGCGAAAATTTTCGCGCGCGCCTTTTACTTGTGTCTTCAACCAAGAAGGTCAAAAGACACGAAATTTTTTATGCTTAAAAAACATGCAAAATTTTCGACGCTTGCGTGCATGTTGATGCATGATGAGATAATTGGGACGAAAAAATGGACTTGGGCAAAAATTTTCCGAGGGTGACAAAATTTACGCGCGCAACTTTTACTCGTGTTTTCAGCCAAGAAGGTCAAAAGATGCAAAATTTTTGACACTGTCAAAAGATGCGAAATTTTTTACGGTTTCATGCATGTTGATACATGGTGAGTGATTGGGACGAAAAAATGAACTCGGGCAAAAATTTTCCGAGGGTGCGAAAATTCGAGCGCGCCTTTTACTCGTGTCTTCAGCCAAGAAGGTCAAAAGACGCGAAATTTTTGACGGTGTCAAAAGATGCAAAATTTTCGATGCTTTCGTGCAAGTTGATGCATGGTGAGATGATTGGGACAAAAAATTGACTCGGGCAAAAATTTTTCGAGGGTGGGAAAATTCGTGCACGCGACTTTTACTCGTGTTTTCAGCCAAGAAGGTCGAAAGACGCGAAATTTTTGACGCTATCAAAAGATTCGAAATATTTGACGCTTTCGTGCATGTTGATGCATGGTGAGATGATTGGGACGAAAAAATGGACTCGGGCGAAAATTTTTTGGGGGTGCGAAAATTCGCGCGCGCACCTTTTACTCGTCTTGTCATCCCAGAAGGTCAAAAGATGTGAAATTTTTGACACTGTCAACAGAAGCGAAATTTTTTATGCTTTCATGCATGTTGATGCATGATGAGATGATTAGGATGAGAAAATGGACTCGGGCGAAAATTTTTCGGGAGTGCAAAAATTTGCGCGTGCGCCTTTTACTCCAGTCTTCATCCATGAAGGTCAAAAGATGTGAAATTTTTTATACTGTCAAAAGATCTGAATTTTTTGACACTTTCGTGCCTATTGATGCATGGTGAGATGATTGGGAAGAAAAAATGGACTCGGACGAAAATTTTTTGGGGGTGCGAAAATTCGCGCGCGCGCCTTTTACTCATCTTTTCATTCAAGAAGGTCAAAAGACGCGAAATTTTTTACGCTGTCAAAAGATGCGAAATTTTTGATGCTTTCGTGCATGTTGGTGTATGGTGAGATGATTGGGGCAAAAAAATGGACTCGGGCAAAAATTTTATGGGGGTGCAAAAATTCGCGCAAGCGCCTTTTCGCGCATTTAAGTCGAGTTTTCAGCTAAGAAGGTCATTGTGATTTTTGACGCTTTCGTGCATGTTGATGCATGGTGAGATGACTGGGACGAAAAAATGAACTCGGGCGAAAATTTTTCGGGGGTGCAAAAATTCGCGCGCGCGCCTTTTACTCGTCTTGTCATCCTAGAAGGTCAAAAGATGTGAAATTTTTGACACTGTCAACAGAAGCGAAATTTTTTACGCTTTCATGCATGTTGTACATGATGAGATGATTGGGATGAGAAAATGGACTCGGGCGAAAATTTTTCGGGAGTGCAAAAATTTGCGCGTGCGCCTTTTACTCTAGTCTTCATCCATGAAGGTCAAAAGACGTGAAATTTTTATACTGTCAAAAGATCTGAATTTTTTGACGCTTTCGTGCCTATTGATGCATGGTGAAATGATTGGGAAGAAAAAATGGACTCGGGCGAAAATTTTTCGGGGGTGCAAAAATTCGCGCGCGCGCCTTTTACTCATCTTTTCATTCAAGAAGGTCAAAAGACGCGAAATTTTTTACGCTGTCAAAAGATGCAAAATTTTTTATGCTTTCGTGCATGGTGATGTATGGTGAGATGATTGGGGCGAAAAAATGGACTCGGGCAAAAATTTTATGGGGGTGCAAAAATTCGCGCAAGCGCCTTTTCGCGCATTTAAGTCGAGTTTTCAGCCAAGAAGGTCATTGTGATTTTTTACGCTTTCGTGCATGTTGATGCATGGTGAGATGACTGGGACGAAAAAATGAACTCGGACGAAAATTTTTCGGGGGTGCGAAAATTTGTGCGCGCGTCTTTTACTTGTGTCTTCAGCCAAGAAGGTCAAAAGACACGAAATTTTTTATGCTTTAAAAAGATGCAAAATTTTTTACGCTTTCGTACATGTTGATGCATGGTGAGATGATTGGGACGAAAAAATGGACTCGGGCAAAAATTTTCCGGGGTTGCGAAAATTCGCGCGCGCAACCTTTACTCGTGTTTTCAGCCAAGAAGGTCAAAAGATGCGAAATTTTCGATGCTTTCGTGCATGTTGATGCATGGTGAGATGATTGGGACGAAAAAATAGACTCGGGCAAAAATTTTTCGATGGTGCAAAAATTCGTGCGCGCGACTTTTACTCGTGTTTTCAGTCAAGAAGGTCGAAAGATGCGAATTTTTTTACGCTGTCAAAAGATTGGTTATATTTGATGCTTTCATGCATGTTGAGGCATGGTGAGATGATTGGGACGAAAAAATGAACTCGGGCGAAAATTTTTTGCGGGTGCGAAAATTCGCATGCGCGCCTTTTACTCGTCCTGTCATCCTAGAACGTCAAAAGATGCGAAATTTTTGACGCTTTCATGCATGTTGATGTATGGTGAGATGATTAGGACAAAAAAATGGACTCGGGCAAAAATATTCCGGGGTGCCAAAAATTCGCCCGCGAGCCTTTTCGCGCCATTTACTCATGTTTTCAGACAAGAAGGTCATGGTGATTTTCGACGCTTTCGTGCATGTTGGTTCATGGTGAGATGATTGGGACGAAAAAATGGACTCGAGCAAAAATTTTCCGGGGGTGCGAAAATTCGCGCGCGCGTCTTTTACTCCACTCTTCAGTCATGAAGGTCAAAAGACGTGAAATTTTTTATGCTATCAAAAGATGCGATATTTTTTACGCTTTCGTGCATGTTGATGCATGGTGAGATGATTGGGACGAAAAAATGGACTCGGGCAAAAATTGTTCGGGGGTGCGAAAATTCGCTCGCGCACCTTTTACTCGTCTTTTCATCCAAGAAGGTCAAGACGCAAAATTTGTGATGCTATCAAAAGATGCGAAATTTTTGACGCTTTCGTGCATGTTGATGCATGGTGAGATGATTGGGACGAAAAAATGGACTCAGGCGAAAATTATTCGGGGGTGCGAAATTTTGCGCGTGCGCCTTTTACTCGTGTTTTCAGCCAAGAAGGTAAAAAAATGCGAAATTTTTTACGCTATCAAAAGATGCGAAATTTTCGATGCTTTCGTGCATGTTGATGTATGGTGAGACGATTGGGGCGAAAAATGGACTCGGGAGAAAATTTTTCGGGGGTGCAAAAATTCGCGCACGCGCCTTTTCGCGCGTTTAACTCGTGTTTTCAGTCCAGAAGGTCATGGTGATTTTTGACGCTTTCGTGCATATTAATGCATGGTGAGATGACTGGGACGAAAAAATGGACTCGGGTGAAAATTTTTCGGGGGTGCGAAAATTTGCGCGCTCGCCTTTTACTTGTGTCTTCAGCCAAGAAGGTCAAAAGACACGAAATTTTTTATGCTTTAAAAAGATGCAAAATTTTCGACGTTTTCGTGCATGTTGAGGCATGGTGAGATGATTGGGATGAAAAAATGGACTCGGAAAAAAAATTTTGCTGGGGTGCGAAAATTTGCGCCCGCAACTTTTACTCATGTTTTCAGCCAAAAAGGTCAAAAGACACGAACTTTTTGACGGTGTCAAAAGATGCGAAATTTTCGATGCTTTTCGTGCATTTGATGCATGGTGAGATGATTGGGACAAAAAAATGGACTTGGGAAAATTTTTTTCGAGGGTGCGAAAATTTTTGCCCGCGACTTTTACTCGTGTTTTTAGACAAGAAGGTCGAAAAATGCGAAATTTTTGACGCTGTCAAAAGATTCGAAATATATGACGCTTTCGTGCATGTTGATGCATGGTGAGATGATTAAGACGAAAAAATGGACTCGGGCGAAAATTTTCCGGGGTGCGAAAATTTGCGCGCGCGCCTTTTACTCGTGTTTTCAGCCATGAAGGTGAAAAGACACGAAATTTTTGACGCTGTCAAAAGATGCGAAATTTTCGATGCTTTCGTGCATGTTGATGCATGGTGAGATGATTGGGAAGAAAAAATGGACTCGGGCGAAAATTTTTCAGGTGTGCGAAAATTCGCGCGCTCACTTTTTACTTATCTTTTCATCCAAGAAGGTCAAAAGATGCGAAATTTTTGACGCTGTCAAAAGATGCGAAATTTTTGACGCTTTCGTGCATGTTGATGCATGGTGAGATGATTGGGACGAAAAAATTGACTCGGGCAAAAATTTTCTAGGGGTGGGAAATTTCGCGAGTGCGCCTTTTACTCGTGTTTTCAGCCAAGAAGGTTAAAAGACGCGAAGTTTTTTACGCTGTCAAACGATGCAAAATTTTCGACGCTTTCGTGCCTGTTGATGTATGTTGAGATCATTGGGACGAAAAAATGGACTCGGGCTAAAATTTTCTAGGGGTGCGAAATTTCGCGCACACGCCTTTTACTCGTGTTTTCAGCCAAGAAGTTCAAATAACGTGAAATTTTTTACGCTGTCAAAAGATCCGAATTTTTCGACGCTTTCGTGCTTGTTGATGCATGGTGAGATGATTGGGATGAAAAAATCGACTCGGGCAAAAATTTTTCGGGGTGCGAAATTTTGCACACGCGTCTTTTACTCCTATTTTCAGCCAAGAACGTCAAAAAACACGAAAATTTTTGCGCTGTCAAAATTTGGGAAATTTTCGATGCTTTCATGCCTGTTGATGCATGTTGAGAAGATTGGGACGAAAAAATGGACTCGGGCAAAAATTTTCTGGGGGTGCAAAATTTCGCGCGCGTGCCTTTTACTCATATTTTCAGCCAAGAGGGTTAAAAAATGCAAAAAATTTTACGCTGTCAAAAGATGCAAAATTTTTTACGCTTTCGTGTATGTTGATGCTTGGTGAGATGATTGGGACGAGAAAATGGACTCAGGCTAAAATTTTCCGGGGATGCGAAATTTTGCGCGCTCACCTTTTACTCTTATTTTCAGCCAAGAAGGTCAAAAAATGCGAACTTTTCGACGCTTTCGTGCCTATTGATGCATGGTGAGATGATTGAGATGAAAAAATGGACTCGGGCTAAAATTTTTCGAGGGTGCGAGATTTCGCGCGCGCGTCAGCCAAGAAAGTCAAAAAATGCGAAATTTTCGACGCTTTCGTTCCTGTTGATGCATGGTGAGATGATTAGGACGAAAAAATGGACTCGGGCTAAAATTTTCTCGTCGTGCGAAATTTCGCGCGCGCCTTTTACTCGTGTTTTCAGCCAAGAAGGTCAAAAAATGCAAAAATTTTTACGTTGTCATAAGATGCAAAATTTTCGATGCTTTCGTGCCTGTTGATGCATGTTGAGATGATTGGGATGAAAAAATGGACTCGGAGAAGAATTTTCGAGGGGTGCGAAATTTCGCGCGCTCGCCTTTACTCGTGTTTTCAGCCAAGAAGGTCAAAAAATGCGAAATTTTTTACGCTGTCAAAAGATGCAAATTTTTTTACGCTTTCGTGCCTGTTGATGCATGGTGAAATGATTGGGACGAAAAAAATGTACTCGGGCTAAAATTTTTCGGGGGTGCGAAATTTCGCGCGCGCGCCTTGTACTCGTGTTTTCAGCCAAGAAGGTCAAAAAACGCGAAATTTTTTACGCTGTCAAAAGATGCGAATTTTTCGACGCTTTCATGCCTGTTGATGCAAGGAGAGATGATTGGGACGAAAAAATGTACTCGGGCGAAAATTTTCTGGGGGTGCGAAATTATGCGCGCGCGCCTTTTACTCCTATTTTCAGCCAAGAAGGTAAAAAAACACAATTTTATACGCTGTCAAAAGGTGCGAAATTTTGCGCACGTGCCTTTTACTTGCGTTTTCAGCCAAGAGGGTCAAAAAATGCGAAATTTTTTACGCTGTCAAAAGATGCGAAATTTTCGACGCTTTCGTGCCTATTGATTCATGGTGAGATGATTGGGACCAAAAAATGGACTCGGGCAAAATTTTTCTTGTCGTGCGAAATTTCGCACGCGCGACTTTTACTCGTGTTTTCAGCCAAGGTCAAAAAATGCAAAATTTTTTACGCTGTCAAAAGATCCGAATTTTCGAAGCTTTCATGCCTGTTGATGCATGGTGAGACTATTGGGACGAAAAAATGGACTCCAGCGAAAATTTTCTAGGGATGCGAAATTTCACGCGCGCGCCTTTTACTCCTATTTTCATCCAAGAAGGTCAAAAAACACGAAATTTTTTACGCTGTCAAACGATGCGAAATTTTCGACGCTTTCATGTCTGTTGATGCATGGTGAGATGATTGGGACCAAAAAAAGGACTCGGGCTAAAATTATTCGGGGGTGCGAAATTTCGCGCGCGCCTTTTACTCATGTTTTCAGCCAAGAAGTTCAAAAAATGCGAAATTTTTTACGCTGTCAAAAGATGCGAAATTTTTTAAGCTTTCGTGTCTGTTGATGCATGGTGAGATGATTGGGATGAAAAAATGTACTCGGGCAAAAATTTTCCGGGGGTGCAAAATTTCTCTTGCGCGCCTTTTACTCGTGTTTTCAGAATAGAAGGTCAAAAAATGCAAAATTTCTTACGCTATCAATAGATCCAAATTTTTTGACGCTTTCGTGCCTGTTGATGCATGGTGAGATGATTGGGACGAAAATATTGACTCGGGCAAAAATATTCTGGGGTGCGAAATTTCGCGCGCGCGCCTTTTGCTCCTGTTTTCAGCCAAGAAGGTCAAAAAATGCAAAAATTTTTACGCTGTCATAAGATGCAAAATTTTCGACGCTTTCATGCCTGTTGAGATGATTGAGACGAAAAAATGGACTCGGGAAAAATTGTTTTGGGGGTGCGAGATTTTACGCGCGCCTTTTACTCGTGTTTTCAGCCAAGAAGGTCAAAAGACGCGAAATTTCTTACGCTGTCAAAAGATGCAAAATTTTCAACGCTTTCGTTCCTGTTGATGCATGGTGAGATGATTGGGATGAGAAAATGGACTCGGGCTAAAATTTTCCAGGGGTGCGAAATTTCGCGCGCGCGCCTTTTACTCATGTTTTCAGCCAAAAAGGTCAAAAAACGCGAAATTTTTTTCGCCGTCAGAAGATGCGAAATTTTCGACGCTTTCGTAACTGTTGATGCATGGTGAGATGATTGGGACGAAAAAATGGACTCGGGTAAAAATTTTCTCGTCGTGCGAAATTTCGCGCGCGTGCCTTTTACTCGTGTTTTCATGGTGATTTTTAACGTTGTCGTGCATCTTGATGCATGGTGAGATGATTGGGACGAGAAAATGGACTGAGGCTAAAATTTTCTGGGGGTGCGAAATTTCGCGCGCGCGCCTTTTACTCGTGTTTTCAGCCAGGAAGGTCAAAAAGCGCGAAATTTTTTACGCTATCAAAAGATGGGAAATTTTCGACGCTTTCGTGGCTTTTGATGCATGGTGAGATGGTTGGGAAGAAAAAATGGACTCGGGCGAAAATTTTCTAGGGGTGCGAAATTTCGCGCGCATACCTTTTACTCGTGTTTTCAACCAAGAAGGTCAAAAAATGCGAAATTTTTTACACTTTCAAAAGATGCAAAATTTTTTACGCTTTCATGCCAGTTGATGCATGGTGAGATGATTGGGACGAGAAAATAGACACAGGCTAAAATTTTTCGGGGGTGCGAAATTTTGCGCGCGCGCCTTTTACTCCTATTTTCAGCCAAGAAGGTCAAAAAATGCGAAATTTTCGACGCTTTCGTGCCTATTGATGTATGGTCAGATGATTGGTACAAAAAAATGAACTCGGGCTAAAATTTTTCGAGGGTGCAAGATTTCGCGCGTACGCCTTTTACTCGTGTTTTCAACCAAGAACGTCAAAAAATGCAAAATTTTTTACGCTGTCAAAAGATCCGAATTTTTCGACGCTTTCATGCCTGTTGATGCATGGTGAGATGATTGGGAAGAAAAAATGGACTCGGGCGAAAATTTTCAAGGGGTGCGAAATTTCGCGCTCGGGCCTTTTACTCCTGTTTTCAGCAAAGAAGGACAAAAAACACGAAATTTTTTACGCTGTTAAAAGATGCGAAATTTTCGACACTTTCGTACCAGTTGATGCATGGTGAGATGATTGAGACGAAAAAATGGACTGGGGCAAAAAATTTTTAGGGATGCGAAATTTTGCGCGCGACTTTAACTCGTGTTTTCAACCAAGAAGGTCAAAAAATACGAAATTTTTTACGCTGTCAAAAGATGCAAAATTTTTTACGCTTTCGTGCCTGTTGATGCATGGTGAGATGATTGGGACGAAAAAATACACTCGGACTAAAATTTTCTCGTTGTGCGAAATTTCGCGCGCGCGCCATTTACTCGTATTTTCAGCCAAGAAGGTCAAAAAATGCAAAAAAAATTACGCTATCAAAAGATCCGAATTTTCGAAGCTTTCGTGCCTGTTGATGCATGGTGAGACTATTGGGACGAAAAAATGGACTCGGGCAAAAATTTTCCGGGGGTGCGAAATTTCGCGCGCGCCTTTTACTCCTGTTTTCAGCCAAGAGGGTCAAAAAACATGAATTTTTTTACGCTGTTAAAAGATGCAAAATTTTCGACGCTTTCATACCAGTTGGGACGAGAGACTATTGGGACGAAAAAATGGACTCGGGCAAAAATTTTCCGGGGGTGCGAAATTTCGCGCGCGCCTTTTACTCCTGTTTTCAGCCAAGAGGGTCAAAAAACATGAATTTTTTTACGCTGTTAAAAGATGCAAAATTTTCGACGCTTTCATACCAGTTGATGCATGGTGATATGATTGAGACAAAAAAATAGACTGGGGCAAAAATTTTCTGGGGGTGCGAAATTTCGCGCGCGCCTTTAACTCGTGTTTTCAGCCAAGAAGGTCAAAAAACGCGAAATTTTTTACGCTGTCAAAAGATGCGAAAATTTCGACGCTTTCGAGCCTGTTGATGCATGGTGAGATGATTGGGACGAAAAAATGCGCTCGGGCTAAAATTTTCTCGTCGTGCGAAATTTCGCGCGCGCGCCTTTTACTCAATTTTTCAGCCAAGAAGGTCAAAAAATGTAAAAAAATTTACGCTGACAAAAAAAAACCGAATTTTCAAAGCTTTCATGCCTGTTGATGCATGATGAGACTATTCGGACGAAAAAATGGACTCGGGCGAAAATTGTCCGGGGGTGCGAAATTTTGCGCGCGCGCCTTTAACTCCTATTTTCAGCCAAGAAGGTCAAAAAATACGAAATTTTTTACGCTGTCAAAGATACGAAATTTTCGACGGTTTCATGCCTGTTGATGCATGGTGAGATGATTGGGACGAAAAAATGGACTCGGGCTAAAATTTTTCGAGGGTGCAAAATTTCGTGCGCGAGCCTTTTACTCATGTTTTCAGCCAAGAAGTTCAAAAAATGTGAAATTTTTTACGCTGTCAAAAGATGCAAAATTTTCGACGCTTTCGTGCCTGTTGATGCATGGTGAGATGATTGGGACGAAAAAATATACTCGGACAAAAATTTTTCGGGGGTGCAAAATTTCTCTCGTGAGCCTTTTACTCATATTTTCAGTCAAAAATGTCAAAAAACGCAAAATTTTTGACGCTGTCAAAAGATCCGAATTTTTTTACGCTTTCGTGCTTGTTGATGCATGGTGAGATGATTGGGACGAAAGAATTGACTCGGGCGAAAATTTTCTCGGGGTGCCAAATTGCGCGCGCGCGCATTTTTTACGCTTGTTTTCAGCCAAGAAGGTCAAAACACGCGAAATTTTTTACGCTATCAAAAGATGTGAAATTTTCGACGCTTTCGTTCCCGTTGATGCATGTTGAGATGATTGGAACGAAAAAATGGACTCGGGCAAAAATTTTCTGGTCATGCGAAATTTCGCGCACGAGCCTTTTACTCGTGTTTTCAGCCAAGAAGATCAAAAAACGAGAAATTTTTTACGCTGTCAAAAGATGTGAAATTTTCGACGCTTTCGTTCATGCATGTTGAGATGATTGGAACGAAAAAATGGACTCGGGCAAAAATTTTCTAGGGGTGCGAAATTTCGCGCACGCGCCTTTTACTCGTGTTTTCAGCCAAAAAGGTAAAAAAAACACAAAATTTTATTTGCTGTCAAAAGATGCAAAATTTTCGACGCTTTCGTGCCTGTTGATGCATGTTGAGATGATTGGGCCAAAAAAATGGACTCGGGCAAAAATTTTCTGGGAGTGCGAAATTTCGCGCGCACGCATTTTACTCTTGTTTTCAGCCAAGAAGGTCAAAAAACGCGAAATTTTTTACGCTGTCAAAAGATGTGAAATTTTCGACGCTTTCGTTCCTGTTGATGCATGTTGAGATGATTGGGACGAAAAAATGGACTCGGGCAAAAATTTTCTAAGGGTGCGAAATTTCGCGCACGCGCCTTTTACTCGTGTTTTCAGTCAAGAAGGTCAAAAAACGCGAAATTTTTTATGCTGTCAAAAGATGTGAAATTTTTGACGCTTTCGTGCCTGTTGATGCATGTTGAGATGATTGGAACGAAAAAATGGACTCGGGCAAAAATTTTCTGGGGGTGCGAAATTTCGCGCGCGCGCCTTTTACTCCGGTTTTCAGCCAAGAAGGTCAAAAAACACAAAATTTTTTACGCTGTCAAAGGATGCGAAATTTTCGACGCTTTCTTGCCTGTTGATACATGGTGAGATGATTGGGACGAAAAAATGGACTCGGACTAAAATTTTTCGGGGGTGCGAAATTTTCGCGCGCGCGCCTTTTACTCGTGTTTCCAGCCAAGAAGGTCAAAAAATGCGAAACTTTTTACGCAGTCAAAAGATCTAAAATTTTTGACGCTTTCGTGCCTGTTGATGCATTGTGAGATGATTGGGACGAAAAAATGGACTCGGGTTAAAATTCTCTCGTCGTGCAAAATTTCTCGCGCGCGCCTTTTACTCGTGTTTTCAACCAAGAAGGTCAAAAAATGCAAAAAATTTTACGCTGTCAAAAGATCCGAATTTTTCGACGCTTTCATGCCTGTTGATGCATGGTGAGATGATTCGGACGAAAAAATGGACTCGGGCAAAAATTTTCCGGGGTTGCGAAATTTCTCGCGCGCGCCTTTTACTCGTGTATTCAACCAAGAAGGTCAAAAAATGCAAAAAAATTTACGCTGTCAAAAGATGCAAAATTTTCGACGCTTTCGTGCCTGTTGATGCATGGTGAGATGATTGGGACGAAAAAATGGATCGGGCTAAAATTTTTCGGGGGTTGCGAAATTTAGCGAGCGCGCCGTTTACTCTTGTTTTCAGCCAAGAAGTTCAAAAAGCGCGAAATTTTTTACGATGTCAATAGATGCAAAATTTTTGACGCTTTCGTGCCTTTTAATGAATGGTGAGATGATTGGGACGAGAAAATGGACTCGGGCTAAAATTTTTCGGGGGTGCGAAAATTCGCACGCGCGCCTTTTACCTGTTTTCAGCCAAGAAGGTCAAAAAACGTGAAATTTTTTACGCTGACAAAATATGCGAAATTTTCGACTCTTTCGTGCATGTTGATGTATGGTGAGATGATTGGGACAAAAAAATGGACTCGGGCAAAAATTTTCTGGGGGTGCGAAATTATGCGCGCGCGCCTTTTACTCCTATTTTCAGCCAAGAAGGTAAAAAAACACAATTTTTTACGCTGTCAAAAGATGCAAAATTTTTGACGCTTTTGTGCCTGCATGTTGAGATGATTGTGATGAAAAAATTGGACTCGGGCTAAAATTTTTCGGGGTGCAAAATTTCGCGCACGCGCCTTTTACTCTTGTTTTCAGCCAAGAAGATCAAAAAACGCAAAAATTTTTATGCTGTCAAAAGATGCAAAATTTTCGACGCATTCGTGTCTGTTGATGCATGGTGAGATGATTGGGACGAATAAATGGACTCGGGCGAAAATTTTACGGGGATGCGAAATTACGCGCGCGCGCTTTTTACTCGTGTTTTCAGCCAAGAAGGTGAAAAAATGCGAAATTTTTTACGATGTCAAAAGATGCGAAATTTTTTATGCTTTCGTGCCTGTTGATGCATGGTGAGATGATTAGGACGAAAAAATGTACTCGGGCAAAAATTTTCCGGGGTTGCAAAATTTCGCTTGCGCGCCTTTTACTCGTGTTTTCAGCCAAGAAGGTCAAAAAATGCAAAAAATTTTACGCTGTCAAAAGATCTAAATTTTTCGACGCTTTCGTGCCTGTTGATGCATGGTGAGATGATTGGGACGACAAAATGGACTCGGGCGAAAATTTTTTGGGGGTGCAAAATTACGCGTGCGCGCCTTTTACTCCTATTTTCAGCCAAGAAGGTCAAAAAATACGAAATTTTTTACGCTGTCAACAGATGCGAAATTTCGTGCACGCACCTTTTACTCGTGTTTTCAGACAAGAAGGTAAAAAAATGCGAAATTTTTTACGCTATCAAATTATTTAAAATTTTTGACGCTTTTGTGCATGTTGATGTATGGTGAGATGATTGGGACGAAAAAATGTACTCGGGCAAAAATTTTTCGGGAGTGCAAAATTTCGCTTGCGCGCCTTTTACTCGTGTTTTTAGGCAAGAAGGTCAAAAATGCAAATTTTTTTACGCTATCAAAAGATCCGAATTTTTTTACGCTTTCGTGCTTGTTGATGCATGGTGATATTATTGGGACGAAAAAATGGTCTCAGACGAAAATTTTTCGGGGGTGCGAAATTTCGCGTGCGTGCCTTTTACTCCTGTTTTCAGCCAAGAAGGTCAAAAAACACGAAATTTTTTACGCTGTCAAAAGATGCAAAATTTTCGACGCTTTCGTGCCTGTTGATGCATGGTGAGATGATTGGGACGAAAAAATGTACTCGGGCAAAAATTTTCCGGGGTTACAAAATTTCGCTTGCGCGCCTTTTACTCCTGTTTTCAGCCAAGAAGGTGAAAAAACGCAAAAATTTTTGCGCTATCAGAAGATCCAAATTTTTCGACACTTTCGTGCTTGTTGATGCATGGTGAGATGATTGGGACGAAAAAATGTACTCGGGCAAAAACCTTTCGGGGGTGCGAACTTTCGCGCGCGCGCCTTTTACTCTTGTTTTCAGCCAAGAAATAAAAAAACGCGAAATTTTTTACACTGTCAAAAGATGCAAAAATTTTTACGCTTTCGTGCCTGTTGATGCATGGTGAGATGATTGGGACAAAAAAATGTACTCGGGTAAAAATTTTCCGTGGTTGCAAAATTTCGCTTGCGCGCCTTTTACTCGTGTTTTCAGCCAAGAAGGTGAAAAAACGCAAAATTTTTTACGCTGTCAAAAGTTCTGAATTTTTCGATGCTTTCGTACTTGTTGATGCATGGTGAGATGATTGGGACGAAAAAATGTACTCGGGCAAAAACTTTTTGGGGGTGCGAACTTTCGTGCGCACGTCTTTTACTCGTGTTTTTAGCCAAGAAAGTCAAAAAATGCGAAATTTTTTACACTGTCAAAAGATGCCAAATTTTCGACGCTTTCGTGCCTGTTGATGCATGGTAAGATGATTGGGACGAAAAAATATACTCGGGCAAAAATTTTCCAGGATTGCAAAATTTCGCTTGCGCGCCTTTTACTCGTGTTTTCAGCCAAGAAGGTGAAAAAACGCAAAATTTTTTACGCTGTCAAAAGATCCGAATTTTCCGACGCTTTCTTGCCTGTTGATACATGTTGAGATGATTGGGACGAAAAAATGGACTCGGGCGAAAATTTTCTGGGGGTGCGAAATTTTGCGCGCTCGCCTTTTACTCGTATTTTCAGCCAAGAAGGTCAAAAAATGCGAAATTTTTTACGTTGTCAAAAGATGCGCAATTTTGGACGCTTCCGTGACTATTAATGCATGGTGAGATGATTGGGACGAAAAAATGGAGTCGGGCGAAAATTTTATGGGGGTGCGAAATTTCCCGCGCGTGCCTTTTACTTGTGTTTTCAGCCAGGAATGTCAAAAAACGTGAAATTTTTTACACTGTCAGAAGATGCGAAATTTTCGACGCTTTCGTGCCTATTGATGCATGGTGAGATGATTGGGACGAAAAAATGGACTCGGGCGAAAATTTTCCGGGGGTGCAAAATTTCGCTTGTGCGCCTTTTACTCGTGTTTTCAGCGAAAAAGGTCAAAAAATGCAATTTTTTTTACGCTATCAAAAGATTCAAATTTTTTGACGCTTTCGTGCCTGTTGATGCATGGTGATATGATTGGGACGAAAAAATGGACTCAGACGATTTTCGGGGGTGCGAAATTTCGGGCGCGCGCCTTTTACTCCTGTTGTCTGCCAAGAAGGTCAAAAAATACGAAATTTTTTACGCCTTCAAAAGATGCAAAATTTTTGACGCTTTCGTGCCTGATGGTGAGATGATTGGGACGAAAAAATGTACTCGGGAAAAACTTTTCGGGGGTGCGAACTTTCGCGCGCGCGCCTTTTACTCGTGTTTTCAGCCAAGAAAGTCAAAAAATGCGAAATTTTTTACACTGTCAAAAGATGCCAAATTTTCGACGCTTTCGTGCTTGTTGATGCATGGTGAGATGATTGGGACGAAAAAATGTACTCAGGCAAAAATTTTCCGTGGTTGCAAAATTTCGTTTGCGCGCCTTTTACTCGTGTTTTCAGCCAAGAAGGTGAAAAAATGCAAAATTTTTTACGCTGTCAAAAGATCCGAATTTTTCGACGCTTTCGTACCTGTTGATGCATGGTGATATGATTGGGACAAAAAAATGGACTCGGGTGAAAATTTTCCGGGGTTACAAAATTTCGCTTGCGCGCCTTTTACTCCTGTTTTCAGCCAAGAAGGTGAAAAAACGCAAAATTTTTTACGCTATCAGAAGATCCGAATTTTTCGACGCTTTTGTGCTTGTTGATGCATGGTGAGATGATTGGGACGAAAAAATGTACTCGGGCAAAAACCTTTCGGGGGTGCGAACTTTCGCGCCCGCGCCTTTTACTCGTGTTTTCAGCCAAGAAAATAAAAAAACGCGAAATTTTTTACACTGTCAAAAGATGCAAAATTTTCGACGCTTTCGTGCCTGTTGATGCATGGTGAGATGATTGGGACGAAAAAATATACTCGGGCAAAATTTTTCGTGGTTGCAAAATTTCGCTTGCGCGCCTTTTACTCGTGTTTTCAACCAAGAAGGTGAAAAAACGCAAAATTTTTTACGCTGTCAAAAGATCCAAATTTTTCGACGCTTTCGTGCTTGTTGATGCATGGATAGATGATTGGGACGAAAAAATGTACTCGGGCGAAAACTTTTTGGGGGTGCGAACTTTCGCGCGTACATCTTTTACTCGTGCTTTTAGCCAAGAAAGTCAAAAAATGCAAAAAATTTTACACTGTCAAAAGATGCCAAATTTTCGACGCTTTCGTGCCTGTTGATGCATGGTAAGATGATTGGGACGAAAAAATGTACTCGGGCAAAAATTTTTCAGGGTTGCAAAATTTCGCTTGTGCGCCTTTGACTCGTGTTTTCAGCCAAGAAGGTGAAAAAACGTAAAAATTTTTACGCTGTCAAAAGATCCGAATTTTCCGACGCTTTCTTGCCTGTTGATGCATGTTGAGATGATTGGGACGAAAAAATGGACTCGGGTGAAAATTTTCCGGGGTTACAAAATTTCGCTTGCGCGCCTTTTACTCATGTTTTCAGACAAGAAGGTGAAAAAATGCAAAAAATTTTACGCTCTCAAAAGATCCGAATTTTCCGACGCTTTCTTGCCTGTTGATGCATGTTGAGATGATTGGGACGAAAAAATGGACTCGGGAGAAAATTTTCCGGGGGTGCGAATTTCGCGTGCGCGCCTTTTACTCTTGTTTTCAGCCAAGAAAGTCAAAAAATACGAAATTTTTTATGCTGTCAAAAGATGCGAAATATTTTACGCTTTCATGCCTGTTGATGCATGTTGAGATGATTGGGACGAAAAAATGGACTCGGGCTAAAATTTTCCGGGGGTGCGAAATTTCTCGCGCGCGCCTTTTACTCGTGTTTTCAGCCAAGAAGGTCAAAAAATGCGAAATTTTTTACGCTGTCAAAAGATGCAAAATTTTCGACGCTTTCGTGCCTGTTGATGCATGGTGAGATGATTGGGACGAAAAAATGGATCGGGCTAAAATTTTTCGGGGGTTGCGAAATTTAGCGAGCGCGCCGTTTACTCTTGTTTTCAGCCAAGAAGTTCAAAAAGCGCGAAATTTTTTACGATGTCAATAGATGTAAAATTTTTGACGCTTTCGTGCCTTTTAATGAATGGTGAGATGATTGGGACGAGAAAATGGACTCGGGCTAAAATTTTTCGGGGGTGCGACAATTCGCACGCGCGCCTTTTACCTGTTTTCAGCCAAGAATGTCAAAAAACGTGAAATTTTTTACGCTGTCAAAAGATGCGAAATTTTCGACGCTTTCGTGCCTATTGATGCATGGTGAGATGATTGGGACGAAAAAATGGACTCGGGCGAAAATTTTCCGGGGGTGCAAAATTTCGCTTGCGCGCCTTTTACTCGTGTTTTCAGCGAAAATGGTCAAAAAAATGCAAATTTTTTTACGCTGTCAAAAGATTCGAATTTTTCGACGCTTTCGTGCCTGTTGATGCATGGTGATATGATTTGGACGAAAAAATGGACTCAGACGAAAATTTCCCGGGGGTGCGAAATTTCGGGCGCGCGCCTTTTACTCCTGTTGTCTGCCAAGAAGGTCAAAAAACATGAAATTTTTTACGCCTTCAAAAGATGCAAAATTTTCGACGCTTTCGTGCCTGTTGATGCATGGTGAGATGATTGGGACGAAAAAATGTACTCGGGAAAAACTTTTCGGGGGTGCGAATTTCGCGCGCGCGCCTTTTACTCGTGTTTTCAGCCAAGAAAGTCAAAAAACGCGAAATTTTTTACACTGTCAAAAGATGCCAAATTTTCGACGCTTTCGTGCTTATTGATGCATGGTGAGATGATTGGGACGAAAAAATGTACTCGGGCAAAAATTTTCCCGGTTTGCAAAATTTCGCTTGCGCGCCTTTTACTCGTGTTTTCAGTCAAGAAGGTGAAAAAACGCAAAATTTTTTTCGATGTCAAAAGATCCGAATTTTTCGACGCTTTCGTACCTGTTGATGCATGGTGAGATGATTGGGACGAAAAAATGGACTCGGGTGAAAATTTTCCGGGGTTACAAAATTTCGCTTGCGCGCCTTTTACTCCTGTTTTCAGCCAAGAAGGTGAAAAAACGCAAAATTTTTGACGCTATCAGAAGATCCGAATTTTTCGACGCTTTCGTGCTTGTTGATGCATGGTGAGATGATTGGGACGAAAAAATGTACTCGGGCAAAAACCTTTCGGGGGTGCGAACTTTCGCGCGCGCGCCTTTTACTCGTGTTTTCAGCCAAGAAAATAAAAAAACGCGAAATTTTTTACACTGTCAAAAGATGCAAAATTTTCGACGCTTTCATGTCTGTTGATGCATGGTGAGATGATTGGGACGAAAAAATGTACTCGGGCAAAAATTTTCCGTGGTTGCAAAATTTCGCTTGCGCGCCTTTTACTCGTGTTTTCAGCCAAGAAGGTGAAAAAACGCAAAATTTTTTACGCTGTCAAAAGATCTGAATTTTTCGATGCTTTCATGCTTGTTGATGCATGGATAGATGATTGGGACGAAAAAATGTACTCGGACAAAAACTTTTTGGGGGTGCGAACTTTCGCGCGCACATCTTTTACTCGTGTTTTTAGCCAAGAAAGTCAAAAAATGCGAAATTTTTTACACTGTCAAAAGATGCCAAATTTTCGACGCTTTCGTGCCTGTTGATGCATGGTAAGATGATTGGGACGAAAAAATGTACTCGGGCAAAAATTTTTCAGGGTTGCAAAATTTCGCTTGTGCGCCTTTGACTCGTGTTTTCAGCCAAGAAGGTGAAAAAACGCAAAATTTTTTACGCTGTCAAAAGATCCGAATTTTCCGACGCTTTCTTGCCTGTTGATGCATGTTGAGATGATTGGGACGAAAAAATGGACTCGGGAGAAAATTTTCCGGGGGTGCGAATTTCGCGTGCGCGCCTTTTACTCTTGTTTTCAGCCAAGAAAGTCAAAAAATACGAAATTTTTTATACTGTCAAAAGATGCGAAATATTTTACGCTTTCATGCCTGTTGATGCATGTTGAGATGATTGGGACGAAAAAATGGACTCGGGCTAAAATTTTTTGGGTTGCGAAATTTTGCGCACGCGCCTTTTACTCGTGTTTTCAGCCAAGAAGGTAAAAAAACGCGAAATTTTCGATGCTTTCGTGCCTGTTGATGCATGGTGAGATGATTGGGACGAAAAAATGGACTCGGGCGAAAAATTTCCGGGGGTGCGAAATTACGCGCGCGCGCCTTTTACTCCTATTTTCAGCCAAGAAGGTAAAAAATATGAAATTTTTTACGCTCTCAAAAGATGCGAAATTTTTGACGCTTTCATGCCTGTTGATGCATGGTGAGATGATTGGGACGAAAAAATGGACTCGGGCAAAAATTTTTTGGGGGTGCGAAATTTTGCGCGCTCGCCTTTTACTCGTATTTTCAGCCAAGAAGGTCAAAAAATGCGAAATTTTTTACGTTGTCAAAAGATGCGAAATTTTGGACGCTTCCGTGACTATTGATGCATGGTGACATGATTGGGACGAAAAAATGGACTCGGGCGAAAATTTTATGGGGGTGCGAAATTTCCCGCGCGTGCCTTTTACTTGTGTTTTCAGCCAAGAATGTCAAAAAACGTGAAATTTTTTACGCTGTCAAAAGATGCGAAATTTTCGACGCTTTCGTGCCTATTGATGCATGGTGAGATGATTGGGACGAAAAAATGGACTCGGGCGAAAATTTTTCGGGGGTGCAAAATTTCGCTTGCGCCTTTTACTCGTGTTTTCAGTGAAAAAGGTCAAAAAATACAAATTTTTTTACGCTGTCAAAAGATTCGAATTTTTTGATGCTTTCGTTCCTGTTGATGCATGGTGATATGATTGGGACGAAAAAATGGACTCAGACGAAAATTTATAAAATATTTTAGTTTATTATTTTAATTAATTTTTCTGTAATTTGATCATGGCATGCATCATTTTTAGTCACTTTTAGTCGTAATTCCAGATTTATCAATTTTTATTGTTAATTCTTTGAATATCTTAGTTGTGGATGGATTAATTAAAATTTGATAATTATTTTGCAGGAGAGGCTGAATACACGATTATCCGAGGGATTATATTAAATGAATTATTAACGTATCGGCCGCAATTCGAATACAAAGATATTATCACCCGAGAACTCCGACACCAAAGATCTATCCTTAACCAAGTTTATCGGCCGAGAACATCAAGTTGGGCAAAACAACATATGAATCAAGTTTATCGGCCGCAATCCAAGAGTTTATCCTTATTGGCTGATATCTTTGAATATAAAAGTTTATCACTAACCAAGGATAGAGACTATCGGCCGTAATCATCAACCAATCGTAGGGTGCAAACGACTTTTGTGGTCGAGATTCAGAGAGGAATATCAACTTTATCGGTCGATAACTCCAATCATTGGGCGAAAAAGATAATATTAACAGAGTTTATCGGCCGTGAAACTTTTATCATTAACCAAATTTTATCTTAGCCAAATTTAAAGTTGGCCATATGATTTTATCGACCGTGATCTGCATGAAGCCCTTTCGCACCTATAAATACGTGAAGAAGCCGTCGTCCCAAGGTGTGCTCTGAAGTTCAGGTTTCTTTCACAGTTGAGTCGTGAGCTCTGCAGGCTACGATCGAAAGGAGAGAGGTGCGATGACTGGAGGTTGATCGCAACTCTGAACTCCCCCAAGCTTAAAGTTTTGCTTGTCCTCAAACAAAAATTCAAAGCAAAGCTCAAGAAAGTTCTATCATAGCCTCCATATTATCAACTGTCTAATTTTCTCACACAGTTCTTCTGCACACCTACTACTCAACATCTTATCATTTTCCATACACTTAGCTTTATAGAGGTTCTGAATGCTACACAAATTTAAACAATCTCAAATTCAGCCTTGAAGAAAAATAAATTGTCTGTCAAATAATAGCATTAATATTGAACACATAAGTACTAATTGAGCTTAAAACTTTTTTTTCTCTTCTTTTTTTAACTTTTATTTTGAATCATTTTAAATGTTCTAATCTTCAAACAGGATTGCATAAGGAAGTCCATGTAACAGGCTTTAGATTAATGTCTCCCAGACCAGATGGCTTTAGGGCAACAGGTGATAAGGCACCCCTCGAGTTTACTTGCTCGAACAATCAAGGTTCTGAATGAAGAGTTCGAACTTAGCCATGATTCAGTACTCCTGTGCTTCTCCATATTCCACAACATGGTCCTTGTAACAGGTTTTCGATCGACGGATCCCAGAGCAGTTGCCCTTAGGTCGTCAGGCATGAACTCCTACGGATCTAATTACCCGAACACACCTTGGTTCCAGATAACACTTTTGTACCTACACATAACTTTATTCATTTTTTTCACTATTTTTTTTTACTTTTTTTTAGCTCAAGGAGTACTTAATATGGTCAGTAAAAAGGCTACTACTATCAAGACTTAAAAGAAATAAATAAAAAGGCATGAATATGATTTTGTCGTCTAGTCATTCATAATTCTATTTAGCATAGACACACAGTCCATAAGTTTGATATTAAAATAGCAAGTGATAAGAAAGAAAAGCATTCAAATTTCATCAGTTAACGACATGTCTTTGAACTTTTACTTAAAGATAATTAAAATAGTAAGACAAGAGTTAGTAAGATGGTAGCAAAAATAAATGCATGCAATGGTATTTTTGAGAAATTTTTCAATTTTTCACTTTTTTTGGATTTTTAGAAATACATGCAAACATAAGCAAATAAAAAGAAAAATAAGGAAAAATGCAATGCATGAAATGCAAACTCCCCCAAACTTGAACCAGACACTGTCCTCAGTGTTAAGCCAGCAAGGAAAAGTGATACATACTCAATAAAAAGGAAAATAAAGAAATGAAAAATAAAAAAAGGGAAAAGACACAACCGGATTTATTGTCGGTGGGGTGGCGAAGGTGGGTGGTAGCCGAGATGTCCTTGACGCATATGATACTCATGGATGCACCTCGTCATGCGAACATGCTGATTTTGGAGGGATTCGAAACGACCCTGACGATCATCCATATTTCTAAAGTCAGCTCGAATGTTGGTCAACTCTTGGGCCTGTCGAAGTTGCTCTTCTTGAATAGAGTGCAGCCCTCTTGCTTGATGAAATTGCTCTTTCTGAAAAGCGTGGAACTCCCCTGCCTAACGAAGTTGCTCATCATATTCACATAAGTTTTGCATGGAAGCATAGTCAGATTGAGGTGGCGGAGGTGGATAGTAAGTCTGCTCTGGGGCTAAAGTAAAAGTGGGCTCCGGTGCTATATAGTGATTCCGCACAGGTTCCTGTAAAGAGACAGATACTTCCATTGGATCGCATTCCTCATAAGGAGTGGCCGGTATAAATGAAGAATCAGAAGAGCTCTCATGTGCAGGAGATGGAATCGGCGAAGGCACCGGCATATAAGGTGAATGGGCTGTTGTGGCATATTGGGAAGCTGCCGGTGATGCAGTTTGGAATCCTTGTGGCTGCTGAAAGTAGTGTTGGGCTGCTGCATAATTAGTAGAATCAAACCAAGAAAAAGTTTCATCCTGATGTGGCTGTCCGACAGAGGTAGATGGTTCTGCAGGTGGAGCTGCTACCTGCTTAAATAGTAACCAATGATTAGGATTAATTGGTGTAAAAGCATTTCTATCGCTGCAGGGCACCTCCAAATCACTCTCTTTGAAAATAAAAACTTTAATTCCTTCAGTGTTAGTCTTGGCGAGGCCCATAGCTAGAATAGTTCGTTGATTGAGGTGGGCAATTCCTTGGACAGCTTGAAGATCATCCAGGTCAAGTCTGAAGTGTTGAGCTATTGGCGTGATAAGGGCATCCATACTGATGCTACCGCTCCGAAGAGTAGTACGGCGTTAAAGACGATGAATGAGGAATGCGCCGGCATTGACCTATGTTCTGTGAAGCATACTGTGGATCAAGAATAGCTCTCCCTCTAAGACGGCTCCATCACTATCATTTCGTCCGCTAAGGGTGTTGCTAAGCATGCGATAGACGAAACGCAGGACAGGATTTTGAATTGTTCTTTCCTTAGCTGTACTCCAGACCAATCGATATTCTTCAGTTATCTTTTTCAAAAAATCTTCAGAATGAAAGTCAGTAGGAGCAGAACGAGCCCCATAGTTGGAAAATCCATAAATATTATTAAAATCTTCTAAAGTTAGTGTGAAAGGTCGCCCGTATAGCTGAAATGAAATGCGGGGTTGATCATACTGTCTGCCATTCAAATTGAAGACCTCGAGAGATGATAAAAATTCCATAGTAAGGACTTCATAAGTCGGCCACCACTGTTGAACAAAATCTGAAAGGCCTATTTGAGAAAATAATAAATGGATATCGGCAAATAAATTGTACTCACTCAATATCTCGATGTCTGGAAATCTAGTGGCATTGACTCGGACAACAGACAATCTTTCAAAATGACCTTGATAGGCAGGCTTGGTCCAATAATAATCTCCCGGATATGAAATTAATTGTGAAGATTGTGGCGCGGGCAGAGCATCCGGATGTCATCGATCGCAACGCCCCCTCTAGATATTAGCGAATCGTCTCATTATAAAATAATTGTCCAACGAAGAAAGGTGGCGATTTGTGCTCGGTCGCAGCAGCTTTAAATTGATGAAGAGGGAGACTCGGCCGGTCAACCTCGGTGATGAGTCTCGACGGTGTCGGTGGAGAGAGATCTGGCCAATACGTAGAAATGTCGATGGACTCCGGCCGTAATTCGGTGACTTCTCGGCCGCAATAGTTGTCGGTGAAGCGAGGCTCGGCCGGTGTGGGAGCTTGCGGCCGCAATATGAAAGTTCTCGATCGGGAAAGAACGTTGAACCTTGCTTCATGTCCCGGCTCTCGGCCGCAATTGATGAAGAGTACAGGTTGGCGGCTCTCGGCCGCAATAGTTGTTGGGTCTCGGCCAATAATCAAGAGAAACTTGGCCGCAATGTTGTCGATGTCGGCCGAGATTGGAGTGCTGTGCTATCGACGGAGGAACTTGCGGCCAATATGAAGAAGCTTCAGTGGATTCTCGGCCGCAATCTGGATAAGAGCTCGGCCGCAATTGACAACAGAAGGAAAGAGGGGGCAAAGTGGATGAACTGCAAATGAAATGAAAGAGTATTACTATTATATAGATGAACACGGCCGTAAACTTACCTGTACTCGTGTGATGACCGGTCAAATCCATTGGAGTACGGGCGCAATGAATGCACGTGTTCGATAAGATGCATGCATGGCGAGTTGTTAAATCTGCTCGGAGCTCATGCATGGAGCTTTCGCGGCCGATATGTCATTTCGGTGTTGGATGTCAAGCTCCGAAACTTTTCTTTTTGCGCCCGTGATGTGTCTCGTCTTGTCAGGTAGTCACGTAGTGTTGGTGATTCGTGTTTGCGCCCGTGAAGTGTCATGTCTTGTCAGCGATTGTCCTTTGGCGTGTCGGTGTCGGATCCATGTTTCACGGCCGATATTGTCTGGGATTTGGAATTTAGTGCCCGGGAAACATCTTGTTCGATTTTTTAGCTATCCGTGATGATGTGGTCGTCCTGTAATCGTCAACGTGTCCGACGTGTCCGAAGTTCTCCCTCGCACATAAATTAATTAGATGACTCGATATAAAATAATAAAAATAAAATGCCTAAATAAAATAAAACTATCACCAAAGCCAAACTAATTATATGTAACTAAGATATTAATCATCAACTAATTAAAATCTAAAGAAAAAGGTAGAAATAGTTCTGATTTATAGTCTTCAGCTTGACTCGGTCCTGACGAAGATCAAGGCCTATTTTGCTCTTCTCCTCGGTGTACGTTCAATCAGTTGTGCTGCCATTTGGCCCAGTTGTCTTTCCAAATTTCGAATTGATGCATCCTGACTCGTGGCTCTAGACTTCATATTCTTTTGCAACGATTGCATGGTGTCTATGATATGTGCCATCATCTCCTGATGATTGATATTGGGGAGCATCAAGTTGCCTTTTCAGTATATAATCTTTTGATGGACCAGAATGTTGGCATTGATTCTGATTACAGGCAAATTTCGAATTGTGTCTCCAACCATAATTGTTGTTCTTGAAAAAATGGGTTGGAAATAAAGTTAGCATTTTCAATTTGATTTGAATCTGAAGTGTTACCTGTAGGGCTATAATTGCTTGAATTTCCCATTAATGACATCATCTGCTCGAATTTTTGATTCAGCTGAGCCACTATTTCCGAAGATTGTATTCCTTATGAGCATGTACATCATGAGTTCTGCGAGATGGTCTCCTTTCTTGGCTTGACTTGAGGGCTACAGCTTCAATTATATCATGTATCTCACTAGGGCATTTAGATCCTAGCACTATCCCTCCTGCTGATTGGTCGAGCTTATCTTGATCTGCAGCTCGCAATCCATGGTAGAAATCTTCTATTACTTGCCACTTTGGAATCCTATTATCAGGAACTCTGGTTCCTTATATCGTTCCTAGGTCTCATATAATGTCTCATCATCGTCTTGAACAAATGCCCTTAGCTCTCTTCTATATTTGTCTGCTATTTGTGGTGGCCAATATTTTCTAACAAATTTTCTACCAGCTCCAACCATGAATGAATCGATCCTGCAGGCAAAGTTTTAAACCATGTGGAAGCTTTGTCACGTAAAGATTGTGAAAATAATAATAGACGAATAACTTCAGTGGAAACATTATTATTTCTAAAGGTGCTCAGATTAGCAAGAATTTTGTCAAGGTGATCGTGAGGGTCTTCATGAAATCCTCTTCCAAATTGAGATGTTTGTATCATCCTCACGATTGTCGGATTGTTCTCAAAATTATTTGCATTGATTTCAGGCAGCACAATGCATGATTCTCGGTCGTTATATTTGGCCGAGACATATTCTCTTATAAAGAGTTCCTCTTCATCTTCCCGCCGATTATTTTGTGGCGGAACTAGTTCATTTTGTTGCTCTAGTCTCTGATTGTTGCGTGCTTGTTCAGCCATTCTTCTTATATTTCTTCTTAATCAGCGAGCAGTCCTTTCAATTTCAGGATCAAATTCCAAAATTGGATTTGAACTCCTTGTGCGCTTATCAGAAGATTCCAGGATTGGTTGTGATTAAATATTCAATAGTACCTGCAACAACCAATTTTCAGTCAGATAAAAGAAAAAATAAAATAAAAAAATATACAAGAAGAAATAAAAAGAAATATAGATAATAGGTCATGAAGAAATAAGATTTAAATCGATAAAAATAAAAGTCTTCCGGCCATTATCGAAAATTCATTAGGTCGTTAAAATTAATGTCCGAGAGGAATTAATCTAATTACGGTCGCCAAAATTCACAGAAGATTATCGAATACGGCGAAAAATAAAACTCGAACACTCGAAAGGCTCAAAAGAAACCAATTCAAATACCAAATATTAATATCTCGACCGAAAGTAAATCAATTACATGGTCGTAAAAATCAAGCACTCGTTCGGCCGTAAAACTTGCAGCACAAAATCAATAACCTAATTTGTGGCCGCAAAGTCAATAATTAGGCATTAGCAAAAATTGTTTTCAGAGAGGATATTAAGATTTGATCGGCCGCCAAACACGAGATTTCGGCCGAAATTAGATTAGTAATCCGAGGCTTGTTTGGCCGCAAAAACCATGAAACAATGTCGAAAGGGATTAATCAACGTGAATAGATATGCAGGCGTAAAACTTGTTGGATTACGGCCAAAACTAATGGAAGTCATCAAAGTCGGCCGCAAAACAATATATAAAAAAATAATAATAATTGTTGGCCGCAAAAGTCATGCACTAATGGATTAACAGAGATGAAAATCCAAGGCGCAAAAGAAAGACATCAATTCGTGGAAGTTCGACCGTAAAACTCAAATAGAAATTGCCAGTCGCAAATATAAGGATGAAAGTTTATCGAAGCTTTTGCGGGCGTAAACTTTTTTTCGAAGTCATTAAAGCCGAAATGAGGTCAAATCAAACTTATACGTTCAGAAATATTTTACGATCGCAAATAAAACTGTACTTTACGGCCAATTAAATCACAAATAAGATGATCATTAATGCCAAAGCGTAGAACAAAAGTTAAATACTTACGGCCGCAAAACTGTAAGACGATATCTCCAGTAAAACAGACAAAAATCAATGTGAGGCGCAAATCATACGATGGTATCTTAGTAATTTGATCAGGCGTAATAAAACTTTGTAGAACGATTGGGACCAAACTCTACAAAATCCGAGACGGCGTAAAAATTAACACGGTGATGAATCATCTCGGCCGAAAGAGAATTAAATTGACTCCTGGGTGTAAAGAATTAATCAACTCCTTGCATATAAAACTCGAGGCGTAAAGAACCGAAGTCGACAACTTGATTCAATTGGACGTAAAATAGAAAACTATCAAGGTTTTCGGCCAAAACAAAAAATCAAATGAAACTTGAGAATCATGTATTACCCCAACTCTTATGTCGACAAATGAATCATTACGGCCAAGAAGAAATATAATTCATACCGGGCGTAAATCGGAGACTAACCCATGTGAATTAAGTCGAAACGTAATCCAAATAGGGGGTAAAACATAACCACATATAAACCGGCCGAAACTATGGTGGCGTAAAAACAAAGGTTCAGAAAATATCGGCCGCAAAACAGATTAAGAGATCAATTCTCGGCCGCAAAAACCATGAGCTAATGTTAAATTATCGACCGCAAGCTTAATCAATCATAGCGCAATAGAAAGAATCAATTTGATCATATGGATAAAGTGAAATTTCGGCCGTAAAACTCAGATAAAGTTTGTCGGATAAACAGTCATTTGCGGGCGTAAAAGATTTTTCGGAACCGAAACTAGGTCAAATCAAACAAGATTAAAATTTTTCGGCCGCAAAAAGTTTAGAATTCATAATCGATATTTTGCGAGGCCGTAAAACCAGTAAAGCAGTTAGATCTCGGTCATAAAATCCCTAAGTCATAATCAGAAAAATCCAATTAATCAGAAAAATCCATTCGGTGTCAAAATGTTAAAATAGAGGAGAATATCGGCCGAAGGTCAGCAAATCCAAAATCAACTTATAATCCCGTGACTTTTATCTGCAAAAAGAAAGACGTTAGTTTATTCACAAATAGTACATATTTACAAAGAATTATTTACAATTTATTTAAATGGGTTATGAGTACTGGTGGGTATTTTACCAGAGGTTTCTATCAATCTACCCTTGTGTGATTCCTCTTGAATCATATACTCGGAGGGTGGGTGCAGGGCGGACGATTTCCAAATGGACTCCTCATTAATTATGCCAGAATGATAAAAAGCTTGACACCTCTTATTTTACTTTTTCAATATTTGGAAATATGAAAGAGATAAAAATCCAAAATTACAAAAAAAAAAAATTCAACAAAGATGTGAATTAGGAAGAATTGGTCGCTGAAATATTAATCGGAGATTGAATCTTGATATAACTAAAAGAATCGAAAAAGCTTTTATTGTATCACTTAAGTTATAGAGGAATTCTTGAACCCAACAATTAAGAATGACAAGTTCTTCATTACTCAGAATAAAATAACCACTTAGAATAGCGAAACATATTTATAAAGAATTATTTACAATTTATTTACATCTCCTAATAATTTATAAAAATTAGAAATTAATTAATAAAATATTCCCCGGCAACGGCGCCAAAAACTTGAAGCGTAAAATGATGTAGCAAAATAAAATCGTTAGCAAGTGCACTAGTCACTCAAATAATATAAAAAATAGGAGTAAAGAGTGTCGAACCCACGAGGCATATTATTAATCAAATATCTGAATTTATAAATTAATAAGAGAAGAAAAATATAGATTTTGAAAATGGGTTTTATAAAATAAAATAAAGAAAATAAGATAAAGATAAGATAGTGGTGTTGAAGTTAGGTCTTAGGATGAAAATAGATCAGGATAAATATTTGAACCCTAAAAGATAAATTTAATCTTTAATGATGGATTAGAGTCCTCCTAAATTATTAACTTGACATGATTAAATTATGGTCTTCACAAACTGGCATCCCCTCAATCTAAGTATGCAAATTAAATTATCTTAATTTAATAAGAATTGAAGTCTCCACAAACTGACATCCCATCAAATCGTATTAAAATTAAGACACATTAAATTGGATTCCCTAGATTATTAATCACTCCACAAACTGGTATAGATTAACAGACCACA
The DNA here is from genome assembly GCA_030549335.1 of Pontederia crassipes. NCBI lineage: Eukaryota > Viridiplantae > Streptophyta > Magnoliopsida > Commelinales > Pontederiaceae > Pontederia > Pontederia crassipes. The sequence goes on along the minus strand of CM060188.1, from coordinate 72,560,796 downwards.
CAAATTTGATTCTCCACACACTAGTTATCAAATTTATGTCAATTATTAATTTCAAATAAAATCAATTAATTTAATTAATGAATTTTGAAATCAAATAGTTCACAAACTGGTAATTACTCAACTCAGAAATTCAAATAATTAAATCAAAAGTACTAAGCACAATTAACTAATTGATCAGAAAAGATTAAAACAAATAATATAGGGTCCAAATAGTTTCTCTTCAATAATAATCTGCTAAAATGAAATAAATAGAAATATGGAGTTCATCCTATAAATTTTGGAGAGATAATAAAACACAAATTATAAAAATTGGAAGAGTTACACTCAGAACAGATAAAAGTCGAAGCTTCGGATCAGGGGCAGACAGTTGGGCAGCCTCTCAGACTTGATCAGAGTCGCGATCAACCTCCAGTCGTCGCACCTCTCTCCTTTCGGTCGTAGTCTGCAGAGCTCACGACTCAACTGTGGAAGAAACCTGAACTTTAGAGCACACCTTGGGACAACGGCTTCTTCACGTATTTATAGGTGCGAAAGGGCTTCATGCAGATCACGATCGATAAAATCATACAGCCAACTTTAAATTTGGCTAAGATAAAACTTAGTTAATGATAAAAGTTTCACGGCCGATAAACTCTGTTAATATTATCTTTTTCGCCCAATGATTGGAGTTATCGGCCGATAAAGTTGATATTCCTCTCTGAATCTCGGCCACAAAAGTCGTTTGCATCCTACGATTGGTTGATGATTACGGCCGATAGTCTCTATCCTTGGTTAATGATAAACTTTTATATCCAAAGATATCGGCCGGTAAGGATAAACTCTTGGATTGCAGCCGATAAACTTGATTCATATGGTGTTTTGCCCAACTTGCTGTTCTTGGCCGATAAACTTGGTTAAGGATAGATCTTTGGTGTCGGAGTTCTCGGGCGATAATATCTTTGTATTCGAATTGCGGCCGATACGTTAATAATTCATTTAATATAATCCCTCAGATAATCGTGTATTCGGCCTCTCCTGCAAAATAATTATCAAATTTTAATTAATCCATCCACAATTAAGATATTCAAAGAATTAACAATAAAAATCGATAAATCCGGAGTTACGACTAAAAGTGACTAAAAATGATACATGCCATGATCAAATTACAAAAAAAATAATTAAAATAATAAACTAAAATATGTTATATTTTGCATGCATCAGTAAAGAGCATTCAAACAATAGGTACAAGATAGAATTCTTCGCCTTCAATGATCTCTGGATTGTTGTGAAGTACATGCGCTAAGTTGCTCCGCAGAATCTCCCGAATAAACACCAAAAACTCTGAAATTCTTCTTCTGTAATGCATCACGGCTCCCAAGTCTCAAGCACCACAAGCACCCCTTTTTCTATCTCTTAGGGCCTCTATTTATAACTTCCATGGGTCCCAAGGGCTTTCGTAGAGTTTCGGTTTGATTCGAATTCTTTTCATACTAAAATAAATAAATTCGAAATAGACTTTGATAGGTCTTTAAAATCATCCAAAACTTTTTCAAATTTGAGTAAATATATTTTCTAATCATCCCTGAAGTTTAAGATAAAGTTTAGGTTCGATCTGGACTTAAAATACTCAAGAAAAATCGAAAAAATCTCAAAAATAGTCTTCGTAACGGCCCATAACATGGATTTAACGACCCATATAGTGTCCAAATAGAAGTAGGACTGAAATTGGACATTTTAACGAGCCGTAACGGGCTGTTCACGCTCCTGCTATTACGGCCATTACGGTCATGTAACGACCCATTATATTCAATTCAATCCTGACAGTCTTCACTAATTTTCACTTACTGATTCCGTTTTAACTCCGATTTGAGTGTCGTTTGTTTCTATGGCTTTCTGACTCAATTCTTTTCCATTTTCTGCAATAAAATATAAAATTTGGGTAGATTTTTATTTTTATAAAATTAAAGCAAATAAGGTCAGAAAATAATGCGTGCTATATGAAAATGAATCGAAATGTGATTAAATGCATGACTAATTATATGTTGCATTTTGCATGCATAAAAAAGCACCTGCATTATTATACCTGAATTATGCATGCTGAATAGGCTCTCAAGATGTTTTACTGCATCCAAGATGTTGGCTGCAGGCCAACAGTGAGAATTTACAGCCATTTACTGGATGCACTGCTGAATGAGAACAGGTTTAACTTGATAACTCCTGTTTACAACAACATGAAGAAGGATGGAATCTCCTCAAAAAAAGGATGGAATCACACCCAACACATTTATCTATAACATACTACTCAAGGCTCTATGTCAGGGCAATCGCGTGGATGCTGCATATAATTTGCTTGCAGAAATGTCAACTAAAGGATATTCTCCTGATGAAGCGAGTTGCACAGCAGTTGTGTCTTCACTTTGCAAATTTGGGCGGTTAGATGAAGCTAAGGAGATTGTGATGAGGATAGTTGCTGGCGTCTCTACTTATAGTGCTCTCATAAACGGCATGTGCAAAGAGCTTAGACTAAGGGAGATGCTTTCTATGGTATGTCAGAGTTTGTGCCAATGTGGTTATGTACAGTACAATTGTTGATGCATTTTGCGATGCTGGGGATGTGAAACTGGTTCGTGCTATTTTGGTCAGATGCTAAAAAAAGGGTTTATCCCTAATATCTTTACATTTTCTACTTTGATGAAAGGTTTCTCTGGAAAAGGCCAGATAGCTGGAGCAACATGGGCAACTGGGACAGGATGCTGCAACAGAGATGTCTGTAGAATGTTGTTGTTTATAATATTCTTATCCAAGGACTTTATACTAGTGGGGATGCTAGAAGAGCTTTTAACTGTATTTGAAGAGATGGAGAAAAATGATTGTTCGCAATGCTAGCACTTGCAGCACTCTTATAGATTGCTTCTCAAAAGCAGGAAACCGGATCATGAATAATGGTTTCAAGGTTGTTGTGTACACCTGCATGGTGGGAGTATTCTGCAGGAAGCCCATGTTTGGCCGTGCTAAGCATCTCCTTGATAGTATGCTTGCAGAGGGTTGTCTTCCAATTACAGTTACATTTAACACATTAATAAAAGATCTTTGTGACAGTGGAAGATTTGAGTGGGCATCGAGTATGCTAGATGAGATGAAAATGTCAGGGTGCCAACCAAATATTAGGACCTATAATGTGTTGGTTTATGGCCTTTGCAGAGAAGGAAACTTGAAAGAAGTGTCCCAATTGTTGAATGAAATACTGTTAAATGGCATCGAGTTAAATTTAGTGACTTATAACACACTAATGTATGGTCTCAGTCAAGTGGTTATGCCGGAGGAAACTTTTATAATCTTATCAAAGACGTTTGTTCGAGATGTACAGCATGATTCATTCACTTCTAATACTATAATTTATGCTTACTGGAAGGAAGGTGAAGTTAACAAAGCTGCTCAAATTTCTTGTGGAATGTCCAAGGAAATTTCCCATAGAGATGTATTTACGTACACTGTGCTAATTTCTGGACTATGCAATCAACAGAGGCTTGAAGAGTCAATCGCGTATCTCATGAAAATGTTGGGTGAAGGCATTTCCCCAGGTGTTCCCACGTGGAAGTGCCATTTTATGGAAGTCTGATGGTTGCATGTCAAATCAGTGTTTGGAGGATATCCAGAATGAATATGGTGCAGATGAGATGAAAACTAATATGTAAAGTCAGTTACAACTTCTCCAGACACAATTACAACCACCTAATCCTATTTATACGAAGGAAATAAAACGGCTCCTGATACAAACTACTGGTGCTACAAAACAAGAAAACACCAAAACACTTGGAGCTTGAAGACGACAACATAATTGTTGCTTCCTTCATGTGCCATTCAGGCGACGATGACACCGGAGAAGATGACGCTGACATATGGTTTCCAACAGACTCTTGCCTGCAAGGAATACAATTTTGGTAGTGTTATTTCAAATCAGAGGAACGAATCTGGAGGTGAATTGAGTATTTTTTTTTTTCGAAGAGTTGAATTCGGTGCACGTTAAATAATATTTAAGCTTTCGTCGTCTTCTTTTTCCCCGAAGGCTCCTTGTTATTTCAGACTTTAACTGCACAAAGCTCATCTCGAGCTAGAGATGTGCTTCAAGCTTTGTGATATGGAGACATGTGAGATGTGCTTCAAACTGGCAATTCCGATCGGATCTATTTGTTTCGTCAAATGATCCTCTCTTCTCCTTTTTCTTGATATTATCCAAACTTTCTTGACATTATCAAAATTTCTTGGCATTGTTTCGACTTTAAAAGATTAACACGGCAAATTAAGAGCTCCATGAGGAATTGCCGCAGCGAATGTATATGTTCAGTCTCATCACTGAATGCGAACTGATGCTGTAAGAAGTATTTAGTTTGGTCTTTTTAATCGGTGATAAGGTTTTGGAGGATGAGTCGTGAAGAAATGGAACTACCATTTGTGCTCCATGTCTATCGATAAAGCATTTAGATCTACTACATCACAACAGATGGGACAAGTTTGAAAATTTACTAGACAGTTCAATAATAACCCATTAAATTAATGAGCTTGTCAGGCTCATTCAATGTTCGATCAAACTCGATTGATCGAGATTATTAGGAGCCCGCATATCTGTTAAACACTACTAACTGTGCCCCCTCCCCCACTATAGCTAGGCGAGTGGCTCGAGATGACATTAGATTAGTTGAGCTTCATAATAGGTCGAGACTTTAATACGTGACCAGTGTGCGCTTTTCACCATCTTCAGGGCTAACAACCATCAACCTCGCATGTTTGATCCCTCTTCTATAGTCTCCTATTTTTCCTTTTCCTAAATCCTAATCCTAATTCTTGGATTTCAATTTCATATGAGCTTTGCTCTCTTAATTTTTCTCATGATTAGACCTCCTTCTACCCCTCCCTCTCGACAATGTTTGATCGTCACACAAGATGTGACAAGAACCGTCAAATTCTTGTATAGAGTAAGAACTTTTTTAAGTTTGACCGAGATTTAAATTCTCGTGGAACTAAAAAAATAAATTGTGTTTGACAGAATTTGGGTCGTGACCCAAATTCTCACTGCCAAACATAGCTCTAAGGAGGCTCACAGGAGGGGAGGGGAGGGGAGGGGAGGGGTGCTAAGGGTCATGTTGAGATCCTCTTTCAGGAGCTCAACCCCATGAAACTTCATCTCCGTTGATATCTCCAAAATTCACTGTGTTGGTGGTGAGAATAGGGGCATTGCCGGCGAGAGAGGGAAGTGGTGATAATATATAATCAACTGAATAAATTAATAGTTTAAGAACAATCTCGTTAAAACTAAAGTTTAAATAGGGAAGTGCGAAAGATAGCAAAGTTTGAAAACAAAAAGTGTAAATCCAATTCTTCCTACTCTACTTGATGAGTAAACTTGTCTACCCATTTGGTGTCATTTGTGTAAACTTGAAGAGGTTTTTCCAATCCTGAAACGTTACGAGGAGTTCGTTGATGATGTTCCTGATTTGTCTACCCATTTGGTTTAATTTGTGCATGAAACCACAATCTGAAGGTGATATAATTAGTCCTGGCTAACCAGATTTAGATTCTTTTATGTTTGAAGAAAATGTTGTGCGGAATTGGATACAGCAGATGCATATAACAATCGAACAATTAGAATCTGTGCACAATTACGAAGAAATACCAGAACGTTGTCAAAATCAGCCTATGCAGATGCGTGATAAAACTGAGCAACAATACGTGAGTTTCCATAAAAGATTAAATTGTGAGAGCTACCAAAAATAGATCATACTGCACATGATGCCCAAAACAGGCTTGGACAAGAAAAACGATGAAAGAAATGAAGCATTACAATTCCTCTCTTCAAGCACGAGCAGGAGTGCTATGAAATTGGGGCACCCTACCAAAATATCTGCAACGCTCCGATGTCATGTCTATTTACTCAACATACAGAAGGTATTGGCCAAATCATTCCTGTAACCACTATGGTATTTCGCTCGCCTGTGATTAGTTTTGTTGTCTTACATCTCGTGCACTGCTCACTACTTGTATAATTGCATAAGCAGCTGCTAACTGAAGTATATGTTCATAACATATCTTGTAGGATTGAAGCCGATAAGAACCACTGCATGCAAATTCAATAAGTGATTTAAGAATTAAAATAAGCAATCACCATAACCTCAAGAATCTCAAGAATGTGGACGTCTAAAAAAACTTACTGAGTGGAGAAAGAATGATAACAAGACCAACTGGGTACAAAAAGAATGTCGTTTTGTCCAGGAAAGGAAGGACTGGGAAAGAAATTTAATGACAGAAAACTGGAATTAGTGAGCCATAAATTGAAGACAGATAATGAATCAACTTGACGGTTACAATAAAATAATTGAATATAAATTAGTGAAATTAGATTGGAGGGGGTAAAATTCTCAATACCATCATAGCCTAGGAAATTCAGATAGTGATAGTATGAAATGGCCACCATGAACAGCAAATTAGATAACAAGATGGCAAAAAAACCATGCGTCACCAAGATAGGTGATAGGAAGTACTGTATCACTGCAACAGAAAGGAGATGTCATTGGTGTAACTTGACAGTTGAAAAAAATCTACACTGGTTGTTGTTATCAAGAAAGTTGCATAATTACCATAAAGCAATATGAATGCTGGGAAGAAAGAATTGCATTGCACGTCGAAAGCATAGAGCCTAATCATAGGACACAAAAGACCAAACACAATGTTAGTCAACTATCCTTCACATCAAATAAATGAAAAGGGTTATTTAGGATGAGGATGAGTACTATAGAGAACAAAAGGATCAAGCACAAGTAGTTGAACCATGCACCAGAAACATGGTTATTTAACCTAACTGCTACACTGAATTTTGTATCACAAGCAGCTTGCTTTCAAAATCTTAAATATTCTGATAATTTAAAAAGGATTTTGAGAAATGGAATAAGCTGGCCACTTAGAATACCCTAACTTACTAGTGGCTTACCCGTAAGTAACGCGATGTACAGCTCGGGTACAGTGATAAGAGAGCAAGAGCCGCTGCATCCTCGCCTGAATGCAGTGTTAAATGAGCAAGGGCTACCGCACTCTAATGGACGGAGGCGGTTAAAGAAGCTAGTTCATGAGACTAAGGTCAGATTAAGTTCTTGGAACATTGGGACGTTGAATGGGAAGCGTCTCGAGGTGGCACAAATAATGGACCAGCGTAAGATTAGTATCTTATGCTTGCAAGAAACTAGATGGGTAGGAAAGGGAAGTAAAGAGATTAGGTTAAATGGTTCCAAACTTTGGTACACCGGTAAGGTAAATGGAAGGAATGGTGTTGGCATTATCACGGATGCAGAATGGAGGAAGAATGCTGTGGAAGTTAAAAGGATTGAGGATCGAATCATATCCGTGAAAGTAATTGTTGGAAAGGAGACTATGAACATTATTAGTGCATATGCACCCCAAGTAGGAGCAGAATCACATCTCAAAGAGAAGTTTTGGGCAGATATGGAGGATTTGATTGAAAGTATACCAACAACCGAGAAAGTTTATATTGGGGGAGACCTTAATGGACATGTTGGTAAAGAGGCAGGACCACATGCAAGGGTTCATGGTGGTTTTGGTTTTGGGGAGTTGAATGATGAAGGATAAACTATTATTGATTTTTCTTTAGCATACGACCTTAAGATTATCAACACTTGTTTCAGGAAGAGAGAGGAACATTTAATCACATACAAAAGTGGAACTCATAGGTCTCAAATCGATTTTTTCTTGACAAAAAATACTGATAAAAAATGTTGTACTAATTGCAAAGTAATTCCTGGGCATGGGGTGACTACACAACATAGATTGTTAGTTCTTAATATGCAAATGAAATGTATAAAACCAAAATCCCGAACAGTTTTTTATCGAAAGATCAAATGGTGGCAGTTAAAGGGGGAGAAGCGAGAGACTTTTAGAAGTAAGTTATTAGAGGAAAGTGTGTGGGAGTTAGAAGGAGATGCTAGTATCATGTGGGAGAATGTGGCAAAAAAGGTTGAAATAGTTGCTAAAGCCATTTTAGGAGAATCAAAAGGTTTTGGACCACGAGATAAGGAGACTTGGTGGTGGAATGAGGAGGTCCAAGAAAAGGTGCGTAATAAGAAGAATTGTTTCAAGGCGATACACTTGGACAATAGTTCTGACAATTGGGAAAAGTATCGTTTGACGAAAAGGGAGGCTAAGAAGGCAGTTAGTGATGCTCGTGCTAAAGCATATGAAGGGTTTTATAAGGAGTTAGGGACAAAGACCGGTGAACAAAGGATTTACAAGATTGCAAGGAATAAAGAGGAGTCGAAAGATTTGGATCAAGTAAGATGCATAAAAAATGAAGTTGGCAAGGTTTTACTTACTGAAGGAGATATTAAGAACAGATGGGAAGAGTATTTCTATAAGCTATTTAATGATGGATGTGAAGGTTCCCGTTGTGATTTGGAGGACTTGACAGTTAGCGAACGTGAGCTTAATAAGTCATTTTATCGTAGAATTAGAGTCTCGGAGGTTAGCGAGGCTCTTAAGAAAATGGAGAATGGTAAAGCCGTTGGACCGGATGGTATACCGATTGAAGTTTGGAAATGTTTAGGAAAAAAAGATGTGTTGTGGTTATGTAAACTATTTAATAAGATTTTACGGTCGAAAAAGATGCCTGATGATTGGAGATTAAGTACATTAGTTCCTATTTACAAAAATAAAGGGGATATTCAGAATTGTGCAAATTATAGAGGGATTAAACTTATGAGTCACACAATGAAATTATGGGAAAAAGTGATTGAGCATAGATTGAGAATGGAGACTAGTATTTCTGAGTGACAATTTGGATTCATGCCAGGAAGATCCACTACAGAGGCGATTTATTTACTAAGGAGGATGATGGAGAAGTATCGAAGTAGGAGAAGAGACTTACATATGGCTTTCATTGACTTAGAGAAGGCGTATGATCGGATATCAAGGGATGTACTTTGGAAAGCCTTGCAAAAGAAGAGGATGAGTGTTGCCTACATTAAGGTAATACAAGATATGTACGATGGGGCATTGACTAGGGTTAGGACACCCGGAGGTGAGATAAATGAATTTCCTATAGGAATTGGCCTACATCAAGGATCAGCTTTAAGCCCGTATCTATTTAACTTAGTTATCGATGCTATAACCGAGAATATCACGAGGTACCTAAGTGCATGCTATTTGCGGATGATATAGTACTTTTAGCGGATTCAAGAGAAGAGATTAATACAAAATTGGAAATATGGAGAAATACGTTGGAGTCAAAGGGTTTTCGTTTAAGTAGGAATAAAACAGAATATATGCATAGCAATTTCACAAATAAACAACTTAGAGACGATTTGAAAGTTAGGCTAGGGGAGGATATAATTCCTCAAGTGACAAAGTTTAAATATTTAGGATCAATTGTAAGACAAGATGGTGAGATTGACGACGATGTTAATCATAGAATTCAAGCTGGTTGGTGTAAGTGGAGGAAAGCCACTGGAGTTCTTTGTGATAGAAAAGTACCCAATAAAGTTAAAGGAAAATTCTATCGTACTGCTATAAGGCCAGCAGTGTTATATGGTAGTGAATGTTGGGCTATGAAGGGACAACATGAACGTAAAGTGGGGGTAGCCGAAATGAGGATGTTGAGATGGATGTGTGGTCATACAAGATTAGATAAGATTAGGAATGACCATATACGTGAACGAGTCGAAGTAGCTCCTATTAGTGAGAAAATGGTAGAGAATCGTTTGAGATGGTTTGGTCATGTTCAGAGAAGACCATTAGATGCGCCAGTAAGAAGAGCAGATCAAATAATCTGGAGTCCGATTAAAAGAGGGAGAGGGAGGCCAAGGCGGACACTTGGCGAACTAATAGAGCAAGATCTATTGGTGAATAATATACCGAAAGGTTTGGTTACTAATAGAGCGGAATGGCGTCGTATGATCCATGTAGCCGACCCCACCTAGTGGGATAAGGCTTTGTTGTTGTTGTTGTTGTACTAGTGGCTTACACCCAGCAGAACTGCACTAGCAATAAGTACAACTGATATAGACCGCAGGGCCTCTTTCACATACATGAAAACGCAGAAGCAAAAACGTGACATAAATGGAGACATATATTTTGTGCTCTGGTTTGGAGGTCCTATCACTAGATATCAAGGTGGTTAAATTCGTTTTTTAGTACTTAAAATCGTCCGATTTTATGTTTCTAAGGTAGAAAAACGAGTTAGGTTGCTCCAAACTCGCAATTTGATGTAAAATTGGATCTGGATATGTTTCCGTTCGTTAGAATCGTTGAAGGCATACATACGAATGTTTTAAGTATTAAACTTGAAGTTTTGTACACAAGATGAATAATGGCATTGTGGGTTGGAGGAGTTATTGGACTTTGACATGCCCTGGGTTTGAAGCTTACTACCACCATTATTTTTGTTTTTGTTACTTTTTCTATTTCTTATACCTTTCATTTTTTATCTTTTATTGTTTCCTTTATCTTTTTTCACAATTTTTGTAACTCTATTAGTCTTTCAAATATATAATTGAATAAATTATTTGAATAATATAACATTACAGTAAGTGGTATAATAATATTCCCAATAATATTCTTAAAGATTTCATTCTTTGAACCATAATACTTAAAATTAAATAATATGTTGAATATGTATATTATAATACTCAAATATTTAGAATGGTGACGACAAGTGAGGATGAAAAGATAATAATACTTAAAATATTAGAAAATGTGAACGTTGTGCCGCAAGAAAATTAATAAAAAAATACTATAAAAATTTGACAAGCTTCATATAAAAATTTATGGGAATCCAAATATACAATGTCATAAACTTATAAGTGAAACTTGTATGAGTTTATAATTTATAAATTTTAATTTATTGATTATTCATGCTATTATGGATATTTATTATTATATTTGATATGATTTTAAGAATTGTTATCATTAAATTAATATTATATCTAAACTCTACGTATTTTCGTATCGAATTTACGATACGTCTACCTCCCTAAAACAAGTTTAGGTAAAAACTCGAACTTAATAACCTTGCTAGAGATTTAATACTTGAAAGTTTTGCCGTTGTATAAATTAATATCATATGTGCAATGTTTTTATCTTTTACCATTCAACACGTTGCTCGACCGCATGGCTACTTGGAGCTTCCTCACGCATGTAGGCATTTGTCAGAAACCTGTATCAGAATCATAAAGAAAATGAATACCTAACTGTACATACAATATAGATCTATGTGCAATCTATAGAACCGAATCATGTGATAAAAGTGATCAATACTTTTAAAGAATAAATAGAAAAGAGGACAATCATGAAACCAGGCATTTCAGTTATTCAGCTTAGTGATCATGAAGTAAAAGTGGAGAGAACATTATGTTTTATCAATTAGCTACATGAATAGCCAATAGCAATTCAGGATTGTGCAGCTACTTTCTGCCAAATCCGTGCCAACAGCAATTCATGCACTTGTCAAGTTAAACAAAAGGGTTAAGTGCATCACATGATAATAAGCATAACTCAGCTGTTGGCAATGTATTGAAAGGTACTATGTCATTAATAAAACTTCCAACATGTAGCAGCAGATTAAAGTACTATGCCAACGGAAACAACCACTATAATTCTCCAAGAATAAAAGTAAAAGAAACATAAAAAGTTAAAGTGAAATCCTTACCAACAAAATGTTGCTAAAACTGTTCCAACAAACACGAAATGGAATATTATTACTGAGATCACTGTAAGCACAGCATGTCCAAAACTCTCGCCATACCTAAAATATGAAAAGTTCACAAGTTAATTGAGTATAACATAAAGCTTGACAATAAATCAGCATGATTAATGCCATAACTTTTTTTAGGGAACTTCATGTTATAAATAGATAATAGAACACGCTAATAAGTTTCAATGATTGGAACTTCAGACAGAAGTCTAAATGATTGTCCTGATACCATGCATAATATAATTTAAAACATAAACTTTAAAAATAGAAGACTGACCATGACATTATGTATAATTCCAAGAACTTACGCAGCACAATATGCTGAAGTCGCAATAATCAAGAAGAAACAGAAAATCACAGCAAAAGCAGGATCATCTCGTGCCCATTGGTTCTTGGTTTCTGAACAGAGAATACATAGATGTTTAATACTGCTAACTGAGTTTGATGAGCATCATTTATCAGCATGTTCTTGCTGTATTTATGATCCCGCGTTGTGTTTGTTCTAATACTGCTAGCAGAATTAGGACAAAATGCATAAAAACATTGATGCAGCAAGAACAGACAGATAAGTAATGCTTTCAAACTAAAAGAACAAATATGAAATCATTCTTAATGAACTATGAATAGGTAACTTACGTTTATGGTACCTCGTGTGCTGATAGCTGTTTCCAAGGAGTTGATTTCACATGAAAAACATAACAGGTTGTTATAAGATACTTTTTAAGAGATTCTATAAGATAACTTATCTTGAAAGAAAAGGAGAAATAGGTGCAAGGTTCTTGGAATGCCTCTTTTCATATATTTTTTTAAGTATCAAGGGAGAATTATCAACAAGGTAAAAGAAAATATACCAAAAAAAAGTACAGGTAAACAGGTCTCTCACTGGAGACACAAACCCTTGGCATACACATCCATGTTAACCTTTCGGAAACAAATACCTTTAAATTGTCCGATTGATTATGTAATTGAAAACTCTCAGACTGTCATTCTTTTTTTTTCATGCCCACTCTCAAAGATTTTCCTTCATATGTTTTCACCTCTTCATCTTATAACAAAGGGAGCAATCACCGTTAGGTGCAAGGTTGTTAATATCGCGAGTCAGACTCTTAAACTCGTAAGAGTTTACAGTGCAAAATCGAGTCAACTCTTATCAGAATCGAAAATAGAAGTAAACTCGGGTTGACTCGCGAATTAACTCTTTAAACTCGGTTAACTCTTAAGAGTCTACTTGTAGAATCTTAGAGTCTATGTTCCATGTGAGAAAATGATAAAAGTAGGCTTGGATTAAAATGTATTAATTGATAAATATGAATATGATTGCTTCTCTCCTAAATATTATTTCTATCATAATAACTGAATTTCTTCATTCCTCTAATCACGAAAAATTATTGTTATTATTAAGAATTAAATTTTTTTCGAAACTAGTTCAATCTTATAATTGTTTCATCTTTTGTCTCACTACAAGTAATTCAACGTTAAACTTGTTTATTGTATTAATTCACCCTCCTTTAATCATCTCTAGCTTCATGAGCTTGCCTTGTCAATGGTAATCTCCTAGTCGGATTTTCTCCTTTTTTTATCTTACTTTATTTTCATAAATCTCAATTCCACTATTATGTTCTTTTTCTTTTGCATTTACCGAGTCTTGTCTTCAAAATTGTCATGCAATCCAAGTTAATAAATTTTTTTGGGTAAGATAGGTATAACCACAACTTAGGATATTCATTCTTTTATTTCATAATCTATATTTTCACAATACAAACTTTATTTATTTGTTAGCTCAAATAACTCTTATTTTCAGAAGACAATTATTATCATGTATTTCATGAGCATCACATATTTTGTAATCAGAACATATAGTACAAATTGTTAAAATTTATTGCTTGTCATTTTTTTTTGTTATATTATCCTATCATCTACTTGGGCAATACTATATGCTATAAGTTTTTTTAACAAATAAAGTTAGCATGCTCACCATGACTAATTATTATATAGCATAGGTGTAAATGTGGTAATGTTATTGACAACATTATAATTTTTTTAATTAAATATATTTGGAACATAGACTCTACGAATTTACGATACAACTTCACGATACGAGTTTACGAGACCCAAAACGAGTTTAATTAGACTCTCGATATTGACAACCTTGGTTAGGTGTGGACAAGGCTAATCCCAAATCTGTATTAGGAGAGAGACAAAATTGATGGTGGATATAGCACATCTAAAGACGATCATTCTACACCTGTAGAAAGGCAACCAAAATTGAGTCTTGAAATTTAGTGGGGATAAAGATGTTAAACCATGTAGCCGACCCCATCTAGTGGGATAAGGCTTTGTTGTTGTTGTTGTAAAGATGTTAAACCATTAGCATCCTCTAGCAAAGTTTGCTATGTCCAATTTTGGCAATCCCTTCCTTAGAAATAAATTTCAGGGTTGATGGATGCTACAAAAGCTGTGTATTACTCTTGAAGTACAATGAAGAACTTTCTGGTACACTCGGCAGAGATATGTATATCCAATTGCATTAATAAATTCATAGAAACATGAACATGTTAATGTAAGACACATACACAATTTTTGGTGAGGTGCAAAGATGAAGCATTTGCCAGAATGTGTACTCGATATCCATTTGTTGCCACTGGAAAAGCAAAAAGGAAAAGGGAAACTATGAGAAAATATAAAAACGAGATAGAAATACAAGTACACAGCCACTTGAAATTTTTTTAAAAAAATCATAAACAGTAGGTGAACTACAGAATGAAGTTTCCGGTTAAATTGACACTCCAGAAGTTTAACAGAGTATTCATCATGGATTGCGTACCATCAATAGTCAATAAGTTAGCAAATAACAGAGATGAAGAACTAGTTTGTTTTTGGTAGGTTTAAACTATCAGAGGAAACATTGAGCTAGACTTAGATAAGGATGATCATTTCTTCATTGATGCAACTTTCTACCTCTCATTTTATTCTGCTTTGTTCATTTATTCACACATCATGTGACATTGGATATGTGTACATTCAGCTTCTATCGTCTCCGTCAAAACTAAAGCGTTCCCCTTTTTGCTATTGAGAAGGAAAGTGTTTACTTTTTGCCTAAGATCACATCAATTGCATGAGACGTTTAAGTTGACTCTTACTGCATACTACTCAGAATGCAAGAAATCGATCTAAGATAACAAATCCTAGGATTTCGAAAAGCTAAAATTATTATTATTCTCTCCAAGAACCAAAAGCAGATCCACCTACAAAATGAAATTGATTGAAGCAGCTCGTGAACGCAAGCGCAGTCATCCAAGGGAACAATTCAACCAACACAAACGCTACAACTCACGGATCGACAGGGGAAGATGGGGAGAAAAAATAAGACCTTAACGATTCGGCGGAAGTAGTGAGGAAACGCCGTCGCGGGCCGCGCGGCGGACGGAGACCGCCCTTTCGATACCGTCGGCAACATCGCTCCGTCGATCGTGATCCGCTTCCTCGCCGGGTCCCCGAGATCCGAATGGTTTCCTCCGATGCCGATGCTCTTTTTCTTTTTTATCGTTTGAAACAGACGGCGAGATCTGTGTGTTCTTGTTGCGTCACCAAGCAATTTGGAAGCCTCTCTCTCTCTCTCACTCTCTCTCATTCATTCGAATATTAGGCCCATAAGAGGCCCACGTCGTCACGTACAGCCCAATCCACGGGAAATACATTTTCCAATGTTTTTTGGGGGGTCACAATTTTCCAGGTTTTATTTTTCTTTATTTTCCTCTACATCATTTCGAACATACAGGAAATATTCAATGGAATGACTCCTGCGTTAAGATAATTTTTTTTCGTTCCGAATCTACGAAAGATTTTCGATCTTTGGAACTACTAACAACCAATTAATCCAGAGGCAGATTAAAAAAGCAGTAAATATGCATTCTACTAAACAAAATGGTAATTCCAAGCGGCCAGCGGAGATAATGAGTGGGTTCACAAAATAATAAATAATATTTTTATGAAAAAGAATAAAATTCTTTTGCTAATATTTTAAAATATATTATATAAAATTATATATTCATATCTTTTGTAAATGAATATTAGCAAACAAAGGAATGGAGAATATATTTCAATTAAAAAGATAAAGATTTAGAATCTAATATATGAAATAATAAAATAGTTGAGACGATTGTTTTCAAATTTTGTTTGAGGTTTTCATATTTTTTGCTTCGATATTAAAAAATTAAATAGAAGTTAAATAAAAATTATATAAAGATATAAAAAACTATAACATAATAAAATTCTTGAGGTAATTGATTAAAAAAAAAGTAAAGAGATATTAAAGAAGTAAAAGTAAACAAGTGTTTAAATAAAAGAATTATGTAATGATATTAAAAAAATATGACATAATAAAACCTTTTAGGTAATCATTTTAAAAAGTAAAAAGACCTTAAGGAAGAAAAGTGAAAAATCAATTGGAAAATGCATTTGAGGCAGCACATTCCATCGTGGTCACGGAACCAATAGCTAAGTAGTGCTTCTAATAAGGCTTAGTTTCTATTTCAGTGTCTCCACTTGTACTTATAGGCAGGCACCTGCCTCCGTCTTTGACTCCAAGAATCGTACATGCGATTGCTAGCACTTAGCGAATCACTTTAAACACAACTTCGTTAATCAATTGTACCCATACAATTTTTTATACATGCCGAATTCATAGAAGGGCTCCGATGATAGTCCTCCGACGTCCCGTCTCAGCCTAACTAATCCGGTGTATACACTGCAAAAGGGAGCACATCATCTCACATTTACAGGAACAAAAAATATAAAATAGAGAGAAAATTTTCCAACCTCTACTTGAGACGGCCCAACAATTTGTACTACAATAGTGCAAAGTCCAGCCCAAAATAATATGTGTGTGTAAATAAAAGATGACGGTTTATATAAATATTGTGATAGGCCATGGGAAATATAAATATTGCCACTTATTATATTGCTTGTTATATTTTTTTTATTATTATATCTTATGGTGCTATAGCATTTAATATTTTAGTACTTATGACGGTTTAAATTATTCTATAATGTAACCAAATCATAAAAGTACCATTATAAAAAAAATCTTTTTATTTCTTTATAAGTCAGATCACTTTATCTTCTCGTATTTTTTTATTACATTTATTTTAACATTCTTTACATTGATATTAAAAAAATATTAGAAAAACAATGTCTCGCCATATTAATTTTCATGTGATAATTAATTTTTTTAAAAGTTTAATCCTTAAAAAGAGTAAAATATTCTTAACATAAATTTTTAAAAAGTATCCAAACAAAGGTGATTAGTGGAATGGAACAACGGTGTACCGCAATGGTGCATATCTCGAAGACTGAGATATCACAATTTCGAATTTCATCAATGGTGCATATGAATATCGCAGCACTAAGTTAATCAATAAATAATTAATTATTAAGAAAATAAGGGACTCAATCTCACATCAAAATCTTTAACTAAACATCGACTTTTATCATTCCTCTCTCTCTCACGCACACACTTGATGGATGCTGAAGACCCGTCCGATGCCTCCGTTTAAACTACCAACAACACCACTGACAGCAACAGCAACAAGAACAAGCTCCCAAAGATAAATCTAACAGAGATAATTATATATACATTATATAGAACAAAGATAGATCTAATAGCGACTAACTATATCTTACATAGATACCTACACAGACACAGATGAATCTGATCTGCAACTTACCAATCGATGCAGGATAATGCATGATCAGGAGGTTAAAGAAGATAAATAGATAGTACGATGCAGGCAGGACCGTTCCAACAAAACAACTAACGAAATTAAAACATGCAGCTGAAACATTAATGATCGCGTGTAAATTATATGTATATTGCAATCCTTTCATGGTCCTGGTGTGACAGCAGCTACGATATATTCTTCATAATTAGTTCAGCGTTGTGATTCCTCCACAAACATATACGCATGCATTAATGAAGCTACGGACGGAACAGAATAAAACTTTGTTGTTGGCACGTCCACGTCCAGGAATAAGTTTACGTGATAGATTTGTACCCAGCCATGTCGTTTCATTCCACGAACTCCACAGGGGACTCATTGCGTGGGTACACTTTTATTTTATCTTTTCCCCCCTTTTTTGCACCTGCAATAATTATGCTCTTCACGGTCCTAAAGAGAAAGCCTAGCTATAATATATTTGTTTTCCCATGCATATCACAGTATCACACGGTGCCTGAATGCATGCATGCATGCATCCATCCAAAGTGACGACTCGGTAATTGTGGAACGTGTTGTTTGGATCGTTGTGTTTTTCCTATTAATCGATTGGGGTTTCTTATGATTGTGATGATGATGTTGCATGTAACAAGGATGCATTGAAGGTAGAACCAAAACACACGACAAGATATCATGTCATGACATATGATATGACATACACATGTGTGCTTCATGATTGCCACACAAATGGTGATGTGCTTGTTTTTGCTATCCACAAATTATTCCTTGCACAAATTAATGGCATATATATATATATATATATATATATTTCAAGTCCGAGCCTTGTTGTTACTTGGCAAGTTTATGACACGACGCGCGCTCTACGTCCATAAACTAGTCCATGATTAATACAAAGGTGATGACAATTAATAATATCTGCATTAGTGAGTTCACGTGGTAAATAGTATATTTTTTATTTAATCAATTATTCAAATTTGATTAGTTATGAATGTAAAAATATTTATTGGGAGTTTCTTTCACGTGTGATTCCTGACGTGTGAATCAAATTATTTAAAAGAAAATAATTGCCTATGTGCTTATAACCTCGATATTTTAGAGAGATTAAGATTTCTACCCTACGGCCCACGGTTTTTTTCCCATTTATATTTGCTTTTTTCTGCCATAACAATTATGGATGAAACATATAGGCTATCTTTAATTAAAATAGCATCTAGCCAAATTTAGTCTGTAAATCTTTCCTTTTTTATGGCAGCCAGCTTTTAAATTTTTCTCTTTGAATGATAGTTTTATCAATTTCGAAAATTTTGACGTTTTTCAAACTTATTTCGAATTTGAATCTTTCGATTTCTATATTGAAAATGGAAACTTGATCAACGTGTCATTAACTCGCGAGAAGTTTTCATCTTTGGGAAGAAGATGAATTTCATTCAGAAGAGAAATCATATAAAAATTGTATTGATTCTTATCAAAGAAAAATAGGGTAATCTATTCTCTCGGACATATACGACGATTCATTTGTTGTTTGAGACATTAATTTATTTATTAAAATATCGCCAGTTTCTCTCTAATACTATCAACGAACGAAATAAAATAAAAATTATATTAGTTTTTTTCTATGGATACTTTTTGTGGATATTTAATTGTGATTGATGAGGATCATAAATCAAACTACATGCTTTTTTCAAAGAAAATCGATTGTCGTCTTGTATCGAATTTCTATCGGCAATAATTTGAAGAAGTGGATTATATACATCTAAGATTTTGTTTAATTGGCATTTGAACTAACCGAAAAAAAAATATTATATATTCTTCTAATTTCTTCTTTAATATTCGGGAAAGGTTCATCTTTGTCTTCTTTTTCGTTTTTTTAACACTTAATTAATAAAAAGTTATTTCAAATATATAACAAGTTTGATTCTCACATCAACGAAATTAGTGACCCCATATTGGGAACTTGTTCAAGATTTATCCATTTTTGTTTTGCATCTGGACACTGGTCACCGTATGAATCAAAATTTCCATCGAAACATTGTACTAAAGAGTTTTCTAAGCTCATATCAAAAGTAATGTTTCCTTTAGTTATGAAAATTACAAAAGTAAATTACCTACCATAATAAAAGTAAATTACAAAATAAAAGGATAAATAGTTTCTTCTATTGATGAAACTTAAACTCGCAATTGTTTAATTCAATATAACCGGTTGAGATGCATATCCACCACCATGCTCACCAAATTCTACTGCTCGGCTTTTTGCTTTGTTGTTTGTGTACAAATAAATATATGAATTGTCGGTTCCCCACCATGCATGCCATCAGCCCATCATTCCCCATCTCCATCTACTCCACCACCCATTCAAAATCCCCTTTACAAATCTGTTCTAACGGACGCACCACTCAGCACACAAAGAAGAAAAAAGCAACTCCATGACGCCCGATGTCGTCCCCAAATTAGGGAGTGGACGACTCGTTCCAATTCCACTTTGATGCAATCACCATCCAAAGCTCTCTCTCTCTCTCTCACACACACGCACGCAAGCACGCACGCACGCAAGTCCTCCAATGCACCCACAAAGAGAACAAGGAATTTCATGACAAGAGTGACGAACTGTTGTACAAAATAAATATATCTTCTCTTGTGCCGTTTACTTCGTTTTCTTTGTTTCGTAACGTTATGTCTACACATTCATTACGAGAAACAAAATAAAATTAATAGTCAAATACAATGCTTCGACCTCCCTTTATAGAGTCCAAGTTAACTACCACTTAAACCAAGCAAGACGGTAAATAAAATATATTTAATGCGCCTTACTTTGTGACTTAAGAGACATCAAAAGTTTGAATGTCAGCAACAATTATTGACTCCATAAGCCTATATTATATATATGCAAGCAAACATATAGGATGTCAGAAGATGGAGGGAGCACAACACAAAGAAGGAAAAAATATTATTAGTAGGGAAATAAGAATGGAGATCGCTGTAGTTTCTTTCTTTCTCTCTCTCCCCCGCAAATAAAGAATACAAATGTAAATGAGTGTTGTGGAAGCATGTTGCTTAGATTCCATCAAGTGTAGTGCGCGGTTTCCTGCTTTTGGATCTTTATCACAAACAAATATTGTTTTGTACCGCATTTGAGGCACTAATTATTAAAGATTTCGTGCACCTTCAAAATTGGATCAGTGCACTATTCTAAGAACATTTTCTCTTATTTGGATAAAAAAAAGATTGCAACATGGATTGAGAAGTTTAAATGGTATAGCATTTCAAAAGTTTGTGAAGTGTAAAACTCTCTAAAGTATCATTTGACAAGTGAAATTATAATTCTTTTAATTCTTAACAAGCAGTTGAATTATTGCAGATTAATTTTGGATGTGTTTGGATAGAATTAAATCAAATAATAAAAATGATTTTGAAAGAAAAATATAATATATTAACTTTTTTATTTTATATTATTTTAATCTGAATCTCCCAATGCATGATAAACTCCCGGTAGAGTTTGGGTTAATTGATAATATATGTAGATATTCCGTGGATTCAGCTACATACACTTTTTATTTTACGAAAGGTACAAATGACAAAGTTGGCATTTTTAGAAAAGTTAACATTGTAAATAGTGAAAATCTACGAGTTAATGTATTCTTTGTAATAGATAGAATATAGGTAATCCGGTGCAAACTTCAAATTTTGGCTAATCGGATGGATGATATGCCTTAACCCGATGCGGAGCTAACCTCCAACCAAATGATGCCTAGCTGGACCTTGTAATTAATTAGATATAAAGTGCATTTTGAATCTGAACTCAATTATAATCCTAAGTGAGCTCCCCTATATTAGTCATATGCTTTAGCAATGGGGCGATGAAGCTGTCTGTCTCATATGGAGGGTCTCGACAGTGAGCCTGTTAAGGAGAATCTAGGGGATCCCTACGGGGGCTTGGGAATGGAGCCTCCGAAACCTAGATGATTTTAGGATTTATATTTTTTATTTTGCATTTGGAGTTTCCTATATAAAATTCATGAATATCTTGGATCCATGTAATCAACAATATTTTATAGCAAATAAAATCACCATCCTCCGAGAATGTAGCCCAATTAAGATGAACCTCGTAAATCATAAATCTCGTATGTTCTTTTGTGTTTGTGCAATATCTCTTCGCAACATGCACAAAATACAATGAAGAATTTGGATTAAGTTGGAAAGTTAACTCATATAAAAATTTACGGCCATGACTGAAACTAACATCACAAAATATCTTATACATATAGCATAACTAAGTTAAATTGAAGAAAGATTAGAGTCTAATACAGGAATAGTTAAATGATAAATCGCTGTGATATGCAAAATTTGCTGCTGAAAATTAAATTCTAGATTTGATAGTGTATAAGCATGAATATTTGTACAGAGAGTAGTTTTGTTTTACATTTAGAGCAAAACATTTTAGGACAATAAGAAAAAAATGGTTCTAATGATATATATCTATAGATCATGATAGATACCTATCCTGCTATTCATCTCCATTGCGTGTATTGACTGAAGGAAACTTACAACTTGACCACGTGGGCCAATGGCATTAACCTTCGAGATGAGTCTTCGTTGACCCACGTAGTCGTTATCACTTATCAGCACATTATAGGAAGGAAGAACGAAAACGAGGGTTGCTGAGTTCATCGAAATTAATGCTTCATGGTGCATAAGAAACTAATGCATGTAGATTCTTCCATCTTTGAGCCAGTCGTCGGGTAGAATTATCCGTATGTTTAATGCAAAATGTTTTGATCGAAGCATTTAGAAGCATTTAGACTGTTTTGCCATATCAAAACTGCTGGTCCAACTTTGGCCAAAGTGACTGTAAACTGTTGGAAGAAAAGATGGGATAGTTAATTAATAATGGCCAAGTCATGCACCAATAGTTAGTCCGTAATTTGAGGAAGACCAGTCCATTAAGCTAAGATTATGATGAAGTATGAATATGAACAATCTCTCTCTATCTCTTTCTCAAGTTACCTCATACGAGAAAGAAACTACCAAAGTGGAGTAAGAGGTTTACTTGTATTAAAAAGTTCTTACTATGTGCTCATGTGTTTCAAACTTTTTCTTTTGGCAAAAGTTTGTTAGTCAGCCTGGTTTCTCATTGTGATTGCAATGGTTGGTTGGTCGGTATGATGGTTTTTTCCATACGGGGTTTGGTATGATGGTTCAAAGCAAAAGAAAAAGTAAAAGTGCCACTATGCCAACTTGTGAGAGAGAGACGTATGCACTCAAGACTCATGAGATCGGAAGGGGGAGAGAGAGAGGGGGAGGAATCTTTTCGAGTAAACGAACGAAAAGGATTGGAGCGATGCCGCCGCCGCTTTTGTCTGTGTAAATCTCTTTTTCTCTCTCTCCTCCTCCTCTCCTCCTCCTCCTTTATAGTAGTTAAATAAGAGAAATTGAAATTAGGAGTATAATTTTTTGTTGATGAGTGCAAAAAACGCAAATGGACTTGATAATTTATATGTATTTTCAAATATGATACTAAAGTTATTGAAAAGAATTAGTGGTTTCTTCATATTAGAATATATAACTATATGATAATGTAGACGGGAGCATAATTAAGATACACTAAAAGATAATATTTAGCATGAATATAAGAAAACTTATTTTCTTATCTAAAACATAATGGAATTATAGAGTTTGATTCAACATAAAGCACATTAGATCCATACCATATAATTTTTCACTTTGAAGAGGTACGTCCGTGGTGGTGATCACCTTTCGAATTCCAAATGTGATTCCTCTATCTTGCACACAAATTTGAGATGGAAAGAAGAAGAGAGCAACCACAAAAATGAGACCATTCATTCATGATTATAAAGATGATATTTGTAACTTTATTTTGCTTCTCTCTCTACATATTCATGACATTTAATATAAAAATATTTCATAGTATTCATGACATTCAATGGGATAATAATTGAACAGAATTTTGAAAAAAAGGAATTATAATATTTCTCATATTCAAAATTAATTATTCGGATTAATCAATTTTTTGATCAAGATCTAACCGTCTTATTGATCATATTTGAATTAAGGCACATATTTGCCAAAAAAAATTATATATGAAAATGATATATATATTTCTTGCTTAAAAAATCATTTCAATATTATGGAGACGGAAAAAATGAGAAATGGAAAGATGATACTATGAGGGGAAAGTTAAATTAAAATGGCAAAGAACCTACCAAATTTCTAAAATGACACGAAAAGACGCTTCAAAGATTACATTTCAACCCACTATTTTTTTATTTCATTAATTGTTTTAACAAATAATGAAGCAAAGAGCCAATCAAGAAGTCCACCAAGTTTGAAAGATTAGTTGGTGACCCTCATCCTTATCGTCTACATCAATGGACCGCCGCAAGGTCTACTTCGTGTGTGTTTCTTTGTCACATGTGATGGAATCGCGCATCAAAAGGAAGACTTCAAAGTTGGAGCAACGCTTTTTTTTTCCTTTTTTTTGTCTATTTACTTTTGAATTCAGCGCCATCTAAAGGATTTTTTTTGTTATTATTTGATCTATTAATCCTTCTTGACTGAAAAATAAAAGTAGTTAACTGTTTTTTTATCCTTCAAAAGTAGTTTTTTTTTTAATTTTGAAGCATAAAAATTGCTCTTATAGGGGAAAAGAGAATTTGTGTTTAAATTAATCAGTCTAACATGTTACCAAAAGAAGGAGATAAATAGCGCAAATACATAAAAATATATAAATTAGATTATGTTTTTAGACGATGGCAACTCTTTTTATTAGATTATAATTAAATTCAAATTCAAAACATTATCGACATAACAAAATTGCAATGAGAAGATGCTTTAATTCGGGAGAATTTTAATCAAGTGTAAAAAATAGAATACATTAATGCTCAATACGACGACACTTCAAATTCACCGTTTACGGAAAAAAGGATAAATAAGATGGAACTTCGTGTAAAATTAAAATTAAGTTCAATTTTTAGAAGATATTTTAATAAATGAAAATTAGGATCTCATCCAAAAAATCGTTAAGATCCACCATTTCGTATTTATTTACATTATTTGACTGTTAATTCGTGAATCGACGTTTATTTAATTGTTCATATAAATTTTAAATAATTTAATATTAATATATATATTTTAAATATTTATTATGCATTCCAAAATTTAGTGTTAAGTTGGGCATTTTACTTCTAATATTAGATGTATTTATATTAAATTTTAAACATTTGTTTGAATTTTAAAAGTATGCTCGTTCTCCGATAAATAATTGAAAATTTGAATTTATTAGAAGATGATTTATCATATTTAACGTAATTTTAAAATAAGTTCTTATTTTTGTTAACGACTCGAAAATACTTTAATAATTAATTACGAGTGATGACTTTTAAAAAAAAATTTCCTTTGCGTAATTTTTTTTATATCTATCAAAAGGGAATAATTCTGATAACCCACATGATTACGCTTTAAAGAAAAAGTTTTAAATAAATATGTTTTTTTTTCCTTTTTGTGATAGTTGTTGGAACTCGGAGGTCGGTATGAGCAACGTCATGGTCGCAACATGTAAAATTGGAACAAGAATACTGGCATTAAGTTATTAAAGAAATATATTAAATTTCATCTAAATTAATTATTATCATCACAAATATATTATTTTTTATTAATTAATTTAATCATATGAGATAATATAGGATCCCATAAAATATTACATATAAATACCCTGATTCTTCAAGATATGCTAACTCTATTTTCAATTTCTTTTATATATAAAAGTTTTCATGTGTATATTAATTTTATTTCCATAAGAGAAGGGGTGCAAAATTGAATTTACGATTTAATAGCAACAATTAGCAGCCGACATGAACCCATCCTTAGATAGACGAACTCAAAAAAGTTTAATAAACAAATTAGGTCATAAACTTGCAAGAGGTAAAAAAGAAATTAAATTGGTCTTGACTTATTTGTTAGATAAGAAATCTATTAAGCCTTATAGATGGATCTTATAAATTAACGAGTTCGACTTAATCTAAATAAATAAAAAAATATTAGATGAAAAGATTAAAAAAATTAAACTGGCTCAACGGCTAACAGTGTTAAGTTTCTAAGTCAACGTTTGATTTGGAACCAAACTGAAATCGCGGCCTGGGTCAGTTTGGTTCTTCAAATGCGATCCGCAGGAACTATAATTCTAGCGAACAAAAAATTGGAATCAAATCATCACGTGACATAGTTCCATCTTTTTTTTTTAATACTCCGGCCTAGTTCCACCTTTTTTGTAGAACCGGAGTACTGTAGTTAGAATCTTTTTTGTCGACGCGATATTTTTTTGAGTTTTTAGTTTTTTCTTTTCTCTCCACACATTTCTCTTATATAATAAATTATTTAATAAATATAAAATAATTTCAATAAAGGACTAATATAATATTGTTTATTAATTATTATTTCATTAAATATAATTAATTTTAAAAACTCTTTTTTATATTTAATAATATATTTCCAACAAATTTTTTCATATAAAATTTTTGTCACGTGGTCATGTTCCATCGCATTTGTTCTCGCCGTGGAACCTGATTTCGAAACATTTTTTGACGAAAATGAGTGGAACAAGTGCGCACTTCCTGTCCGGTTCCACAAATAAACGGGACCTAATAGATTTTTGAAATAAGTGTTCAATGGGGTGCTAATAATTTTGACTTTGATTTTTGAAATAATAAATTAATTTTATTACTATTCGATATTATGGACTTTGGATTAGTCAAACGTAATAATTTCGAACACCGAATCCCTTCCCTAGAGTCGGGGCAACATCAAAAGAAATTAAATTAATACACGATTTAGTCATTAAGGTGATGTTTGATTGCGAATTATCTGTTGTAATAAATAGATAATCCTCATAATATAGTCAAATACGTGATAGATTAAGATTAAGAAGAGACGATACAAAGATAACACGTGCACAACTTACGAAACATGTTTAATCTTATCGGACCATTATTTTATGAATTTTTGTACTCTTCAATTTTAACGGAATAAAAATAATTCGACTAAAGTAACCAATCTATACAAATAATCCTTTCCTCTTTTCGAACTAAAATCAGGCAACCTACTTGTCCTTGCCAAACAGCCATAAATGACTCGTGCCTAAGAAGTTCCAAATAATACTGTTGAGTTATGAGAGGCTGACCAACGGCCAGCTTTCGTCTGTGTCCATCCCTCCAATAATGCAAAAGGCAGATGTGTGAGAGGAAACGCGAACTGTAAAACTCGCGTGTCGTCGTCGGTGGAACAGGGGAAACGTACTATCGGGTACGGGAAACGCGATGTCCTCGATGGTACTCTGCTGGAAGCGCGAAGCGAGGCAGCTTGGGGGGACCACGTGGGGACGGGCGGGAGGGAAGGGGAATATGGAATTGGGAGGGAGGATTTTTGCCAGCCCACGCACCGAATCCCGATGCAAATCCAACTAGTGCGAGTTAGCTGTCAGCCATGACGTGGCCCGACAAGCCTTGCGGTCCCCACACGAATTTCCAAAAAAAGTCAATATTAGCTGGAATATTATTAGGAAGAAGAATGAATAAATATATTTATTTATTTTATTACTAATACGAAAAATATAGAACTAAAAAAAGGCATCGCTAGAGATTTTTTTCCTAATAGTAGGAATTTTAGAAGGGCGACTAGTGCCAAATTATGTGTTAAGTAAATACATGACATCCTATTTAAAGATCAGGATATCTATCCATAATTTTGTCGTTTTTTAAATTATATTTTAAAAAATAAATAATAATGCAATAAAATTAAGGGGAAAAAAATGATACAAGAAAAGACCACTGCCGACTAGTAGTTGAAGACGAAGTTGCAGCAGCTGTTGTCCCCGTCGTCTTCCATATGGACTTATTAATTAAAATTTCATAATAATAATAATAATAATAATAATAATATTTTATATTATTATGGTTATAAAAAACAAAGCGGTTGTGGGTTTTTGTTTCCGACCCCGGACGCCACGTCGGATCCGAATCCGAAACGGGCCGCGCTCCCTCTAGCAAGCGACACGCCGACACGAGTCCGACTCGTGGCGGTTGCTGCGTGAAAGGACGTGGACCGGGCGCTTCACGCAGCGGGGCCCACGGGCCGCAAACGCTGACTAGATGCATATCCTCTCTCTCTCCCACTCTCTCTCTCATACGCACACTTAGCATTCCCCCACGTGACGTCAATAATTCATGGGAGAGAATGAGACGCGTATTATAATTAAAATAAAAATTATCAAGATCACCTGAAACATTAGAAAACGGACAAAAGATAAAAGAATGGAGATGTGGGCACAGAAGTGGCACGTTTCCCGCCTTTTTATTGTGCACTGCAGCAGCAGCCGCATCTACAGAATGGACGGACGGTATTTTAGATGGATGGACCACGTCGTCACATCACAACACACGACATGCTCCTCCTCCTCCTCCTCCTCCTCCTCCTCCTCCAAGAACGGCAGTTTGTACTACTGCTGCTGCCGCTGCGGCTAATCATGTGCATCTATTTAGCTGATTGGTGCTTAATTAACTTGTTCACACTGTTAGGTCATATATAGGAGATGCCGCATGCACTATATAATATAATGCAAGCACGAATATTAAAGTAGTGATGGGTCAGACAGACAGCAGAGGCAGAGGCAGGCGTCTTCTAGCGCAGGAACTCAACTCAAGCTGCAGCTTCTCTGCTCTTTCCCCCTTGCAATCCTTTCAAAGTTTTAAACCCCAAAACAAAGTCCACTTTGACGTCTCATCTAAAGTATTCATATTCAAGCATGAAATTTCAGTCAGTGTAAAACTATGCATTTATTTATATCAGGGGCGATGCCTCGGGAAGACAAGTTTTGGTATCTCATGGCTGTTCAACTCTTGTTATTTAGTGGTAGACAAGTTTTGGTATCTCATGACTGTTCAACTCTTGTTATTTAGTGGAGCTACTATATATATATATATATATATATATATATATATATGGATAAATTACATCAAATGCTCTTTAACTTTAAAATTTGCTCGGCGATATCTTCTAATTTCACTTTGTAACACAAATGTCCTTCATCTTTTAACGTGTTTCACCCGATATTCTCTTTACCTGAAATAGTCGGTTTTCCAGTTTTTCGTCGACGTGACGTTCACGTGGCCATCTCCTCTCTCCTCCATGCAAATAGTCGTCCGACGTGGCATGCTCCAACGTGACACATAAAATTATATCAATGTCCTCCAACTTTAAGGTTTACTCAGCGATACCCTCCAACTTCACTTTGTAACACAAATGTCCTTCATCTTTTAATACATTTCATCCGATGTCCTCTTTGTCTGGGATAGTCGATTTTTTGATTTTTTATCGGCATAGCGTCCACATGATCATCTCATCTCTCCTCCATGCAAATAGTCGTCCGACGTAACATGCTTCGACGTGGCACCACATATTAAACCATCTTACTTACCGTAAGTTGACTCACTCACTGTTAAATTATTTTCTTATTTCCCTTTTTGCTGTCGTTCGCATGAAACCTCCTTCGCCGTTCGCACTCTTTCGCCCTTCGCTCTCCTTCGTCGTTTGCCTCCTTCATCGTTCATTTTTCATGTTCGTCAGCGTTGTCTTTGCTCAAATTGGTGTAATTTTATGTGCATTTGGTGAGAAAACTTTAAAGTTAGAGTACATTTCACCCGATGCCCTCTTTACTAGGACAGTCGGTTTTTCGATTTCTCGTCGACGTGACGTCCATGTGGTCATCTCCTCTCTCCTCCACATAAATAGTTGTCCGACGTGGCACATAAAATTATATCAAATGTCCTCCAACTTTAAAGTTTGCTCACCAATACACATAAAATTACACCAATTTGGGCAAAGACGACGCCGACGAACGTGAAAAGTGAACGATGAAGGAGGCGAATGACGAAGAAGAGCGAACGGCGAAGGAGGTTTCATGTGAACGATGAAAAAGAAGAAAATAAGAAAATAATTTAACAGTGAGTGTGTCAACTTACGGTAAGCAAGATGATTTAATATGTGGTGCCACGTCGAAGCATGTTACGTCGGACGGCTATTTGCATGGAGGAGAGATGAGATGACCATGTGGACGCTACGTCGACAAAAAATCAAAAAATCGACTGTCTCAGACAAAGAGGGCATCGGGTGAAATGTATTAAAAGATGAAGGGCATTTGTGTTACAAAGTGAAGTTGGAGGGTATCGCTGAGCAAACCTTAAAATTGGAGGGCATTGGTGTAATTTTATGTGCCACGTTGAAGCATGCCACGTCGGACGACTATTTGCGTGGAGGAGAGAGGAGATGGTCACGTGAACGCCACGCCGACGAAAAACCGGAAAATCGGCTATCCTAGGTAAAGAGGGTATCGGGTGAAACGCGTTAAAAGATAAAGGGCATTTGTGTTACAAAGTGAAGTTTGAGGGTATCGCTGAGCAAACCTTAAAGTTGGAGGGCATTTGGTGTAATTTACCCTATATTTTGATATCTCATGGCTGTTCAACTATTGTTATTTAGTCGTGCTACCATATATATATAGGTAACCACCTCTCCCGCAGCATCATGTGAAACGGCATTTGAATCGTCGAGATTAGATTTAATGGTTCAGATTTAGAGCACGCAAAATTTTCAATCATCTCGCAAAAATCTCTCGAGATTGTAAGATTCCCACTCTCTCTCTCCCTCTCCTTTCTTTCGACATCTGTAACTCTATCTGATCGACTACGTTTTGTCCCTTTTTCTCTACGATCGATGGCAAGGACGGTGAGGGAGGTTGTGGTGCTAGAGATTGATGGCGAGGGCGGCCAATTTGGAAGCCACAGTGTCGACGATCGAGCACGAAGACGGCCATCCAGATCGCAAGGTAGACGTCACCGGCTCTCTCTCTATTTATCTCTCTCTTTCTTTATCTCTATCTCTATCTCTCGGCCACGGCGGCGAAGGCGATCTCTGGCAAGGCCACGATCTCTAGCCAGACGACGGCGACGATATCTGGTGATGCGGTGGCGCTCTCTGTCAATCTCCGGCCGAAAGTCAAAGCCCACGGTGACAACGGCGAGGACGGCGATGACACAATTGGGGCAAGTGGCGTCGAGAATTGGGCGGTGGCCTGGGAAACGGCGGTTGGCGAGAAGGGGGCGGGCGAGCGAGGGATTGAGGGGGAGAGAGAGAAGAGACAGAGAGAGCGAGGAGTGTATCATGAGATAATCATGAGTCGTTCGATCAGACTTTGATGACATCAAATTAGATCTCGTCTGAGCCACCCGATCTTATTCGGACGGCTCATATCATGCTTCACATTGTGTTGAGCGGAAGGCGCTCAACACCTCTATTAATATATAATCATGTATATATAAGACATTCATTTTCACTAGACACCGTCGGACATTGTCGTTATTCATCTTCTCTAGACATGCACCTCTCCGGCATACCCATTGGGCATCAATCTTTCCAACAACGACCTACACAAAAGGAGAGGCCAACGACATCCTGCACAAACGAAGAAGAGGAGTAGGCGGTCATGTCCTACAGTAAGGAGAGAAGAAAATGGGTCGATGGTGTTATGTGGCATCCTACATCTATCAGTGAAGGAGAGAGCTTCTCGGTGTTTTGCAGCATGGAGAAAGTCAGAGGATAAGCCGGAGGCGAAGGACAGAGTCGGCAACATTCTGGGCATGGGGAAAGAGAGAGAAGAGGTTGACAGCAAAAGAGAGAGACCCACAATGAAGGAGAGAGGTCAGCATCATTTTTTAACATGGGAAAGAGAGGAGAGAAGTCAGTGGAGAAAGAGAGAGGTTGGCAATGGAAATAATGCTCATCCATGTTCCACACGGCCAAGGAAGCATCGTTTTTTAATCCTATGAAACCCGAAAGAGATTCTTTCTCGAGGAATGGAAGGCACTACAAGAAAGATAGATTCGAATGCATTCATAATATCAAATTGTAGAGAATTCTGTTAAATTTTCATAAAATAAAAAATCATTTCATTTTGAACAATTGTGCAAAACGCTATGCTCAAAATAGTGCAGGATGGTCGATCTGACAGTCGAAGAATCGGATGACCAGTCAGGCACACCGGTCGACCAGTCAGCACAGAAATCGCCTAGTTTACCCAAACACAATGTCAAGACCATGACGATCGAAGCACCAGTCGATCAATCGGTCGATCGGCCAGTGCAGAATTCACCAATAGTCATATTTTTGAAAGGATGTGTACCGGTCGATCGACAGAACGGTCAATCGGTCAGCGCATAGAATGCACTATAACGCTAGCCCCAAAATTAGAAAACAAGCCCCAACGACTAAATGAAGTATAGAAGTCTATAAAAGAGGACCAAAGGTGTAGGAATGATCAAAATACCATCACAATGCTACTTCCCCACTATTATCACGCACCGAAATTGAAAAATGCATGATAAATTATATAGTTGTATTGGCATCAACACAATGCGATGCTAAATTAACATAACCTCCCAGGCAACATTAAGTCGATGCCAGTTTAGGAGGCAATATTAGCATCAGTGTCGTGGTATATTGATGTTGACACCATGCAATGCTACGTTAGCATCACGACCACTGTATCGCTAAGTCAATGCTAGTTCAAGATGCGATATTAGCGTCAGAGATGTGTGACACTATCGTGAGGCTAAAGTGATGCTATATCGTTGTGACGTTACTGCATTGCCAATGTGAGGCAAACGTGAAATAGAAAATCATATATATATATATACATCTTTATTGATTTGTATTTAAGTAGGTAACGTTAATTTGTATAGCTATACATGTTTCCTATACTATAGTTTAATGAATAAATAGATTAAAATATATACGTTCATCTATATATATATGTTACCTATACTATACCTTTATAAATGTATTGATGTGTATAAATACAAATACACATATATACATACCTAGATACAAATATACATGTGTGTGTGTACTTTATATATAAAGAAACAATGCTTTATATATATGAGTTATTTTCATGAACCTCCCCTAAACTATCACGATTTTCTACATCTAACCTCAAACTACAAACTTATTTTTTGGATTCTTAAACTATCGTAATTTTTTCACTCTAGTCCTCCCATTACTCCTGTTACGTCTTTCGTTAGTTTTACTTTTTTCCATTTATGAAAAGACTAAATTACCCCTCCCTCCAGAAAAATATGAAATAACAAATATAAAAAATAAAAAATAATTGATGGAAGAATTAACGTGGTACAAAAAAATTGTCATTTATGAAAGAGACTAAATTACCTCCCCCTGATTTTTTTCTTTTTTATATTTATTATTTGATATGTTATGGAGGGAGGGGTAATTTAGTCTTTTCATAAAGAAGTAGACGGAAGGACTAAAGTGAAAAAATCATGATAGTTTAAGGATAAAAAAATAAGTTCGTAGTTTGGGGTTAGATGTAAAAAATCGTGATAGTTTAGGAGAGGTTTATGAAAATAACTATATATATATATATATATATATATGTGTGTATGTATGTATAGAGAGAGAGAGAGCGCATAGTACATTTAATTTATATACCTACATGTGTATGCATACATGTCAATATATTTTACGTACAATAAACATCATATCTTAATTACATATAAATTATTTTTTACATTCTTAATCATAGAATTATGAGAGTTGAATTAAGCGACATGCTTTTCTTAGAAAAGTTGAAATTAATACTTATATTTTGCACCAATGTAGCGACACAATGGAGCGTCTCTTTAGCGCTTCATCAATTGTTGACACTAAACTAGAGCCACCACATCGTCAATGTCACACCGCTCGTTCTTGACGCTACATGTGTGATGTCGTGTTGATGCTAAGGCATCACTATTTTATTCAACCATGAATTAGCGTCGAGATAGCAATGCATAATTGAGTCGCTATTTTATTTAACCGACTTCTTTTGATTATTCTCACTTAATCCTACATATGTATAATTTTTTTCTAATTTAACTAATAAGAAAAATATATCAGTCAATTCTATGCTAATAGTTTTTACGATTTAACAAAAGAATATTCATAAATTGGTGCTACAAGTATATATATATATATATATATATATATATATATATATATATATATATATATATATATGTGTGTGTGTGTGTGTGTGTGTGTGTGTGTGAATATGAGATTAAACGGTAGGGTTTTTCTTAGTAGTTAGATTAACTATCACAAACTTATGTACAAATTTATTAATATAAAAAGTATAACAGATATAGTTTATAGACATACATATATAATACATATTTAAATGATCCAACTATTTTAAAATTAATTATGTATAAAATTTATTGTTATTTCTTAATTATAGAATTATGAGAATTGACTTAATTTTCTCCATAATTTAATTAAAAAATAACCGCATGACATCACAGTAACCTTGAAATAGCATCGTATGTTGTTGGCGCCACTTTACCATCGAGTTTGCGTCGCTAAACTCGATCCATGTGCTCATCGAACAATGAATCCCAACCCTCCACTTTCTTTAATCAAATGATCCGTGTGCACGCCCATTTTCTTTTATTCGACAATCCATTTTCTTTTATCCCAACCCTCCCTCTGGTCACGCTTAACTCTACTCCGCTCCCTCCATTCTACGCTCTCCACCTCGCCCACCTCCTCCATCTCGCCACTCGGGAGCGCGACGACGCCCACACAAGAAATATATTGAATAGCGATGCGAATTAGCGTCGCAAAAATATGGGATGCTAAATCGATACCAACAACAACAACATTGGATCGACAATAAGAGACACCAGCTGCCTCTCTATAATGTAATTTTAGCGTCGCATTAGCATTACAACTTGTCGATGCTAAATGTGGCACCATCACGATGTTACTTCACCGCTATTATCACGCGCGAAAGTTAGAAAATGCACGGTATGATTGTAACATTGTATTGGTGTCGACAATATGCGACGCTAGTTTAGCATCACAATGCATGCAACACTAAGACAAGACGCCATATTAGGGTCGGAGTCTTGTGTTGTATTGAAGTCAACAATTGCGACTCTAAGTTAGTGTGACATCAATTGCGACACCAAGTGGACGCTAGACTAAGAGACGATATTGGCGTAGGCGCCTTACGCTCTTTTGGCATTGATAACGTGCGACACTAAGTCGATGCTAAAATAAGAGGCGATATCAGTGCTGACGTTTTGAGTTGTATTGGCGTCGAAAGGTTACGACGCTAACTCACGTCACAACTTGTGCGAAACTAAGTAGACGCTAGATTAAGAGGCGATATTAGCGTCGGCTCCTTGTGCTCTTTTGGCGTCGATATCGAGCGACGCTAAATTAGCATCACTTTTGCTATGATGCTAGTCATGTTGGCATTGGTATGTTGCGATGTTATTGTGTGGCGCAAGTGATGCTATTATGTTGTGTTGCTACAACGTGGCAAATGTGACAAACATGTTAGAAAAACAGATCAAGACCATATATATCTATATTGATTTGTATTTAAGTAAGTAATGTTAATTTGTATAACTATATATTACCTATACTATAGTTTAATGAATAAATAGATTAAATATTCCTAATTAAATATATATGTTACCTACATATGTATTCATATACTAAGTGTTATATTATATTATATGTGTTACCTACATATGTATTCTTATAATATATGTTACCTATATTATATGTGTTACCTACATATGCATTCCTATAATATATGTTACATATATTATACATATACATACGTATATACATATACACGTATGTATACATACATATACGTATACATATATTTGTAGGTATATAGACATATGTATATGTACACATTTATTAATTTAAATAGTATTACACATATAGTTCATGTATATAGATGCACACATGTATGTACATGCATATACATATACATATACATACATATATATATACACACATATATACATATACATATAGTTAGATATACATATACATATACATATAGATATAGATATACATATACATATACATATACATATACATATACATACACATATACATATGTATGTATATAGACATATGTATATGTACACATTTATTAACATAAATAGTATAACACATATAGTTTATACATATACATATACATTCAATCAACTTATAATTAATAAATAACCAATTAGTTGGCGCTACAACAGAGTTGGAATAGCGACACATTGGCATCTCAATAGCGTCGCGTAGTCGTGACGCCACTCTTGCCCCGTGTACATTGGTGTCACATTAGCAGCGCACACCTGTGATGCTAATTTAGCATCTAAAATTGATGACGCGGTGTTTATATTCAGTGTCATAGTCTTCGAGTCGCTAATATGCGACACTATTTGACATATTTTACAATTAATTATGTATCAGAATTGTATTATGATGGCGCCAAAATAGCGACGCAGTAGCGTCACATTTTTTGTGTCACTACCTTGCAATTTGTGTGCTCATCAAAGAACGAATCCTAACCATCCATTCTTTTAATCTGATGCTCCGTCTCTTTTAATCGCCGAAGAACGATCCATGAATATTTTTTAATCCTCTTTCTCCTCTTCCTCATCACCGGACCTGCACCTCCTCCTCTTCCTCGTCCTGACCATGCCTCCACCTCCACCTCCTCCTCTTCCTCGTCATCGGGTTCGGCTGTTCCTCCACCTCCTCCTCCCAAGTCAACCTCTATAGTGCCTTTCTCAACAACCCCTTCGTTAGTCCCGTTGGTGTCGTCGACCGCCTCTACTTCATCAATCTTGCAGGGCCTCGCACCGCATCGGTGACATCTCAACGGAGATGGGGCCGGTGTCAGCATCGACATCTGCATGATGATGAGGACGCTGCGGTAGGAGGGGCAAATGGCACGGGACCCAAGCACGTATCGATGTGGCTAACATGGAAGCCTTGGCCGCACTACGACAGGAAGTGGACCTCGTCCCCATCCTCCTCGGCGAATGGTGCACTTCGTCGATAGCTCCCCTCCCCCATGGAGTTGCTCGTGGTAGCATACAACACGCCATTGCCGGAGTATCTGAGGAACCTCCGGCTGTGGGGGCAGCGCGATAGAGGCAAGGACAACGTGCGCTAAGGCTGAGGCAGACGAAGCAGATCAGACTGTGTCATTTAATGTAATTGAAAATTTAATGAAAATGTAATTGTAATATAATGAAAAAATATATGTAATTTAATGTAATGTGTATGTGATTATTTTGTGATTAGAACAAAGCGTGGCCATTGAACTTGTGCAAGAAGACGATGTTTCATTGTATGAAGATATTGAATTTAGAATCTCATTAGAACCACATTGGCGTCGCAATATGTAGCGCTACATTGGCGTCGACAGGTTTAGTGATGCATTAGCATCAATGTAGAGCCACAAGTGACGACAAGGAAAGTGATTTAGGGATTATTTTAGCGTCATATTAAAATGTCTGAATAGCGCCTCTATATAGCGTCAAGTTAGCGTCGACAATGTCAACACCGCTTTAACGTCGAAGTAGCGACACATGTCACCTTTTCGCACTGACATTTTTCGCGTCATAATAACGTCATAGTAGCGTCAACATGTGACGCTAGTAGCATCGACCGTCTTGGCGCCATTGCGACGCTAATGGTCGCTGATTCCAAGCATGTCATCTTGGTGGAGCAATTGCGACGCTAAAGGGTGGCTATTATTTTAGCGATGCAATGATTGTGTCGCTAATAGCCAGCTTTCTTGTAGTGGCCCTCCACACCCACTCCCTCCTCCACCAGCGCCAGCGCAGCGATGACGACGATGACCTACGATGCCGGCGCCTACCTCCCCTGCTTCATAGTCTCGATGGCATCGTCCAATCCTTCAACTCTGAAGATGGTGGAGGTCCTAAGGATGTTGTCGATGTGGAGGTTGTGGGGGAGCGTAGCAAGGGAATGACGAGTCAGCAGTGGTAGAAGTGCCACGCGAAGGGGGCTACCGGAGAGGGGGACATCGTCAAGCTAGGGGACGTCATCGAGAATATTAGAAATTTGATGAATGTAATGCTTCAACTGTAATGTAAGAGATTGAATGTAACTTAATGATTAAGAATTTGATGATGTAATTTGATGATTTAATCAAAATGATTAGGAATTTGATCATGTAATTTGATGTATTTTGTGATTACGTGTAATGTGAAATATATATGTGCAAGACAATGCAATTTTGATGTATGAACATATACTTAGCGTCTCTTTAGCGTCACATTGGCGTCATAATTTAGCGTCACTTTAGCGACTACATAGCATAGCAGTTCTTAGCGACACATTGGCATCTAAGTAGTGCGACAAATGATGACAAAAAATCAAAGTTAGCGCTTCCTTTAGCACTATATTAGCATCAAGATAACGTTTATATTTAGTGTCATCTTGACGTCTTGATGGCATCCACTACAAAAAAATTGGGGATTACCGATGGTCGAAACGGTCAGTAATTTTCCCAAAAATCGTCGGAAACACGGTATTTTTGACGAAAACCGAGACGTCCGAAAAACGGTCGTCGCAAATCAATTTCCGATGATTTGGAAGGAATCGCCGAAAATTTCGACGAGATCTGGCCGCAGGGCGCCGAAACCGGACGCCAGCGGCGAGATCCGTCCGCAGGGCACCGGAACCAGCCGCCAGCGGCCTCCGGCCGGAGAGAGAGAGAGAGACGCTGGCGCGAGAGAGGGTCGCCGGTGCGGGAGTGGCTCGCTGATGTCCGGTGCGGGAGTGGGTTGCCGGCACGGGAGAGGGTCGCCGATCGGTGCTCGCGGGCCGAGAGAGAGGAGAGGAGAGGAGGGAGAGAGAGGGGTATTATATATATATATATATATATATATATATATATATGGGGAAAAGATGAGAGAAAGCGGGAAAGGTAAAAAAAAAGCGGGATAATGAAATGTTAATTACCGACAGCTCCGACCGTTGAAAACATAAATATT
The DNA here is from genome assembly GCA_030549335.1 of Pontederia crassipes. Lineage (NCBI taxonomy): Eukaryota > Viridiplantae > Streptophyta > Magnoliopsida > Commelinales > Pontederiaceae > Pontederia > Pontederia crassipes. The sequence goes on along the minus strand of CM060188.1, from coordinate 72,522,385 downwards.
AACTATTTTTAAAGTTACCGACGGTTCTGACCGTCGAAAAATAAAATAATAATATTACAAATTATATAATTTATTATTTTCATTTCCGACGGTCCTAACCGTCGAAAAATCCATCGCAAATTGCGACGGATAGGTATCCGTCGGAAATATCGACGTTCCTAAAGGTCAAAAAATAAAATAATAATATAATAAATTATATAATTTATTATTTTCCTTTTCGACGGTCGTAACCGTCGAAAAATCCGTCGCAAATTACGACGGATAGGTATCCGTCGGAAATATCGACGTTCCTAACCGTCGAAAAATAAAATAATAATATAACAAATTATATAGTTTATTATTTTCCTTTCCGACAGTCGTAACCGTCGAAAAATCCGTCGCAAATGGAACCGTCGCAAAATTCGTCGCAAATTGCGACGGATTTCAAACCGTCGAAAATTGCTCGTCGGAAAATGATAATTTTCTTGTAGTGCTCGACATCTTCCTGTTGCTTTAGCGTCTCATTAACGCCTCTAGCTATCACTTCGCCTCCCGACTTATAGCATCATTATAATGTCGGACTAGGGTCGACAGATGACGCTATGCACTTTGGCACCATGGCGACACTAATGGTTACTGATTTTCGACGTCTCTTGCTGGTGGCGTTAGTTGACGCTAATGCATGACTAATATTTTTAATCATGAGTTAACGTCGCATTAGCAACGCTTCGTAAATTTCTTGTGGTGAGAGAGGAGAGGCTGTCCTTTTTTGAAAGAGAGAAGATGTGAATCCATTGAGAGGAGGCAATCATTTTTTCAACCAGATTTTACTTGGTGAATCAATAATTAGATCAATATTTTGATAGATAATTAAATTTCAATTGTTATAATTAAATTAGTTTTAATTTTGATAGCTCAGATGATGGAATGATCATAGGGTGTAAATATAAATGTGTATATGCACAAGTTATATTAGGTTAAGAAGAATAATATATAAACGAGACACGAACAAATTAATTAGTGGGCATTAATGTTGTGATTCTCGATCCAAACGAGATGACCAGTCAGATATTTGAGCAAAAAGTAACGGAACTTGGTGCCTGCCATGAACAACACACTCGACCTGCCGCTCCATGTGATGTGACCGCTACGTTCTGGACGTAAATCGTAATTAACGACTTAATAATTAACTGGAAAATGTGAATGGCGAAACTGATATGTCGCTCTTAAAATTAAAAATTGTAATAAATTTCTCACTATATGTTATTGCTATGTTTGATCTAATTTTATATACTATTAAATAAATATAAACATCAATGGAACACGTGCGTGACACGAACGGTGGGATGGCACGTGCGGCTAAACCACCACCTTTCTCTCTCTCTTTTCAGTTGTTTCTTCTCTTATTTTGTCCCTGCCACGGGCTTCCGATATATATATATATATATATATATATATATATATATATATTAAAAGTGTGGAGCAGCTGTCGACGCGTAACGGCTTCACGCGATATCATATTACGTCCACCTCCCTAATATTTTCGCCTTTTTTTTCAAATTCCCACGCGTTTCCCTCCTCGTGGCTCATACGTTTCCCCTATTTTTTTGCCAAAACAATTTTTGAGTTTATTTTTAAAAAATGTTTGGTTTCATTGCCATGGGAATGTCGCACGTGTGAAACCCACTTTTTCTTTCATACTTTTCCCCCCTCTTTTTTGTTTTCTTTATATTAAGTTGTGTAATAATAATGCAAAGGGGATAACGAAGGATGACTCATACATGGGACGTTCTAACGATTAGGATAGAAATGGATGTTAACCTTTAACGTTCTAACAAAAGAAAAGAAAAGAAAAGAAGAAAAGTATGCGTTTATTATTCTTGTAAAATAAAATAAAATGATAATAATATATTTTAAGCTGTCACCTTATTTATAGTGGTTGTCAAGGTACTTGTTATTGTTTTTTTCGTAATTTTAAAAATTGGCTTCGTGCAGTGCATGCGTGTATTTAAGGATGAGGGCCACATCTTTGACGAATGACGCGAGTGTTAAAATGTCAATTGCAAATTCAAACAAAAGAGCAGTCAATTATTAATTGTAATTTTGGACCGTTTTGAGGAACAAATAAATAAATAAAGAAAGAAAGAAGTAGATCCGACAGAGGACAGCTAAAGCTATCACTGCACAGCAGGAAATGCATCCCCCCAACCTAACCGATAACTATCAATCAACTAACGTATATATATATATTAATAAGAAGAAAAAGAATAGTGTCAAAGGAACACGTCCATAGATTTTATTATATATATAATCTTTTAAGTAAACAAAAAGTGTTATAAAAAGGCAACTTTGTTATACAGAATAAGATTTCCATAAAAGCGATAAATATGGTAGCATAATTATTGGATATATGTAGAAAATTATTAGATCATAACGGGTGCCATACTATTAGTACTATTACTACCGTATGGGGGGCAGCGGAGACAGTAGCGCATGGCAACGAAGTCGGAGACAAATAATATTTAGGGGGTCCTAATCCAAATTAATAATTATCCAATCATTAGAATTATAATGGGACCCACCGGATACATCAAACGGCGTACACGACGTACGTAAATTCAGGAATAATAATAATAATAATAATAATAATAATATCATTCGAATTTCAAAAGATCGGTATTTTTAAAATCGGACTTTTTAATAGTGTGTCAAAGTCATGATTCGATTGGTTTAATCAACTTCAATAAAATTGAACCGGATTTGAAAGAGAATTTATTTCTTCTAATTATGAATAATACTATAAAAAAAGTATATAAAAATACTTTGCATTTTTTTTGTAATATTCAACATTAATTTAAATATTTATTATTTTTCTAAATAATATTTACAATAAATATATTTGATAAACTAATTCAAAATCTATTCCAATTTAGTATAAGTTTAATATGTTTTGATAGACTCGTTATATTAAAATAATATGAGAATATTTATATTATTAAAAATATGTCAATTTGGAAGTTCATATATATTATATTTAAAAGAATTTAAATTTTAACCATATACTTTTATTTAAATACCGAAATATTTGGTTATTAATAGAGCGGAATGACGTGGTATGATCCATGTAGCTGACTCCAATTAGTGGGATAATGCTTTGTTGTTGTTGTTGTATACTTTTATTTAAATTTATTATAATGTAAATACTATAAAATTTGAAATACTTAATAGAATAAATCTCAAGAAAACTTAATTAGAAAATTTACCTTTATTATTTTAATAAAAAATATATATATATTCTTTTATTTTATATTTTATATTTTTACTTTTTATTCTTATGTAATAACTTTCCCTTCATATCTTTATATTAAACTATTTTTTCTTCCTTTATTCCATTTAATTATTTCATTTCTTACTTTTTCTCTCACTTCCTATTTTCCTCAAAATTTTCACTCATTCTTCTCCTTAAAATTTTCACATCATTTGTACACCATTACCTTCATTTATTACCTTTCCCAATAATTTGTTTTCCTTCCTTTTTTATATAATTTTACCATTCCAAATTTACATTTGTAATTCAAAAATTTTAAAACCAGGTTGATTCAGTTTTAACTCGGTTCAATCTAATTTGTTTTTAAAAGACTTTTGGTTTTAAATAGAAATCGGATCAAGCTAACAATAGGTTAGGATCGAATCAATTGAATCGATCGAGATCAGATTTTCAAAATAATGCAAAAGATTTCGTGTTCAAATTCCACGAATAAGAGATATCATATACCTGCTCCTTTATTTACATCACTATTTTCTTTACATTAAGTTTATAAATCTTTTTTTATAATCGAAGAAATAATAGAAATAATAATAATAATAATAATAATAATTATAATAATAATAATAATAATAATAATAATAATAATAATAATAATAATAATAATAATAATAATAATAATAATAATAATAATAATAATAATTTTTTGTTGTAAAGAAGGAGAGGGGTCATTGAGGAAGTTGATTGATAGGCTGACCCTGACATGACTGCAGTAATGATCCGCCCGTTTCTGCTCGTTTCCGCGATCATTCTTGTCTTCGGTCCCTTCTTCAAAGTCTCTCTCTCTCCTGTTTTATTTCCCTACTTTTTAACATATCTATTTATTATTCACAAAATCCAAAATTTAAATTAAACAACTAAAATATCCAGAAAAAAAAATATAACGATGCAAGTTACAATAAACTCTTAACTCTCCAACGAATTGTTGTTAGATTACGTGGCAACTAATATTAGTTGAATCGGTCGAGTTAACCATAAGACAACACAACTGCCTCATTAATTTAGTTTAAGCGATAACGGATTTGTTTAATCAGTTGATCTAACCGTGAAATAGTTACTTGATTAACTATCGACAAGTATCGGAGTCAACTTACGAAAAAATGACACATATAATTAACTAAGAATTGCTTAATATATTTCTAGCCTGCTGGTTAAATTACTTTTTCCCAAGTGTTTTCAATAAAATAAAATTATTTTATTAATGGAATTTTGGAGGTTCAAAATTCGAAATTGATCACTCACATTTCGGAATTCAAACCTTTTGAACAAACTTTCGAACTCTAACAATTAAACATAAATATTAACGGCACGGCCATCCTGGTTGTTTGTCATTTAAAATTCTTTTTATTGATTTTTTTTATAATTGTGTTAGCAATATAAAAAAATCTCTTCAGTCCCTTTTTTTATTGTTTTTTTTTCTTTAACTCTGTTGAATCGCAAGTTTGAAGTGATTGCTGTCAACTTAATTTATGACAAGTAGGAACTGCCAATTTAATTAGTCGCCAAAAATTCCAGCATTGGGCCGTTTCCAGTTGGAGGGAGGCCCAATTTTAATTAATTAATTAATTGTTTGAGCAAGACGTCGTACCCGCTTGGCTCTGAAACGTACGAGTACGGATCACCGCGAGGGGCCGTCCGTGTCCGAACCGACGGTCCCGATGGCTCCAAGGCCGGTGGCGGTGGGGAGCTCGGATCAAGTTCCCGGTGTAAATACCGCCGTCCCCAACTACGACCTAACTTGATTACGAGTCCGCACGCCGTCTGTTACAGTTACTGTACCATAAACCGTAGGTCAAAATTTCCGCGATGCCGTCACCGGGTTCCGGCTTATACCGTCTGACCTCATACTCATCGGTTTCCGTTACAAATGATAAAAATATATTTCTATCCAGACTAAAAACAATTAAATAAAAAAATGGAAATGTTTAATTTTTTAAAACTGTACAACTTAGATAGTAGGAAATCAAGGGATTCGATTACCGAGTGGATTAATTAATTCACAATTTTTTTTTCGATCATGAGTAATTATCTTAAACAATTTATTTTTTAAGAATATTATTCAGGAAATATAAGTAGAGCGGAAATAAATAAATAAATAAATAAATGAGAAAGGAGTGGAAAAGAGACGGGTAGCAGTTACTAAGCGACACGTGGCGAGCGCCAGCTGTATGCGAACAACCGCCCGCCTGGAAGAAGCGGGCGCGGGCGAACGGCCCATGACCCGTCACCCCAACCGGCTCCAACCGGTGACCCCTCCCCAACCGAACCCATCTGACCATCTCACTCTCCCGTGCAATATAAATCGCCTCCTCGTTCCCTTTTACCTTCCGTTCGCTTCGTGTTCTCTTCTTCCATTTTTCTCTTCCTTGAACTATAAGACTTTATATATAGAAACCGAAGCCAAACATTTAAGGGATCGTTTTATCGATCGACCATTTGGGGCTTTTAATCTTCTCGTGTCGTTCCTATAGGATCTGTCAACTATGGCGACGACGGCGGCGTCTGCATCTGCCGGCGGCAGCCGGAGCAAGGACGTGGATCGGATCAAGGGGCCTTGGAGTCCCGAGGAGGACGAGGCGCTGCAGAAGCTCGTGCAGCAACACGGGGCGAGGAACTGGTCTCTCATCAGCAAGTCGATCCCCGGGAGGTCCGGCAAGTCGTGCCGCCTGCGGTGGTGCAACCAGCTCTCGCCGCAGGTGGAGCACCGGCCGTTCACGCCGGAGGAGGACGACACCATCATCCGTGCCCACCGGCGCTTCGGCAACAAGTGGGCTACCATCGCGCGGCTGCTCTCCGGGCGGACCGACAACGCCATCAAGAACCACTGGAACTCCACCCTGAAGCGCAAGTACTCGTTCTCGTCCTCTGCCTCGGCGGACGCCGACACGGGCCTCCAGCAGCACTACGACGCCGTAATGGCGGCCGCGGACGCTGACCGTGAGGACCTCGGGTTCGCTACGAGGCCGCTCAAGAGGGCCAACAGCGACGGGCCGGCTATTTCTGCGTCCGGGGCCGGTCTCTGCTCGACTCCAGACAGTCCTTCGGGTTCTGATTTGAGCGATTCAAGCCACCAGAGCCACGCGGTGATATACCGTCCTGTTCCTCGAGCCGGCGGCCTCGTCCCTCCTTGTCCCGCTGTCGCTGCTACTTGTACTTCACCGTCACAGCGAGAAGTCACCGCTACGGCGACCTCCTCTTCCTCCTTAAACATCAACGTCGACGATCCGATGACATCTCTCTCTCTTTCCCCTCCTGGGTCCGATCCTATGGAGACCGTCGACCACCATAGCGCCGCCACCAACGTCGTCCTCCAATCCATGGCTCAACTGTTTCCTTCTCCATTCACCGCATCGCCGCCGCAACAGTCACTGCCGACGACGAGGTGCTCCGTCATGGCCGTAGCGGCGCAGACCGATGTGGCTGATAAACGCCCGGCTCCGTTCCCTTTCAGCTCGGAGTTTCTGTCGATGATGCAGGACATGATCCGCAGCGAGGTCCAGAACTACATGGCGGGGTTGGAGCAAAGCGGCGGAATGATGTGCATGCAGCCTCCGGCGGACAGCGTCCGCAACGCCGCCGTGAAGCGGATCGGAGTCACGAAGATCGAGTGAACGAGTTCGTGGATCGTAGAGTAGTAGCGCATGAAAGCTGAGATCGGTGGAGGGGGACGCTCCAGTCTTGTATCAAGAAGAAGCAGATGGCCATGGCGTCGACGGTGGAGGAATCTGTTAGCAGCAGCAGTAGCAAAGGCGGCACCTTTAGATGTTTTCCTTGTTTTTTTGTCCTTGTTCTAAATCGAAGTCTCTAGAAATAAATTTCTCTCGGTCGTAGAAAAAAAAAGTTAACAAAGTTGTTTATAAAAAAAAATTATCCCTTTTTAGTTCTTTATTATTACTCATAAATTTGTTATTTCGAATCGCTAATTTTTACTCGAAGCGTGAAGGTAATTACTACAAGACAATTACGAATCCGAAACAGCGATGGAATTACAAATTTATTATAAATTGCGGTGGAAGTCGTTAGTTAATTAGTTTTCTAACGATTACAAATCGAGGCGCAACTACGGTGTGTAAGTTATCAGTATTGCGTTCAATTTTACTTTTTTTTTATTATATCGAGAATATCACATTTAAACGTGTCAACAATTTGTGTGGTTATACAAATATGATATTTGATAGAAATGTTCTCTACGCTAAGCCCTTTGTTCCCTCCTCGAATTTTGCTGCTATGTAGTGGTAAGCGACAGGTAAAAACCGTGAGTTTTTACACGCCTTTATTTGATTGGCGTGGTTGCGGGGATGGCTGCCGTTACTATGGCAACCTCACAAGCGAAGCCAAACAGAGCATGCAATCAAGCAGGAGGAGAGAATGCAAATTCCCATGTACCGCAATTTTTGCACGTTCATAAATCCTCATGGAATCTTACGTTTTGGTACTTATCCGGAGGAATACTCAGAACACAAACGTTCACGACGCGAATCATATCATCGCCGGACGAAGAGAGAGAAAAAATGAGGCAGGTCAGGAGGAGGAGGGAAAAGAGAAAAAAAAGGGAAAAATATCAATCAATTAAGGGGTCTCTAGAAGTTGATTGGGGAGAATAGTGGTGATGATATGATGGTAATGGTGGTTTCTAATTTTAGTTTAGTACCAACCTTTTTTTTTCCTTCATGAGAGCACCTGGCGTTCTTCAAGCTCAAAACTTTTAGTTCTCGGGTGGAAAATGTTATTGAGATATGATGTGGGGGGAAAATGTTTTGTTTTGTTTTTTTGTTTTTGAAGAAAAAAGAGTGACTTGAGATATGTGGGATTTTACAGCTGTTTTTTAATTTCTTTTGTAGGATTTTACAGCTGTTGTGGTAGATGCAGCGACTCTTCACTTGGCGCTTAGCGGCGCAGAGGCGGTTCCGGCGTCGCATTCAAATATTTTGGAACGCGACTCCTCAGTCCTGGAGCTCGTTAGCTTGTTTAAATTTTATTATTCTCTCCCAAAATCTCTTTTGATTCAGAAGATTTCTTGATTCAACGACACAAGGATACGTCACCGTATATGATAATGTGGTTGATTAGTTTGGTCCTCCCCATTTCACAATCCCATTGTACTCACTATTATCTTAATTTTAAAACTTGTCAAATTGCCGGTTACAAAAATATCGGCAAATTTAACTTTATTTAATCTAATTAACTCTTAACTCACTATTTGAGTAAAAGTATAATTAGCTCATATTTTTCCCGTATTCACCTTTTCTTCTTCTTTTTTTTTTAAGATTTAACTGGCGCCCACCTTTTTGAAATGGGGCTGACGTTCCAACCAAATTCGTAAACTATGCAATCGGAAGCGTGGTTCACATGCGGCTTGGGTGGGACAAAAAGAAAAAAAAAATGCAGCTCAGGTGGTTCGTTCATGGGACATTAGGTGAGCGATGAGCAACGATTGAGGAGGTAGGTGACCCTATTGCAACGGCGAGGAACGTCCTCGCCGCCGGCGTCCAATGCCTTGTGCCCTCGTTGCTCTCTCCGGTGTTTATGATGAGGAACTATGAGAATGGCAGCCTCCTATCCTCATTGGTGGCCTTGCAAACTTCCTTGTCGACGTCTATGGCACATATAGTAATGCAAGCGCTTGAGCGCTTAAAGTCCGAAGGGACAGTGAGGAACCATGAGACCCCACGAAGGGACACCGATGTTGGTTGTCACTCCACGTTCAAACTCAGACACTAGAATTAAAGGAAAGATGCTTGTATTATATATAATGAAATATAACATACATTTAAGCTTCGGAAGGCACTAGTGAATTCCTCCCAATGTACCGTAGGTATAAGAGTCTTATTACATATAAAGCTTCAACCCGTTTTTTCGAATAGCATCAACATTGGGTCTTCATCCACTTAGAAACACTGTAGGCAGAGCTCGGTGATACTTCTCACGTCCTCTTTCAACGTGCCCTTCTGGCTAATGCTAAATAATATAATTTTGACCTCTAGTTCCGACTTGTCAGGGTATGTGCAGTTGATGAACTATTGTCCGCCTCCGTCCCATGTCTCAATGGGATCCATATTTGTCACATTCTAGATTGTCGCGATGGCAACACCACTATGAATTCGCCATATCTTACAGGGATCTTGGGATATGCATTCTCCTGATTCTGAGACTTCCTTTGAAGCTTCGGAAACACCTTAGGGTATGGACGGGGCGACATCACTGTGCTTGTTCATGAAGAGGATGCATCTTCGATACTCGCCCCTTCGCAATTTGGATAAAGTAATGCCATTATGCTTGTCGACAAAGATCATGCACCTTTGATATACTCGTCCACCAGGCAACTGACCTTGCGAAAGAGTAGCCATTCCGGGTCTTCACTGATCCATGGGGATGCTCGTGAAGACGCTCTTCTTATGCAAGTGGATTGTAGTTGGTGAACTCATGGCATGAGCTCTCAACTTCATCTCCATCTCTATTCGAAAGGACGACATCGCCCGTGTGTCCTTCGAAACCTTGGACTTCGATCCTTGGAAGCCGCTTCGATTACTCGAGGCGTTGGCCGAGAGGAAAGGACACTCCTTTCTTCGGTTGGTGGCGGAATGCTTGACAACAGCATGTAGCAGGTTCGTCCCAACCCTCGATGTGTGACATTACGCCACTTGCGGGATGACACTTTGATGAGGTAGGCAAGACTGATAGCTCGTCTTCAAGTGTTTGCAAGTAATCAACGCTTTGCTCTATCTGTGAAAATCATCTTGGCGTGGCAGGCGAGACAGACAGCACGATAAGATGCTTGTGAATGATGATCCGTAGCCGAGAGAATGATATTCCTTAGCCAAAAGGGATCATAAATCTTGATGCTTAACCTTGAGCCAACTTCTCCTATTGGGTGGTTGTGCACTTCACGTTGCATGACTAGACATGCGATGCGACGTCACCAAAATACCGAGCAATGCCAGATTGTCATGATAGTGCATGACTAACAGTCACTGAAAAGTGATAGGGTCCTCCAAGTTACACAATAGTTGTGAAATGCGACCTCATGGTGTGGGTAGCACAAGACCAGCATGGCAGAGCATTTGGACACTCTTGACGCAGCGCAACACTTCAAAATTTCCGACTGTATACTTAGGATAGTTGATATACTCGAGTGAACATCGCATGACCATCCTGGTTAGGTGGGACGATCAATCTGCTATCATAGTGCATGACGGACCTTCCTAGACACGACACGAGTGTATGAGGAATTTGCTACGGGGCACGACCGAGCATGCAACGAGGAAGCTTGCCACACATTCTTCGTTGGCGTCCACGATCAAAGACCATGGTACTAGTGCGCCTGGGCATAGTGAAGTTTTTGAGCTGAAGTGCTTTTCCTACGCCAGGACACGTCGCGATGATACAAGCGAATCATCATCGTTGGGTAATCCGAGCAGAATAAATTGCTCTGATACCACTTGTCACAGGGTCATCATCGGACACTAAACCTCGTGCGGCGACTATGCGAGTAAGTACCTAGCCAAGCCTATTTTGAGTAGCAGTGAGAGATTTTTGGTCGAGACGACTATGCCGAGAGTCGCTTTATAGTCATTCGATCACGGACATGACAAGAGTGTTAGACTACTCGTCATGGGTCCGTGGGATTAGCGCGTTACAGTGCTAATGCAAGCGCTTAAAGTTCGAAGGGGCAGCCGAGGAACCACGGGACCCCACGAAGAGACATTGATGTTGGTTGTCACTCCACGTTTAAGGCCAGACACTAGAATTAAAGGAAAGATGCTTGTATTATATATAATGAAACATAACATACGTCCAGGCCTCGGAAGGCACTAGTGAACTCCTCTCAATGTACCGTAGGCATAGGAGTCTTATTACATATGGAAAATGCAAAATACGTACCTTACAGGTAACGCTACATACTTGACCATTCATAAGGATAACATTATAAGATAAATGCCCTAAGGACGGATAATTTGATATTCCGTAATATTACGCAGTGCGGGACGGTTGCATGTGTTCCATGGTTTGATGCTGAGTGATCGAGAGCTTTAAGTTGAGCGATGTGCCGCGAGGCTTTGCGGGTTGTGTCACGAGAAAATACCCCGTGACAAACGCACGTCAAATCTTATTTTCTATCATCCATATATGATTAGATTAACAAAAATAACTTTGAAATATCTTAGTCATCTCATGGGGTTAGTGTTAACTTGTTCCTCTTCTAAACAAGTCCTGGCTAGGAGTTATATAAACATAAATAATGATATATATCAAGAACAAAACAAAAAAAATTGGTGACAATTATCTGTGCATCATAAATATATATAATATTATATTTGTATAGATAATTTAAATATAAAGGGTTGGTTCTCTTTCGCCATGACAATTATATCTTTGCCCGGGATGCATTCAGCTTTCAGTTGCCAAGTCCTACTTCACTGCCTGCGACCGTCCGTACATAAAATCTTTGAGTTCCATGAAAAGTCTCATGATATTAAATGGCAGATTGACCAACCTTTGAAGGTACTTCGCCCCATTCCCATCAATGCAGGCTGCACAGAGATGTATGACTTCTTCAATGATGTTAGGGCTCTTGGATTGAGTCTGGCAGCTGGGGACAGACCAACTTAGAACTTCGCAGATTCCACAATTCAAAGTTATGCATCACTTCTATATTGCAAGATCAGTCAACGTTACAACACAAAAACCTGCATCACCATGGTATCTGGATCATCGAATCCTTTGGAATTCCACCATATGTGGACATTGAAAGGATTCTCTGATGTTATATATATATCAGAGTACATATTATGCAGACTTCCCATGCTAAAGCTGACTGATGGAGTGATGGACATGCATCTTTATACGAACCGGGAACATGATGAAAGCATCTAAAAGGAAACACACATAATGCTGGTAAACATGGCATGCCATGCATCTCCAACATTCACTGCAATAAATCTGATTCCAAATCAGAAGGGTCACAAAAAGCATGCATGGAATGCTTCTCAGTTCTCACAAATATGCATGATAGCATGATTGCATTTATATGCAAGAAACACAGTCATGAGTAAAACAGTAACAATGCTTAGATTCTGTCTGATGCGTGGCAGAGTATTTTCATAACTGCTAAAATATTTAGATTTAAAGAAGTGACCCGAATATTTATGAAAAGTACAAAATTATCAGGGAATCCCACAAACTTCTTGGTCAAATTGAAGGCAATAAATGAGAAAGTCCAACAGCTTCTCTGCTGCAATTTGGTTAGAGCTCGTTCATCCATGTTGGCGTACGAGAGTAACTCGGGTAATTTAACTACAAACAATAGCACAAGAATATAAGAAGTGTTGGAATTAATAACAGATATAAATTCTAGAGGTTGCGGAATACATTTTGCAGCGAAAATGGATCGTCGGAATTTTTTCACGAACTCTTGACGAACGCACTTACATCTCAAAATCGAACCCCTGGGAAACGGAACTCTTTGCCGCAACACCCCTTTTATAGGATAGGAAGACTTGGATAAGAAGTTAGGCAGAACGTATCACGCGCGTCCATCGCCGTGATGACGTGTCTGCGCAGACTCCTTTTCTCACGGCGCAAATATTAGATCGCGCGACCTCTGCGCGACAACACAGTCCGCGCGCCTATGCACGGTCCGTGTGCGCGAGACACGGTCCGCGCGTGCTGCCACGATCCGCGCGTGCTGCCACGTGGTCCGCGCGCGCTGCCGCGATCCGCGCGCACTAGCGCGATGCCCATGTGGACACTCTCCAACAATCTCCCACTTGTTCGTATTGGGCATTGTACTTTCGTTTATCCAAAATTTACAAATGTGTCGTGCGACTCATGAGTACAAGCACGCTTATATATAGGAGCTAGAAAGATATCAGTAAGGTTCAATCGTCCAACTATTTCTAGAGCGTATGTCATACCCGTTAGAGATTCATGACAACTCACACATAAGCCAACAAATGCTCAAATAATATAACTCATTATGTCCTAGATTTGTCTTGTAGCATAACCAAGATAATGTATGTCTTGCTCCGCGGTAACTGTCTTTCACATATACTATTTTTAAAAATAGTTGACCAATTGTATGTGAAAGCTTAATGCAGCTCATAACAGTTCTTTTTCTCGCCCTCATGTCTCTTAGTCATGAATTAGCTGCTTTTCTAGACGTGGCTCGATAGGCTACTTTGCTTTTCACCTTTGAATACACCGCTAAAGTAGTAAGCACTAATTCCTTTATTTAAGACATAGTCAAGAGCCTGAGGGCACGTGCAGATGAATCATCTATTAGAGGCTCACATCATGATGACTATCGAACTAATCAATTCATCATATCTCTCTAGTTCGACTTTGCATACTTGGTACTAAACACAAGTACTATGGTGGACTCCCACTGAAGGAGCGTATGTCCAGCTCTGTTTAATTATACACCGCACAGACTTAAGTCTAGTCGCTACCTTTTAACGCATGACCTGAGTTTCCAAATTGCTCGTTATCTAATAGCGCCAAATTTGAATCTCGTATCTGGCCCCTCTCTCTTAATAAGGCGACATTAAGTTACTAAAACTCATGTTTTAATAATCACACTATGACTCACATAGTTCATTCCGCTCGTTATCTACGTGAGCGTTAGAAATATTTGTTCGTATGAGTGAACAAATCTAGGCCTGATCGACATACTTTTCATATGCATAACAAGAATTCACAACATTGATGAAAGAAAAATAATATTTTATTCATTGAAAATTTGAGTACATTATTGTGTTTATAATCTACGCAGCCCCAAGACATTTACATGTCTTGAGAATGCCTCTTTTAGCAATGATTTGGTGAACGGATCAGCAACCATATTGTGCGTTGATATGTACTCAACTGAGATCTCCTCTTTGACTTCTTAATTTTGTACAAATTTGTATTTCGTATCGATATGCTTTCCTTTGCAATGGTATTTCTCATCTTTCACATAAGCTATGACTACTTGATTGTTATAGTGAATGATCAATTTCTTCATTGTATTATTAGAAATCGTTAGGTTTTGAAAAAATCTTTTAAGCCATAAGGCATTTTGTATTGTCACTGAACAAGTTATGAATTTTGCATCAATAGTTGACAATGCCACACAATCTTATTTCTTGCTACTCCAAGTAACATCACCATTGCTGAGCAAGAAGGTGTATCTGGAGGTGGATTTTTGTTCATCAACATCATCAGCCCAATCGACATCGGTGAATATAACAAGTCGTAGACTTCCTTCACGATAGCACAACACAAGATCTACTGTACCCTTGAAGTATCTCATGATTCTCTTCATCGTCTTCCAGTGTTGGCATCCCGGATTAATGTGATATCGACTAATTAGACCGACGACAAAACATATGTCCGACTGAGTACACATCATAGCGTACATCAGGCTGTGGACCACACTCACATAGAGAACATTAAACATTTCATTTTGTTCCTCTGGAGTTTTAGGGCACATGTCCAAGCTTAAAACCTCGCCTTTCATAATAGGAGTGTCAATAGGTTTGTAGCCATTCATACGAAATCGTTTCAAAGCCTTCTTTATGTATGATTCCTATGATAAAGTAAGGAGTCGTTTGGAATAATCGCGTTGAATTTTCACACCCAATATGTATGCTGCTTCATCCATGTCCTTCATTTCAAACATGGATGACAACCATTGCTTAATGGTAATGACATAGTCTGTATTATTTCGAGCTATTAGAATGTCGTCCACATATAACATCAGGATAGCAAAATTATCCTCAAACTTATGAACATACAAACAGTGATCTTCATCAATAATCTTAAAATCGTACGAAATGAATGACTCATGAAATTTCATATACCATTGTCTAAATGATTGTTTGAGTCCATAAATGGACCGGCGCAACTTGTAAACTTTGCGCTCTTCTCCTTTTATAACGAAGTCTTGAGGTTGCTCTATGTAAATTTTCTCATTTAGTTCTTCATTAAGAAATGTAGTTTTTACATCCATTTGATGTAATTCTAAGTCCATATGTACGATAATAGCTAATATTAAGCGAATTAAAGCAAACCTTACAATAGGTGCAAAGGTTTCTTCGTAGTCAACACCCGCTATTTGGGTGAAATCTTTTGCCACTAGGTGGGCTTTATATTTTTCAATTGATCCATCCATGCCACGTTTAATTTTGAGAACCTTTTTATTCCCAATTGCCTTACGGCCTGGCGGGAGATCAACAAAGTTCCAGACTTAATTTTTCTGCGTGGACCTTAGCTCTTTATCCATTACCTTAATCCATTCTTCTTTAGTAGGGGACGAGAAAGTTTCTTTGACAGATTTGGGCTTAAGTTCATCTTTCAAACTTACTATGTTGACCTTATGTGGTCCATGTTTATGTAACCCTTCGATTTAAAATCGTCGGCATAGAACATATTTTCTAGTAGTCCGTCGAAGAAAACTTTCAGATTGGTCAATTGGCGATTGCGAATCTCTCTCACTCGGATCAAGCTGTAGTACAAAGGAGATTAACTCCTCAACGGATTGATCCACTTGTGCCGTCAACTCGGGATCTTCTTCTTCATCTAGGAGAAGTCCCTTATCAATCTCGCCTTACTTAGGAAATTCATTCTTTATGAATGTCACATCTCTACTTTCAATTTCTGTTACCGCACCATCTTATCTGTCTCGTATGAATACATAGCCTTTGGTCACAATATCTTATAAAGATACATTTCTGCTCTCTAGGACCCAACATCCCATACTTATGTGAGTTGTTTAGAACTTAGGCTGTGCAATCTCAATCGCGCAAATAATTAAGGTTAGACTTTCGACCTGTCCAAAGTTTATAAGGTGTGGTAGAAATGGATTTCGATGGTACACGATTTCAAATATAGGCAGCCGCCAATAGCGCATCTCTTCAATACGAAATTAGAAGATTAGCTTGTGCCATCATGGATCGAACCATATCAAATAAGATATGATTCTGTCTTTTCGCAATACCATTTTGTTGCGGAGTTCTCCGTACTGTTAGTTGCCTAACAATACTCTTTTCATCAAATAACTTTTAAACAAGTCAAAGAGATATTCACGTCCACGGTCGGTTCGCAAGGCTTTAATCTTGCGATCCACTTGATTCTCAATCACGTGCATGAATCGTACAAAACAATCCAAGGTTTTGGACTTATGAGAAATCAAGTATACGACACCGTAACGTGAATAATCATCGATAAATGTGATGAAGTAAGAAAAATCGTATCTTACGTGAACATTCATCGGACCACATATGTCCGAATGAATTAATTGTAATGGGTACACGGCGCGTTTTCCTATCCCAAATGATGTTATTGTTTTCTTAATAGTTAGACATTCCTCACAAGTTGGAAGATCAACTTTTGCGAGAGATCCCAAGATGCATTCTCTAGCAAGTCTATTCATTCGATCTTGACTAATGTGTTCTAGTCTGGCATGCCAAATGTTGGCACTATCATTCACATAAATAGATGATATAAAAGAATAACTATTAGCAACAGATGTTATATTTAAAACATAGAAACCATTATTGAGAAAATCATTGTATAGAAGAATATTGTCATGACATATTGTCATTTGTTTCCTCTGGAAACTTATTACATAACCAAGTTTGTCTAATGCTGACGTAGAAAGTAAATTTCGTCTAAAAGTGGGAGCGTATAAAACATCATGAAGATAAAGAATTTGACCGTTGCGAAGTTCTAACTTGCACGATCCAATGTCTTTAACTTCAACTCTTTCGTTGTTTCCAACGTAAATCCATTTGCTCCCCGCACTTATTCGATGAAATTCCACGAAGGACTCGCGATCTCTTGCTACATGGTCAGTGGCTCCTGAATCTGTAATTCACGAAAGATGAATTTCAGCAATTAAAACACAACTTGAGACATAAGAAGAAGAATTGTGGACAGGACAAGCCTTCTTTGACTTAGTGCAATCACAAGCAAAGTGGCAACGTTTGCTACAATTGTAGCACTTTACTGTCTACCTTGCCGCCACGTTTTCCATGTTTGTGCTGGTGGCTTTGGTCTTTCTTCTGTCCAGGATTTCCGTTCTTTTTATTTGGTTATGACTTATGCGACATTTTTTTCTCTTGGATTGGGAACCGGCTCTTTGTCCTCTATTGTCAGTAACTAATGTTTTAGAGGATTGATTCGTGGCTTGAAGAGCCTCATCCTCCATTTCAATGTGCGAGTAACTTGGTCAAAAGTTTTAACACTTTCGTTATGCATCCAATTACAACGCATGTGTTCCCAACTTTTTGGAAGAGAGCGGATCAGAGCTTGCACCTATTGTTTGTCATCGAGCACTTGTCCCGCACTTTTGAGTTCACGGATTATGTTAGACATCTCTTGGATATGCTCCCTCATTGTATGATTTGGTCGCTTTCGATAAGAGTCAAACTTGACCGTGAGCATCCTTCGTTTGGTGACCGTGGTGACCACATACTTATTGCGGAGCGCCGCCCACATTTCGAATGTTGTCTTATAGACTTCGAATTCGCATAAGAGGGAATTATTCATCGTGCTCAGCAATGTAATGCGAGCAATACGATTTTTTTTTGTCCAGGCCTTCTCCAAGAAATATTATCATTCATTATTTTAACAATGCGACAAAATTAATATAAATGTTTGAATTTTGAATTAACACATAATTCAAAATTTTGTACTCTATGCATTTTGAATTAGCTTATAATTCAAAATCACTGAAATTCGTTTTCATGTGGTGCACCAAATTATTTATAATATGACCAAGACAATCAGGACTAATGCAACGGGAGCTCTTCCTCAAGGGGTGCCAATTAAATAATCGCGCACTATCCTTCGCCTTGACATCACATTAGAAAAAAATTGTACTCTCACTGTCACACATCAACCTTATTTCTAGAGACTGCGTTGATCATGCACCAGGCTAGTTCTTCGGATCCTTTCTAGACATGCATTTCGGGACACACACCACTCAACAAAAAGACATTGATTATTGTGACAATATTTGAATTTCAAGATACCTTAGTCCTACAAAAGAATTACCTATGTTTCAAGTATACTTTAATTACCTATAGTTTGTATAATTAGACCAACTAATCATTTTATTATAGGCTTGCATGAAATATGTATTTTAGCACATAGCCAAAATTTAATAATGCCATATTAATTAATTCTCACAAAAGAAATTAATTTTAATTTAATCAATTTCAAATCAATTTGAAATTCTAAGCAAATTATCATGCTTAACAAGATTGGACATACCAATTTTAATTTTAACACGGTCAAAATTTTAATCACAGAAATAAATATCATTATGACATACGTAAATGAAAATATTTATTTCATGCATGATAACACATTTTATTAGGCAATATTTGATATTGACACTGCAAGAAAAAGCTTGATTTTCGACGATTTATTTTCGACGGACAGAAATCCGTCTGAAATACCAACGGATTTTTCGGCGGATCTAATAAATCGTCAAAATTTTCGTCGGATATTTTTCGACGGTTCTAGCCGTCTAAACTTTCGACGATTCAGAATTCGTCGAAACTTTTCGTCGAAAATTTTGATGATCGTAACCGTCGATGATGTTAAAACCGGCTGATAAGTTTCCATGATGGTTTTTCGACGGTTCAGACCGTAGAAAGTTTCGACGGTTCACCTATCCGTCAAAACTTTCAGCGGTCTTAGCCGTCGAAATATTTTAATGTACATTAGTTGTTCTGACCTATTTTTTTTGCGAAAAATGAAAGATGAAAGCATGCAATCATCAGCACGAGAATATGGCATTGTAGTTTTGGAATCCTTATTCATGTTTTTTTTCAAGAAGGTACTAACTTTCTCAATTGTCTTATTGTTGTGCAGTGATGTTCGAATTGTCTTGTGAAAAACTCTTCATCGCCGACGGGAAAGGCGAGACATCTCTTCATCGTGATCAAGACTCATCTTTGCTTTGTAATGGTGTTTGGAATGTTTGGATATTATGTTTGGACAATTATGTGTTATATGTGATGGTTATATGTGTTTGGACAATTATGTGATTGCTTATGGATCCAAATATTGCTTGTGTTATATGTGTTTTCTTTGCAAATATTATGATCCAAATGGATCCAAATATTCTGTTGTATTATCTGTTCGGACATAAAAAATTTGACCGTCGGAAACAGCTGAAAATTAGTTATCGACAACGAATTTTACGATACTTATCGACGGTTCTAACCGTCCGTACAGGCTTTTCGACGGTTTGAGCCGTCGAAAATCAGTTGTGGAGTTGACGGGTCAAACCGTCGATATGTATCAACGGTTTGAACCGTCGATACTATCGACGACTAGAACCGTCGATACTCAACCTTCGACGGCCACGCCCGCCAGCTGAATCGTCGAAAATTTCGACGGTTCAGAAATAACCGTCGCAAATAGTTTGCGACGTCCCATTTTCGTACGGACGCTATCCGTCAATAGAATTATCGGAAATGACATTTTCCGACGGTTCTGGGCAAATTACAAACGGTTCGGACCGTCTGTAATATCCTATTTTCTTATAGTGTGACATGCAAATCTAATCATTTAATTTAATGCTTTAAATCAACAAATGATTTTCTTTTGATAACATTAAATTGCATGCAATATTACAGAAAAATTTCTAAGGAAACAACAAATTTTTTTAATTGTTTCGTAATTTTATAATAGAAATTTTCTATTTTCAAAATATTTTAAAAATATGGTAAAATCAGAAAAGAAAAGAAAAGAAAAAGAAAAAATTTCTTATTGGGTCTCTCAGCCAATCTAATTTGCCACTTCTCATATGTGCAACTCCTTTGTATGGAGTCTACCCAATGCTAGATGCAGAGGCGCATACACAAACTGGGCCTTCCAGCGGGCCGTGTGCTTGTTTGAAGAGTTTTTATCTTTTTTTATCTTTTTTTTTTGCTGTAACACATGCAGAAAAAAATTCGAATAAATCGTCAAAAATGTTAAAACAAATTCGGAAAAAAATATTATGGCTTAGGTTCATCCATAATATATTTGTGATGACAAACTCTACTTTATCCCTTGGTTGTGGTCATACAACTGAGGTGCGCGGATCACAAAAATAATAACGAATATTATTTTTTCGACGCAATCATGAGTTCGAGAAAAACCTAAAAAAGCTCTGACACCAATGTTAGAATTTATAACAAATATAAATTCTAGAGGTTGCGGAATACCTCTTGTAACGGAAGCGGATCGTCGGGAAAGAACCTCTCGAAAATATATTTGAGATCTATAATATGGGTTCCCTTTTATAGGATAGGAAGACTTGGATAAGAAGTTAGGCAGAACGTATCACACGCGTCCATCGCGCGTGATGATGTGTCTGTATAGACTCTTTTTCTCACGGCGCAAATATTAGATCGTCCAATCTCTGCGCGACAACACGGTCCGCGCGGTCCGTGTGCGGGAGACGCGGTCCGCGGCAGTGCGAGACGCGGTCCGTGCGCACTAGCGCGATGCCCATGTAGGCACTCTCCAACAAGAAGAAAACATAAACATCTCTCATTACACTTCTAAGAGCAAATATGAGAATAATAACATATGAAAAAAAGATAAAAGGACTTATGATATCCTCGGAAGGACTTTGGAAAACCAAAATAAGTAGATTGTAAGAATGCACAAAAGCAGATGGCCGATGGAAGTTACATGGCCAAAAGGCATGTATCCGTCGGAGATCCACGTGAAGAAATTTGAAAGTAATTAACCCAACTCAGTGGACTTATAACCCTCCCTTCCCCCACTACCTCTCACACAACATGATCTCCGTCCACCGTTAAGGACCTCAACCTCGTCTCTTCCTCCTCTAACTCGATCTTGGTTCGCTCCCAAACATTCCAATCTCTCGCCGGCAACTAAGGAAACTTCAGGAGTTTATCACTGAGGAGATCGATCATCGTCCATAGGAGCTTCGCAGGTGCCTCATGAGCAGGTTTTCTGGGCGACAAGGACCTGATGGCCTGCGCTCCAACATTGATGGTCATGCTTATGATTGAGATATGCCAAATCAATATAAGCATAATATTGAGATATGAACTCTGTAAAGGGCAAGTGGGCTTTTACGCGAAGCCCATATTTTCGACCCGTTTAACTCCTTAATTTTTTTTCCTTTTAATCTTATCTTTCCAATCCAATGGTCATCAGTTCCAACTGCGCACGCGACTAAATAATTAATTAATGGATATAATAAAAAAAAAATCATTCAAACCACAAACTATATGAAACTGTCAGACAAAATATTATAAAAGTAATCTCTTTTTGCTGCCAAATGCCCGGATGACCTATATATGTTCATGATTAACATGCATATATTGTTGGTAAAAAAAAAGGCACATGAGAGAAAGTTTAATCGAACAAATTGAACCACACAACACAGAGAATCTAATGATCCCCAGACTCCATGCGTAAACAGTACATATCGCATGCATGCATGTGATCAGTCGAGCTTGCTTCCGGCCACATCCACCACGAATCTGTACCTGACGTCGTTCTTCTCCAGCCTCTTGAACGCCTCGTTCACGTAGTCCATCTTCACCACCTCAACCGTGGTGCTCAGCCCCTTCGCCTCGCAGAACTCCAACATCTCCTGCGTCTCCTGCATGCTCCCTATGAAGCTCCCCGTGATCGTCTTCCTCCCTGCGGTATCATTCATCGTTCTTTATATATAATTAACAGCCACGAATCAGAACAAAAGAAAGCAGACTGGATGCCGTGCACTGACCTAGCATGACGACGGGAGTCATGAACTGCAGAGGCTGGTTGATGACGCCCAGGAGGATGAGCTTGGCGTCCATCTTGAGCAAGGACAGGTAGGGCTCCAGGGGGTGGAACGCGGGCACCGTGTCGATGATGTAGTCGAGGACGCCGGCGCCGGCGCCCATCTGGGCCTCGTCGGAGCTTACCAGGTACGCGTCGGCGCCGAGGTGGTCCACGGCCTCCGCGCGCTTCCTGTCGGAGGAGCTGATCACGGTGACGTGGTGCCCCATGGCCTTGGCTATCTTGACGCCCATGTGGCCGACGCCGCCGAGGCCCAGGATGCCTCCCCGGAGCCCAGGGCGCATGAGACCGAAGTGCTTCAGAGGGCTGTAGATCGTGACGCCGGCGCAAAGGAGCGGCGCCGCCTGCTCCAGCGCCAGACCTGACGGGATCTTCACGACGAACCTGTTCACGCGATCGTTCGTCATACACACGAATTATAACTTATAATGAATTGGTTTGTTAATAATGCCTTGAATCTGAACCCAATTGATCCCCTTGCATAGTCATGCGCTTCAGCTGAATTCCCCTACCTATGGGGTGTCAAGGGGGGATCCAGGGGGATCCCCCTGCGGGGGTTGCAAGGGGGCGGAGCCCCCTGAGCAAAATTTTTAGGAGTATTCTGTTTGTGATTCGGATTTGATTTATTTTCTTATCACGAGATAGGTGTCAAAGGAAAAAGGAAGAAGGAAGGAGTATTCTGTTGCAAGGAAAAAGGCTCGAAGGGCAAAGAAAAGGAGATCGACCTCGCAACTTTGGCGGCACAGGAGGAGAAGGCGCACTCGATGATTCTGTTGTATCTGGCGGATGAAGTGATAATCGAGGTCGCAGATGAAGAAAAAGCGGCCGATCTGTGGTTGAGACTTGAAAGTCTATATATGACGAAGTCTCTCACCAACAAGTTGCTGTTGAAGCAACGTCTGTTCTCTCTCCGCATGTAGGAAGGTACCCCTCTGAAGGAACATTTTGATCAGTTAAATTCTTTGTTGATGGAACTCAGAAATATCGATGTTAAGATCGAGGACGAAGATGCTGCCCTAATTCTGTTAGTTTCGCTTCCTTCATCATATGAAAATTTTGTTCAGTCTATAATTATCGGGAAGGAAACTATAAGTCTGAAAGAAGTAAGATCGAGTCTCCATACTCGTGAACTTCGGCATAGGACATCTGGAAATTCTGCAGAGACTCAGGCCATGGGTTTGATATCGACCGCAGAGAAGGGACAGTCCTCGAATTCAAAGAAATCCAAGTCGAAGAAGAAGAAAATCACTGCGAAAGACATCTGTAATTACTGTAAGGAACCAGGTCATTGGAAGAAGGATTGTCCGAAGAAGAAAAAGGCCTTCGTCGCTGCGGTGTCATAGGAAATTGAGAATTCCGAAGATGATTCTGTTCTGGCTGCTTCTGATCAAGGATGTCTGGCAGATAGTTGAATTTTGAATTCGGGGTGTTCCTATCATATGACTCCGAATAAAGAGTGGTTCTCAACTTATCAGAAGATTGATGGTGGAAACGTCATCATGGACAATGATGCAGCCTGTCATATAGTTGGGATCGATTTTGTGCAGATCAGGACTCATGACAATCTTGTGAGGACGCTGACAGATGTCCGCCATGTTCCGCAACTGAAGAAGAATTTGATATCACTTGGAGTCCTCGACTCTAAAGGATGTCTGATCAATGCTGTTGGAGGCATTCTCACGGTCATGAAGGGTGATGCTACGGTTCTGAAGGGAGTCAGACAGAAGTCCTTGTATGTATTACAAGGTAAGACAGTCTCTGGCGTTGCTGCAGTGGCTAGTTCATCCGAATCAGATAGATCCAGGCTGTGGCACATGCGGCTTGGGCATATAAGTCAAAACGGGATGAATATCCTCAGCAAACGAGGTCTTCTAGGAGAGAAGAAGATATCTGAAATTAACTTCTGCAAGCACTGCGTATTCGAATACCCAAGATAGGAGAACTCTTGTGTTTCATCATGAATACCCAAGTCATCCTCGAGTAGTCATCAATCACAGATAGGAAGTACCTCGCACCTCCTAATGATGGAACACGAGAGGGACCCCAACAATCAGCAGTGGAAGGTTCTGGTGGAAAATCAGACGTCGAAGAAAGTGAAGCGTCTTCGTACTGACAATGATTTGAAATTCTATTCTGCTGAATTCGACTAGTTCTGCAAAGATGAAGGCATTGCCAGGCATCGCACAGTCAGAGATACTCCACAGCAGAATGAAATTGCAGAACGAATGAACAGGACACTTCTGGAGAGGGCAAGGTGCATGCTCTCTAACGCCGGCCTGAGTATAATATTCTGGCTGAAGCTGTTAACACAGCTTGCTACTTGGTGAATCAAAGTCCGGTGACTGCGATTGATCTCAAGACTCCAACTGAGGTATGGTCAGGAAATCTTGCTGATTATACTTGTATGAAAATTTTTGATTGTCCAGCATACTATCACGTCAGTGAAGGAGTGTTCATGGGATATGATGCAGGAGTGAAGGGCTACAGAATCTGGTCTCCTTCAGAACACAAAGTCATCCACAGCAGAAACGTGACATTTGATGAAGCATCAATGCTTCAGTTGAAGGTGGAGGCTGAAGAGAGTGTCAGTAAACAGGTGGATGTTGAAATCACCCCAACTGAGGATGATGCTGAAGGATCACATCAAGAAGCAGAACCAGAAGGTGAAAAATCTAATGCGCAACCTGAAGATGAGTCAATTGCTGCTAGACGTCATCACAGAGAAGTGGGTCCTCCTAAGCGATATGATTTTGAGGACATGGTTGCTTATGCACTACAGGTAGCTGAAGAGGTGGAGTCCCTGGAGCCGTCCTCTTATAGGGATGCCATCACATATACCGAATCTGGACAGTGGATCGCTGCTATGGGTGAGGAGATGAAATCTCTTCATAAGAATCAGACGTGGGAGCTGGTCAAGTTGCCTAAAGGCAGGAAGGTTGTTGGCTGTAAATGGATCTTCAAGAAGAAAGCAAGAATTCCAAGAGTTGAAAGCACGAGATACAAAGTACGACTCGTTGCTAAATGTTATAGTCAGAAAGAAGGTGTGGACTACAATGAGATATTCTCACATGTTGTCAGACATACTTCTATCATGGTGCTACTTGCTCTTGTAGCGCATCAGAATCTAGAGCTCATGCAACTAGATGTGAAGACTGCTTTCCTCCATGGAGAACTTGAAGAAGATATTCTTATGAGTCAACCAGAGAGATTCTCCATTCCAGGAAAGAAGAATCAAGTTTGTAGTTTGAAGAAATCTCTGTGTGGCTTGAAGCAGTCTCCCAGACAATAGTACAAGAGGTTCGACAACTTCATGATCAGTAAGGGATTCAGTTGAAGTCACTATGATTGCTGTGTATACCATAAGAAGGTGAAGGACGGCTCCACCATCTATCTGCTCTTGTATGTCGACGATATGCTTATTGCTGCAAGAGACATGATAGACATTCAGAATCTGAAGAAGCTCCTCA
The DNA here is from genome assembly GCA_030549335.1 of Pontederia crassipes. Taxonomy (NCBI): domain Eukaryota; kingdom Viridiplantae; phylum Streptophyta; class Magnoliopsida; order Commelinales; family Pontederiaceae; genus Pontederia; species Pontederia crassipes. Next base: position 72,496,810 of record CM060188.1, on the reverse strand, counting down.
GTGCAAAATTTGACATGAAGGATCTTGGTGCAGCACAAAAAATTCTGGGGATGGAAATTCTAAGGGATCGCGCACAGGGTAAACTTTTCTTATCTCAGAAAAGTTATATTGAGAAGATTTTATCCAGATTTGGAATGTCAAGAGCGAAACTTTTGAATACTCCATCAGCTGCAAATGTTCATCTTTCTATTGCCTTCACACCAAAGTCAGAAGAGAAAAGGAGTACATGTCTCGGGTTTCATATGCTAGTGCAGTTGAAAGTCTGATGTATGCCGTGGTTTGCACAAGACCAGACATTGCTCATGTAGTCAGTATTGTCAGCATGTTCACGAGCGATCCAGGAAAGGAGCACTGGCAAGCAGTGAAGCGAATTTTTTGATAAGAGAGGAACATCTGATATTGGCCTCATCTACAGAAGTGATAAAGAGTGTTTGGTTGCAGAGTACTCAGATTCAGATTATGCTGGAGATGTTGATGGAAGACGATCTATGACAGGCTATGTCTTCACTTTGGGCAGTTCAGTTATTAGTTGGAAGGCTACACTTCAGCCATCAGTGACATTATCCACCACAGAGGCTGAATACATGGCACTGACAGAAGCTGCTATGGAAGACATCTGGTTAAAAGGCTTAGTTGGAGATCTCGGATTACATCAGGAGCATGCTATAGTGCACTGTGACAGTCTGAGTGCAATATGTTTAGCCAATGATCAAGTACATCATGAAAGAACCAAACACATTGATGTCAGATATCACTTCATCCGCACTGAGAAGATGATCAAGGTGAAGAAGATTGACACTGAAGATAATCCAACTAATATATTCATCAAATTTGTTTATCATGGTAAATTCCAGCACTGCTTGAACTTGCTTAACATCAATACTTGGTAATAGTCCCGAGGTGGGGCTGGAGGCGGCGTGGCATGGTTTTGTGTTCTCTGAAGATGATTCAAGTCAAGATGGAGATTTGTTAATAATGCCTTGAATCTGAACCCAATTGATCCTCCTACATAGTCAGACGCTTCAGCAAAATTCCCCTACGGAGGTCTCGCTGCCCGGTCAGCGAGCCTGTGAAGGGTCAAGGGGGATCCCCCTGCGGGGTTGCAAGGGGGCGGAGCTCCCTGAGCAAAATTTTTAGGGGTATTCTGTTTGTGATTCGAATTTGATTTATTTCCTTATCACGAGATAGATGTCTTATTTTCAGAGGATTTATTTAGAGTCCCAGTCCGTATGGAATTCCTATCATCTGTTAAAGTGAGTGCCTATATAAACTTCCTAGGAATCTAGACAGAGACCCATCCTTATAATCATCATTATTTCATAACAAAGAGTCGCCGTTATTTTTTCTCTTCGCGTTCTTCTGTATTTCGTGCGATCCCTCTCTCCCCCTTTTCGTAACAGTTCAAGAACCTCCGAATTCCACAATGTGCAAGTGCAATTAAGTATTATTACTTTGTTTTCTTTTTCGATATTGGATTACTAGAATCGACTTGTAATGGTCGAGCAAGTGCAAGAATAAAGGCCAAAGGCATCGACCACTTGTCACTTTGTCATCCTTTTCTGGATCTTACTTTTTGGTGACCGCCGGTCCTCATCTTTTTCTCACAAAAATGACATACAGACTTACAGGTCTCCACTAATCCAGAGATCTGGAGAACGCGATTCTGTACACGTACATGTTGTGTTTTTTTTTTAAAATGTGTTTAAGTGAATATAAAATATATATAAAAGGACACTGTTCAAAATTAAGTTTACCAGCTGTAAGAATAAAACCTCCAACTTTCTATAAATCTGCTCTTCTCATATATACATGCATATTGATTGTGAGAATACTATTTGTAACTAATCGAACAATTTTCATTAATCATGCAATTTAATATATTCAACAATAAAAAAATATTACGATTAGTTATATAGAATCAATATATCGCTGTTATTTCCTTAATAATTAGGTTAATAGAGGAAGAAAGCATTTATTTAATTTAATGATATGGTAGAGTAAAGAAAGGAAGAAATTAACATATTAGATCAAGTTAATGGGCTGGTTGCAGAAAATAAATCTTCGCAGATCTGATTAATTTTTAAATTAACATTTAGTATTAATTTAATGGCGCTTACTTCTGATCGACCACCATTGCGGAAGCGAAGCCGCCTTGCGTGGGCTTCCCGTCGGTGTAGACGTCGTTGTAGGACCAAATCTTCTTGTCGCAGTACTGCTCCACGTCCGCCTTGCACGGCGCGCACTCCCGGCAGCACCCCACGATCACGCCGGCGCCGACCTTGTCCCCGGCACGGAACTTGCTCACGCCGGCTCCCACCTCCACCACCTCCCCCACCACTTCATGCCTATCAACAGTGTATATATATATATATCATACGCATGCATGCAAGCGACGATCGGTGAAGAAGAAAAGATCGAACAACGACGAATGGGGGATATTGATTTCCATGAACAGATCTGTACGATGTTTGATGCATACCCGGGAACCATGGGGTAGTTGGACATGCCGAGGTCGTTCTTGGTCTGGTGGAGGTCGGTGTGGCAGATGCCGCAGTAGAGCACCTTCAGCAGCACGTCCTCCGGCCCCGTCGCCCTGCACGCACCGATTCGACGCATGCATCCATTCGCCTTGGCGTCAGAGATCGATCGAAGAAAGAATACGTACATATGTACTGCCTAGTAGAAACTAATCGATCTGCAAATTGATGAGAATGGCATTATCTACAGCGTTACATCTCATGGCATACCTCAATGTGTAGGAGTAGGGAGACAGCACTCCGGTTGCATCTCTTGCGGCCCATCCGGTGATGGTTCTCTCCGTAGCAAGGCTCCCCATGACCCCGATAGGACTTTGTGTCTTTGAACGCAAGGATCAAGGATGAGAGAGAGAGAGAGATGGTTCTTTTCGAAAGGCAGATTTATGTGCATATATAGTGGGAGAAAATGGAGTGGGACGAGGGAGGCGTGAGAAGTGGTGCAAGGGGATAAAGTTGGACGTCTCCACGGACAGCGTGCAGTGGGTGGAGCGGGGTAGGTGAAGACCCAGGAGGGCCTCATGATGCCAGAGATAAATATTTATAATACTAATATTTTAAATATTATAATAAGGTTATTATAAATATAAACAAGATAAATAATGGAAATATTAATTCTCAAATAAATCAAACCTGGCTTAATCAACCTTTTAGTTTAATTTCTGTATATTAATAATAAAAGTTTATTCCATCATTAGTTATTGCATATATTAGTGTGACCTTGTGTGATACAAATTAATCGAATAAAAATAAGTTTTTAAATTAAAGATATTGATATCATTTATAGGACTATAAATGAATCATTTAAAACAAAATAAATGAATAATTTATGGTTACAATTATGAGTCGTCAATGTGCTTACTATAATATTTTCTTCTGCCAATTATGTACTAATGGCGCCCATCCCACCAACTTTTGGCCGGTTAATTAGTACAATATTCGAAATATTTTTTTTTAAAAAAATAAGACAAACTTTTGGTCCATCAAAACTAAACTATACTACTCTAATATTAGAGAAAAAATATCATAAAAGTAAAAAATAGTAGAAAGATACCTCACGTTGACCTAAACAAAGACTTCTATTCACATCAATTTGATTTGACAAATTAAAAGATCGAATATTATTCAAATAATATATAATAATTATGCTTGAGATATATTTATTAAGTTTATCCACCACAAGTAAGAATCAATATCATAATTATGTACAAGTACAAAATGGAATTACTAAAATGTGATAGGTGAAATGTGTGGGGTCCACTTTATTTCCCTTTTTATTTCTTTATTTCTTTATTCTCTCGATAAAAAAATGGACCCCTTTATTTCCTTCACATTGTTTTGATATTGTTGTCCAACTGTCTGTGAACAATTTTTAAATTTCGCTTTTCATTATGTCCTCTTATGTTTATTATTTTTATGTACATTTTAGTTCACACGTGCTCAATAGCGCATGTTGACGATGAAATCTTATGTTTTTTGCCACCATTACATTACATTATATTATATTATATTATATTATATATATATATATATATATGCGTGTTTCCTAGGTTAAAATATTACTGCTACAAGAGTATAATACGATTTTTATAAAGTTTCTTGTGAAGAATGAATACGTGTAATTGAACTGTGAACTGAACATCAGTCCACTCTGATTAGTAGATAAAAATTATTTTTACAAAAAATAAGATTGAACCGAGTCAATCCGGTCAAAATTAGGTTGAATTGAAAAATTAATTTAATATAATTTTTTTCAAAAATAATAAAAGAGAGGTGAATAAATGAAAATTAAGGAAACATTATGATAAATGAATGGAAGTAAATAATAAGAAAAAAATTTGAATTTAAAATGAAATTGGAAAGACAATAATAAAGATAAATTTGAATAAAAGAAAAATTATCATGAAAATAAATAAAAAGATGACAAAATTTAAATTATTATAAATAATATATATTACAATATTAAAATAGAAACCTAACAATATAGTAAATTTTATAGGATGAACTTATACAAGAAATCAAATAATATGGAAAGAAAAATAAAATGAGGGCAAGATAATAGTAATGGAAATCTCAAAAAGGAAATTATTCATAAAATTATTAAATAATTAATTATAAAATTAATTTCTTATGAACAATATATATTCTTAAAATGAAAAAATAATTTATTAATATTTGATTAATTTTAAATGATGATTAATATACTTTTACTTCATTATCTTTTTACCTTTATACTTTTATTTGTAATATATTGTTTTAAAGTAATAAAATAATAATATTTTACGAAAAATCTAGTTTAACTCGGTCGAATCATGTTGAACTGATCGAATCATGACCCAGTTGCCCGATCGGTTCGATGACCGATTCGGTTTTAAAAACATTGTGCAAAATAAATAAGTCTACGGATCTCATAATTAAATATTATAATAGACTCATTTTAATTAAACTAATTTTAACCATATTTTCTTGATTACTAGTTATTTTATTTTTAATTAAGTTTAATACTATCCGATTATCAAAATAAGTGCTATTAATTGCTAGTGAACCAATTATTAACCAATCAATTATTTCATTAATGGGTAAAAATCAATAAACAATAACCTACTTATTATTTTAAACATATATGCGTGTGTATGTTATAAAATTATTTCAAAATCACATAATATAGAATAATTAGCAAAATTAGATAGTCTAGAGCTTATGATGTATTTTTTTGTCGGTGTAGTTTGTTGCTGACTCTTCATGACATTTTGGATTCTGATTTTTTGGTTATTAATAAATATTTCTGCTTCTTAAAAAAACGTTTTTTTGTTGCGTGCATCAGGAGTTTAAAAGATAGTTTATATATTGGAGAATTAGAAAATAATATATTGTGACAATATTTAAAAGAAGTTAACGAGGAGCACATCGCTTTACACCTCGATGTAAAGTACTTATTTTATATTATTTAATTAATTTAATAATTATAATTTATTATCTACTTCTTAAATGAAATAGTATATATATTTGAGTAATTTAATAATAAAAATATATTATCTAAGATTAAATAAATTATAATAGTTGAATTAGTCATATTTGTTAATATGACTTGATTATAATCATCGGATAATTTGATAATTTTAATTTTAATCATATTTACTATTTAACATATATTTGAAATTAATATATAACTATTTTATAAATTTAATAAGTAAAATTAATGCTCTACTAAAAAAATGGAGGGGATGCCAACTAAGATGAAGCCATGGGATTTACGCCAATTTTAATATAATTTTAAGTTAGAACAAATCTAATTCAAGAGCTTTTATTATTCGCCAATCTTTTTATCATTGATGTGGAATTTAATTTGCACAGTGTTTGCCACTTGGTGTGCCTTGAGTTGCGTGGAAAGGTACCGACCCCAATTGACACGGATGGGTACAAGTTAACAACAAGTTTGGTTAGTACATCTAATTAGAAGAATTGTATTAGAAGTTATTGATATAATATATATCATGTTATCAGGACCTAATAAGTTATTAATTTTGTTAATAATATTTTAAATTTTATTTCAATTGAAAATTCATTTGATCCCCAACACATTTTGAAGTAAAAGAAATCCTAGTAGGATCGTACTATGGGATATCACTGTTTGGTCAACAAGCTCGTGGAGAATTAAGGGGGAGAATGAAAGTTTGCATCGCAAAACATGGTGACGCTAAGTCGATGTCAATAGTATTTTTATAACAATGCGATGGTGCCAAAGAATATTATATTATAATATTAAATATTATAATAGAACTCATTTTAATTAAACTAATTTTAACCATGTTTTCTTGATTACTAGTAGTTTTATTTTTAATTAAGTTTATACTATCCGATATCAAAATAAGTACTATTAATTGCCAGTGAACCAAATATTAACCAATTGATTGTTTCATTAATGGGTAAAAATCAATAAACAATAACCTATTTATTATTTAAACATATATGCATGTGCATGTTATAAAATTATTTCAAAATCCAATAATATAGAATAATTAGCAAAATTTGATTGGTCTAGAGCTTATGATGCATCTTTGTCGGTGTAGTTTGCTGCTGACTCTTGACATTTTGTACTCTGATTTTTTTGGACGTTTCTTTTATTAATAAATATTTCTGCCTTCGTAAAGAAACGTTTTTTGGGTTGCGTGCATTAGGGAGTTTGGAAGATAGTTTATACATTAGACAATTAATATATCGTGAATATTTAAAAATATTAATATTTTTATATTTATTCATTTAACTTGTCCTCTTCCACGAAAATGATACAGTGAATATTATATTAATTTAGTATCTATTTATCGATGATAGATACTATATTAATAAATTTTATCATAAATTATTTTTATTTCTTTTTTTTCTTTAACACTTTCATTTAATAATTTTTCATTTTAATGTTAACCAATTTTGAATACTTACCTTTTTTATTTTAATTCCTATTTAATTTTATACCTATCATATTTTCTCTTCTTTTTACCTTTCTTATATTTCTTTCCTTTTTTTTAACTTTCCTATTTTTATCATTTTTTTATTTTTTTAAATTTGAATTGAACATGTTCAATCGATTTTCCCGATTCAATATAAAAAATCAAATCGAACCAAATTATCGATTGATTTACGATTGAAAAGACCAGTTCATGATTAAACCAAGTCCGGTCTGACTTTGAGAACATTGTTCATTAGAGAGTTACTTTAAACGTTGATGAGTTATTGACCTCGACTGATATATAACAACATAAAAATGAAAATAAAAAAAGGAAAAAAAAGGAAAAGGAAAAGTGGAGGAGATGTCAACTAAGACGAAGCCATGGTATTCGAGTAACCAATTTTAATCTAATTTTAAGTTAGAACAATTCTTAAAATAATTCAAGAGCTTTTATTGTTGGCCAATCTATTATCATTGATGTGGAATTTGATTTGAACAGTGTTTGCCACTTGGTTTGCCTTGGGTGGTAAGGTATCCGACCCAATTGACACGGATCGGTGCAACTAATTAGAAGAGTTGTATTAGCCGGCAAATATTAGAAGTCCCCATGAGTTTGGTTACATTTTCAAGACATAAGAAATCATACATTTCAGTACATAAACACATGAACTTCTATTGACTTTCTCAAGTTTTTTTCCTTATCCCCTAAGCACATAAACACATAAATATAATCACTTAAAATATGATAAATGTTGTTATGTACAAGGATGAGTTCAGTTAGAATATATACAAATATAATATTCGAATTACCTTAAAGCAGGACCAAAAGATGCAGGAGATAGAAGATTGTGAATGGTCGGTTCTCGCTACAAGAAAAAAGACACTTTCCGACGAAAAATTTTTCAAGATCGGAAATTCTTCGTAATTTACGGCAAATTTTTCGATGAATTATTTTTCGTAGGAATTTTTTACGGTTCAAGCCGTAGGTAACTTTTTCCATAGCTCGAGTTGTGAGAAATGTTTTTCACGGCTTGAACTGTGATAAAGTTTTTCCACGGTCTTTTTTCACAGCTCGGGCCATGAGAAAATATTTCTTGCGGCCTAAACCATCGGAAAGTAAAAAATTCCACCAAACTCTCCCGTCTATTTTTTTCTTTTCCGACTTCTCCCTCTCTTTTTATTCACCTCCTCCCTCTCTCCTCTCTGCTCCCTCTCCCTCACCAGCGCGCTCCTTCCAGGCGATCGGCATGATGACCTCTGTCGACGGCCGGTCCTTTCTCTCACAGCGACACGTGCGACCTCTCTTCTTCCCTGTCTCTCTCACAGCGATGCGTGCAGCCTCTCTCCTTCCCTCTCTCTCTCATAGGCAGATTTGGCCGTGCGGACCAGTTTTGGTCGTGTGCGACCAAATGTTTTTATTTTAAAAAATGAACTTGCGACGGTCAGAGTCATGAAAAATTCTTACGACTCCGGCCATGGGAAAATGTTCCCACGGTTCCAACCGTTAGAAGTTCCCACGGCTCCAACCGTGAGAAGTTCCCACGGCTTGGTCCGTGAGTAGTTCCCATGGCTCGGACTGTGGAAATCTTTCCCCCAGCCCAAGCCGTGGGAAGCTCCCACGACTGGAGTTCCCACAGCCTGAGCCATAGAAATGTTGTCACGGCTCCGGCCGTGAAAATATTTTTCCCACGGCCAGAGCCATGGGAAATTCCGACGGCTATAATAGAGCCGTCAGAAAATATTTGCGATGAGCACTTTTATGACGAATCATTTCCATCGGTTCATTGCAAAGTGTATTTTTCGACAAATTGTTCTCATTTTGCAACGGCTCGGACGGTCGGAAATACACATTTTTCTTGTAGTGTCTACTGCCTCCTTGCCCAACCAATATTTTTGCAAGTTCCCATAATTACTACCATGAATCCCTGTAACTTTTCTTTATTGAAAGTATAATGTGTAAACTAAACAAAAGGAAAAAAAGATAACCCTTTTAAAAATGTCAAAGAGACATATAATCAACGTTCAATAATAGGGAAAGAGCATAAAGCTTACTGCTACTTAGGTCTAGAAAGGGGTTGAAGAATCAAGAGCGATAAAGTTGATAACTCTGCTCAAAGAAGTGGAAGAAAATGCCAAACATAATCAATTACCAGAAAGCAGCAAAGTCCATAAAGAAGATAATAACACCATTTTGGACATGACAAGCACAAGTCGAGCACAACCAAGCACAACTCAAGCGGGAATACAAAGAAGGGGGGAGGCAGAAGAGGGAATTTGGAGGGTGGAATTTGGCCCTTCCCATAACCCTAGGGCCAAATTCCACCCTCCTATTTATATGGGGGCACCTTAGGATTCTAATCTAATGGATGAAAAAATAGTGTTCATTTGTCGTTGGAATTGAGTAAAATGCACCATCCATCAAGGTATATATGATTTTTGGGGGACATGTATTAGCTGTATAAATGGAGTCAATACGGTATATATACGTAGAGATTAAGGAGAAAAAACTCGCTTTCTGGATTTAATTTCATGCGTACATTTAAAAAAAAGCCACAACACACAGTATTTTTTTTTTGTGCAGCTTATTGGTGAGCTATGAGCAATTAACATGAAAACGCATGCAATCCATTCGCCATATTAATTATATATATGCAGAGAGAAAGATAGAAGTTTGGTCGATAAATTAAGTTGATCAAACCATTAAAGTCGATGAAACCATGATGACCAATTTTCGGATTCGTGTCAAAACGTTATTTAAATTAAGATGAAATGAAACCATGATGATCAATTCTTGAGCTCTATCTAGAATTTTTCATGTTGTCACAAGTCGACAAGATGATCAAACTTTGGCCAATCGGACTTAAAGCCATTTAGGACCATCGTCCCCAACATCCAATCGTTAATGATTAATTGTTGTCACAAATTCCATACCAAAGAAATGATGCATGGAAGAACACACAAAGAATTTAAGATGACGATAGAATATTATTAAATAAGAAATAAAAAATAGCTTAGAAAAAAAAGAGAATTTAAAGATGGCGATAGAATATTATTAAATGGAAAACATAACTTGGATTTGATAAATTATTGTGGCCCTTGATCTAATAATATTAAACCGAAGGCTTAAATTGACCACCAAATTGAGATGCCCTATCATTTCAAAACACGGTTGGGAGGTGGCTTCTGAGGAGTGTGCCGCATATGCATATAGCCTATGTAGTTTGAAGGTACCGTGTTCTCTTTAGAAAAGAAGAAGAAGAATATATTCTTAAAAATGAAATTTGATTGGTGTGTTACCTCAAGGAAATAATAATATTGTTGGGGACAAAAGTTTTTTAAATATGCCCCCTTAATTATTGAAAATACCATATACTACTTACGAAATCTTACTAATTTTTCTGGCTTATGCCCCCTAATTATTGAAAAAATCTTGCTTTAAATATGCTGGAACACTAAATTTTCATGAAAAAAAAGGTGCAACAATCTAAAGAAGGTGCTTGACAATTCTGCTACATCTTAAGTCATTTACTTTGCAGTACATTTGCAATGAATATATTGAGCTAGGTGTTTTCTTGATCAATTCATACAGAACACACTGGGGCCACTATAAGACCTAAAAGAAAGAAAATATATTGAGCTAGATATTTAGCTGTGGTGTTCTTGATCAGATAGGGAGTGAAGAGGGAAAGGGAAGATAAATTATAACATATAATTTATTAATGATATTTTTATAACATGAAATTATTAATCATATTAGAAAATAAATTATAGGGAAGATAAATTATTAGTGATATTAAGAAGTAATTTTACAACATTTAATTTATTTACATAATTATATTCATTATGAAGATTAATAGCGTTCAAAAGTTTTTAAGATTCTAAAAATAACAAACACAATTTTTTTATGATTTAAATTATTATATTTTGTTATCATCAATAGTTGTCTAAATTATAATATAAAAAATAAAATATATACATAAAATCATTTGAAATACGCGTGATACAAAAAGTGCACAAGATAATCATTTTTCTCTTGATTTAATTATTCAGATAGTGCAATTTTGTATTTATATTTTGGATTATGAGCCCAACGCTTCGCTAAGCTCTTTTGAACTATGTAGTTAACCTTTTGGTATGCACGTTAGCCTATTATGAATTTATATTTTACTATATCATTTAAAGTACTATTTTCAAACTAGTAACTTCAAACTTCAGGGACCTAATTCTTTGTAAAAGACCAATAATCTACTAGGTAAAATTATTTTTTTAATCATGCAAAATTTAAATTTGAAATTGATAAAATGCTATAGGTTAAATGTGTGGGAGACCCTCTTTTTTCCCCTCCCCGTCGTTTTGATTTTAATGTCAAGCTATCCATTATAATGTCATTTTAATTTTCACTGCAAAATAATGGAGAATTTCCGATGGAATATTTCCAATAGTCACAAATTCTTCAAAATTTAAGAAGAATTTTTTGACGGATGACAATACCTTCCCAAACCGTGACGGAAAAAATGCCCACACAAGGACATGAATTGCAAATAGTTTCGACGGTCGAAACTTCTGACAAATTGATGCTCCATCGAAACTTCCGACATTGATCCATCGAAAGTGCTGACAGTTCCGACCATGGTGATTTAACTTTATTATATATTATATTATATTATTACAATAACATTAGTGTTATTCTTTTATTATTAAAGTTTTTGACAGTCGAGGCGATAGAAAGTTTCAACAAATACTCAATTCATCAGAAATTCTGACGATTAAGATCGTCAGAATTCAAGTTTCTATTATAATACTAGTTACGTTAATATTATTATTTTATTATTAAAGTTTTCGATGACCGGAGCCATGGGAAGTTCATTTGGATCAGGCGAACTTTGAATTTCGAGGCTGATCTACTCTTGAGACATGCTTGCGATCTTCTCCTTCGGGAAGTTCGTCACGGCTGGCATTTTTCTTTCTGTTTATTGTTCTCCATTTTTTTCCTCGAATGATATGGTATGGTTATCACCTTCTCATTTCTTTTGTTCGTGCATTTCCTTCCATTATAACTTCCTTCCATTTCTCTCTCTTTAGTTTTTATTTCCTAATCATTCTATTCTCCTCCTATTTTCAAGTTCTTTCTTTAAAAAACTTTTATCATTGACTTCTGGCCACCATTGCATTTGAGGGCTAAGTCCATATACTCAATAATTTGTCCTTTGTATATATATATATATATTCATGGTAACAAAATGAGGCTAAAAATTATTAAAATATTTTCGAAATTTAGTTTGAATGTTAATGAAACCATATCCTTCAGATCTTTAGGAGAGTTAAGAGTAACAGTGGAGTTTTGAAAATAGTATCTTTTTAAATAAGAGTTTACATATTAGAGAATACATCACCATATGGCCAATAGTTGATCTGATATTTTAGATTTTAAATATTTTATTTAAATATACTTATCTAAAAAAACCATCAATCATCAATTTCAGATTTTCGAAAAGTTCCCAAGCAATCACATAATCATACAAAAAGAGCAGTTATTTTTAAAATACAGTCAAACATCGAAAGGACATGTTAGACCACACTTTTTTTCTTCTAAACTAGTTAAAATGAAACTTTAATATATTGTTTCATAACACTTGCTAATTTCATTCTTATTGAATTTTCAAACATTATCAAACACTCTTAATAGATTGCATGAGACAAGATACGACTTGTCTATAAGCAACATGGATATTACAGCTATACGTATACAAGCCATTCACCACAACATATAGAACAACGGAAGTTTCATCGGCCTAGTGGCTAATTTTCCGGCTGGATCTAGAATCTTCTATGGTGTTAAAGTCGATGAAACCGTGATGTCCGATTCCCGGACTCGGTCCAGAATCTTTCATGACGCTGAACTCCACAAAACCATGATGGCCAATGCCTGGACTCGGTCCGGAATCTTTCATATTGTTGAAATCGATAACACCACTAGCTCTAGAATCAATCAAACCATGATGGCCAATTCCCGGGCTTGGCCCGGAATCTTTCATATCGCTGAAGTCGACGGAAACATGATGTCCGATTCCTGGACTTGGTCCAGAATCTTTCATATTGTTAAAGTTGGAACCGTGATGTCCATGATGGCCGATTCCAGGACTCGGTCCAGAGTCTTTCATGGCGTTGAAATCCACAAAACCATGATGGCCAATGCCCGGACTTGGTCCAGAATCTTTCATATTATTGAAATTGATGACACCACTAGAGATAGAATCAACCAAACCGTGATGGCCAACTCCCGGACTTGGCCCGCCGGACTTGACACTGCCTAGGACCAACGTCGACCCGATCATCCAATCGGTATTGCCAATGTTGCCTAGGCAATCGCCGGTTCCTCCCCTGCCCACAGCCGTGAGAGGTCTCGCTCCGACGGTGGCCAAGGCACCACCAACGATCACAAGTGCTGCCAGGAGAGAGAAGTGCAGAAACGTCGCAGAACTCTCAGCCATGTCTTCTTTCTCTTATTAGTTAGCGTTGGTTATGAGTAGTGCATGCATGCTTTGAAGCTTTATTTATATGTCTGTCAAATTCTATTAATGGAAGACTTAGTTTGACCTCATTAGGGATATATCCCACCATTTCAAGGCACGTGTCTGGTTGGGAGGTGGCTAAGGAAGCCTCCTACGTTGTTGCATTGCATGCGTGCATATGGGTTATTTATTACTTTATGCTAATTTGATCACTCAAGAAAGAATATATTCTTAATTAGAAAAGTTGTGTTAGAAGTTTGATTTGAACAGTGTTTGTCCGTGGATAAGGAATCTTCAAATTTGATTTTAATTTTGGAATACCCACTTAATCAAAAGAATATTATTTCATTTATTATTTTAAACATTAATTTGATCAGATGCTAAATCCATGGACTTTAAAAAGAAACCCTTACAACATGAGATTTGGTCTTGGAGTGAAAAAAGTACTGGGAAATTCATAATCCAAAATTGTTCGACAATAAATATATAACAATGAATCTGGATAATTTGATCTTATATATATATATATATATATATATATGTGTGTGTGTATTATCACAACTCAGTAGGTTATTGATTCCACAATAAAGTGTTTCGTGGATGCATCATGCATGGTCGATTACTTTTTCTCAATGAATACCATGTGATAATTGTCAAGTAATATAATAAAAAATTAGATATAAAAAACTAATTCTTAGATAATGAATTCGAAAATTAGTATGGTAATTAACTATGAAAATTTTGACCTTGAGAATTCTGATTGTGATAAACTCATATACTAAGATAATTTCCTCTGTAAGATCGAAAGTATCAAGAGGGAAGGTTGAATTGATGTATGAAAGATAAAATTAATTTTAGAAAAATGATTGCAAGCAACTATGTAATAGCAAAGTGTAAGTAAAAATGTATTAAACTCAAGAAGGCACTAAGGTTCGGCCTAACTCAACTTACATTTTCGCTCCGTCTTCTTTACATCGAGATCGTCGGAGATCCACTAACTTTTTCTTTTCTTTGTAAGGAGAGAATAACTCATTCTACACCATTTCACCTTCTTTTTTACTCAAGATGTAAATCACACATCTTTCAAATTCACTAAACAAGAACACAAGAATTCTTTCCAATTTTGTTCTTTTACGAAGAATGCTTACACTTAAGAACTAGAAGAGAGAAGTGATGATTTTAAAATAGAGTTCGAAGAAATATTTTAGACTTGAAAGAAATTATAAAGAGATTTCTCTTGCTTGAATAATCTTCTTGTAGGTTTTCCTTTTATATGTTTCTCTAGCTGTTGTGGACGTCCAACATCTTTTCCAAAATTTTTTGATTAAAATATAGCCATTACTATGCATGTTAGTCTGGGGTCAGTTGACTGATGACATCAGTCGATCGATCGGTTAATGTGACCATTGTAGTATTTGCGTTGCTTATTTTCTAAATGGTTGACCGACACTTCGATCGGTGAAGAGACCGATATTGTTTTGAAATTTTTTATTGTGGTTTTTCTTCTGATCGGTTGGCCGTGAGTTCGACATTGTGTCGACATTTTTAGCTGCTTTTCCATGTTATCATTTGACCAGTCAGTTGATCGATCGACTGGTAGATGGACCGATTAGTCTCCAAATTTCTTTTTTGAATTTTTTTGACTTCGCGAGTCATTCCATATACATATTCCTATTAATCTTACACATGTATTGTCATCACTCAAGTATAAATTAGCAACATTTATGTTCAATTATATTATTTTATCATAAAAACATGAAGACAAAACATATGATTCAACAATCTCCCTCTTTTTTATGATGACAAATTAATTGGACGATAGAAGAGTAAATTATAAAAAATATAAGCATGCTCCAGAATATGCATTTCTCAATTTTCCTCCCCATGAATATGTGGTCTTGATAATATTTTAAGTCATAAAACCTAAATGATAATATGAAAGAGCAATATCTCATGACATAAAATGTTATAAGTTCAAATATCCAAAATAGTATCAAATGAACACAATCAAGTGAACATCCATGATGACATAAGTAATGTAAACTTTTCAACCATCAAATAAACACAAGTCAAGTCAACATAAGCATCATCGTATAGCATCCGGTCCAAAATACATTCATGATCAAAATAATTCAGCATACATCCATCAACAAGTCCAACACTCGTCAAGTGTGCATGCATATATGTGACATAGTCACTACAAAATGGTACGTGCCACTAGTACATAATAGGAGTAATGTAAACATGAAAAATCATAAAACATTCAAGCTTCTTCCCTTTTGACACCATCAAAGTGGGAGTAGAACAAAGAGGCAATAGACACACAATCAACATCTAAATGTTGTCAGAGCTATCATCCTCACGAACAATCAAAGGTATGAATCCATGTGCGGCGTACACTACAAGAAAATTATTAAATAGTGACATAGGCTACAAGACGCTATTGCGTGGATGGAAATAATAGCGTCGACATAACGCCAATAATATGAAACGCATGAATCTATTAGCGTCACAATAGTGCCAAACGAAAATGTGACGCAAGTAGTGTCAATAGTTGACGCTAACCCGATGTTACGATGGCACAAAAAGTATCATTGCAAGTAGTTGAGTTGTGTTGCTAAAGCGACGCTAAAGTGGTGCAGAAACATACGACGCTACTCTGACCCTCCGGTGATGCTATAATTATACCTAAGACAATGCTATTGTGGCGCCAATGTGATGTCTTAATAGGGTCTCGACGACGACGCTAATGAGATGCTAAATAGGTCGACACTAATGTGACGTGAAGGACACTAATGATGATATGTTTAAAATAGTGTCTTCATTGAGACACTAAAAAGGCACTAATTGCAGACAATTTTGTCCCATTCCAGTCATATTTTCTTTCCTTCCACATCATACAATTATACAATGCATATAAATGCATTCATCACAATCATTATATCAAAGATAACAATATGAAAATTAATAAACTCAACTAACAAAGGTGTAACTACTGCGCGTATATCTAATAACAAAAGTATAACTAATAATCTGAACTAACAAAAGTATAACTAATAATTTGAACTAACAAAAGTATATCTAGCAAAAGTTTCTATTCTAAGTTTGGGAGTCATTATTGTCATTCCGGACATTCGATGCCGACGTGCTCAGTCGTTGGCCTTGTGGGGATTGATTCTACGGTGAGATCATCGTCTGAATCACCTGCAAGAAAGGAGCCAAATGCTGGAATAGGTACTACGATAGCTGTTGCGATATGCGATAGCTGCATCACATCAGGTGCAGCGGATGAGCTCAGAGCATATGAGCCGCCTGCATATCCTCCGTTCCTCCTAGGTACATGAGCGGTTTTGCCTAGGTCATGCAGGTATCCTCCTCGTGTCATGTCAGTCACCTCCTCCTAAATAGTAGTGTCATCTATGAAAAAAGGTACAATCATGTAAACATTGTAGATTATATAAATTATATAACATCAAAAAACACATAAACATATAAGGTGTTATATAAATTAAAAATATAAATCATTTTAGAGATACATTACCTGATGGTTGAGTACTCGGATCATCTCCATACTTCTCAGCCATCTTCTGATTATACACATACTAAAAAATTTAAACATTGCACATTTAAAAAATCATTTGCACTAATCTCATCAACCAAATGAACATGTGATGAGACTTACCAGAAGCCTACGAGCAATGGTCATGACCAACTTGTTGGTCTTCCGGCTCTTATGCGTGGCCTTGTAGATCACGCGAAAGTCCATAGGACTTTCTTGTTTCTCCTCCTGCAATAAAGTTTAAAATTTTATAAAATAAATATAAGATAAAAGTTTGATTATTCGATTTTGTATCTACAATATCATGCACCATCGATGCTCATCAAATCACATCGATCCGCCTGTGTGGATGTTGGCCTCAGGCTTAAAAAATTGATTAACTCTTACATTTTTTGACTTTCTTTGACATTGTTCATCCATCCTGTATGAATACTTAAACTTTGAAAAATTATAAATTTAATAAAAATAATTAAAATGTAAACTTACTTACCACTTTCTACATAACGACTCCCAAACTGAGCGCCTAATATGTCTTGGGCATCTTTGTATGCACTGCTCCAAACTGAGGCCGGTGAACGTGATGATCTTGTGAAACTTATAGAGTCAATTTCGGAGGCATTTCCTAGCCACCTCCTCAAAAGTTCTCCGCATCGTCCCCAAACTAAGATCCAAATGAAATTGCTTTGCCTCCTAAACAATGCTATAAAAGTTAGTAATTTAAAAATAATATAAAACAAATTAAATAACCCCAAAAGAAGATCATGTTGTAAACGCTCGAAAGTTATCATCCCGCACAGAAACTAGGACATCTTTCCACGATCCTATCTCGTCTGACAAGTAGAAAAGAACAAGAGTACTGACATCCCGCACGGTACTAGCAGGTATGAAAGTGGAGCAGGTATGAAAGTGGTCCTGCAATTTACAGAGAAGAGTTAATTTTCAATGATAAGAAATGCAATAATAAATTTTTTAGAACTTATTTAACTTACGACCGAGTAATATTGTTGATGGTGACCACTACATTATCGTGCAATCCCTCTTAGTCAGTCGATTCGACTGAATCATCACCCACTACAACTGGGGCAGGCTGAGAAGGCCCGACATCATGGTATAAAATAAATCATTTGTGCAATACCAATTTAAAGTAATGATAATTGTTATATGTACAGTAAAGTTCTCACCTCGAGTGATGTCTATAGCTGCCTGATCCATGGCAGTCCACTCGTGACAAGCCGAGTGTTTGTGCTATCGGTGGCATAGCAATTGACATTATTAAAAAATATTAATGCAATTAAATGACAAATATAAATTTAATAATAATACATATATTACTTGGTGTACGATGTCGCTCGCCAATGCTGGAATGTGGTGAAGCGTTCGGCAATCTCGACGGTGGCGTAGCAATTGTCATCTCATGCATGCAAAATACAATATATATTTCGACGCTCATTTAATCACATTTCGATTCATTTTCATATAGCATGCATCGCATTATTTGCTTTAATTTTATAAAAATAGAAATCTAGCCAAATTATATGTTTTATGCTGAAAAAAGGAAAAAAAATTAAATTACAAAGCCGCCAAAGAAAATCGCGCTCAAATCGAAATTAAAACGGAGTCAAAAAATGAAAATTAGTGGAGGTTGCCAAGACTGAAATGAATATAACAGGCCGTAAGAGGACCGTAATGGCCGTAACAACAGGGTCGTGAAATGGTTGTAACGACCCGTTAAAATGCCCATTTTTATGCTAGAAACTTATCCGACCATAAAATCTGTGTTACGGAGCGTTAAAATCACACTTCTACTGCAATTTGGACATTGCAAGGACCGTGAAATCAATGTTACATGCCATGAAATCTATGTTACAGGTTGTTACGAAGCATATTCAAGTCATTACGAAAATTGATTTTGAGATTTCTTCCACTTTTTTTAGTATTTCAATTGCAAATCAATTCCAAATTTTATCATAATCCCAAGAATCATTAGAAAACAAATTTAATCAGATTTGAAAAAGTTTTGAATGGTTTTAAAGTCCAATCAGAATCTATTTCAAATTTTTATTATTTTGACATAAAAAGACTCCCAATCAAATCAAAATTTTACCAAAACTCTTGGGACACCTAGGGACTATAAATAGAGGTCTTAGAAAATAGAAAAATTTGTGCTTTAGACCCTGAGAACCATGCCTATTGCAGAAGAGGCATATTCCAGTTGAAGAAGATTACTAGAGAAGAAGAAGGAGCAACTCGGCGCCAGAGCTCCAAGATTGTTCCAGAAATCATCTAAAACAAGAATTCCTATTTTTTTCCATTGTTGGATGCCCTATTACTACATTCTTTTAATTTTTTATCCTTTCATTTCATGAACCCGTTTAGCATTGAATTTAATATAATAGTTAGTTCTTTTAGATTATGACCATGGCATGCTTAATCTTATTTTATGAGAGTATGTTGATGTGAGTTTAGATTATAAACCAATTTTGGAGTGATTAAGTTCAGGGCATAATATTTTTTAGTAAATAAAGGGTTTTTTCTACTGACCCCCACCTCCTCCCGAATTATGAACTTTTTTCGCGTCTACCCACGTCATTCGAATATTCCGTTAACCCCTCTGAACTATAGCACCTTTTTCACTTAAGTCCATCCGTCAACTTCTATTAACTTTCTCATTAATTCTCATTTTATTTATAAAATGACTAAATTACCCTTTTCTCGTATCATCTAATATTTAATAATCGGGGTGCGACCCCCCTCGCCGCGCCGCCAGCGTAAGGAAGGAGGGGTGGTCCCCCCCTCTCTCTCTGCGACCTCCGACAGAGCGGGGGCCGACCCCCCCACCCCCTGCGTAGACTTCCCCCCAAGTACACGCCTTCCATTTCGGCCCTCGCCTCAACGTCAACTCCTTCCTCCTGCTCCTCTGCGTCTGTAATGCTGCCGGCCGCGGTTGCACTCTGACGACTCCCATTGCAAATGGAGAGCAGGAAGCCGGTCTCGCGATATGATGAAGCCGGCCGGCCTCCTGGTCGACAGGGACGAACCCCCACGGCTGCCAGGCCTCCTAGTCGGGAGCAGCCCCGACAGGGACAGGCCCCCACGGCCGTCGGGCCTCGGTTGCTGATTTCTCGGCGGCAGGTGGAGAAGCGGCCGGAACTCCACCCAAGCCAGCCCCATGTTCGTCCCCTGCAGCAGGAGCGTCGGCCGCTCCTCGACGGTTGCGACGACGGCGCGAGCGACGGCCAGAGGGGAGCCCTTGTCTCCTAAGATCACATGCATTGGCCAGGTCCGGATTCGGGGCAAGAAGATGGCTTCTTCTTCCTTTCAAATATGAAGAATCAAAATTCAAAACTTGTGTGCACAAAAATAATTTTTTTACTTCAATAATACTTTTACCAATTCATTGTGCCTTCACACCTTCAAATTCGCTTGTTATTTGCTTTAAATGTAAAGCACATCTGAAAAATAATTATTTAATCATTGGTACCCAAACTTCTTTAGGTCCAATTTTATTAATCGAGGTTCTTTTTGGAACTCATATCATTCCATGTTGAAATGATTTTCCTACTTTGCATTGATATGAATAATACCATGAAATCCACATGCAAAACAAGTAATATGTGATTTCAAAGATTTATCACAAGAATGTTTAGATTTCCAATAAGAATTATTATGTCCAAAATATTTCCTAAAATTACATTTCTTTGCATGAGAATAGTCTTCTTATTATTTCATGTCTTTTAAAAAAAAATATTTTCCTTCTTTACTTCTTCTAATGAACATGTCAACTTTAAAATTTTCATATTTTAAAGATTTGAAAGATGCATATTTAAGTTTCAAAGAATCAATTTCATTTTTCAAATTTTTATTTTCCATTAAACATGTATGCTTTTCTTCTTTTAATTTTTCAAATTCATGTAGTAATATTTCATTTTTCTTTTTATGTGCAAGATACCTTTTTATAAGAGAGAAATTCTTTGTGCATATCAAATGAAATATTTTCTTCATCATTATCTGAATTTGAAGAGTTAGAATTTACTTCATGGTTATGTATCATTAAGCATAAGTATGCATGCTCACTAGAAGAAGAACTTGATGAGTCACCTTCACTTGACTATTCATGTTTTTTCTTCTTCCCTTTATGAAATATTTCTTCTTTGCCATTCTTTGTGAGACTTGAATATCTTTCTTGATGATATTTACACAA
This sequence comes from Pontederia crassipes, assembly GCA_030549335.1. Lineage (NCBI taxonomy): Eukaryota > Viridiplantae > Streptophyta > Magnoliopsida > Commelinales > Pontederiaceae > Pontederia > Pontederia crassipes. Next base: position 72,475,557 of record CM060188.1, on the reverse strand, counting down.
TTTTCTAAATGGCTTCTCATTATTCTTTTTATTTTTCACTGACTTGAGATATTTTTCAAGTTTTCTTGTATAATGTGCAAGTATCCTTTCATCTACTTCTTCACTTGGCTCTTCACTTTCTTTTTCATTAGATGCCTTAAAAGCAAGAGCTTTCTTGTTGGTTGAGCTTGTTTTTAGGTGTGCCACTTTGGAGAGAGACTTAAGAAACTTCTTTACAATTTGAGCATTAAGGAGGCTAAACCGTTAACAATATTGTTGAATCTAACAAGCATATCATTTATGCATTCATAATCAAACATTTTAAATGAGTCATAACGATGATATAAAATATTTAATTTAGACTCAAACTTTATCAGTGTCCTCATGAGTATTCAGTTCTTTTCAAATCTCATTTGAAGTAGAACAAATGGAAATACGATTAAATTTCATAAAATCAAGAGCACAATACAAAAAGTTTTTGCCTTTCCAATCAAGCTTAATAAAATATTTTTTTTGTTCAAAGTATTCGAAAGGTGATTTAGCATTCAAAACAAAATCATTTTCTATCACATCCCAAATATTCAAATCAATAGAACAAACAGAAGCTTGTATTTTAATTTTTCAATAAGTAAAATTTGAAGAATCAAAAGTCAGTGGACGAATGGTCGAATGACCTTTGCCATATAAAAAAATTGCTTGATGTCAAAGCTCTAAAAGTTGGTTAAATATTTAAAAATAAAAGCAACTTTGCTCTGATACCAATTGTTGGAATATAAGGCACCAAGAGGAGGGAGTGAATTGGTGTTTTACTGAAAACATCGATTTTACAAAAATCACCGCAGATGCTTAAAATCGATTCGTTAAACTTTAAATCAATGCAATAACAATTAAATAGAATGCATAATAAGGTAGGAAGGAGAGAGTGAAAGACAAACACAAAGTGTACGATGATTTGTTGACGAGGTTCGACCACACATTGGCATACGTCCCCACTCCGACTTCTCAACCTCGAGACCTTTGGAGATTCCATTAAACATCTTCCTTAGTTCCAAATGGGGCAAGAAAGAAACCTTTTACAATACACCACTTTTTTTTCCACTTCGAGAGGTAAGGCATACCTCTCATCTTAGAAAGCTTTTACCCTCAATTCTCCTCTCAAAAGACAAGCACAACTCTTTTACAAAGAATAACTCTTGATCTTTTCTCTAGTTCAAGAGGTAAGATCAAACATCTTCTTCTACATAGGAGCTCACACCCAAATCTCTAAGCAAATATTTATTTCTTTTACAATATCAAACTCACATGAAGAGAAGAGAGAAAGAGGAGAAGATTCAACAATATAGCTCAATAACTACAAGAAATTGATTTTCCTTTGATGCTTGATGTTTCCCTTGAATTCTTTATTGATTCTGCACCCCTTGGACTTCTTTTATAGGACTCTTTGCATAATATGATCGTTGTCCTTTCATTTGGCCAAAAACTAGCAGTTATGATGGATTTTTTGAGTGATCCAGTCGATCGATTTCTCCAATGGGTCGATCGATTCAAGTTTTAACTTAATCTAGGAGCCTACTGGTGTAATCGGTCGATCGGTTCCTCACGATGGTTGACTGGTCTTCAATTATCATGTGATTCGTTAGTTTTTTGTTTAGATCGATCAGTTCACCTGATCGACCGACCGATTCCCCTAATCGGTTCACCTGATCGGTCGACCAGTTCACCAGATCAACTACTCGACCATCCTGCACTATTTTACACATAATATTTTGCACCGATATCAAAATGAGATGATTTTGATTTGTTGGAAAGCTAACAATATTATCTACAGCTTTCGTATCCAGATATAAATAAAACATATTCAAATATTAACTTCAATTTCAATGCCTAAAATAATTCATTCCAAATTGAACTTTTCGCGCACTTTAGATATATGACTATGATTATTTGAGGTTTGTATCATCAAAATAAAATGAGATATAGTATAAAGAACTTTGTTCCAACAAAGTCCAGTCGCTACCTTCTAATGCCTGACTTGAGTTTTCAAATTGTTCGCTCTTATATTGCGCCAAGTTTGAATCTCACATCTAGACTCTCCTTTATCAAGCAACATTGAATAACTATTTCAATATAACTTTAGAATCACATTATGATTCACACATTTTCTTTCCCACTCATTATTTTGAATAAGCGTCGGAAGCATTTGTTCATGTGATGGAACAAACTCAAGCCCGATCAACATATTTTTCACATGTATAACAAAATTTTATAACATCGAATTTATCAAAAGATAATCTTTTATTCATTAAAAACTTGAGTACATCATTATATTTATAATCTACGCAGCCCTAAGACATTTACATGTTTCAATAATGTCTCTCTAGGCAATGGTTTGGTGAACTAATCATCAATCATTTTATGCGTTAATATGTACTTCTTAGTCAAATCACTACAAGAAAACAAGTCTTTTGTGACATAATTATTTTTCACAAAAGAAGTGAAGTTCGTCACAAATAACTAATGATCAAGTCACAAATCATATTTCTGTCACATTTGATCAAGTCACAAAATCATATTGTGACGAAAATTCTTTTCGTCACAAACTTTGTGTGATGGATTGGTACTCACAAAAAGGGAAAAAATTCCATCACAATTAAAATAGAAAACTAATTTTGAATGGTGTTTCCATCAAAAGTTGTGAGAGATTTATAATAGAACAGTGATGGAAATATTTGTGACAGAACTAAAATGTGACAGTAATTGTGATAGAGTTGTGACAATTATATTAGAATTATGATGAAACTATTTGTGACATATTAGTGACAATAATTTGTGATAACATTTGTTAATGTCGACCTTATTTATTAGTGACAAATATGTGATGAAATATTTGTGACCAATGTTGTGAAAGAAAATTTGTAACATTATATGTCATTAATTGTGACCAAAGTCAAAACATGTATGTGATGATTTATGAGAAAAAAATTTAAAATTTAAAATTAAAATCATTTTTTATAATTTGTGAATGGTTGTTTTTTTAATTTCAGTATAATTTGGAAGCTCAATAAGTTCAATAATATAAATTTTCAAATAAAATTGACAAACACAAAGTATTTACTAAAACAATTCTATAATTATCCAAACAACACTAAAATGATAGTTCATTATCATAACATTATTCTAGAGAAAATTAAAAAAACCATTGAGTTTTCAACGCTAGCTTCTTGAAAAAAATAACAAATCAAATTGACTTCGTTCTTCTCAATTACTCCATGCTAATTGCCTCCAAGATAACCTACAAAATAGATCAAATAATAAATGTAATATGACATAATTTTAAAATAAAAATAACATAAATATGAAATTTACACTAACAAGTAACATTCATATAACAAAATATAAAAGATATTGCATTGAATATGTGTACCAAAACAAGATTCACACACAACAAAAGTTTTCCATATAAAAGAGCAAAATAGTCCTGTGAATGATACAAATACTTTCTAGTAATAAAGGAAGCAATTAAAACTTTATATATAATTATAAATGTTTAGCCTCCATACAAAGAAATAAAAAATAGAACAAGAAAATCATAATTTAATAAATGATATTGACATAATTGAACATTATATTTTTCAATCAACTTAAAAGACTTTAAGTAATATTTTATAACGTATATGTATAATATTTTCTACATTACCTTACTCGGGAGGAGATGAAGTTTCTGAATGGCATAAAGTATTTTCATGTCGAGTAAACTGCAACATCATGACCCGAACTTGCTCTTGTATTTTTGATCTCATGATTCGCATTTGTTCATCCATCTCTTGTTGCATTTTTTGTGTTTCTTTATTTTCTTGTTATAATTCTTGATGGAGTTCTTCATGCACTTCTTCTCATAAGCGTTGTAAGTCATTTTGAGATGTCATATTTGTTGCAGATCTTTCGTGCAGGTGATCAGGTACTGCTAAAAGTCTCCCCGACGAAAGGAGTCATGAGATTCAGTAAGAAGGGAAAGCTCAGTCCGAGATATGTGGGTCCGTTTGAGGTGCTCGAGTTAGTCGGAGAGGCAGCATGCATATTAGCACTACCTCCTTCGTATGGAAGAGTGCATAATGTTTTTCATGTATCTATGCTCCGGAAATATAAACATGATGAGGCAGACATTATCAGATATGAGGAGCAGCCACTCAGAATCCTAGAATACAAAGTCCAACGTCACAAGAACAGGGATGTGCCACTAGTTAAAGTCGCATGGAGTCATCACCAAGGCGATGAAGCGACTAGGGAACTCGAGTCAAAAATGCGGCAACAGTTTCCCAAACTATTTGGTAAGTTCCTACACTATACATAATTCGAGGACGAATTTTAATTTAAGGGGTTTATAATGTGACGTCCGAGAATTTCGTTAAAAAAAAGAGATGGACTCGTTCGTAACTGCCCTGCATCCACGGAGCAACCAGCATGCATATGATTAAAATGGAAACAAAAAGAGGATCTGAGGCTTTTGTTTCCATCTTGTTGTCTTGGCCGCAGGAGAGGAAGAGGGAGAACGGAAACACACGCGAAGTCACGTCAATGAAGGAGACGTCGAGATCGTGAACAGTAAGATCAGATCGACTGTTTGCAAAGGTACACAAAAAACCAGCGAAATCCCTCTTCATGTTGTTTGATTAACAAACTAATCACGCGTCCACTTATCGTATAAGAAATCATGTGGATACATGAATGTCTCTCGGCTGTCCCCTGCTCTATATATATTTTGTTGGATCGTCGTTTAAAAGAAAGGAGTTTTACAGATCGAATACTGTTATACACTGTAGACATATGGAATTGCACTCTCGCATGGAAAAAAAATAGCATGATATATTATCTGTTTTTGCCAGATCGGGTTAATACTCTAGTGAATATCATAATGTTCAATACCAATTCATACTCGTTGTCATGCCTCCCGTCGATGTGTCCATTAGCTACTAGAACCATAACACAAGGTTCTTTTCCTTCATCATCTACTATGACTTTAATCTAGAAATTTAATACGATTCCATTCTTATGCTATGATGGTTGATCCCATATAAATGATTGCAATATAGGTGTCACATAGTAAATGCCATATAGGTGTCATGCACATAGTAAATGCATTTGATGCATTACAGGTGCATTACATGCACCTTTCCACGTGCAAAAGTATAAGAACGTGAGTGGCATGCTTATTAAATAACTAATGACATCAGATGCACCCGATTAATACACGTCAAGCATGTTAATGTATCATGCTATTATCGAATGTACCCCACATCATATGTATTCAATCTGTTTTATTGTTCTATCTGCCGAAGTGATTATAACTTAAGGAATTAGTTATCTACTCTGTCCACTTACCGTAACATAATAATATTGATGAGGTCATATATTTAGAACCCTGCGTTGTGCATCGCGATTCAAATATTCTTTTTAATTCTTATTACTTATCATTCTTGATTCATGAACAAATATAATTATATAATAAAATAAGATAAAAGATGAAAATTACTAAATGAAGAGCTCTTCTTATGTTTGGTTGACGACGGTCAACCTGGTCAAAAGGGAGTCGAAAGATACTCCATCGGCCCATATTAGGCGTTGAGTTGCTCCGCCCTGACCAAAAGGGAGTCGAAAGATACTCCACCGACCTTATTAAAGGGAGTTGAAAGACACTCCAAAATAAGTGTAACATAATGAAAAATGTAAAGATGAAAATGATTATGATGATGGGCAATGCACAATGATATTATGATCTTTTAATGATAATTATGTTACTCTTGTTACACTTATCATATTATCATCAGTCCTGCCATTCTATTTCATGTCTCTTGATCATGATGTTATCATACAAATCATATCTACATGACTCTATCATTTATGATTATGTTTAGTTGATTATCTTTATGATGTCATTATTGCTTATATGTCATATGATTATTATGTACTGGGTGTCAAAGCTCACAGGGAGATTCATCTCCCCTGTGTATTCAATGTCACAGGTAACAACCTGTCACAATAAAAAGATGATGGCGCAGGTGACAGACCGAGCTCGTGGTGATCTTTGCACATGAAATCGAGTCTCTTCAGCTTCCTTTCTATTTTCATCGAGTTGTATTTATCTTATGCAGATTCTTTTGTTTATATTATTTGAGACTCAGTTATGTTATCTTGTTAAGACTTCCGCACTCATTTTCTATTATATCTCTTTTTAATCAAATAATAACTATTTTCCTTCCGCAACTATGCCTTTATTATGTTGACTAGTCAAAGTCTTATTTTGGTCAAATTAGTGTACACGTAAGACCCATGTCTTGTAACATCCCCGGAGTGTATTCGGCCACGTGGCGGGGTGCATTTCGGGGGCATTACAGTTAGGTATTAGAGCCTAAAGTCAGGACATTCTTATGTTCTGAAATGTCAAGTATGTAATCCATGTGCAAAGAGCTACATGCATGTCGCCGCACCAACCGATGCTAAACCAAGTAAGAAAGTTATGTTTTTATGATTTAAATATTTTATTAAATGTTTCCATGATGTGCAATATTGTAGATGCCTCCACGACGTACTACCACTAGTAGAGGTCGTGGTCGACCTCGTCGTGATAGAGTAACCGATGTTGAACAAGAAGGGATGAATCTAAGTGAGATTGAGTTTGGACAGCCACCACCAGTGCAGCCCCCACCAGTTGAGCCTCCGTCGGCGCAGACACCATCAGTCCATCCGCCACCAGTGCAGACGTCGCCAGTTGAGCCTCCACCGGTGCAGGAGCCTCTAACGGTGCAGGAGCCTCCACAGGTGCAGAACCTCCACCGACGCAGACACCACCGATCCAGCCTCCACCGGTGCAGACACCGCCGGTCCAACCTCCACCAGGCTATCCTCCACATATGCAGTTCTTGCCTATGCAGCCTCCACTAGGGCAGCCTTGGCCGATGCAGCCTTGGCCGACGCAGCCTTGGCCGATGCAGCCTCCGATTGTGCAACTCATGCCAGCGCCACCGCATGACACCTTACAAGAGTTCTTGAGGTTGCATCCGCCGCAATTCGACGGCACAGGTGATTTCGATAAGGCGGAGAGGTGGATCATAAGTATGACAGAAACTTTCCTCGCGATGCGTTGTGCTGAGGACAGAAAGGTCTTGTATGCCACTAATCGTTTGACTGGTGAAGCCCTTGATTGGTGGAGAAGTACCAAAGCAACTCAGTTTGGAGAGCAGAACGTGATTCCTTGGAATAGCTTTTATGAGGTGTTTGAGGCACACTATTTCCCAGAGCACGATCGCATTCAAAAGCAGCGGGAATTTCTACAGCTTAGTCAGGGGAAGATGACTATTGCCGAGTACCACTTCTAGTTCATAAAACTGGAAAAATATAATACCATGCGCATGAGTGAGAAGCAGAGGACAGATCAATTTGCTCAAGGTTTAAACACCACTATTAGGTCCAAGACCTTATCCGAAAAATTGCAAAATATGAAAGAGGTAGTCGAGCTAGCGACTACTATGGAGCGAGACCACTCAAGAGAATTGGAAGAACAAAAAGGGAAGGCCCCTATACAAACCCTTGAGCATGGTCGTCACAGGTGGAATGACAAGCGTTCAAACCGGAGGGACCACCGACGTGATAATCGTGTGAGGCCATACGAGCCTCGCAACACGCCATGCCAGCCACCACAACAGCAACAACCTTATCGTTAGGTGAGAAGTAAAATAAATAATTATAGGTATGCAATGATGATGACTAATGAATAAATGATTTCAGCCTCAACAGTGACAGGCACCGCAGCAGCCCCAGCAAAATAATAAAACCTGCCAACATTGTGGGAGGTTTCACCCAGGAGAATGCCGACGAAGAACAGGTGCCTGTATCCACTGTGGTCAGCAGGGACACTTTATCCGTGACTGTCCTAAGAAGGCAAGGGAGGAACAAGCTCAGCGTAGCGCTGGAGGTGCTAATACCTTGGTGCAAGGCAGAGTTTATAATATGCAAACGGATACTACACCAGCTGACGCCGACGTCATCAGAGGTACTTTACCTATAGCAGGCATGCCTACTACAGTATTGTTTGATTCGGGTGCATCACATTCATTCATCTCTCAAGACTGTACTATGGCTTTGAATTTGCCTCTGCATGATATGACATGTTCCATGAGTGTGGCAACCCCTATGGGTACTCTCTGCACTACGAAGTACATCCCAAAAGTACCAGTAACGATCGATGGCAAGAATTTCTCTACAGATCTGATCGTGATTCCCATGATAGATTATGATGTCATACTTGGTATGGACTGAATGTCATACCACGATGCTGTAGTAGTATGCAGACAAAAGAAGATTATCATTGGTACGCAAGGCAAGCCGAAGGCTACTGTGAAGGGCACTACTGGCAAGGAAGGCAAGGTGATCATTTCTGCAATGAAGGCACAGAAGATGTTGCATAAAGGTTGCAGAGGTTATCTAGCTAGTGTCGTGAAAACAGATGCCCTAGTTCCATACCCACGACAGATGAACATAGTTAGAGACTTTCCTGACGTCTTTCCAGAAGACGTCACTGGATTGCCACCACGACGAGAGATCGATTTCCGCATTGACCTCCATCCGGGCACAGCTCCTATCTCCAAAGCTCCATATCGAATGGCTCCAGCTGAAATGCAAGAACTCAAGAAGCAAATCCAAGAGCTTTTAGATAAAGGGTTTATCCGACATAGTGTTTCACCATGGGGTGCACCAGTGCTCTTCGTGAAGAAGAAGGATGGCTCCCTCAGATTATGTATAGATTACAGAATGCTAAACAAGGTCACTGTGAAGAATAAGTACCCGCTGCCACGTATTGATAATTTGTTTGATCAACTGTCCAAGGCTTCTCTGTTCTTCAAGATAGACTTGCGGAGTGGTTATCAACAACTACGAGTTGTAGAAGAAGACATTCCGAAGACTGCTTTTCGATCGAGATATGGGCATTACGAGTTCTTGGTTATGCCTTTTGGGTTGACGAATGCACCTGCAGCATTCATGAATCTGATGAACAGGGTGTTCAAGCCTTATTTGGATCAGTTCGTCATCGTCTTCGTTGATGACATATTGATCTATTCAGAGAACCCCGAGCAACGCAGAGAGCATCTGAGGATCGTATTGGAGACACTTAGGCAGCACAAACTCTATGCAAAGCTGTCGAAGTGTGAATTCTGGTTGGAAGAAATTATGTTCCTGGGACACATCGTCTCTAAGAAGGGTATTTCTGTTGATCCAGCGAAGGTAGAGGCAATGACAAATAGGGCTCAACCGAAGAATGTACCGAGATACGCAATTTTCTTGAATTGGCCAGATACTATCGGCTATTCATAAAGGACTTCTCGAAGATAGCCTCCCCAATGACGAAGCTGACAAAAAAGGGTGAGAAGTTTATCTGGTCACGACAGTGTGAAGATAGCTTTCAGGAGCTGAAGACTAGATTGACTACAGCACCGATACTCACCATCCATTCTGGCAGTGGTGGGTATGTGGTGTATAGTGATGCCTGCGGTACAGGATTGGGATGCATACTAATGCAACACAGTAAGGTGATTGCATATGCATCAAGACAATTGAAGAAGCACGAGGTGAACTACCCGACACATGATTTAAAGTTAGCAGCAGTGATCTTTGCTCTGAAAATCTAGAGACATTATTTGTATGGAGAGAAGTTCGAAGTGTTCACCGATCACAAGAGTCTAAAATACGTCTTCTCTCAGCGAGACTTAAATATGAGGCAACGCATGTGGATGGAGTTTTTGAAAGACTATGAGTTTGCCATTAACTACCATCCAGGTAAGGCGAACACAGTTGCTGACGCATTGAGTCGTAAATGGGAAGGCTCTTTAGCATTTATGAGGCTTCGAGTGTTTGAGATGACTGAAGAACTCAACATGTGGAATCCAAGGTCGGGCAGAAATGGAGCTATATTGATGATGCACCAGCTTCAGCTAAACTTGGTTGACAGAATCATCAAGGCACAACCAGAGGATGCACAATATGTCAAGATGGTCAGTAGGTGTGAGAAAGAAACAGAGGATTTCAAGATATCAGCTAATGGCAGAATCAGATATAGGAATCGTCTGTGGGTCCCTAATGATGCTGAACTCAAGAGGGAAGTGATGGACGAATGCTATAAGTCAGAGTTTGCCATCCATCCAGGCAGCACGAAAATGTATAAGGATGTACAACGAAGTTACTGGTGGCACGATATGAAGCGAGAGATCGCGGAATATGTCTCTACGTGTCTAGTATGCCAACAAGTGAAGATAAAGCATCAGAGGCCATATGGAAAGCTTAGCTCTTTAGGAATCCCGAGGTGAAAATGGGAAGACATTTCCATGGATTTCATATCATGTCTACCCGCACACAGAAAATAAATGATGCTATTTGGGTAGTGGTCGATCGATTGACAAAATCTGCACACTTTATACCGATCAAATGGAGACAGTCAATCGAGAGGTTGATGGATATATATGTGCAGGAGGTTATCAGATTGCATGGTATTCTAGTTTCTATGGTGTCAGATCGAGATTCTCGCTTTATAATTAAGTTTTGGAGGAGTCTGCAGAATGCTTTTGGGACAAGACTGAACTACAGTACGGCTTTTCATCCCCAGACAGATGGTCAATCAGAGAGGACCATCCAAACGGTAGAAGGCATGCTGAGGGCATGTGCTTTGGATTGGCATGGCAGTTGGGATGATCACTTGCCCCTGATCGAGTTCGCCTATAATAATAGCTGTCATTCCAGCATAGGCATGGCTCCATTCGAGGCCTTGTATGGGAGACCATGTCGATCACTAGCTTGTTGGAATGAGGTCGGCGAACGAAAGTTCCTGAGTGCTAAAGAATTAAAGGAGACTGAAGAATATGCCAAGAAGGTGGAGTTAATACAACAGAGAATGAAAGCAGCACAGACACGTCAGAAGACTTATGCAGATAAAGGCCGACGTGAGCAGATCTTTCGTGCAGGTGATCAGGTACTGCTAAAAGTCTCCCCGACGAAAGGAGTCATGAGATTCAGTAAGAAGGGAAAGCTCAGTCCGAGATATGTGGGTCCGTTTGAGGTGCTCGAGTTAGTCGGAGAGGCATCATATAGATTAGCACTACCTCCTTCGTATGGAAGAGTGCATAATATTTTTCATGTATCTGTGCTCTGGAAATATAAACATGATGAGGCAAACATTATCAGATATGAGGAGCCGAATCTTAAAGAAGATCTCACATATGAAGAGTAGCCACTCAGAATCCTAGAATACAAAGTCCAACGTCACAAGAACAGGGATGTGCCACTAGTTAAAGTCGCATGGAGTCATCACCAAGGCGATGAAGCGACTAGGGAACTCGAGTCAAAAATGCGGCAACAGTTTCCCAAACTATTTGGTAAGTTCCTACACTATACATAATTCGAGGACGAATTTTAATTTAAGGGGTTTATAATGTGACGTCCGAGAATTTCGTTAAAAAAAAGAGATGGACTCGTTCGTAACTGCCCTGCATCCACGGAGCAACCAGCATGCATATGATTAAAATGGAAACAAAAAGAGGATCTGAGGCTTTTGTTTCCATCTTGTTGTCTTGGCCGCAGGAGAGGAAGAGGGAGAACGGAAACACACGCGAAGTCACGTCAATGAAGGAGACGTCGAGATCGTGAACAGTAAGATCAGATCGACTGTTTGCAAAGGTACACAAAAAACCAGCGAAATCCCTCTTCATGTTGTTTGATTAACAAACTAATCACGCGTCCACTTATCGTATAAGAAATCATGTGGATACATGAATGTCTCTCGGCTGTCCCCTGCTCTATATATATTTTGTTGGATCGTCGTTTAAAAGAAAGGAGTTTTACAGATCGAATACTGTTATACACTGTAGACATATGGAATTGCACTCTCGCATGGAAAAAAAATAGCATGATATATTATCTGTTTTTGCCAGATCGGGTTAATACTCTAGTGAATATCATAATGTTCAATACCAATTCATACTCGTTGTCATGCCTCCCGTCGATGTGTCCATTAGCTACTAGAACCATAACACAAGGTTCTTTTCCTTCATCATCTACTATGACTTTAATCTAGAAATTTAATACGATTCCATTCTTATGCTATGATGGTTGATCCCATATAAATGATTGCAATATAGGTGTCACATAGTAAATGCCATATAGGTGTCATGCACATAGTAAATGCATTTGATGCATTACAGGTGCATTACATGCACCTTTCCACGTGCAAAAGTATAAGAACGTGAGTGGCATGCTTATTAAATAACTAATGACATCAGATGCACCCGATTAATACACGTCAAGCATGTTAATGTAGCATGCTATTATCGAATGCACCCCACATCATATGTATTCAATCTCTTTTATTGTTCTATCTGCCGAAGTGATTATAACTTAAGTAATTAGTTATCTACTCTGTCCACTTACCGTAACATAATAATATTGATGAGGTCATATATTTAGAACCCTGTGTTGTGCATCGCGATTCAAATATTCTTTTTAATTCTTATTACTTATCATTCTTGATTCATGAACAAATATAATTATATAATAAGATAAGATAAAAGATGAAAATTACTAAATGAAGAGCTCTTCTTATGTTTGGTTGACGACGGTCAACCTGGTCAAAAGGGAGTCGAAAGATACTCCACCGGCCCATATTAGGCGTTGAGTTGCTTCGCCCTAGCCAAAAGGGAGTCGAAAGATACTCCACCGGCCTTATTAAATGGAGTCGAAAGACACTCCAAAATAAGTGTAACATAATGAAAAATGTAAAGATGAAAATGATTATGATGATGGGCAATGCACAATGATATTATGATCTTTTAACGATAATTATGTTACTTTTGTTACACTTATCATATTATCATCAGTCCTGCCATTCTATTTCATGTCTCTTGATCATGATGTTATAATACAAATCATATCTACATGACTCTATCATTCATGATTATGTTTAGTTGATTATCTTTATGATGTCATTATTGCTTATATGTCATATGATTATTATGTACTGGGTGTCAAAGCTCACAGGGAGATTTATCTCCCCTGTGTATTCAATGTCACAGGTAACAATCTGTCCCAATAAAAAGATGATAGCGCAGGCGACAGACCGAGCTCGTGGTGATCTTTGCACATGAAATCGAGTCTCTTCAGCTTCCTTTCTATTTTCATCGAGTTGTATTTATCTTATGCAGACTCTTTTGTTTATATTATTTGAGACCCAGTTATGTTATCTTGTTAAGACTTCCGCACTCATTTTCTATTATATCTCTTTTTAATCAAATAATAACTATTTTCCTTCCGCAACTCTGTCTTTATTATGTTGACTAGTCAAAGTCTTATTTTGGTCAAATTATTGTACACGTAAGACCCATGTCTTGTAACGTCCCCGGGGTGTATTCGGCCACGTGGCGGGGTGCATTTCGGGGGCGTTACATCCCAAACATATCTGACTTCATAATAACAAAAATAGAGGTGAATGAATAAATTATTACATAGTTTCATAGAAGACAAATGAAATATAAAATTTTAACTTCAATAAGTAAATATGTTTCACCTGAAAGTCATTCCACATGCCATCACGAACATGATCTGACACTTTCTTCCAAGCGATCTAAGGTCCTTTTATGAATTGTTTCAATATTGTGCCAATTGTTCGAGTGACTGTATTTGGGAGGAAATTAAATATAAGACAATTAATACACATAAGTTTTCATTAAAAATGTAAATGTTTATCACAATAATATACAATTCAACATGTCCTCAAAAAGTTTGATCAATGGTTGATCAACTTGATTTGTAGGCGGATCAAACCCATGGTTGATACCCCTCATACGAGATGGCTTTGATGCATCAACATGATTAGCACCATCTTGAACATGATCTATGGTAGGAGTTTGCTCTCCATCCAATTGAGTTATTGTCTAATCAATAATAGTTAAATGGGAGTTTTGAGTTGTCTCTTCTACTTCTATTTGTGTTGATCTAAATCCTTCTAACAAGAAAAAATATGATTATACATGAAATACCAAAAGATAATAATATAATTATAAATCAAGGCATACACTTGTTGGTTCAACTATAATTGGATTAGACATCTCATCCTCTTGATAACAGCCTTCACTGGAAGGTATCAAATCTTCATCTTCTACATTATCTAAAGGAATATCAACTCTACCTCTGGATCTTGTTTTACACACAACCCACCAGTATTTCCTTTCTCGAGTTTTAGATGGATAAGTCATGTAATACACTTGTTGAGATTGTTCATCCAAAACAAATGGTTCATTTGTTGAGAGTTTGGATGTGTGTCGAATTTCAACTAAACCATGTTGTGGATGCACTTTCATTCCTTTATTTGTTTCAAACCAATTGCACTTAAATAAAACAATAGAATTTCTTATACCAAAGTAATGCAACTCAATTATATCGACTAGCAATCCATAATAATCATGCTCATAGTCATTATAACAACTTCCTTTTATACAAACATCACTATTCATGATTTTTCTTCCACGACCTTGATGGATGTCAAATAGGAATCCATTTGTAAAGTATCATTTGTAAGATTTTACTTTACATGAAGGATCTTGTGTAATTTCCATTATTCGACTATCTACATGACTCTTATTGTCCACCACCTATTAAAGAAATCTAATTATTAACATATGCAAAATATTTACTTAAATAAAAAATCTAAATATACTTAAATATTGTTTTAACCAGTTTGCAAACTTTTCCTCATGTGCCCTTTCTCTTTCTTCCTCATTAATATTCAGATACAATTGACTTAGAATTTCATCATATATTCTAAAAATATAACCATTGTTAAAATGTAATATTTAAAAATAGAAAATAATTTAAAGAAAAATCGTACTTACTTAATATAAGAAATTATTTCAGATGTATTTAATAGTATATGTGTGTGTGTGTGCAGCATCCATCTTAGCGTCAGACATCATTCTTCTTGTGTAACCACTAAGTGGTCGGCCAGGGTGGCAAAATACAAAAAGACGTCCTAATGATTTAATATCTCCACCATCATCGTTTCTAAGTACTTGAGTTAACTTTGTTTGAACACTAGGTTCAAAATAAAATGAGCAAAATGTCGAAATCTCTTAAATTATATATGCTTCACAAATAGATCTTTTGACACATGCTTTATTTTTAACCTTTTTCTTTAAGTTGTACATATACTTACAAGAGAAGATTTAATAAAATAAATATATCATTTTTAAATGCTTAGAGTTAAATTAAATTCCATTAGGATGTAAAAACTTACGATTCGAAAGGATACATCCAACGATATTGAACAGGTCCACCAACTTTAACTTCATAAGCGAGATGAATAATTAAGTGTTCCATTGAATCAAAAAAGCTCGAGGGAAATATCTTCTCAACTTTGCACAAAATTTTCACTATATTTTTTTCAAGCATCTCAATATGATCAACTCGTAAAACTACTGAACAAATATCTCTAAAAAAATGACTAATTTCAGTTAATGCGTCCCATATTGGAATAGGCAACAAATCACGAAAGGCAACAGGAAGCAACCTTTCCATAAGCACATGGCAATTATGGCTCTTTAGTCCAAAAAAGTTGTTATCATCAACACTTACACATCGAGATATATTAGAAGCATATCCATAAGAAAGTTTAAGATCTTTAAGTCAAACGTGAACGTTGCTCCTTACTTAGTGTAAAAGAAGCCTTGGGTTTGATAACTCTATCATTTGAGCATATCAACTCAAGCTCAGGACGATTGCAAAGTTTGGATAAGTCTTCTCTTACTTTAATATTATCTTTGTTTTTCTTCTTAACATCCATAATAGTGAAAAAGATGTTCTCGAAAACATTCTTTTCAATGTGCATTGCATCAAGATTATGACGAATTAAATTAGTACACCAATAAGGTAATTCCCAAAATATACTTTTCTTTACCCAATTATTTTGTAGACCAAATCCATTAATTTTTTTATTGTCAACCTTTGTTCCAAATATGATATTAGGGAGTAAGGAAATTTGAGCAAACATCTCATGACCAGATAGTCTAGGAGGAGGTAACTCTCTAACCATAACTCATTTTTTGAATTTATCTTTTTGTTTTCTATAAGGATGATTTTGAGGTAAGAATTGACGATGACAATCAAAGAAGGAGGTTTTCCCTCCATGAACCAACCTAAATGACTTGATGTGCTCCATACAATAGGGGCATGCTAATCTACCATGAGTACTCCAACCAGATAACATTGCATAAGCTGGAAAGCCACTAATTGTCCACATAAGTGCTACCTTCATTTGAAAATTTTGCTTCTTGTTTGCATCATATGTGTTAACTCCATCATTCCATAATTCCTTGAGCTCATCAACCAACGGCCTTAAGAACACATCGATGTGCTTACTCGAACTTTTAGGACCAGGAATAATCAAAGATAAAAAACATGTAGGGACTTTTTGTGCACATATCAGAAGACAAATTATATATAGAAATAATTACCGGCCAACAAGAATAGGGAGTGACAAATTTTCTAAAGGGATTAAAACCATTAGTGCAGAGTCCGATTTGTACATTTCATGGGTCTAAAGAAAAAGAAGGATGAGTTCGATCAAAATGCTTTCATGTTTCACCATCAGACGGATGTGCCATATATCCTTCTTGACATCGATTAAAAGCATGCCATGTCATATATTTTGTTGTTTTTCCTGACATGAAAAGCCTTTGAAGACATGGTGCTAATGGTAAGTATCACAACACCTTATACGACACATCCTTTCTCCTATTAGGATGCCTTGTTCTACGTTTATATCGAGAATGCCCGCACACTGGACAAAATGTTTTCTCTACATTTTCCTTAAAATATAATATGCAATTATTAATACATGCATCTATATTTTGATAACCTAAACCAAGTTTTTCCATTTTATTTTTGGACTTGTAAAAATTGGGTTCCAACATTTCACCTTTGGGCAGCATTTCTTTCGTTAAAGAAATAATACGATCATAGCATCTCTCACTAATGTTAAACTCAGCTTTGCAATTTAACAATTGTGACAAAGCTGATAACTTTATATGCTTTGTACAACCTTCCCAAAGAGGCTCGTCAACATCTTTCAGCGAAGCATAAAATTTTGCAGCTTCTTGATTTGGTTGTTCAATGTCAATATTCATTTCATTTCCATCAATGTATTGATTAAATTCAGACCCTAAAGCATCAATCACCATACTTCTATATGAATTGTCTAAAACTTCATTGCTTGGGCTAGAAAATGTGGTGTGAGGTTGTTCTCCATGGGCATCCCACTTGAGATAAACCTTTTTAAACCCTTTCATACATAGGTGGACAGAAATAGCATAATCATGAAATATCATATTTCTGCATTTTAAACACGGACATCTAACCTTCCCAGCATAAGCAATTTCTAATTGAAAAAATGCAAAATTGTGAAAACTTTGTATGTCCGCTTTGGATTCATCAGAAATATATCCATGTTCATCTAAACGATTATGCATCCAACTACGATCACTTGACATGATTGGTGTAGTATCTATCAATAAAAAGATAAAAAATGCATTTTACAAAACAAGATGTAAAATAATGAAACTTACGATGCATAATTATTTATGTAAGAACAATATATTTTAAAAAATGACTAGTCGCATTAAAAAGCATAGTACATAAGGAACATTTAATTCACATAGTATGTGTCATAATACAATCATTAAATTCCACCATGAAAAAATGTTATTATATAACAATGGTTTCGTTATAAATGGAAAACATATAAATTCATATGCAACTTTTATAAAATTCTAAGCCAAAATGATAAGCTTGTGCCTTTAGTTATATTTTAAAAAAATAAATGATATTTTATAGACTTTAAAAGAAATATCATCTCATTTAATAAATTGTTGATCACATCAAAAGATAAGCATAGAAAGCAGAAGTTCATGGTTTGTTGTAGATAATGTGATCAGCATAGGTGGTAATAGGAAAATCAGAAATAACATTTTGAAATAAAAAAAAGATTATTCCAAGTGGAAATAAACTTTAGGTGTCCTAAACATACCAAAGAAAACTTCAACTTCTTGCTAGATCCTTTGTGCAGAATCAATAACAAGCTGCAATGAGAAGGAAATATTATGCTCCTACTTGAACACAAGTTGTATACAAACGAATGCACTAAATTAAAAAAATGCAAAGGGTATCGGCCAATGGCCCAAAGAAAGAATCGGTTACATTTTTCATACCGAGACCGCCCCTAGGCGACAGGCAGCCGCCGAGCGACCCGTCGCATGGCGGAGACCCAAGCGGTCGCCTTTGCGCAAGAGGTGACCGCAGCGGCAACTCTTGCACGTAGGCATCCCTTGTCGGCTCCGCGAGAGGTGGCCGCCCCTGCTCCAGAAGCGGCTCAGCCAAAGGAGGCGGCCCCTGCTTCAGAGGTCGCACGGTGGAGACCCCAGCGGCCGACCTTGCAACGACTGCTGAGGAGCCTCTTGTGCGTAGGAGACCCGCGGTGGCCGCCTCTCACGCGGAGACGACCCTCAACGGCAGCCCTCTACCCAAGAAGTGGCCCGACGGCCGCCTCTCGCGCAGGGGCGGCCGCTGCGGGTCACCTCCGCGTGAGAAGCAGCCCGACGGCCGCGCCCCTGCGCGAGAGGTGGCCGTCGGGCCACTTCTCGCGCGGTGGCGACCCGCAGCGGCCACCCCTGCACGAGAGGCGGCCGTCGAGCCGCTTCTCGGGCGAAGGCGACCCGCAGCGGCCACCCCTACGTGAGAGGTGGCCACTGGGCCACTTTTAAGCGGCCGCCCCTGTGCAAGGGGTGGCCGCTACGGGTCGCCTCCGCTCGCGAAGTGGCCCAGCGGTTGCCACTCACGCAAGGGCGGCCGCCGGGCCACTTCTCGCGTGGAGGCGACCCGCAACAGCCGCCCTTGCGCGAGGGGCAGCTACTGTGGGTCGCCTCCGCCCGAGAAGCGGCCCGACGGCTGCCTCTCACGCAGCGGCGGCCGCTGTGGGTCGCCTCCGCCCAAGAAGCGGCCTGACGGCTGCCTCTCGCGCAGGGGCAGCCGCTGCGGGTCGCCACCGCGAGAGAAGTGGCCCGGCGGCTGCCGAGCCGCTTCTCGCATGGAGGCAACTCACAGCGATTGCCCCTATGCAAGAGGCGGCCGCCGGGCCGCTTCTCGCGCGAAGGCAACTCACAGCGGTCACCGCTGCTCGAGAGGCGGCCGCTGAGCCGCGTGTCACGCGGCGGAGACCCCCGGCAGTCGCCCTTGCACAAGGCTGCTGCGGGTTGCTTTGGCATAAGGAAGCGGTTGCAGGTCGTTCTTGCACAGGGACGTGGCGAAGGAGAACGTACGTCAATAATGCACTGGGGCAGTTCCTCAAAACTTTCTAGTCATGCATTTCGTGTCACACACTCAACCCAAAGACAAGGTACCTTAGTCCTATAAAACAATTACCTATGTTTCATGCTTAACAAATTTGTACATACCAAGTGTAAATTCAAATTCAAAATTTTAACACGCAGTCAAGATTTTCTAAAGGCAAATAAATTTTGGACATATCAATTTTGAATTCAAACACTACAAGAAATTTGTCAATAGACATTAAAAAATGTGTCGCTAATGCAGCACTAAAGTGTGGCTAAAACAAATAGCCACACATGACATCGCAGATATGAGACACCGTCGTTAGCATCACAATGGCGCCAAGGCCAAAGATGACTCTACTAGCACCATAAGTCGATCCTACTACGATGTTATGATGACACGAAAAGTGTCATTGCGAGGCAGTAAAATGCATCGCTAGGTCGACGCTAAAGTGGCGTTGAAACTTGCGACACTATTCCGACGCTAATATGGCGCTATAGTAATCGTTAATGTGACGCTACTTAGACGCTAACACATCGCTATAGTGCGATACTATGTACATGTCCAACTGATGCTAAGATGTGACGTTGTCTTGACGCTAATACTTGCGACGCTAGTGTGGAACTAAAGTGATGCCAATTGTGATATGTTGAAATAACGCCCAACATTTTGGCATCGCTAATGCGATGCTAAATACTGATTATTTTGTCCCATTCCATCCATATTCTTCTCTTCCCACACCATACAATTGTACAATGCATACATATAATGCATTATTCACAATGATAATAAAGAGTAATGCATATCAAACTAATAAACATTACAAAAGTGTTAATAAGATAACAAAATCATATCAAACATCATAACAAAATCATATCAAAGATCATAATAGGTATCAAAATGTTACAAAAGTTTATATCCTAAATTATTATCATCGTCGATGTCATTGTTGACATTCGAACCCGATGTACTCGGTCCTTGGCCTTGTGGGGATTGAGACTATGACTGGAGCATGGTTTCAATCGTCTGCAATATGGGATCCAGATGCTGAGGAAGTTGTTGAGAAAGTTGCTCTGCAAAGATAGCTGCTCCATGTTGTCCAATGTTAGCTCAGATGTCGCAGATGAACTCGGAGCAGACGATCGACCTACATATCTTCCGGTCCTCCTAGGAACTTGAGCGGTTGTGCCTAGACCACGCAAGTATCCTCCTCGTGCCGTGCCGGCCACCTCCCCCTAAACAACAACATCATCTACAAAATAGAAAAATTATATAATCATATAAATATTATAAATCATATAAATTACATAACATTAAAAAAACATATAAACATATAAAGTGTTATATAACATTAAAAATATAAATTATTTTTTAGATACTTTACCTGATGACTGAGTACTAGAATAATGTTTGTACTTCTCAACCATCTTCTCATTATATGTATCCTAAAAAATTTAAATATTGCACATTTGAAAAATTATTTACACTAATGTGAACAACCAAATGAAATGTGATGACACTTACCAGATACGAGCAGTGAGTGTGACCAAATCATTGGTCTTCTTGTTCTTATGCATGACCTCATAGACCGCGCAAAAATTGATAGGACCACCTTATTTTTTCTCCTACAATAAACTTTCAAATTTTATAAAATAAATAACAACAACAACAAAGCCTTATCCCACTAGGTGGGGTCCTTATTTATAAAATAAATAAGTATAAAATAAAATTTTGATTATTTGATTATGTATCTACATTCGCATGCCTCGTCGATGCTCATCAAATCGAATCGATCCACCTATATGGATGTGGGCCTCGAGCTTCAAAAGTTGTTAACTTTTTCCTTTTCAAACTTTCTCTACCATTCTTCATCCATCCTATGTCAACATCAAATACTTAGATTTTGTAAAATTATAAATTTAATAAAAATAATTCAAATGTAATTACTTACTACTTCCTACATAACAACTCCCAAACTGAGTACCTAATATGCCTTCGGCATCTTTGTATGCCCTACTCCAGGAGGTTGGCATACATGATGGCTTTGCGAAACTTATATAGTCGATTTCGGAGGCATTTCACAATCACCTCCTCGAAGCATCTCCGAATCATCTCCGAATTAAGCTCAGGACGAAACTAATTTGCTTTCTAAAAATATTATAAAAGTTAGTAATTTAAAAATAATATAGAATAAATTATCTAATGTAAAAAAAGATCATACGAAAAACTCCCAAAAGGTGTCATCTCGAACTTGAATCGGGACATCTTTTCACGATGCTGCCTCTTTCGGCAAGTGGGCAATGACAAGAGCACTGACACAGTAAAAGCGATATGAAAGTGGTCTTGCAATTTACAAAGAAGAATTAATTTTATGATTATAAGCAAAACTACGATAAAATTTATAAAATTAATTTTGTGTCCGAACAATGTTGCTGACGGTGGAATTTCTCTTCTCCCGCAGAAGAGAACTCATCATTAAATATCATCATGACATACATAAATAGTAATATTTATTTCTACATGAGAATACATTTATCATTTGTAATTAGCATGCAAATCTAAATTATTTAATTATTGCACTAAATCAACAAATGATTTTTTCATAGTGTTAAATTTCATGCAATATTTTAATATTTACAAAAAACTATTCTAAGGAAAATTCATATTTTTTTCTTTTTTTGAAATTTTAAAATACATATTTCCTATTTTCTAATAATTTTAATGTTTTGGCGAAAATAGGAAAATGCAAAAAAAAAAATTTAAAAACAGTGTACTGGGCTGCTCCTAGAGGCCCAACTCTACTTCACATGGAACACATTTGCACCCACAATGGCTCTCAACGGGTCTTGTGTATGTGGAAATAGTTTTTTTTTCCTTTTTTTGTTACAGCACGTGGGAAAAAATTAAAAAAATTTCTAAAAATATTAAAATAAATAAAAAATTTATTATGGTCCAAGTTTATCCATAATATATTTGTAATCACAAAAAACTAGTTTATCCCTCAGTTGTGGTAATACAATCGATATGTGCGGATGCAAAAAATAATAATAAATATTATTTTTTTCGACGCAATCACGGGTTCGAAAAAAAATAAGAGAAAGCTCTATACCAATATTGAACTCTATAACACTTATATATCTTAAAAGTTGTGGAATACCTCCTAAAATGGAAATTGGATCATTGTGACTTTTTCATGAACAATTGATGAAGACACTTATACTTTGGGGTCGAGGACCGAATATCAGGGGAATGAAACATTTAGTCACAACACAAATATCTCTCAACTAACATACACGAAAGCACACAATGGACCCTCAATATTGATCTCTCTTTATACGAAGGGGAGAGGAGGCCAAGATGACCACAAGCGACCATTTTTGCCGCTGCTCGCACTGAGATGCGCGTGTGTCCCGGGGGCTTCTCCCCGGGGCACGTCGAGTTATCTTATCATGTATTTTCCTTTTCAACTCACTTTTGTACTTAGTTTATTTTCTAAGTGTGATGGTGGCAGTTTTGTAATTTGCACTCCAGAAAAGTGCACCCCCGGAGATGGTCCTCCACATCACACGTCGCAATTCTACCACCCGAAATGGTGGTATAGTAGGGGAGACCCGCTAGTCCTCCCCCGAAGCGTTGTAATCATTCCTATTTACTCAACAAAGATTTCAAGCTTCCCTAAATCTAGCATTGTGCCTCAAGCGTGGGGTGGCAACCCACAAAAGAGCGTCCCAAGCGATCGAGCGTCACGCCGAGGTGCCCGTTTGTTCACAAACGCCTCCACCGAAGAAGCGTCCGCTCGGGACCGTGCATCCCAAAAGTTGTGGCATACAAAAAGTGGCATAAGCAAGCTTTCGCAAAGTGCTCAAAAGAGCTTGCCTAGACGTTGGGCACGTCTAGGCGCCGCACGGGTCGGTCGAGCGAAAAATGACCCCGTGACAAGTTGGTATCAGAGCAGCGTTTCTGGGACCGCTCAAGTTGGCGTTCGGCGATCAAGGTGAAATGACGTCGAACTCGGAGATGACGAATGAACCCGTTGCACCGGAGAAGGGCCGCCAGGATCGAGGGCGCGCCCGCTCGAAGGACACCATGTCCGCCTTCGAGCAACGCCTCGGCCAATTCCAATTGGACGTGGGCGAGATGCAAGACCAACTCGCAACGCACGAGCGGGAGTTGGAGAAGACCATGGATCTTGCCACGGTGCGGGAAGAGATGGCGCCGTTGTATACGCATCTCGAGTCCATGGAAGCGACAATCATGGACATGCGGGAGACATTGGACAATGGTCTCTCAAACATGCGGTTCGAAATGGAGCAAGAGTTCCAGACCTTCCGGGAGGAGCTCAAGCGACGCTATGGAGACGGGCGGCGCCCCGAGGCGCCCGCCCCGCATGAGGCGAGAATTGATGTGCCAAAGCCGAGGCCCTACAAAGGCGAGCGGTCGGCAAGGGAGATCAACGACTTCCTGTGGAACGTCCGAAGGTACATGGAGGCCTTGGACGTGACATCCGAAGTAAGGATGGTGAAGACCGCATCCTTCTACTTGCAAGATGCGGCGAGTCTATGGTGGCGGTGCCATTGCGACGATGTGGAGCGTGGCATTGTGGGTCCCATTGAGAGGTGGGACGACTTCAAAAGGCAGCTTATCAACTACTTCTGCCCTGCCAAGTCGGGACTGGAGGCCAAGATTGCGTTGTTCAACATTTGCCAGAAGGGCACGTTGAAGGAGTACGTGAAAGAGTTCACCGAGCTCCGCCTACAGAATTCCCAAGTGGACGAAGACACGTTGTTGGCGGTCTTCGTGAAGGGTTTGAAGCCATGGGCTAGGACGGAGTTGGAGCGACGAGATTGCCCCAACCTCCGCTCGTTAGTCGCCGCTGCTGAATCGCTCGTGGAGTACGCCAAAGCGAGCACTCCACCACCAAAGCCCTCGGGCAAGGGCAATGGTGGGGGAGAGAAGTCCAAGTCACAAGGAGGCAAGCCGCACTATCAGGACAAAGGCAAGGGACACCAAGACGGGAAGTCCAACAATGGAAGATTCAAAAGGGACGGGAAGCCACCAAAGCCTTGCTACATTTGCAAGGGTCCTCATTGGACGAGCGATTGTCCGCAAAAGGCGACAGTCAACGCAATGTATTGCCCCGACGAGAAGGAAAAAGAGAAGGAGGAGGCGTGTCTCAGCTCGATGCACGTCCTCAGCGCCATCAACGCCTCGAAGGGTCCTTCATCGGCTGCGCGACTTTATGCGGATATCGAGTTGAACGGGCAAGTCTTCAACGCCCTCATTGACATGGGAGCATCGGAGTTGTTCGTGTCAGAAGTGGCCGCCAAGAAGCTAAAGCTGCCACTCCAGAAGACTAACGCCACGTTCAAGACGGTGAACGCGAAGTCTATCTCGACCACAGGAATTTCTCCTGGAGTGAAGGTTCGCATCGGCAAGTGGTCGGGAAGCTTCGATGTGACGGTGGCACTAGTGGATGACTACGAAGTGGTGGCGGGCATCTCTTTTCTGCGACACATTGCCGCATGTGTCATCCCGCTCACCAATTCGATGGTTATCTTCGATCCCAAGGGACCTTACAACGTCCCTGTGAGGTCAGGCGGAGACCTCAAACAGAAGACCTTCTCTGCCATGCAAGTGGCGAAGGGGTTGCGCAAACAGGAGCACACCTTCCTAGCGACCGCCATCTTGGAAGATCCGGGGCCCTCCACTCAAACACCTCCCAAAGTCCTTGAAACCCTTGAGGATTTTGCGGATGTCATGCCCCCGGAACTCCCAAAGCGGTTGCTTCCGAAGCGTGAAGTGGACCATGTCATCGACTTGGTCCCAGGATCTAAAGCCCCACATGGAGTCCCTTATCGGCTCGCCCCTCCGGAACTCGCAGAACTCCGTAAGCAACTCACCGAACTATTGGATGCAGGATATGTTCGGCCTTCAAAATCTCCATATGGCACCCCGGTTCTCTTCTAGAAGAAGCATGACGGTTCCCTCCGGATGTGCATCGACTACCGGGCGCTCAACAAGCTTACGGTGAAGAACAAGTACCCCATCCCCTTGGTGGCGGATTTGTTCGACCAACTTGGCGGCGCAAGATGGTTTACCAAGTTGGACCTTCGTTCGGGCTATTGGCAAGTCCGAATCACGGAGGAGGATGTGCAGAAGACAGCGTGCGTCACAAGATATGGCTCCTATGAGTTCCTCGTGATGCCATTCGGCCTCACCAACGCCCCGGCGACCTTCTGCACTCTCATGAATAAGGTATTGCAGCCATTCCTTGACAGGTTCGTGGTTGTGTACCTCGACGACATCATGATCTACAGCCGCACCTTGGAGGAGCATATCGAGCACATTCGGCAAGTGTTCGAGGTGTTGCGGCAGAACGAGCTCTACGTCAAGCGGGAGAAGTGTGCCTTCGCTCAACCGGAAGTACACTTCTTGGGATATGTCGTCGGAAGAGGGAAGTTGAAGATGGATGGCGCGAAGATTCGGGCCATCATGGAGTGGGAACCGCCCAAGCGGGTTCCCGACATGCGTTCGTTCCTTGGCCTGACGAACTACTATAGGCGGTTCGTCAAAGGGTATTCACATGCGACGACCCCTTTGACGAATCTCCTCCGGAAGAATGTAAAGTGGAAGTGAACGCCGACATGCCAGGAAGCGTTCGACACCCTCAAGAGGGCCATGACGGAGGAACCGGTGCTCGTCCTGCCAGACCACACCAAGTCCTACGAGGTACAGACAGATGCTTCTGACTATGCCATTGGAGGAGTTCTTATGCAGGAGGGGCATCCCGTGGCGTTCGAGAGTCGCAAACTCAACGACACGGAACGGCGCTACGCCGTTCAGGAGAAGGAGATGACCACGGTGATTCACTGCCTTAGAACATGGCGGCACTACCTTCTCGGGTCGCGATTTCACATCAAGACGGACAATGTCGCGACAAGTTACTTCGAGACACAGAAGAAGCTCTCGCCGAAGCAAGCAAGATGGCAAGATTTCATGGCGGAATTCGACTATGTCCTGGAGTACAAACCTGGCAAGACGAATGTCGTTGCCGACGCCCTCAGCCGACGTGCGGAATTGGCGGCCATGAGCTCCTCTCAGGCCGACCTCATCGAGAGGATCAAGAAGGGATTGGAGTCGGATCCCACGGCAAAGAACTTGTTCGAGCAGGCGAAGGAGGGTAAGACACGCCGCTTTTGGGTGGAGGATGGGCTGATCCTCACCAAAGAACGTCGCATATACGTTCCACTCTTCGACAACTTGCGGCGCACTATCATGCAAGAGTGCCATGACTCCAAGTGGGCGGGACATCCGGGCATCCGCCGCACTTTGGCACTCATCGAAGACAACTACTTCTGGCCAAGGATGGAGGACGACATTGAGGCCTTCGTGAAGACATGCCTTGTTTGCCAGCAAGACAAGAACCTCAATCAAGCGCCCGGCGGACTTCTGGAACCCCTGCCTATCCCAGAGCGTCCATGGAAGGATGTCTCCATGGACTTCATCACGGGTCTGCCCAAGTCTGAAGGAGCAGGTACCATCATGGTGGTCGTCGATCAGTTCTCCAAGTATGCCATCTTCGCCGCCGGCTCCGCAAGTTGTCTTGCTACTGAAGCTGCGGAGTTATTCATGAAGCATGTAGTGAAGTATTGGGGCCTACCACAAAGCATCGTCAGCGATCGAGATGGGCGATTCGTTGGCAACTTCTGGAAGGAATTGTTCAAGATGATGGGCTCCAACCTGCATTTCTCGACATCACTTCATCCTCAAACCGACGGCCAGACTGAGAGGGTGAATTGTATTCTGGAGATCTACTTGCGGCACTATGTGAGTGCCAATCAGAAGGACTGGGCGAAGCTACTCGACATCGCGCAATTCTCCTACAACCTACAACGAAGCGAGTCGACCAATCGGAGTCCCTTCGAGATAGTGACGGGGCAGCAACCTCTGACGCCCCAGGCCGTCGCCACTTCTTATGGTGGCAAAGTCCCCGCCGCTCACCGCATGGCGAGGGAATGGCATGAGCAGAACGACATGGCGAGAGCATATTTGCACAAGGCATCGAAGCGCATGAAGAAGTGGGCGGACACCGTCCGACAGGACGTCAACTTTGAAGTCGGAGATTTGGTCCTGGTGAAGCTGGTCCAACATCTTCGGCTAAGTGGGAAGAATCTGCACAAGGGCCTCGTTAGGCGTTACGAGGGCCCCTTCAAGATCCTAAAGAAGGTAGGCAAGGTGACCTACAAGTTGGAGCTCCCGCCTCAGATGCAACAACACCCCGTCTTCCATGTCAGCCTGCTCAAGCCCTTTGTTGAAGACACTGAAGATCCCGGGCGTGGGGTTTCAGACTGCGCCCCGCCGGCCATCCGTCAGCAGTTTACGGATCAAGTTGAAGAAGTACTCGCCGTCCGCACGAAGAATCGGAAGAAGGAGTATCTTGTTCGATGGAGCGGAAGACCGGACGCCGACACAAGTTGGGAGACAGCCGAAGACTTGTGGCAGTTCAAGCAGAAGATTGAAGAATTCCAAGCCACAGCTCCAGGGACGTCGCTGACTTGAGTGGGGGAGAATGTCCCGGGGGCTTCTCCCCGGGGCACGTCAAGTTATCTTATCATGTATTTTCCTTTTCAACTCACTTTTGTACTTAATTTATTTTCTAAGTGTGATGGTGGCAGTTTTGTAATTTGCACTCCAGAAAAGTGCACCCCCGGAGATGGTCCTCCACATCACACGTCGCAATTCTACCACCCGAAATGGTGGTATAGTAGGGGAGACCCGCTAGTCCTCCCCCGAAGCGTTGTAATCATTCCTATTTACTCAACAAAGATTTCAAGCTTCCCTAAATCTAGCATTGTGCCTCAATCGTGGGGTGGCAACCCACAAAAGAGCGTCCCAAAGCGTCCCAAGCGATCGAGCGTCACGCCGAGGTGCCCGTTTGTTCACAAACGCCTCCACCGAAGAAGTGTCCGCTCGGGACCGTGCGTCCCAAAAGTTGTGGCATACAAAAAGTGGCATAAGCAAGCTTCCGCAAAGCGCTCAAAAGAGCTTGCCTAGACGTTGGGCACGTCTAGACGCCGCACGGGTCGGTCGAGCGAAAAACGACCTCGTGACACGTGCATCATGCGCAAATACACGCATCTCGTGCGATGTATGTATGCGCGTCAGACAAGCTTTCAGCATGTGCTTCTTGCGCGAGGGGGAAACAACCCTACTGTTGCCCAGGTGCCCACTAGTGCCTAGAAAAGGGCACTTCCCTTCACCTTTTATAACTCACGAAAGTCGCTCATCTCTCTCTACCACCGCTATTGTCCTACGTTGCCGGCACTATCGCTGCGGGTGCTAGCGATGCAACCCTAACTACATTACGGTCATGCTACACAAATATCATTTTTATATAATTATACTTCTAATTAGATATTATGTTAATTAATATTTGAATTAAATTGATAATTAAATTATCGATAAGGGTTATAAAAAAATTATATAAAGTTATTAGGAATAAAATTTAATATTTGCAAATATTAAAATACATACATTTATAACTAAGATTAATTAGAGGTCAAATACTAATTTTTAACAAAATAACATGATTGGACCTTCACTTTAGGAACTTCAGCTGAAGCTGAATGTTTACTAATGTATTTTTTTCTAAATCGCCATATGATGTGAAAAATATATGAACAAAAATACATAAATTACTTATTCTTATCCTTCGAAAATTTCCAGGGCGTAGGATAGGCTAAAGAAATTCAGCAAGGTCGTTTGTTTATGGTGAACTCCTTGATCCAAAACTAACCTTCTACTTCATATGGTCATCTATTCTCGATTTGCTCTCCACAAATTCCAAAATTTTACATAGTTCATCCTCTCGACGTTAGCTTTCTGTGGCCACTGTAATAATCTACAAATCTTGTTCTGTTCCTAGTCAGATACATATTCACCTTGTAAATTAGGGAATAACTAGGATAGTCTAAATTAGGAGTTGAAATTTTGATATGTTTAATTAGATATTATAAGGGTTTAGTGAGAAGTGGAATCATTCAAGTTGGACTTATATATAGGGAGAAATGAAGTTTTCATCCCGCATGACTTTTTTTGCTTAGTTTTAGAACATGAACAGAACTCAAGTCAAATTGACTATTTTTTTTATAAACGAGTATACAAGTAACTAAATTTTACAAATTTTATGCCTAAGTACTGCTAAAAGTTAGTTTCTAGGAAAATTAGGATCTCGTCAAATGAATAAGTATTGAGAAAGAAATAAATTATTCTTCTAATATCATATAATTTGTCAAAACGCAAACCTCAAATTGCCTTGACTCATGAATTACTTGGGGATTGAAAACCTTAGTAATTATAGTTTCTAATTCATTTATAATCATAAAATTTGAGCTCATAGTTAAAAAGTTATGAATTATTTATTAATAGATACCTAGTCTAAAATTCTAAGAAAACAACTAGTCAAGTTTGAAAAATTGAGTAGTTCCAAGTGTGAAATAGAATATGAATATAAATACTTGAAATTAGACATTAATATTTAGAATGTATTATATGCATTTTAAGGTGAAAAAATATTCATGCATCATACGCATGCATTGCATACTATTATTATTAGTAATTAGAAAGTCAAATAGCATTATTGCTTGTAAGAAACCATCAAGATACAACTGAAATGGGAAAAATCTAATAAACCTCTTTGAAAGATAGTACAAAGTGAGTGGGTAAATTTATAACATACAAAAATAATATACGTTACTTATTTTATTCGTGGTATTATTTCAAAAAGTTTTATTATTATTATTATTATTATTATTATTATTATTATTATTATTATTATTATTATTATTATTATTGTTATTATTATTATTATCATTATTATTATTATTATTATTATTATTATTATTATTATTATTATTATTATTATTATTATTATTATTATTATTATTCAAACATAACTTGAGATATGTAAAATATTTATGATATGTTTCTAAAATTTCATATGAGATGAAGTAAATTCTTATATTAAAATATTTTTAGGAAACAATGCTTGTGAAGTTAAAATGAATTTAACTTTGATGTGTGATTATGACGTGTGTTTTGAATATTATTAAACTCTATGTGTTCATTGACCATATTGGTTGATAAAGGTTTGTTGGACCACATTAATGTCTTTGTATCAATAAATAACATTAAGTTCAATAAGAGAGAATGTTTTGTCAAATTTATTTTAAAATATTTAAATAAAATTAAGAGTTGCAATAATTATAATCAGAACTTAGTTATCCCTCTGTCTCTCTCTCCGCAGACACATGCAATTATTTTCCTTTCACAATGCTCGTCTGTCTCCTCGTCTTGGACTGGGGTTCCCTTTTATCTTCTATGTCATAAATTAAAACACTTTTTTTTGTATTTTACGATTGTTAATATTTGTTGAATAAATGAAATAACTAGTTGATATATTTGTATTAAAAAATTAATTTAGCGATATTATGAAGCTCGACATGGGGGTGGGGGCGACATCCCCCCCCCCGGTTGGGGGTTCTGCCCTTTCGCTGGGGGACGGATATGGGGTGCCAGCCCCTCCCTCCAACGCCGGAAAGGGAGGGACGTAGTGCCTTTTTTATTTTTAAAAAATTAATTTATAGTAATTTAAAATAGAGGGTACTTTACTCTTTTAATAAATAAAAAGGTGAAAATATTGGAAAAGTTAACCGAATTAGACGAATGAATCGACCTGAAAATTGTGATATAGTTTAGAGAGACGATACGGTAAATTCATATATTATGATCATATGCTAATTCAGGAAAGATTTAAGAAATTAACCCTTGAATTTTTCCATTTGCCACTCCACGACAAACGGTGCCAATTGGTTCAATGTATACTCCTTCTAAGAGGTTACACACTGATCATGTATTGATATTTTAACTTACTATTGAGCTCGACTAATTTGACGTCTCAAGTCACCCGAGACTTTCAATAAAAAAAATTTACATTCACAAATAATCGAACTCAAGATCGACGGCATAGCACTCTATCCAATCTCTAATGCACAACATTTTCATCATGAGGTATCGTTGAGCATGACAAATTCATTAATTTAATGGACTATTATCGAACTGTTTAATAAACTTTCAAAGTTATCCGACTGGTTAAGATCTAATAGATCTCAATGCCTTGTCTAGAGACATGGAGAGCACAAATGGTATCCCATTTCTTCAAGCCTAATCCTCGCCTGGAATAACTTAGTTGCAAACTTGTACCTGCGGTACGGTTATACTTGAAATAGACATGGTTATACCTAATCTTTATTCTCACGTGTTTGATTTGCTCAAGTTTTCCTATTCACATTACATTACAAAATAGTGACGTCATTCAAATGAATAAAATGTTATACTAGCAGCATCCCATCCCACGAATCCGTAAATTATGTTCTTGTGAAGGTAGAAAAAGAAGCATCATATAATTCTTCGCAAGTAATTATGTCCTAAAATCCTTAACAATAAATAAATTATCAGATATGAACTGCATTCACTTTTAATGATATATACAAAATAGTGCATATTTTTATATGGATTTTATTATTGTTTATATGTCAAAGTTATTATATTATATAATTAAACTTTCAATTAAATGTTTATATTTTTCCAAATATTATCATATAGTTTATTTTTTATTGAAAACTGATTGGTTAAAATTTGCTCATGTAATATTGGTTTAGTTAAATTTGTATTGAACATTAATTTTTTTTCTATTACAAAAGGAGGCCCATGGATTTGAACATTTAATTTGAATAACGTTTATGCCCCATCATCTAGTTCTAGTAGATATAAATGTTGATAACACATACCTAAATGTGGTCTAAAATACTCTTTACATAAGTTGGATATATAAATTGGATTCCCTTTTTTAAACCGCGATAGTGGTGTTTATTGGATTGGACAATCCGTTGTCCGACCCAATATGATAATGGGTAAGTCTGATCGTGTCTAGTCCAAATCCATTCAATAAGTTATCGAATTCGGATGGATAACATGCCAGACATTATATTTTATCCGTTTGGCCGATATCCAACGGTACGATATCCATCCGATAATTACCGAATCGTCCGTTAATAATATTAAGTATTAAAACAATTAGTTACTACTTATTTAGTGTCTAGCAATAATAGCTAGTAAGCTTATATACTAATAAAATATAAATAGTTTATCCATCGTTAGTTGATTTGTTCTATTATTAATGAAAAAATAAAATAAACAAATGACTAAAAATACAAAATATTAAAAAATATGAGAAAATTGAAGGATAAAAATATAATGATAGCTTATTTATTATATTGTTATTATTATATCAATGCATCAAGAAAAGAATATGAGAAAATTAAGAAAAAAGAAATGCCAAATTTAAAAAAAATGAAAAGAATAAATTATTTTTTAAAAACATTAATGGACTTGTCAAATTCTTCTGATATGCAGTTAAGGCTCACCTTAATGCAAGCTTGAGCAAAATTGGGACCTCACCCGATTTGTGCCGGATCTAAATTTTTTAGACCCGATATTGGGACCGGGTTAGCCGGTCCCAAGCCCGGATAAAGGAGGAGGGTTGTGTTAGGCCCCGACAGCCAACATAAAATCTTGTCGAATCTTATGAACATGGATCAACGAAGGCGTCGTATGATCCATGTAGCCGACCCCACCTAGTGGGATAAGGCTTTGTTGTTGTTGTTGTTGTTGTTGTATTGGGACCGGGTTAGATCCGGTAAATTGAGAATAAAATTGGCTATTAAATTGGGTCCAAATAATTATTAAAAAATTAAAAAATATATTAAAAAGTTTATACAATTAGTAAAATTAAATCATGATTTGATTAAATAAACATCAAATTCGCAAAAGATTACATCAATTTATCACATAATAAGTCAACAAAATTATTTTAAACATTTCAAAAGGAAGAAATGAATCGTCAAATTAATAAATAATTAGAGTTAGGTAGCATAATTATTATTTTATTATTATTACAATCGGGTCGGGTCATGGGCCGGGGTTTGATATATTGGACTCGATCTATTTTTTTGACCCGGTTTATAACCGGGCCGAGAATATTTATCGAATAACCCTTATGCCGGTTGGCACAAGGTCAACCCAGCTCGTCTTGGATCTGACAAGTTAGAAAGTTTATTAGGTGATTTGATAATAAGTCATTAAATTAACGGACATGTTAGAAAGTCTATTAAGTGATTCGATAATAAGTCATTAAATTAATGGGCCTATCCGATCCGTGGAATCAAAACTCAATTGACTGAAATTATTAAGAGCGATCAGTTGAATACCACTATACCGCAATCACTGTCATGCCGATGAACATATGGAGTGTGTACCAGTCATTTTTTCAAGAAAGATACTTGAGAATCAATTATGCATTTTTTCTTTTAGATTCTCCTTTTTTTTTTCTTCTTTCATTTTTTTTCTGGGTTCATCTTTTCGTATGCTTTATTGAATCAATTGGATCCCCCCTTTTAACATGGCAAGTTATGGTTATTTACTGTGAGGGGACGAGGAAAAACGAAAGAATCGTGTTTGTATTGTAAATATAATACTAGCAAATTCAAATTCTAATGTGATGCCACCGCAGACAGACCAAGACATATCAAATGCATAAACAGGCGGCAAAAAGATTACCAACACATGTAGTCGTGGTGTTTGGTCATTGTCCTTCAAGGACCTGTCTCCATGAATCTACATAATCACAGAAGAAGATTGAATAGAGGACTCAAAAGAAGACGCTAAAAAAATAGAAAGAGGAAGAAGAGGCGCCACGAAAGAGTTTCTAGTTTCTACATGGAGGCTCCGTGTGTGAGGGGAAAACTGACTATGTGAACAAGGTAACGACGTCTCTCCTGTAACCTCTAACTATCAAAATCCTCGGCACGTTTTCCACAAGAAGATCCATGTACTCCATGTAAAAATACGATGGATGGTTAAGAGGCGGCGGGGGGAGGCTGATCAGCACCACGGTCGCCATCCGGGAGTACCTCAATATGGTCGAGTTTAGCTTCAGGGTCGTGTAAAGGAACTTGTCGACCTGCTGCTCATTCACCACCACTGGCTTCCCATCTGCCATCAGCGGCTTCCCTTCTCTTTTAGCTGCCTCCTTCATCTCTGCAAGGTACTCCGCGATCCGTCGTTGCGCACTTGTGAACGCTTCCATGGAATCATCCTGCTGAGGGCCGGCTTCTGCTTGCGATTCCCACGACTTCATCGTTACGACGATCACCTCAGCTTGCATTCGCAGGTCGTAAAGAAACTTCTTAACGTCGGCCTTTAGCACCTCGGCCTCGGCGTCCTCTTCGGCGATGCAGAAAACCTGGATCTTGCAGCTCTCGAAGCTCTCCTTCGTGAGCAGGAGCTGCGACAAAAGGAGCATCAGGCCTCCGTCCCTGACTATCCAGTAGAGATCAATTGTGCCATATTGCCTCTGGTATTCACCAGGCCATTCATCAAGGCCCTTGACTATGACGACTGCCTTGTTCGCGATGATGCAGTCATTAATAATGCTAACAAAAGTGGACGGGATCTGGGTGAGGTTTTCACGACGCCAGATCTCAGGATATCTCATGACGACAATGTTAGGCTTGAGATTTCCCAGTCCCATAGTCTGGACAATGCCGCGGAAACCATCACACATTGAGGGAGCAACTATGATCTCAGCTACACCTTCACAACGTTTGTAGTCTATGTATGTGCTGAGCTGACGGCAGGCAATTTTGGCTTCCTCTGCCAATTCATGATAGTCACCATCAATAATTGAGGCAAAGATGGACATGCCACGGCCTTTCTTCTTCATGCAATTAGCGAAGTCTGCAAGCTTGGGATGGCAAGGAACATTCTCCGGAAGCTTTCCCCATGGCCGACAGAAGATTAGAGGAATAGGATACCAGTTTTTAGGATGTACTTGGTTTGCTGCAAGATGAAAAGATAATGGCATAAACATAAAAGTAGACATCAATGCTTTTATTAGTTTGTCTCCTCCGGTCATGTCGTAGCATGTAAAAGTTAAAAACCTAGCTCTGCACACAATACCCAAATAAAATAGAAAATAGAACTAGAAACCACTAACTGGAAATTCAGGCACATTTATGGCAAATATATGTGAGAAAGTTATGAAATTTAAGTTCAAGCTTCTCAAGTCTCTGTCTGATCCAATTAACTCAGTTTGCTTGGTCACACAAAAGGTAGCTGTTAATAATGTCAATATCTTATCTTCTATTTTTTTCCTCTTTTGGGGGCGAACTTCTTACATGCACTAACAAAAACTGCAAATCTGACGTAAAGAAGTCAATACAAATAAATGAAATGTAAGAGAGTAAGGAAGAGGGGGCTGAAGAGATGAAGAGCTAAATATAGTGCAACAATGAAAAGAGGGGTGGTCTCGACCGGAAAAAAAAAAGAAAAAAGAAAAGAGGGGTTAGAAAAACGATAAGTGCTCATAGATGTGGCATGTACTGATAGCTATTCTTGCATATCTCAAGATATATTGACAACATCTTGATGTTGAGACCTTGGCCATCACATGCTGAATTTACCATGCATTTGAAATCTAGATAAACTTAAAGAGAACATAGAAAATGATACATATTCATATATGTAACTTGTGCTGATATTGGTTCTTGCATATCTTAAGATACATTGACACCTTCAAGTTGAGACCTTTGACAACAAAGATGCATTTGAAGTTTAGATAGACTTAGAGGCTAAAGCCATAAAGTAAATTTCAGTATGTTTCTTACTGGTTATCATCATTTTTTGCAGGAAATATCATATCATTGTTGAAAAGTGTACTCTTTAAACGAATAATTAAAGTGGGATGAGAAGACAATATATTACCTCCCAATGACCGAAGGCTTCGCAATGCCAACTGGAAGTATGCACTCTTGAATCCATCACCCCAGTCTCCAGCTTTCCCTTTTATGCTCACGTAATAATATATGAGCCCAGCAAGGGCCAGAGATACAATGGTGAACGTCCATGAAATGAGGAACATTATCACTGAGGGAATTACATAAGACCTCAGATAAATAATAATGAATTGGGGGGAAGGAAAAGTTAAATTAAGGGCATTATTACATCTTTCACACAGCAATACAATATAAAAGAATCCAAATATCCAGAATCTAGACAAACCAGGGATTCTTTTTTTATCAACTAAGGGATATCATTCTACTTTCTCTTTTGTAATATGACTTCACTTTCTTTACAGTATTGAAAAGTAGTCGGAGCTGTCATGTTTCTACATTTACTAGTTTTGAAACACTAAATCTGCAAATAAATTATATTAAACTCCCAACAAGTGCGTTAGAAAAGAAATCAACATAAATTCCAAGTCAGCAAAAGTGTTCGTCCCCAAATCCCTCACACACATCTCCTACTTGTATGTTGTGCAGTACTATACCAACGAGTTTTTAACTGTTTCTACATGAGAATTGAGATTTCGTGAAATTCAATTCTAACACAATAAGGTTTAACTCGTAGAAGCTCATAATAAACTGAGATAGCTCAGATTGAAAGTTGTCATGAGATGGACATGATTCTATTCAAGATGCTGCAAAAGCAAAATGGCGACAGTGCCTTACCAACACATATCAATGCTCCAATCAGTGAGAGGCTCCAATGGTGAAACTTCCATCTAGGCCGCCAACTAGGAGCATCAAGAAGGTCGAGAAGGAAACAAGATAGGTTAACGCCGGCATAACACAGAAGAAAGAACATAGTTATTGTAGGTGTGATGAGATCCAGATTTCCAATCACAACACAGCCAATACAAATGAAGGCTGTAAAGAGAGTGGCAAGATGAGGTTCTCCACCATCCACAGCTTTGAAATAGTTAAGAACAGGGAGAATCTCATCATTAGCTATTGCTGCAAGCAAACGTGGTGCGCCTGTCAAACTTTGAAGCGCTGCACCTAAAGTGGACAACACAATGCCAACATAAACGATAGCTGGAAGAGGCCAAGCCACCTCAGCAGTCAGAAGCCTGTATGAAAGCATAACTGTAATTTGAGGATTGACACTCTAAATTACACAAGTCATGCACACCAAAAGAAAGGTCCAAGGTAAAACTTTGCATGACCAAATTGATATTTTTCTACATAGTTCTATGTATTGTGAGATTTCAAATATTAAGAGGTAAAGAATTACAGTAATCTGCATCAAAATGATAGCAAATCGTGGCTATTTACATGACCAGCCAGTGCACAAATAACAGGAGTTTCTTTAGTTCCAATATTAGTACATTCCTGGAAAAGCGATCGGAGATATCATTCAACGTTTTATAACTTTCGACAGATCTAATGTATACTGTTCATTGTTTTGTTGTAGACAGAATAGAAGAGGCACACATGCATACAATACTTTACCTATTTGGAGTAAGATTTGAGTACAATATATAGTTATAAAAGAGGTGTTTAATAAGAGGCTTTTATAAAAATGTATAATAGGAGCAAAGAAGAAAGTGAAAGTAATTCTTATTAGATTTCTTCCATTTTTATTTTCTGAAGTAGAATTGTTAGCAAAGCATGGAATGCAAAAAGGACATAATTGAGTCTTGACCATTAACGATGGTGACATATTCAACAAAAAATATGTCATTACCTATTTGTCAAGAGTTCTTCTCGTGTAGCAAGGGAACCAAAAAATATAACAGATATCAGATATAACAACGAGGTGACTAGTTGTGCAGCCAAAGTTCCAACTGGAATGGACTGCTGTGTGTCCTTCAATGATGCAGATCGGTTAGAGCCAGCCATGATTCCTGTTACTGCTGGAAAGAATAGACCTACCAGAGCACTGAGTACAGCCAGCTTCAGCATATGATAAAAGAGAACACAAAAAATATACTCCTACTAAGAATCTACAGGCATCATTTGTAACAAAGTCAAGGGCAATGACCACATAACAAATTCATATATATCTGAACGCTTATGTGTAACAACAAACAAAAGGACAAGAACAAAAAGTAAGCTTAAGCACAAAGATCCCACCATATAAGAGGTTAGTAACAAAAACTTGGCTATAGTTTCAAATATTCCTAGCATATCAAATGAAGACCAGAACCCAGGAGCATCACATACTAAAACCATATGAGTGAGCAACTTCTGTGATAGTTGGAAAGCAGGTTTGTCAATGAATGCATTACTTGAAATTCCAATATACAGGACCTTCCAGGTCAGGCACTCCAGCGTTAGTTGTACGTTGATATTCTGAACTCCAATTGTCTTTCAATGTGTGCGAGCTCAAACCTGTTATGCCACCTGTTTCATATGAAAGCAAAAAAGCATGTGATTGAAAGTTAAAGATTCTACAAGACAAATTCTGGGATCAGAGAAAACCAATGGATGAAGAGTTATTGAAGGAACCTACTTGAAGCACTACTCGTTGGAGCTGTAAAGATGCCAATAAATATGCAGAAGAGTGAAAACATAACAGGGATCAAAAAGGCTGGAGCAACTCTGTTAATCATCTTGACACCACCAAACACAATGAAACAAAGAAGAATTGTCACAATAACTCCATATATTTGCAGATCATGCATGTTTGGCGTAGAGACAGTTACAGCTTGTGTAGAACTTTCTGCAAGGGAAAGATCCACAGAATAAACTTCAGTTAGATAATGATGCAAAAGAGAAAAGAAGCTTGGGCATGGTGGAAAGAACTTGGGAACTAATGTACATAATACAATTATCATTTTTTAGAAGAACACTACAAGTGATCATGTCGAAACGTATAATCTCATGCATAAAAACTAAGGGGACAATACAAAAAATAGATGTGACATAAAATATAGTACAATCAAAATTGGAAGAGTTAAATGCCATCTCCGTAACTAAGGATCCCTTTATGGGGATTAATTGAATGGCTGACAAAATATAGATGGACCAATGTCTATCCTTAATGAGCAACGCTTTGAATTGCTAGCCTTGAATTTAGTTGCATCCTTTACTATTACAATATCCTAAGAGATACCTCTAAAGAATCCAGCACCAGGAACAGCATTTAAGAATGTCTCAACAGCTCCCAAGACATACCTGCATCAAACAAGTTATAAATGAGGATCGAAAATGGAAGACAAATTGTAAAGCCCAAAGGTTGGCAAAACTAGCTTAAGAGGATATAGATGCAATTTTACTTCTGGAAACTATGGGGCAAAGAAATAAGTAGAGTTAGTGGAAAACAACTCCATTCGGCATCATTCAATAAAAAAACATACTTTGGTTGCACCTTTCTTTGCTTCCCAAATGATTTTAATGGCGAAGGCAACCAACTTAATGTGGCACGATTTCTAAAAATCTATCTTATCAAGAGAATCGAAATAATGAGCGATAAACATAGCCCTCATTTTCTATTTCTTTTGTGCTCATGAGTTGCGAACTCGTAGGGCATCATCAAGTAAGCAATCACTCAAATTTGACTGATTTTTGCATAAGCGCATAAGCGCAGGCATCCCAAAAGAAACATCGAAATACAATAAATATTCACCTCAAATCTTATCCGTGGAAAGATGAATTATCTTGCCAACAGATATGCATTCAGAAAAAATAAAAGGGGAGGACTCCTTGAGAAGTGAAGTAGAGAAGTTATCTTCTAAATGTACTGAATATTTGACTGATATAAATGAATGTACAAAGCTAACAATCAAAAGGAAAACTCTAGTGTTTTCGTGTCAATGCTCACATAGCTCCCGCAACAGCGTTCCCGAGGAAGAAGCATAAGCCAATACTAACTCCAACTTCTGGCCCAAGAGCTCTTCCAATAAGATAATATGGCCCTCCACCCTGAACCAAACCAATTCATGAGAAATAAAGTATCCTAGCATGCATCATAAATTAGGTGGTGAAAGCAAAATGACCCGGCTTTGAAAAAGCATTTATGTAGCAATAAATGAATTTATCAGAGATTTTATGAAGGATGCAGAAAATGCAGTTAGCTTTCAAATTTCAAATTCACAAACTAAACAAATTGAGGTTTATCCTTTAACTGTTAAAAACTTCATCAAGTACTTGTATGTGTTTCATTAGGATAACTTCATCTTTTGTCATTGCAGTTAAAATTGGACAACTTTTAGTTCAATGCTTTCTCCGGAAAACAAAGCTGATATTAACTCCTCCAACAATGCTTTCAACTACTAAAACAGCAGTTATTATGAAGCACTAAATTGATATGTGAAATCAAGTTAATTGTCATTTTCATCATTCTGAAAATGTCCTTGCAAACTAGGACCAGAAAATACCAAAGCACATAATGCTAAATATGCCAAACAATAAACTCAGGGGTTTTAGCAATATATTTTTTATAAAAATTGGGACAAGCAATATCTGATTTGGTTCATCAAACTGGTTATGACTATATTCAGTAAATACTCTCAAACCTCAATGCAAAAGTAACCAAAATGTTTTCAATTAGTCTCTTTACCTTCATTGCCCCATTTGTTGCAATGGCACTTAGCGATATTGAAGTCAGAAAGGTACAAGAGCCACAAAATGCTACCAGTAGGAGTCCCTCCCCAATGCCAGCCATACCAACAATCCTACATAAGAAAAAAAGAAATTAAAAAAATTAAAGAAACAACAACAACAGAGCCTTATCCCACTAGGTGGGGTCGGCTACATGGATCATACGACGCCATTACACTCTATTAGTAATCAAACCTTTCGGTATATTATTCACCAATAGATCTTGCTCTATTAGTTCGCCAAGTGTCCGCCTTGGCCTCCCTCTCCCTCTTTTAATCGGACTCCAGATTATTTGATCTACTCTTCTTACTGGCGCATCTAATGGTCTTCTCTGAACATGACCAAACTATCTCAAACGATTCTCTACCATTTTCTCATTAATATGAGCCACTCCGACTCGTTCACGTATATGGTCATTCCTAATCTTATCTAATCTTGTATGACCACACATCCATCTCAACATCCTCATTTCGGCTACCCCCACTTTATGTTCATATTGTCCCTTCATAGCCCAACATTCACTACCATATAACACTACCGGTCTTATAGCAGTATGATAGAATTTTCCTTTAACAAATTGAAAAAAAAAGACCCAAAATATTATGAATTCCTACATATTATGAATTCCTATCAGTTACGAAGAACATCATATCTATGAATTCCTACACATTTGCTTCCGATCAAGCCCCAAAATATTATTTTATGTTGTTTTAGTATGTTATGCATGGACGGTACATTGGTTACCCATCAAGTACAGGAGAGCAACCTATCACTATAACATCACCTTTCCTCATCTTTTAAATGAATCTGAATCAGTCAATGAAAAGAGTTCAAATCTGAACGAACATTTTCTGCAACCAATATCATAGCTTCAGCCCCTAATTATTGTGAGAAATTGATTATTTTGTGTTGCACTAGCTCCTCTTGTAACACAAATTTTCTTGAAATACACAGAGTTTTAAACACTTTGTAGAATCCATCAGTGAACTGTTGCAACAAGGTGCATATTAAAATAGATAAATATTGAAGTATATACCAAGAAAAACGGATGTAATATATGATTCCAAGAATGTTCTGTAAACAAGGCACGAAAACACCCATCATTGTCCCTAGTTTAGGACCAACTTGCTGCAGGAAATAACAAACTTAGGTTAAGTACAAATATCAAGGAGGTTATCAATTAAAGGAAACAAAGATCCAGAAGACGCATGTAAGAAGAATGTGATATTCCAGATAACAGTGACCATATGTTCAAAGGATATATCTGGAGAATGGAAAAAACAAAGGATAGAAAGATATACAATTGTACTTCGTGAGTATAACAAGTAATGACTACATAAACTTGTTGATAGTCTCATTCCAATTTTATTGGACATCTTGAGAAAAGTTCTCATTGACCTTGTATTTTCTTCCAGGAACAAGCAATCTACTAAGGTGGATGCATAGAGGTTCTATCACAAAACATGCCATCTATGGCTCAATAAGACATACCAAAAAATATGAACACCAGGTGCATTCATGGCATTATATTTGGAAGTGATAATTGAACTTACTATTTTTCAAGGGTGCAAATAAAAAGTATTACTTGAATTAAAAATCATCACAAGTATTCAAAACACTTTCATTTAGGAAAATTGCATATGTAGTAGCAACTTCATACAAAGACATAGGTAAAGGTACCTGTGGATGAGCCACAGTGATGGATACATCCTCACCATCTCTCAGGCTAGAGGGCGTTGGAATTGGTTCCCCTGTCATACTGGAATGAATTAATCAATTAAATTACTGAAGCAGATGCCAGAACTTCCAATTGTTCAAATAATAAGT
Source organism: Pontederia crassipes (assembly GCA_030549335.1). Lineage (NCBI taxonomy): Eukaryota > Viridiplantae > Streptophyta > Magnoliopsida > Commelinales > Pontederiaceae > Pontederia > Pontederia crassipes. Next base: position 72,432,835 of record CM060188.1, on the reverse strand, counting down.
GTAGGTATGATAAATATTAGAAATCATGTTTTGATAACTAAGAAAAGAAGGCTACGATTCATCAATAACTATAAACTACAGAAACTTGCACGAGAATGATGTAAGAGAGTCATCCAGTACCTCTTAAGTCCCAGTATATTGACAAGAGAGTCAAAACCAAACAATTCAAGCTTTGAGTCCTTCTTGAAGTTGTCAAGATCATGTTGAGTTCCAGAAGGCCTCTCACCTGTATTGCTTGTTCTATCTAGCTGAGAAGGCATTTTAGGTTTCCTACAGCAAGAATAAAAAATTGAAACCCCATCAGAAAGAGAAAAAGAAAACCAAATAAACAGTACAGATAAATGGCGTCCACTGTCAATACCTAATAAACACTACAACAATTTTCATGTGAAATGCAGCTTTGGCAACCATATGGGAACATAAAGCAGTGTATCAAAAAGACAATGCCAAGAAGTAGAAGAGGACTTGGCTGTGTGTAAATGAAATTTAATTGGAAATATTAGGCTACAGGCCTGCACATATTCTCAAGCCCTTGTTCTAGAAAATTTTAATTGTGAGCTATAATAATCTTTCTGAATTTTTGACTGAATTTGAGGTTTTCAACAAGTCATCAATCGACATTTCTTTAATATTATGGACACACAAACAAGGATTATCCATCCTTATCCCACAGTTATCATATCAGTATCACTTTTTATATAATTGTTTCCAGATATCTAAAAAAAGAAATGCCTATGAAACTTTCTCTTCAAAAAAAATTATAGATATAAAACTTGAATGTAAAGCTAGAATTTCACTAGGACACACCGAACTATGATTCTGAAATGGATAGCAAAACCCCTGTTTCACGAAGATGGGTGCTCCAGTGAAAAAGAAATTGAATTCAAGATAACCACTAACTTCATAAAGACTTCTGAAGGAGATTCATAATCCATGGTAGACATCTGGATAACAGCTCTGTCATGTGAAACAACTGGTCTATATTTGCCTCCACCCTGTGGAGGCATTTCTTCTTCTGCGCTCTCAGCTTCACTAGTTTCCATCATTTTGGTAATCCGCTAACAACTTCTGTAGACCACCAAGGATTAAAATAGTAAGTACACAGTCATACGCTCAAAAACATTCATGTAGATTGCATTTTATTTGGAACTTCAATAAGAAACACAATAAGAAATCGAGAATAATCAGCATTTGGCATCTATAAATCAAAGGAACAAAGCAGGGTGAGCCGCCCAGAGCGGAATGGGATATTGCTTATTTAGTGAAAATTTTCCCGCACCTGCAAATAGGTTAAATCAGTTTGCATTATTCAAACTCAAAACCTCTGCAGTTTATACCATAATAATAGCTTCAAAAGACTCCGCGAAGTGCTTTTGACGAATTCAGAAGTTGTTATAGATTTTGGCGGTAGCTCAAACTGTAATTTGTTTTACTTTTTCCCCACCTCGACAGCAAAAAATTATCAAGAACAATAACAAAAACGTTATAGTTTACGTTTCAATTTTTCCCCGATTTAAAAATATATCCAAACAGTGCGGACAAATACCATCGGACTGACATGGTTGCAAATTAGCATACAGTCGTTTCGAGATCAAGTCATCAAAAGCAAATTGCAAAAACGAACCAGTCGAACACGGATCAAGTATTCACATCGCACGGTATAATACCAGATCCGAGACAATGCCGGACCTGCATGTCATCGTGACACCCATTCGGACGCCGGAATCACGATCACATCAAAACATCGGTACGGAAAAATTACACCAAGGCTATCGGCACGTACCGCCTCGATGGAGAATAATCCTCACCTCATTGTACAAGATGCGACGCCGAGGAAAGAAGGCAGATGCACCACCCGTCCCCTCGGTTTTCCCGGACGATAGCCGGTGAGCACGGAATACGTAGAGAAGAGAGAGAGAGAAAGGAAACACAATGCGTTCCTGCGGCGGCCGGAGACGGCGATGGAGGAGGAAGGCGGAGACTGGGATCGGAGAGGGCGGATGGAGCGGCCTAGAAGGCCGAGGTCCTGGACGTGGGAAACGGAGGAGGAGGAGGTCCGTTGGAGAGGTGGCGAGGGCGGAAGTCGCGGTTACTTAAAAGTAAAAATAGGTGCGTGAGATAAAATGAGGAAACTGCTACAATTTCTTTTTCTTCGCTCGCAAGAGTGGATTTGGCCGTCGCTTGTTGTTGGGTGGCTTGGGCTTCTGGGCTGCTACAATTCATATAATTGCATTCTAACTCTACTCTTTTTTAAGATTCTCAAAGTTATTTCATCTACAATGTTCTTTTTTATCGATATCGTCGATTCACTAAGTATTATTGCTTACTTGACATCAAATTAAAATATAAAATTATATAAAATAATAAAAAAATACAAAATTTAATTAAAAAATAGAAAAAAAAGTAGAGGAGGACTTGTGTCGAAGGAAGGGAGGCGCTCCCTCCTTCGTCATGGACGGAGGGGAGCACTACACCACTCACCCTCTCCTCTTTGGCAATCAAAAGGGTGAGCTACAGGTAGTTGGATGGCTAAGTGAGCTCAAGCTTAAGTTGGACGGCGTTGGCTCCGCGACACTTTGTATGTTGTGTCACGAGAAAACATCCCATGACATTCTTTCCACCAAAGTCAGCGACACTCCCGACGTGTCGTTGTTTGAATTCTTCAGATCTTTGTTTTTAGTCTTGACTTCGCTTGTCCAATTAAAGTCTATTTTCTTTGCCTTGACTTCTAGTTCATCAGATCCAAAAATGTCTGTGCCATTTCAGGACTCATTGAGGACTCCTTACTCAGCTTTGTTTCGCTTACCGATCTTCATCCAAATCGGAGTCATCACTTGTAAAGCGTTAGTTCACAATGTGAGCAGTCTACTTCAACGAGTAATTATTCATCCATCAAGTTTATGTTGGCTTTAGCTTCTTTGATTTGTGTAGTGTTAATTCAGTTGGTTTGTCTTGTCATGGAGGAACAACTCCTGGATGATTTTATGAATAGTTCAAAGAAGGTGTTGCTTTGGGGGTAGTGAGAGCGCGACGAGAGTCTCATCATTTGATAGGATGACTTGACTCGATATTTGCATGTTGTAGATGGTTGCAATATGGAGTCATCTATTTGTCGAATGTAGAGCATAGGAATATCTCACCCTGATGGTTGTTTAAGATTTTAATGATTCATAGAACGTAGCTCCTCAATTTGACACATCGAGATTTGTCTGCTTCGAGTCACTGCTATGAACGACGAGAGTCTTCCCATGTTCATTGTGAACATGACTCGTTCCTCCTTTAATGGGCTTAATCACCATAGGTTTTACTAAGATATGTGTTCTTTTGATACTAGAACCTTTTTCGAAGCATTGGCAATACCTTTGGGCATGGATGGGGCAACATCATTGTGCTCATTAATGAAGATGGTGTACCTTTGACACTTGTCCATCAAGTGGATTTGGACAAAGTGATGTCATTGTGCTTGTCTACGAAGATCATTCACCTTTCACATACTTTTTCGTCAGATGATTGACTCTCATGAAAGAGTGGTCATTCTTGGTCTTCATCGATCCATGGGGATGTCCATAAAGACATTTCGCTTGATGGCAAGCAAGGTGGTGTTGGAGAACTCATGACTAGCTTCCAACTTTACCTCCATCTTCATTCGAAGGGACAATATCAATGTGAAGTGGTGTTGGAGAACTCGTGGCTAGAGCTTCCAACTTCACCTCCATCTTCATTCGAAAGGACAACGTCAATGACATGTCCTCTGAGCCTTGGACTTGAGGTTGCTTTGACTGCTCGAGGCATTGGCCGAGAGGAAATGTATGCCTTCCTTTGGCTGATGGCGGAACACTTAACAATAGCATGCCTAGGATTCGCCAAATGCCCGATGCTCAAACCATTAGATTAGTCATTGGAATTAAAGCGTCGGTTGTGTTGGCATGTACTAGACTTGCTCCATCTCTTGATGGGTGACATTACTTCGTTTGCAAGAGAAAAGTTGACGCCGGCGCACGTAGGCAAAGGTCCCCCTTTTGCCTACGTGTGCCGGCAATACACGCTGACCCTACGAGCTCTGACGAGCTCGTGAGGGAGGGGGCATGTGAACTCGAGGGGGCTTGTGCTGCGCGCGTCGTCGGAGATTGCAAGGGCCGACACACCCCCTTTTTTCAATGATGCGACATCGGACTTTTTCTTGTATGTAGGAGAAAAAAATTGCCACGTGAACTCCACGTCAATAGAAGACCATGAAATTACCAATAATAGGTGAAAAGGGTATCAAGTGAAACAAATTAAAAGATGATATGTAGTCTTGTTATAAAGTGAAGTTGGAGGATAGCGCTGGAAAAGCAATTAAATTTGAAGGGTATTTGGCGTAATTTACTCTAAGTAAAATAAGTACTATCACTTACAACTAATAAATACTAACTATCAATTGTTGTATTTATTAAGATAAAAAAGCTTAAAAATAAGTAAAATTATTACACTTAATTTTTTAATAATTTCATTCTAAATAACAAATACATTAATCAATAAAATAATTAAGATTTTACAACATCTCTATTGTACAAAATAAATAGTATGTAATCATATAAAATTGTATAAATTGGTGTAGAGTCGTATAGCCTCTATAAGAGTTTACAAAATTATTTAGATTAATTTTTATGTAAAATCAGAGAGTTTAAATTATGTAAGAGTTTATATTGATTTGATTTATTTTATGAGTTTAAGAGTTTGACTCAAAAGTTTAACAACGTTAGTCATGACATTTGCATGATAGGAGAAAGGTACGACACGGACATGTGAGGCCCGTTCACGACTTGATAGCCCCGATCAAGTAAGACAACATGACAAGGCCAGTGACGTTTGTGACTTGGTAGTCATGACATGAGATGTGTTATAGCCCAGATTTTTTATAAAGGTAGTTTGGGTTTTTGAGCCCGAGCCCTAATATCTCCTCTATATGAATATCTTAAGGTCGTTTCATTACGAGTAATCTTTCTACATTACTGATAATTTAAAGTTAAATTAGTTGGACCCACCACATTGCTTTGTTTATTTAGTTTTAATTTGTAGGCAATCTGAATTTCCCAACAATATAGGTTACTTGTGAAATGACAATCTACATTAACTATGACGAGAATGTCCATCTAGATTGTCATTCAAATGATAATCTAATTTTATCTCCCTTTAATTTCTATCATTTTCAATATTAGACAAATAAAACATGAAATAACATAAGAAAATTATATAACAACAATGAAAAATTTATTACATTATTATCATAACTAATTATATTAATTTATTTAAATTATTATTTTATAATTATCATTCATGTGAATTACATATTATTATTATTATTTTGAATATTACATATATTTATTACCAATATTTTCATTTAAAATATTTATTAATTTATTACCACTATTATATTTAATTAATTTATTAATTTTATATTTTTTGTTCAAATTTTTAGTTGGATTAAATAAACTTTAGCATGGCATTAGTGATAAAGGGTAATTTAGTAAAAATATGCATTACCTAGTAATGTTTTATTATAAGTAAACAACGTCATTTGGATTGCTGGAAATATTACTTATACATAGTAAACAAGATAATGCACATTGTTAGTAATTTAGCAAGTGACAATCTTTATGTCATTGATAGGAACGTGAAAAAGTAATGCAACAAATGTCTTCTTAAGGGTCTGTTTGGTTCAAATTTCATTAAAAGGAAGGGAAGGTAAAGAATGGGAAGGGAATGCAAGAGAATGAGGGTGAATAGTTACTTTTGTTTAGTTCACGTCATTAAAGAAAAGGAAAGAAAATAATTTTATTTGGATGATTATATCCTTTATATATATACTTATATGTTTAATTTATATGGTTAAAAATGGAAATACATGTTAAGTGTGTCTTTTCCCTCCTTTCCACCCTGATTTGGGGGTGAAAGAATTGGAGGAGAATGAAGGAGAAATGAGGGGACTTTCCCCTCCAACTTAATTCAAACAAACATGGAGAATCGATTCCCCTTCTTTCTCTTCCCATCGATTCTTCTCCTTTCACCCCCAACCAAACGGGGCCTAAGTCTCCTTGTTAATCTCTTTTCTCTAATTGATCACTTGACGACTAGGGTTTGAAAAGGGAGAACCAGAGGAACAAAAAAGAAGAAGAGGAAGAAGAAGAGGAAGAAGAAGGAAAGGAAGAAGAGGAAAATACAAGATTAAAGTATGTAAAAGGGATTTAAATCCACCTTTCCTCTCTCAATGATTATTTTGTGATGAATTGAGAGCTTGACCTAGTTTTCATATTGGATTGTTATTGAGGAATTGCATGAACACATGGATTAGACATAGATGTTTTAGATGACGATCTGTAGTTTTATTATGTTTCATGACTTAGATCTAGAGTTTTGTTTGATTTTAGGGGAAATCCTAATACATATATGTTCATGATTAATCTTATTCAAAACTAAATTATAAACATGTTTATATGTCAATTATTTATGCTTCAGATGTATTATGAATGATGTACATGTTTTCCTTTTAATTCCATCTCAAAAATACAAATTTTTAGGATGAATATTGTCTTTCCAAGACGTTGGCACGATCGTGCGGTCATCCGAGTGAATAAAAATAGGTAGCAAAAAAGGCTCTTTCTAATGCCCATGACGAATGTTGTCATAGTCGCTATGGGGCTAGGAACGATCATGACCACCTTGAACATGATCGTGAGCAAATACATAGCCAATGCCCATGACAAACATGTTCATGACCATTACGAGACTGACATCATTAGGAATCATGACCGGGAGATAGTGAAAAGGGATTGGAATTGAGGCTATGTAACCCCTGCTACCATAAGGGGTCACAATTGTTACCCTCCTCTGGCATGGGCGTGGCGACCTTGTCATGGGGGTGACCAACCGAGATTGCCCCTTGTTGATGATTGTTGATTATATATGACATCTAGATATACAAATTACATGTTTTTCCATGAGTAGGTTAAAATCAAAGAATTCAATGATGTAATAATTAATTGTTGATGAAAAACATAATGCATCCATTTGACGAGGATCGTTATATGTTGCCCCTCAATGGCCTTTATCGGATTGTCAAGAAATAATTGTTCTTACACCTCGGTGTATGTATTTCCTTCAGAAATAATTGTTCTCATGTCGGCAATGGTGTGTATATTCCTAGTCTTCTTGGAGCATTATCTCAAAGAATTAGCTAGTCTATTATGAAGGCAACGATATAATTAACTCTCAACTATTATAAGATCAAATATTATAAGGGACACTAATTGAATTAATAGATTGATGTCCACAAAAGTGGAGTATGAAAGGGTTATAAAAGTTATTGAGGAAATTGGTAAGGTAAGTGCAAGCCACTTATATGCATATTGTTTTAGGAAAATAAGATAAAAAAGATGAAAGTTGTAAATCACCATTATTGTGGATTGTATCTAAGGTTAAAGTTATTAAATTGTTAATGAATGGGGGCAAGCAACATAATTGAGATGTGGTTCATCAACTTTCAACGAAAATTGCAATTGCCATGTTGCATGATTCCTTTCCCTTCACAATAAAATAAATTTAAATAATCCCATAACAAATCATGCTCTTAGATATGGAGTCATCATGGTGTGCATGTTCGATTAATAATAAGTGAGAGCTCTCAAATGATGGTTAAACAATAATTTTTTAAAGTTATGGATTGTTCTGTTCAAACACCATTAAGGGGAAGAGTAAGTAATAGAAGGAAAGAAAAATTAGGGGAAGAGAAAGAAAGTGAATGGAAAGTGAAAGTATTCATCTTATTTTAGATAGAGTAACTAAGGGGAAATATAAAAAAAGAGTTAAATAATACTTTTTCACAAATATGACCTTCATATATGTATTTATACTTTAGTTAAATATAAACAAAACAAAAATATATGATGGCTAGTTATTTCCCCTCATTTCAATCTCATTTTGGGGTTGAAAAAAAATGATGTGCTCAAGGAAAATAGAAGAGAAAGGAAAGAACTCCTACCATTCTTCTCTAACTTAAACTCAACTAAACAAAGAACTTAAATTCACCTCTCTTCCCTTTTCCCTCTTTTGTCATTCTTTCACCTCGATCAAATAGAACTTTAAAGAATGATTAAAAGCAACATTTATATATTTTTAACAATGCCTGATAATTAATGAATAATTTATTACACATTTTTTGGTTGAAGGATCCAAATATATATGTAATAATTGATAGCAACTTTTATAGTTGAAGAATAAAAAATAATTGATTATATAATTTATGGTTGAAGAATAAATGATAATTAACTATAATTTTACGGATGGTGATAAATGTTAATCAGTTGATAATGATTGTCAATGGATCATTATGATTAGTTATGATTGATGTATAATAAGATCAAGCTTTATTGTGGTCCATCGATGATTGTTTAAAATAATGATTGACAAGAGATATTGATATGGTTGATATTAAAATTAATTATGGTAATAATAATAATAATAATAATAATAATAATAAATATTATTATTATTATTATTATTATTATTATTATTATTATTATTATTATTATTATTATTATTATGTTGTTGTTGTTGTTGTTGTTGTTGTTTTATTCATCGATTTTTATTTTTTTGGCTGATTGACTTTTAGATCGTAATATTGAATATTTCATATTAATAAGACTTTTTTTTCTTGTATTTGGATAAATAGATGATCGTAGACTTGTACAAGGATATGGACATAAATAGGGACATAATAGTTAACAATGATAACATCATGATTTATAAATAGAAGCCTATAATCCATAAACAAATAAAATGTCATAAAGTTTCACTTTCTAAGATCAATTTTAAGGCTTAAGGTTCAAGTTTATTATATATTTCATTCGTGAACAACTCGTGGCTTAGGCTATTTTTGGCCTAGCTCGGTTCGTCCTATTATCAAAATAAGTCATGCTGAAATATTAAATAAAGTCTATTTTCTTAAAGAGACTTAGCCTCTTAATAATTGACCTAGTCTTATAGTTTATCAGACTAAAAATTATTAATATATTATATATATATATATTCAATTTTGAGTTCAATATTACTATTTTTACTATATGTTTAGAAAAAATAGATTTGTGCTCTTTTATTTAGTTCATATCTATTTTTTTAATAAATAAAATTTATTATATTTAATCTAGACGATCATTAAAAAATATGTTTGGCTTAACATGCTAATAAGTTAGACCAGGCATTAAAAGTTAATCAAACAAGCCAAGCTAAATTTATATTCATGACTTGTTACAGGTTATAGGCCATGCTTAAATATTTTTATTTTACAACAAACTTGGCCTATTTAAGTGGAAGTCTAGCTCGGCCTACCTCGTGTCCAGACCTAGTCACCATTAAGATTATTTCCTTTATTCCTTTTGAATTATGCAAATTAATGTATTATTTAAAACTATTTTTAAAATAAATTATTAAAATAAGAAAATATTATTAGAATAAAAGTTATATAACATAATATATATGGAAAATGTAGTACATGCCATTTGTAATTTTTTATATTTTATTTATTTAAAATGTAATTATAATCACTTAAATTAAGATTTACATATAAGATTTTTGGGTATGCATAATAAAAAAATAAGATCAAATGATAAAGGATAATACCTTACTAATACATATTTTTAATAATTGTTGGATAATATAAGAAATGAAAATAAATGTTAGAAAGACACTTCATTTCTTCTTATCAAAAGCAAGAAAATATATATATTTTTACAAGAAATAGCAATATAAAAAAATACTTATAATTTATTTATAATAATCTATAATATATATTTCAACTTTAACATAATTTGAGTGCTACAACTCTTACATATAAAACTATAAAAATAATCATGAAAATATATTAACAAATAAAACTATCAGACATCAAAATTTATTAAAAAAACTTTAATTTACATATATAATTTACATGTAAATTAAATTTTACATATAAGATTTTGTGTGTATGCATAATAAAAAAATAATATCAAATGATAAAAGGATGATAGCTTACTAAATACATGTTTTTACTAATTGTTTGATAATATAAGAAATAAAAAGAAATGTTAGAAAGACACTTGATTTCTTCTTATTAGAGTTACAATTATTACATATAAAAATATAAAAATAATCATGAAAACATATTTACAAATAAAATTATCGACATCAAAATCTATTAAAAAATTTATGTGGAGTGAACTGCATTCAATGATGAAAATTTATGTATAGAAGTATGATCCTTTGGTTCAAAGAAGCAAACATTCATTGCATAAATGTAAAACTAACTATAAATTTACAAAATTATAATTTATTGAAAATATTTTGAAAATGAAAGTAATTATATATGTGGTGAAATTATTTAACTACAAAAGGTTAAATAATTTTATGTTATCTTATAGAATAAAAATAATAAGATATCAATCTCTATGTTATTTAAATCAAATGGGGTCTAAGATATCAAAGAAAAAAAACTATTTTGTTTTTAGCCTCATGTACTTGGAGATTGAGAAATAAAAATTATATATTCCATGTAGTAAATAAATACAAAGATGTTATTGACTTTAATTTTTCTTGACCATATTAGACCATCATTTTAATCACCATATTTTATATTCTATAAAATAATTCCTTTTAGTATATGCAAGAAAATAATTATGTTATCAAAGTTTTATACGCCAAGAACCAAATAAATACAAATAATTTAATTACTGACAATAAACAATTTTTATTTGTATAAAATAACTACTTTTAATTATTACAGGAAATTGTCATTGTTGTATGATTGCTATTTATTGTAAAGAATCCTTTTTATTTTCAAACATTAATTTTTATCTATCTTAACATTATGGTATTTGTTTATAGCATTTTTATATTTTTATTTCTTATTAAATATGCCATTATTGTGTATTGTAGGATCGAAAGCACCAAGAGGGATGATGATGAATTAGTGTATAAAAATTTAGAACCGAAAACAACGTTGAAATAAATTCAAGGTGAATACGATCACAAGCAAGTAAAGGATATGTAATAACAACAAGATAAGTAAGAGAAGAGAAAGACGTGATATGTTGACGAGGTTCGGCCCAACTCCTTGGCTTACGTCCCCGCTCCGACTTCTCAACCTTGAGACCGTCGGAGATTCACTATCCTTCTTTTTTCTTATAGGGAGAGAATAAACACTTTCTACACCACAACGTCTTCTTCTTTGCTCAAGAGGTACACCCCTCTTCTTACAAGGAACTCTCAAAAACTATCTAAGAAAGAATTTCCTGAGAAATTTCTTCGATAAAAAACTATCAAAAACTATTTTCCTTGACTCCAATCTCATAAGTCAACAGTGTTCCTATGAGATCATCAAAATCTAACTTGTTTAAGTCATTTTCTTCGATCACGGTTCGTTTTGTATGCCACTTGAAGGAGAGAGACCTGAGAAATTTTTTCACTTTTTGAGAGTTAGTCCGTGGCTCGCCCAAAGAGGCTAAGCCATTCACAATATCATTGAAACGCACAATCATTTCATTTATAGACTCATTTTCATGCATCTTAAAAGAGTCATATTGATGATTCAAAATATTAAGTCTAGACTCCTTAACCTTGTCGGTACCTTCATGCGTAATAATAAGTTTCCTCCAAATTTCATAAGCACTTTGACAATTTGAAACACGATTAAATTTCGTTGCATCTAAAGCACAAAAAAGATGATTTTTTGCTTTCCAATCTAATTTCACAAGTAGCCTTTCACCTTCGGTATATTCCAAAGGTGATTTTCCATGCAAGTCAAAATCATTTTCAATTATATCCCAAATATCAATATCAATAGAGCATACGTAAGCTTGTATTCTAATTTTTCAATAGGCAAAATTTGAAGCATTAAAGAGTGGAGGAAGATTTGTGGATTGACCTTCACCCAAGATAAAACCATTTGATGCCATAGCTCAAAAGATGTTTTAAATCTTTAAAACAAGAGCAACAAGGCTCTGATATCAATTGTAGGATCGAAAGCACCAAGAGGAGGGGGTGAATTAGTGTATAAAAATTTAGAATCGAAAACAACGTTGAAATAAATTCAAGGTGAATATGATCACAAGCAAGTAAATGATAAGTAATAACAGCAAGATAAGTAAGAGAAGAGAAAGACGTGATATGTTGACGATGTTCGGCCCAACTTCTTGGCCTACGTCCCCGCTCCGACTTCTCAACCTTGAGACCGTCGGAGATTCACTATCCTTCTCTTTTCTTATAAAACATAACATGATGTGTCTACGACTTCCGCCCAAAAATACTTGGGTAAAGTAAATTACTTTCATTTAAAATTGTCCTAGCCATTTCTTGAATAGTTCTATTTTTTCTTTCCACTACTCCATTTTGTTAAGGTGTTCTAGGTGTGAAGAAATTATGTGTAATTCCATTTTCCTCACAAAACAATTCAAATTTGTAGTTTTCAAATTCACCTCCATGATCACTTCTAATTTTTGCAATTTTCAACTCAAGTTCATTTTGCACTCTTTTTGTAAATTTAGAAAACATATTTATAGTTTCATCTTTACTTTTAAGAAAAATGGTCCAAGTAAAATGAGAGAAGTCATCAATAATTACAAATACATATTTCTTTCCACCTAAACTTATAATATCAATATGTCCAAATAAGTCAAGATGTAAAAGTTCTAAGGACCTATGTGTACTAATAATATTCTTTAATTTGAAAGAGCTTTTGATTTGTTTACCTTTAAGACATGAATCGCAAACATTATTTTTCTCAAATTTAATTCTAGGTAAACCTCTAACTAACTCATGATATGAAAGTTTGTTCAATAACTTAAAGTTTACATGTCCTAATCTTCTATGCCAAAGATTTATATCATCATGCATAACATTAAGACATTTTTCACTTTTCCAATTTTCAAAATCAATTTTGTACACATTATTATACCTAAAACCCACATGCAAAACATTTTTGCTTTCATCTAAAATCAAACATTTGTCCTTTTCAAAATTCACTAAATAGTTCTTATCACACAATTGACTTATACAACAACAACAACAACAAAACCTTATCCCACTAGGTGAGGTCGGCTACATGGATCATACGACGTCATTCCACTCTATTAGTAACCAAACCTTTCAGTATATTATTCACCAATAGATCTTGATCTATTAGCTCGCCAAGTGTCCGCCTTGGCCTCCCTCTCCCTCTTTTAATCGGACTCCAGATTATTTGATCTACTCTTCTTACTGGCGCATCTAATGGTCTTCTCTGAACATGACCAAACCATCTCAAACGATTCTCTACCATTTTCTCACTAATAGGAGCTACTCCGACCCGTTCACGTATATGGTCATTCCTAATCTTATCTAATCTTGTATGACCACACATCCATCATCTCAAACAATTGACTTATACTAATTAAATTATGTTTTAAATTTTCAACTAACCACACATCTTCTAAATATATCTTGTCATTCTTACCAATGTTACATATGCTAATTACTCTACCTTTGCTATTATCTCCAAAGGTGACTCTTCCTCCATTTTCCTTTTCCAATGTAACAAAGTTTGATGGATCACCCGTCATGTGTCTTGAGCACCTACTATCCAAATACTATTTGCTTTCAATTTCCTTTGAAGCACCCTACAAGCAAGACATTAAGATTCTCATCTTTTTTGTACCCAAACTTGCTTGGGTCCAGATTGATTAGTGATGGTCCTTTTAGGGACCCAAATCTTCTTCATACCACTTTTTAATCATATTCTTACTTTGCATTCATAAGTGTAATGTCCTTAATAACCACGATGAAAGCAAGTAATATGCGATTTCATATGAGAATTTTGTGATGCTCTAACAAATAGAATCCTTTTATCCTTTTTAGTATCAAATGAGCTAAAACCAAGTCCATTTTTGTTAAAAGGTTTTCTTTGTGTTGATAGCATTGCATCTAGCATTTTTCCACCATTTGTAAATTTTTCAAGCTGGCCTTTTAAGCTTATATTTTCTTCTATCAAAGTTTTAACACTACATGTTTGTTTATCACAAGATAGTTTCAAGGTATTGTTTTCTATTTTTAAAGCTTCAATCATAAATTCCAAACTAGAATTCTCATCACCTAATAAATCACAATTTTTACAAACTCTAGTATCATGTGTATTTTTTAGATTTTCAAATTATATTTTCAAATCATCATGATTTTTTTTAAGAGATCTATATTTATCTATAAGAATTCTAAACTCATCATGCATATCGAAAGATTCACTATCACTAGATTCGGATGAGTTAGACAATACCTCATAGCTATTTGTCATTAGACAAATGTAAGCTTCTTCATCATCACTTGATGAGATGTTTGAGTCATTTTCTACATTTTCACTTTCATCCCACGTGGCTTGAAGAGCTTTCTTTTTCTTCTTCAAATTTTCTCCTTCATTTTCCTTCTTGATTGGATTTGGACACTCATTCTTATAATGTCCAACCTTCTTGCATTCAAAATAAGTCACTTGACTTTTATTTGATGATCTTCTTTTTGAAAAGCCACATTTCTTCTTTTGCTTGACAAATTTAAGATATTTGTCAAGCTTCTTAGCGTACAAGGCTAGCTTCTTCTCATCTTCATCTTCTTCACTTGTTTCACTTTCATCCATCTTTGCCTTCAACGCCAAGGTCTTCTTTTTTAAAATACTTGTTTTTTCATCTTCCTTGACTCCAATCTCATAAGTCAATAGTGATCCTATGAGATCATCAAAATCTAGCTTGTTTAAGTCCTTTTCTTCGATCACGGTTCGTTTTGTATGCCACTTGAAGGAGAGGGACCTGAGAAATTTCTTCACTTTTTGAGAGTTAGTCCGTGGCTCGTCCAAAGAGGCTAAGCCATTCACAATATCATTGAAACGCACAATCATTTCATTTATAGACTCATTTTCATGCATCTTAAAAGAGTCATATTGATGATTCAAAATATTAAATCTAGACTTCTTAACCTTATCGGTACCTTCATGCGTAATAATAAGTTTCCTCCAAATTTCATAAGCACTTTGACAATTTGAAACACGATTAAATTCCGTTACATCTAAAGCACAAAAAAGATGATTTTTTGCTTTCCAATCTAATTTCACAAGTAGCCTTTCATCTTCGGTATATTCCAAAGGTGATTTTCCATGCAAGTTAAAACCATTTTCAATTATATCCCAAATATCAATATCAATAGAGCATACATAAACTTGCATTCTAATTTTCCAATAGGCAAAATTTGAAGCATTAAAGAGTGGAGGGCGATTTGTGGATTGACATTCACCCAAGGTAAAACCATTTGATGCCATAGCTCAAAAGATGTTTTAAATCTTTAAAACAAGAGCAACAAGGCTCTGATACCAATTGTAGGATCGAAAGCACCAAGAGGAGGGGGTGAATTGGTGTATAAAAATTTAGAACCGAAAACAACGTTGAAATAAATTCAAGGTGAATACGATCACAAGCAAGTAAAGGATAGGTAATAACAGCAAGATAAGTAAGAGAAGAGAAAGACGCGATATGTTGACGAGGTTCGGCCCAACTTCTTGGCCTATGTCCCCGCTCCGACTTCTCAACCTTGAGACCGTCGGAGATTCACTATCCTTCTCTTTTCTTATAGGGAGAGAATAAATCATTTCTACACCACAACGCCTTCTTCTTTGCTCAAGAGATAAGACACACCTCTTCTTACAAGGAGCTCTAAAAAACTATCTAAGAAAGAATTTCCTCCAACTCTTTTTCTTACAAATAGTATTCTCACTAAGAAACTAGAAAAGGGAAGGGATTATTTGCAACTTTGGCACAAGAGAAATGCTTTGGATTTGAAGGGAGCTCAAGAGTGGTTTGCCTTGCTTGGATGAACTTTCTTCAATCTTTTGGATCCCTTTTACAGGTTTCTCTTGAAAATTTGGCCGTTGTAAAGTAATTCAAAAAGATTGTGCTGTCAGCTCTATAACGATCGACCGTTTTGGTATCGGTCGTCCATTTTACACAGTAACTAGCCGTTATTCTCTATGTCGATTCTTCAGCGGTCGCCCATTACCAAATCGGTCGTTCGTTTATTAAAAAATTATATCTATTATTTTGTCTTTTCTGTGCAGTTTACCGTTGATAGTAGGCCGTAGAAGAATTATAGCCGTTCATGTTTTCATAACGGTCGCCCGATATTGAATATGTCGCCCGATTCTGAAGTTCATTCCATTATGTGATTAGCGGATGGTCCATTCTTTTATTTCGGTCGTCCATTTTCTTCATGACGGTCGACCGATTATAAATCGATCGTCTGTTTCTCCATGATTGTTCCATTCTGTGATTAGCGGACGATCCAGTCTTCTATTTCGGTCGTCCATTTTCTTCATGACGGTCGACCGATTATAAATCGGTCGTCCGTTTTTTCACGGTTGTTCTATTATGTGATTGGCGGACGCTCCATCATTTGTTTCGGTCGACCATTATGAGATCATTATCTGTCATAATGGTCGACCGGTTACAAATCGATCGTCCGTTTTTCCTACAGATAAAAACTTCGGCTATTTTTCTTCGAAAAATGTTAACCCTGTTCACGCTATCACTTTAAGCATAATTAGTACATCATCTTCCTTATTTGCTATCATCAAAATACATGATATATGGTCTTGAGACCAACAAGTGCTATATTTTTTTAGTATATTAGTCATTTCTTTACTCAATAACATGTTTCTAGATAATTAAAGTAGTGAACAAGGCAAATATAATAGTCTAATAAATTAGTATTTAAACTTACATGAAAATAGTCTAATAAATTAATATTTAAACTTACATGAAAATATTATTATCTAAGAATAGAGGAAAATAAATGGGACACAGAGAAAATTAAATATACTAATATTTTTTTCAAATTTAAAATTATTATATTTTTTAAATAATATTAATATATATCAATCTAATATTTACTTATTTTTTAAACGTATAATTCATCTAATTCCGTATCATTCACGTACAACGCGGGCCACCACACTAATAAACTAGAAATGGAACAACGAGTGTTTCCTATTTTTAAGTAACCTCTCCAATGGACCTCCTCCTCCTCCTCCGTTCCCGACGTCCCCGACCTCGGCCTTCTTAGCCGCTCCGTCCCCCATCTCCGATCCCCACCCCCCCGCCGTCCTCCGCCTCTCGTCGCTGTCTCCGGCCGCCGCGGGGGCGCCTTGAGTTTCCTTCCTCTCTATTCTCTGCGTACTCCGCGCTCACCGGCAATCGTCTGGGGCAACCGACGGGTTCTTTCCTCGGCGTCGGATCTTCTACATGCAATGAGGTGAGGGTTCTCCGTCGAGGTGGTACGGTATATTTTTTCTTTGCCAATCTTTTGATTTGATCTTGATTCCGGCGTTAGAGCTGGGTGCCATGATGGCATGCACGTCCGGCGTTGTCTCGGATCTTTGCATTACACCATAATTTTGTTTGAATCTTATCTCATTTTGTTTTCGTCTTCTGCCCCAATGAACATAATTGTGTGACTGTTTTGCTTCCTTGGATGCAGAATTGATTTTGTGCAGGCTGGGAGAATGCTACTAAATTTGTTTACAGCTTTCTTGCTTCTGCATGGAGCTGTGGCAGCTTTGAATCAACCTCCTCCGTCACAATGGCTGACATTGAGTGGTAAAGTTTTCATAGATTTTTCTTTCTACGGTGACATGTAAAAAAGAATCGAATTTGCTGCATTTTCTGCAATGGGATTTGTTATTGTTTCCATCTATTGTTGATTAGCTATTAACAAGAAATTTATTTGGTTTGCAACATTGACAACATTGTTGATCCCATTGACAACACACCAATGTCGAAGAATGAAGAAGAAATCAAAAACTTGTTATGGGGGATAATATAACAATTTTTTTGCAGGCCAAGCTCCACTTGTGGTAGCACGAGGTGGCTTTTCAGGACTCTTTCCCGAGTCTACCGCATATGCCTATCAGTTTGCTCAATCAACGAGCTTGAAAAATGTTGCTTTGTTCTGTGATCTCCAATTGACGAAAGATGGAGCCGGCATTTGCAGAACAGATCTAAGACTAGACAATTCTACAATTATCTCTAGTGTGTTTCCGAAAGGGCAGAAGACTTACAA
Source organism: Pontederia crassipes (assembly GCA_030549335.1). Taxonomy (NCBI): domain Eukaryota; kingdom Viridiplantae; phylum Streptophyta; class Magnoliopsida; order Commelinales; family Pontederiaceae; genus Pontederia; species Pontederia crassipes. Next base: position 72,414,700 of record CM060188.1, on the reverse strand, counting down.
AGTCAATGGTCAGACTGTTACTGGTTGGTTTTCAGTGGATTTCACTGCAGATGAGCTGCTTAAAGTCGCTAGTAAGTGTAACCTATCTATAAATTTTGCCATGTATTTTTAGATTGCTCAATTTGGTGTTTGGGCAACAGAGTTTTTGTGTGTGTGTGTGTAATATCTTGCTTCTACAGCAATTCAAAGTACTTTCACACGCCCCGGCATCTTTGATGGCAGCCTTCCAATTTCCCTGGTTGAAGATGTTACCGGGCTTCCCCCTGCGCAGTTTTGGTTAAATGTTCAGGTAAAGCCTTCACTGTGCTGTTAAACTGTTTCCTTTGGCCCTTTTTATATGTTTGAATATCTTTTTCTGATCCTTCGACCTTTGTGTTTCTTGGCTTATTGCAGTACGACACATTCTTCAAGGAACAGAAATTGGATGCTACAGCCTACATAGAATCAGTAGCCCAACAATCAAAAATTGATTATATCTCTTCGCCGGAGATAGGCTTCCTAAAAGGTCTGAATGGAAAGCTCCAAATGAGCAAGCCAAAGCTCATTTTTCAGTTTTTGGAGCCGGACGGTATTGAACCTTCAACTAAGCAAACTTATGGATCCCTGCTGAAAGACCTCAAAACAGTAAAATCATTCGCTTCCGGAATTCTTGTTCCTAAGAGCTACATATGGCCTGTTAACAAGAATCTGTATCTAGAGCCTCACACTTCATTGGTCCTGGATGCACATAGTCTGGGTCTAGAAGTGTACGCAACAAATTTCGCGAATGATGTGCCTGCTAGCTACAACTACAGCTATGATCCTATAGCAGAATACTTGCAGTTTATCGATAATTCGGAATTCTCAGTTGATGGCGTGCTTACTGACTTCCCTTCAACAGCATCAGAAGCTGTTGGTAAGCATCCTTTCTCTGAAACAGCATCATAATGAATTATGTACCGTGCATTTTACATAAATCTTGATGACTTCTACATTTTCCCTTGATTCAGAGGCGGCTACTATGAATTTGTAGTGCTAAATCAATAGTTTTCTTACGGGATCCCAACTCTGATTTGAACTTGTCAAAGAATAACTAGTCGTGTTGTACAATTCGTACTATTAGTACAAATTCTTGAATATGTCTATTTTATGTGTTCATTGCAGCTTGCTTTGCGCATAACAAGGGTGGCAGCGTTCTTTCCACAGGTGAATTCAGTTATTTTGACTCAGTTCACAGTCATAACGTCTTTTGTTTTTCAAGCTGGTGGATGACACTTTTCTGATACCCTTTTTTTCATGCAGGGAGACCGCTAGTGATAACTCACAATGGTGCCAGCGGAGTTTTTGCTGGATGCACAGATCTCGCATATAAGAAAGCAGTAGAAGACGGAGCTGACATAATTGACTGCTCGGTTCAGATGTCAAAGGATGGAGTTGCATTTTGCTTGGATTCAGCAGATCTAATGGGCGACACAACTGCAGTAACTTCCTTCATGCCCCAAGCAACCATGGTTCCTGAGATACAGCAGAACAATGGTATCTTCTCGTTTGATCTTACTTGGAGCGAGATCCAAAGTCTGAAACGTAAGTAACAGACATCTTTCACTTGTACAACTGACTAAACTGATCAAGGTTGCCAGTTAAATTTTAGGAGTTTGTCATAACATTGCAATGGGATACCAAATTGCACCATTCTTTACCTACTTTCAGTTTTGCAAATACCTCTTTGTTCCCAACATCTCTGCTACTTTCCTTTTTACCAGCTGAGCTGACAAGCCCGTTAACCAAGTCTGGCCTGGCAAGAAATCCTGCAGCAAAGCATCAAGGCAGCTTCATGACACTGGCCGACTTCCTGAGCTTTGCAAAGGAGAGCAAAGTCTCTGGGATCTTAATCAACATCGAGGTAAGTCTGTGTTGTCCAATGTGACATTTTTCTTATCTTTTTTGTTGGTAGTGAACCTGTGCAACCTCTTGTTGACAATATATATTATATACCTTCTTTGGACCTCGGCGTTCCTAATCACAAGTACTTCCGCAGAACGCAGCGTATCTCGCCAAGAAAGGTCTTGGCATAGTTGATGCAGTATCCGGTGCCTTGGTGAACGCCAGCTACGACAAACAGACTGATCAGCAAGTGTTCTTCCAGTCCGACGACACCGGCGTGCTCGCTGCGCTTAAACATTTCGGCTACAGGAGAGTTCTGAGCATCAAGGAACCCATCAGCGATGTGCCCAAGCCAACAGCGGACGAGATCAAACAATTCGCGGACGCTGTCAGCCTCCCCAGGTCGTCGCTTGTCGCCGACTCGGCCTTCTTCGTCACTTCCTTCACCGACGTGGTGAATAAGATGCATGCGGCAAACATCTCTGTCTTCGTTTCTGTGCTGAGGAATGAGTTCACGGCAATAGCATTCGATTACTTTTCGGACCCCATGGTGGAGATCTCCACCTACGTTGGAGATCTTGAGGTGGATGGCATCGTCACTGAATACCCTGCAACCGCAGTTGCTTACTTCAGTAAGTGATCAATATACCTTCTTAATATCTCCATGGCATGAGAAGCTTGTGTTGTGGCAGCAGCGCACCAAGTTTCTGCCAACCAGTCAACTGATTCGAACCTTTTGCAGGGAGCCCATGCTCTGACATGGACGCAAAGCTGCCGTACACAATCTTGCCAATTGAACCAGGCAATCTGCTGAGTCTGGCTCCACCTGAAGCACTGCCTCCCGCTCAACCTCCTGCACCAGCCCTCGAAGCCGCCGACATAGTCGACCCCCCACTTCCTCCGGTGGCCGATCTCTCCGGCGACGATCAGGCGATTTCACCAGCAGCCCCAGCAAGTGATCAAACAAGAAACACTGCGCGTGCAGCTTCATGTCTGCTGATGGCCATCCTAAGTTTCATCTGTTTCGGCTTTCAGTAAATAGTTTCTTGTTCCATACGAGTTCACGCGGCAATACGTGAATTAATCTCTTATAATGCTGAAAAAAAAATTACTTTGTAAGAATACCTTGTTTGATGTGTTTTAAAACCAAAAGATTTATGATTCACTGAACAGACATCGTAGTACAAATATTTGGTGCATACCGTAAATAAAAATCAAAAGCGCTCCATGAACGATTACACTGGGGCTGCTGCAAATAAAATTTGCCACATTCATTCAAGTCACTAGTACAGCCTGCAATGCATAACTCGTGTGATTAAAAAAAAGAAACTTGTTTTGTAACGCAGAAATCACTTCTGAATCTGCAATTGACACGGCCTGGGAATTACCTAGGAGCCTAACACTATAAATTAGGAAAATTGCGTGCCCCACAAATTCTTATAATTTGAGGAAAACGAACTCTTCGATTGCTGGTATGTCTCCGATCATCTTGAGAGCTTCTTCAGTTGGTTCTTCATCAACTCCAATGGCCATGACTGCATGCGTCCGAGGAGCAATCCTTCCAACACTCATGAAACTCACGTTCACGTTCTGGTCACCCAGAATAGTCCCGACGGTTCCAATCATCCCTGGCTGATCTACCTGCCTGCAAAGAATCAGGCTTCCTTCCATGCTAGCATTCACTTGAAATGAACCAATCTTGGTGAGGTGGGGTATCCCTTCCGCCACTTTGCCTTCCACAATTATATTCCCACTTTCTGACTCTGCAGTAGCGAACTTAGACTCCACATTTGCAATCTGGACTTGTATGGACTCCAGAGGGGCCTCAGGTGAGCCATCCAACAAGATTCTCTCTTCTGAAATCCGGATTCCTCTCTGTTTTGCCATGTAATCAGCATTGACAAGATTCACAAATACACTTGATACAGGCTCAATGAGCCCCTTGGTGATCATCGCACGAAGCAATCTAGTGTCAAGGTCATCAGTTGTTCTCGATGAAGCATAGGTCACCTTAACGGATTTGACACCACTTCCTCCAGCCACTAGTTGTACAGCTAATCTCCCAAGCTTTTCAGCTAGCACAACAAAGGGTGCAAGCTCTGACAAAACCTAGAAAAAGGACAGGATAGGAAACATATTATCAAATATTTTTGCACTCATCTGCTACCAAAAATGTTGCACTTAATGCATGTGTAACCAGAATGTAACTGAGTTAAGATCCACTACAGAAGGATACTATCATGACACCATCTTTCATTTGAGGATTATGCTAATTTGGTTTTCCTTTTTCTTAAACAAGTTAATATGGTTTTCTATATCACAATGGTTTCCATTCATCCAATATATATATGAATGACATTATTAGCCATTTATTCAAGTGTTTGATAAAAAGAAACATCCAAACAGTCAAAGAAAGCTTAAGATACCGTGGGAGGGACCATCGGTGCATTTACGGCAGTAGCAGCAAGTTCCCCTTTTAGAGCACCTATGACAGCTTCAGCTATTTCAATTGCCACTTCCTCCTGGATATTTGTACAAAAAATTAGGAAACCAAAGGGTTTAAAAGTTCCTACAGTACAGAGATGACATCAGTTAATGTTCAATACCTGTGCCTCAACTGTGCTAGCACCAAGATGGGGTGTTGCTGTAACTTTATCATGTTGTACCAACTTGTCATCGGCAGATGGTGGCTCTTTTGCAAAGACATCAAGAGCAGCCTGTCAGTCAGACAACAAGAAAACAAAGATAGTAATGAGATTGAATAGTATTTTGTGTCTTACATAAAAGATAAAATACTACTAAAAATAAGAGAAACCTGAGCAACAACTCCAGAATCCAATGCCCTCACTAGAGCTTCTTCATCGATCACTCCACCACGGGCAACATTAACAATTCTTACTCCTTTCTTCATCTTTGCAAATGCTTCATCATTAAGAATTTTGTTTGTTGAAGGTGTAAGAGGCATATGCAATGATATAAAATCTGCATTTGCTAAGCCTTCATCAAATGACACCAGCTCAACTCCCATTGCACGAGCACGATCAGCTGCAGCATATGGGTCATGTGCAATGACCTGCATTCCCAGGCCTTTTGCACGCCGGGCAACCTCTGATCCAACTTTCCCAAAACCCATTATTGCAAGAGTTTTACCAACAAGTGATACACCAACATATTTGTTACGCTCCCATTTACCTGGCACAGAAAAAATGGAATTTTGAGTGTACGACAACAAGATACATTATTATATTAAGTTTATCATTATGACAAAAAATGTGTTGGATGCATGCCCTTCTAAATGATACATGCTATTGTTAGTCGTATACCTTTGAGTATTAGATAACAAGTTATATAAGAATAAGTTGATTTGCCAAGGAAAAGGATACTGCAACTGAAGGTACATGTTTCCCCAAAAAAAAGCCCAAAGGTACATGCATACTTTATGAACATCTATTATTCTGTATGAGTGTATGACCAACATCTAATCAGGCACATTGGAAATTTTAAGTCCAGTTTTCATATCCAACCATAAAATTGTCATCCGCTAGACAAAGTAATCATCATGTTCGTAAAACCTTGTGATGAAATTACTTGTAAAAGTGAATGAACGAGGTTATATTCCTAGATGATAAAAATTGGTGAAAGTGTACACCTGAAATTTCATGATGCACTTATCCAATGTGTTTGCCAAATTCAAATAAGCATACCTCTTGTGTGAGTAGAATGCCCGAGACAGTAAGGCCTCTCTAGATGAAGTGTGACAAAAACATCCAGTTTATGGAGAATAAGCCAATTTCAGATACTAGGTTTTGTAGTACTTATAGAAGTCCAAGTTCGTGAGGTGAGATACCTTTGAAGGTAAAACATCAAGGAAAATGAAGAGAATCATTTCACCACATATCTAAACATAGCAATTCTTGATTCATATTATCCTGAAGCATATAGAAATATGCGACATAGAATCAAGTTGAATATAAGGTTCAACCCAAGAATGACTATGAAAATTATTTATTCTTTAAATGTTCACTTTGGCAGAGCAGAAGGACTCGACTATGATAAAAGCTACTAGCTACATGATGCATCTAGACTTGACCTTTGTTTTTCTTTTCTTTTCTTTTTTTTTTTTTTTTTGAAGAGGAGGACTTGACCTTTTTATGCATATCAAGATTATTAATTGATTATGCTTTTTACCTTTTAGTCCTGAAGCTAGATATAGGGCAAAACTAACTCATCTGTGGGTACATATATCAATACTCTTTAAGAAGTTGCATTTCCGAATTGCAGAAAGCCACAAGGTGGCAAAGCTAAAAACAAATGACTGTGAATTTATTGGTAAGATCTAAGGGGGCGTTTCTCTACGAGTAATCTTTTCAAATTACTGATAATCTGAAGTTAAATTACTTAGGCCCACCACATTACCTTATTTACTTTGTTTTGATTTGCAGGAAATCTGCAAATGCAAATTATCCATACAGTGGCAATCCACATTAACTAGAAGGAGGGTGTCTATGCAGATGACCACCCAAGTGACAATTTATTTTTATTTTCTTTCCATTCCTACCCTTCCCAATCTTAGACAAATAAAATATAAAAATTCATATAACAACAACAAATAATATTATTACCATCATTATTATCATAATTAATAATATTAATTTATTTAAAAATTATTTAATTATTGTTATTCACATGAAATTGCCTATTATTATTAGTTATTATTTTAAATATTATATATATTTCTTTACCATTATTTTTATGTAAAAAAGATATGAAATATTTATAATCATATGTATTTAATTTATTAGTTTTATGATTTTTATTTGAGTTTTTAACTAAATTATATAATATTTATATTAATATTAATGATAAAGGGCATTCGTAGTAATAGGTGGCAATCTTTAAATTGCTAGGTAATGTGAAAAGGTAGCACCCCTAAAGGTTCATTTGAACCGGTTGCCGGGTAGGATGTGTTAAGGATTACAAGAGGTCCGGGAAATTCATCAATACAAATAATTAAAGCAAACCGAAATGACTATTAGTAAAATTCAAAATGGCTGGTTCTGTAAATCCAGATGCAATTATACTATTTTCTATTCTTACTCATTATATTTGTCCTGAAAATATCATTTTTTCTCATAGGATTCATTGTTCCAATTGCAGCGTAACATTTCAAAGGTCTGATCTGCTTCACAATATGCAGTTTCGACAAAGCCAGCAGAGAGCATTAGCAACATGTAGTGACTCACAAACAGAAAAAACTAGAGAAGTGAGCCATACCAGATTTCATAGACGCATCAGATCGCGCAATGTTACGAGCCATTGCAGTGAGGAGGGCGATCCCGTGCTCCGCGGCGGCGACGGTGTTGGCAGTGGGAGCGTTTACGACGAGGCACCCATGCTCGGTGGCGGCGGCGAGGTCGACGTTGTCGATCCCGACTCCGGCTCGTCCAACGACCTTGAGCTTACCGCCGGCGGCTTCGAAGACCTCGCGGTTAACCTTGGTGCCGCTGCGCACGATGAGGGCGTCGCAGGCGGCGATCTTGGCGCGGAGCTCCTCGGGCGTGAGGTTGTAAGAGCACTCAACGTCGGCGAAGCCTTTCAGGAGATCGAGGCCCGCGGCGCCGAGCTTCTCCGCCACCAGGACGGTAGGCTTGCCGCCCGCCGAAGCGGCCGCCACCACTACGGGGCGGCCACGAGGGAAGCGGAGGGCGGAGAGGGATGGAAAGCGGAAGAGGCGACCCCGGACGATGGTGGAGGAGAGGGAGGAGGAGGAGGAGGAGAAGGCGGCGGGCGCAGCGAAGTTGGTGATGGTGGCCGCCATTCTTTGGGTCTGGTTTCGGAGATGCTCGCAAAACTCGCCGAATGCCTCGTTCCTGGGTGCAATGGTTTGGGCGGGATTCAAACAGCGGTTTTTTTCTCTCTCTCTCTGTCTCTCTCTTGGTTAGGTTATGACACAGATCATATATAGTAACATTATTAATGCCGTAAAAAGATATTGTGAATGCGACAATATATAATATAGAATCAGAATATGTATTTATTTTTGGAATGTTTGTCATATACATAGTAATAATAAATAATATTTGTTAATTCAGTCAAGTACCCGCCCGCCCTTATAGTATATGTATTTATTAGCATATATTCTTTTTAAATGGAGAGTGTCTTTTGGACCGAGAATATTTTTGAGAAATAATAAATTTTATTTAATATAGTATATCAATGCTAATAACTGAAGGGCCGTTTGATATGTGGTAATCTAAATAGATTATCGATTATTTTATTTAAAATTTTTAGGACCCATCACATTATTTCATTTGACTGCGATTGATTACCGATAATTTTAATTACCCTGGTAATCTTGATTACCACATCACTAGTAATCTAGATAGTAGGCAAGGGAGGTGTCTTTTCAGATTACCAGCTGGTGGGAATACATTTTGACGAAAATATCTCTTCAATTAATTTTTTATTTCAAATATTTTATTAATAAATAAATATCATTTAACTTCATTTTTTTTATTATTTGAAATATTTTTTCGAATAACTCTTAATTTTGTCTCATCTTTTATATATATATATTCACTTTTCTATTTTTTCTTTGTTTATTTATAATAATATGTTATTAAAATCTGAAATAATTTCTAAGCGTATTTTGGTAATTTTATCACTATCCATTTTGATTATTATTTAGATTACCAGTACTTACCAAACACTATAATATAATATTACTGGTAATTTAAATAGTGGTAATTTATCTAAGTGGCGATCTAAATTACTAGTCACTTAAATTGGTAATGCGCCAACCGGCCCCTAAAGTCTTTCTATGAATATTTTATTATGAATTATAAGTTATGATTAACTTTTTGTATTCACTGTATAATATTAATTATTGTTTATATCTTTAAAATTATTATAAATAAGATTATTTTAATAAAATCTGATTGAACCTAGCTTAACTGATCAATCACGACCTAGTTAATGTCTAATCAAGTCTCTGATCCGATTATTAAAACATTGAAAATTAGACCACGTTCTTTGTAGTTAATAGACGTGTAACAATACTCAAACCAAAAAATATAATAGGTCAATAAGATCAATATTTTAATAAAATAATAATAATAATGATCATAATTAACCCTTTTGCACTTCAAACTCAGTATGCACTCTAGGGTACCCAAGTCACCATTTTCAACTTTTTTTTTACCATCTACCAATAGAATCTAGGCCAAATTGGCTCGGTTCTTCTTCTTGCTAGTTCTATATCGACAAAACTGGGACAAATCAATCGAAACTCAATTTGGATCATTGTGCTTTGAAATCACTTTGTCATGGATTGATGGAATCCATCGTGCACTTTTGAGTCTCAGGGTGAGTCCTCTGAACTCGGTCCGAACTATATTTCATATTGTCCAAATTCCATAGAACTCAAATAGGGTACTATAGAACTCAGGGTGGGTTATGTAGTTTCATGCAAAGTCACATTTTTTATGTGACTTTTTAATCTTATTTCGAACAATCCTCAATCCATAAAACAAGTGTCAAAATTGTCGATATAAGAGTCCCTCTTTATGTATGTCAAGTTGATCTGAAATCAACTTCAAAGGTCATCTATTTCTATGTAGTGCCATCTTGAATGCGTGCCACATCAAATATGTTCTTTGATGTCGTGACTCAAGGTGGTCCAATCACAAGTGCGCCTCAATTTACAGGCAAATGAAAAGAGGAGAGGCTTTCATGTAGAAATTAAGCTATTAAGTGTGTGAAAAGATTTCAACACTCTTTGGGATCTACTTATAATTTTTAGGTGGAGTTTAATCTCAATTAAGACTCTGCATTATTTCTTGTCTAACTCCAATCATTTTAACTTATTGCACTTCTAATAAGAGACAATAAAGCACTGACTATGAATTTAAACTTTAATCCTTAAATTAATGTAACGCCCCGAGACCCACGTGACTATCACGTGCTCAGAGTCGTCCCAAAGGCGCTACGCAATTCTATGTAAATAAATTTTGCGGAAATAAAACTCTATAAATGCGAAAATAAGATCGTCTAACAATATAATATCAAGGAGCTGAAAATATCCATGACTCCATTATCCTAAACATGCAGAAGTAAAACTAATACAATAATCTAATAGGACTAAATCCTACACCATGTACAACATTTCTGTCACTGAGCCTGACCACCTGCATCACCATCCTCTATCATCTCACCTGCATGAATCCAGATGCAGGGGAAAACCCATGAGTATAAAAATACTCAGTACGTAGGGTCTAACCATAACAATAAATAGATCAATAGTGCTCAAAAATCAATAATCAATAATGAACAATAATCAATAGAGCACATGGTAAGATCATATAGGAATAGCTCAACAATGAAACAATATATATCAATAAGGCCATGAATCAATAAAGAGATCAGGTAAGAGATTATGAAATCAATCAATATCAATTATCAATTATGCCTGATCACTATGGCATCTATCCAATTTAACAATTTTCAATTATCAATATTTGTGGCCATCGATCAATTTTCAATTTCTATTCTATCCAATAGGCGGAGGCAAAGTCAATCACGCCGAAGTCCAAATGACCAAGGTTCAATTCAATTCCATTCAATTCTATTCAATTTCAAATCAATTCAATTCAATTAAGTTAGGGAGCGCTCGACCAATTATGGGGAACTTCATGTCTCTTTCAAGTAGGTCAGTGGGAGATCAAGCCACGGCAAGCCGCCCTTCAATAATAGCGCTAACAATAGGTTCGTGATGGCGGGGGACCATGGCCATCACAGGACAGTCATAGCTTCCCTAAAGGATGAAGTCTCAAACCTCTAGGTCCACTATCTGCCCCATACAATACTATAACAATAATGGCCCAGGGGGCTTAGAGACAATCGGAGAATATGAAGACCCAGTAGTTTTCATCTTTTATCTTGTTTAACCTAAAGACCTATCTTTAACAATTCCCTTTAGGTTAGACAAGGACCCAATCAAAAGAAAACTACTGGATCAATAACATAATGATTAGTAAGATCAGGTATGGTAACGATGAAGATAATCTCAAATCAAACCTAATAGAAGTTTGATGAGATCAGATCTGTTAACAATACGATTTGGGAACAATTGTAACAACTAATCAATTATCTGTGTTAAAATATCACAATTTTATGTTTTCTGTCTCTAGAACTCGGCCCGCGTCAGGTGAAACCCGGGCCATGTTCGGAAATGATCGATATCACCTCGGCCAGAGCAAACCCGGGTCGTGTGTGTAGTGAACCCGAGCCGGGTCGGCCGGTTCACATCCAATCCAAATCGCGCCGCGACCTCGAGTCGAGCCGAAGCCAGAACCCGGGTCGGGTCAACAGGAACCCGGGCTGGGTTGGACAAACCGGACTGGCTCAGATTCCAACTCGGTCCGGATTCAACCAAATCCGGGCCGGGCACAGCAGAACTCGGGCCGGGTTCTACCGTCGACGGAAAAGTGCGTTCCGACGCAACTTTCCGACCACAACAACTATGTCATATGATGTCCAAACTATGCATATGCTATATTAATGGAATCACAATACAAAGGAGAAGGGAATAGGGTTCCATGTCGTGGAAAACCGACGACATAGGGATTCTCCCTACGTACCTAAAGTTGGTTGAAAAATCAACTGAGTTTCCTTCTCTGAAAATTTGCTCTAACGCCGACCTTTGGCCGACGATTGCTCTTTGTCCTCGCTCCGAAACTAGCGGCCACCACCTGAAACTTCTTCTCCTATGTGCAGGCTTCGAAACCAGCCGCCACACATTCTCGAAGGTGCCTCGATTCACGTGCAAACGAGAGAAAAAGAGGGCTCGTGGGCAGAATTCTGTTTGGCAGAAAAAGGGGTTTCCAGTCACCTTTAATTCCTATTTATAAGTGTAGATTTGCAATATCAATTCTATTAGGCCTTGGACTCTTTTAGAATCAATCTTGGCCATCCATCATTAATTAATCTATCCATAATTTGTCAGATTTAATTAAATCCGAATTTAACTAATAACAACCCAATTAAATCCAATCCCTCTCAAATTCCTTCTTATCTCTTTAACCATCTTATCTCATAATTTCCATCAATTTTAGAATTTAATTAATTCCAGAATATTAACATTGGGATTTTCATATCTATTAAATAAAATAAATCTCATTTATCTATTTTTCTGAAAATCCGGGTCGTTACATCATAACCTCCTTAAAAATAAATTCGTCCTCGAATTTGGTTAAGGGAAATTACATCAATCTATTTAAATAATTTTGGAAAATCCTTTCTCATTTCATCTTCCAATTCCCATGTTGCATCTTCGTCTCTATGATGTGTCCATGCCACTTTCACCATAGGTACCATCTTATTCTTCAGATGCCTAGTTTGATACTCCAATATCTCTATAGGCTGTTCAGCGTATGTCAGGTCCACATTCAAGTTTGGTTCTTCCATATTCACTATATTAGCATCATCATGCTGATACTTGCGCAACATCGACACGTGGAAGACGTTATGCACGTGTCCATAAGATTGCGGTAGCGCCAACCTACAGGCTGCATCTCCGATCAATGCAAGTATCTCGAATGGAACTACGTATCTAGGGCTCAGCTTGCCCTTCTTGCTGAATCTCATTACGCCCTTCATCGGGGAGACTTTCAGCATCACACGATCTCCAACTTTGAAGATATGTTCTCTACGTTTCTTGTCAGCATAAGTCTTCTGTCTGGTGAATGCTTCCTTCAATCGTTCTCTAATGAGACAAACCTTTTCAGCATCCTCCATGGTTTGCTTCAACATTTTCTCTGACAAGAACTATCGTCCTCTTACCTCACTCCAACAGATAGGGGAGCGACATGGTCTTCCATACATGGCAGCAAAGGGTGCCATGCCAATACTAGAGTGGTGACTATTATTATATGCAAATTCAATCAGTGAAAGGTGGGTGTCCCAACTGCCACTCCAGTCCAAAGCACATGCTCGGAGCATATCTTTCAATGTCTGTATAGTGCGCTCAGACTGCCCGTCTGTCTGAGGATGGAACGCTGTGTTGAAGTTCAATTTCGTTCCAAAGGCACTTTGAATGCTCCATCAAAATTTCACTGTAAATCGAGGATCTCTATCCGACACAATGGAGATTGGCACTCCATGTAGTCGGATAACCTCCTTAATATAAATGTCCATCAGACTTTCGACGGACTGCTTCCATTTGATGAGAATAAAGTGGGCCGCTTTGCTAAATCGGTCCACCACTACCCATATCGCATAATGGCCCTGTTGTGTTCTTGGAAGCCTTGTAACAAAATCCATCGTTATCTTTTTCCACTTCCATTGTGGGATTCCAAGTTCCTGCAGTACCCCATATGGCCTTTGATGCTCAACCTTCACTTGCTGGCATACAATGCACTTTGCAACGTACTCCGCTATGTCCTTCTTCATGTTGTTCCACCAGAAGGTCCGTTGCAAATCTTTATACATTTTCGTGCTTCCGGGATGAATGGCGAATTCCGATTTGTGACATTCATCAAGCACCTGTCTCCTTAATCCATCATGGTCAGGGACCCACAAACGTCCCTTGTATCTAACCACTCCCTCTGAGACTGAAAAGTCGACATCTATTCGCACAACTTGAGCAGGTGGTCGTACTCATTGTCATTCGGTTGTGCCTTTCCAATCTTCAACGTCAATTCAGGTTGCATGCCGAGGTGTGCCATGATCCGGACACCATCACTGCTGGTCACTGGACTGACCTGTATAATGCAGTCGATCATATTCCAGTGACTCACCTGCAGGCATGCTAAAGATCCAACCCACTTCCTGCTGAGGGCGTCTGCGACCGAGTTTGCCTTTCCCGGGTGATAACTAATGGCAAACTCGTAATCCTTTAGAAATTCTATCCATCTCCTCTGGCGCATGTTCAGATCACGTTGAGAAAAGATGAACTTCAGACTTTTGTGATCTGTGAAAATCCTGAACTCTTCACCATAGAAGTAGTGCCTCCAAATCTTGAGGGCGAAGTCTACCACTGCCAGTTCGAGATCGTGCGTCGGGTAGTTCTTCTCGTGTTTCTTCAATTGTCTTGATGCATAAGCGATGACCTTCCCATGCTGCATCAAGACGCACCCAAGCCGGTGCCACATGCGTCGCTATATATCACATAACCTCCTTGGCCTGAAGGTATGGGCAGAATAGGCGCCGTCGTCAATCTTTTCTTTAACTCTTGGAAGCTGTCTTCACACTTCCGTGACCTCTCATATTTGACGTCTTTCTTTGTGAGATTCGTCAACGGCGACGCGATCTTGGAGAAATCTTGTATAAATCTCCGGTAATATCCTGCCAGTCCGAGGAAGCTCCGAATTTCTGATATGTTCTTAGGTTGCTCCCAGTTGGCAACTGCTTCCACTTTGGCAGGATCCACTGATATCCCATCCTTGCTGATGATATGTCCAAGGAACATGATCTCTTCTAGCTAAAATTCGCACTTTGAAAATTTGGCGTACAACTTGTGCTCTCGGAGAGTCTGTAGCACAACTCGTAGATGTTCCTCCGGACTCGACGAATAAATCAAAATATCGTCGACAAATACGATCACGAACTTGTCCAGATATGGCCTGAACATCCGGTTCATCAAATCCATAAAGGCTGCCGGGGCATTGGTCAGCCCAAATGGCATCACCAAGAACTCGTAGTGGCCATATCTCGTCCTGAATGTTGTATTCAGCACATCGTCATCGGCTATCCTAAGCTGATGGTAATCACTTCTCAAGTCGATCTTCGAGAACACTTTTGCCGAAGATAATTGGTCAAACAGGTCATCAATTCTTGGTAGTGGGTACTTGTTCTTTATGGTAACCTTGTTCAATATCCGATAGTCTATGCACAGTCGCATAGATCCATCCTTCTTCTTCACGAACAATACCGGAGCGCCCCAAGGGGAGACACTCGGTCGGATGAATCCCTTATCCAACAACTCTTGGATTTGGGTCTTCAATTCCAGCATTTTTGCTGGAGCCATTCTATACGGTGCCTTTGAAATAGGTGCAGTACCTGGTACCAAGTCGATGCGGAAGTCGATCTCCCGTCGTGGTGGTAGTCCCGCAATGTCATCCGGAAAAACGTCCAGAAATTCCTTCACCGCTTCAATGCTATCTCGGTCTATCTCAGCCCGGTCCGTCTTAACTACGCTTACCAAGAATCATCGGCATCCTTTCTTCAGTAGCTTCTGAGCTTTGATGCCGATACCAGGACCTTACCCAGCTTTAGTGGCACGCCTCTGACAATAGTCTGAGGCCTCCCGGTGCTCCGATCACAATCTTCTTTGCTCGGCAGTGTAAGTAGGCGTCGTGGTAGAACAACCAGTCCATGCCCAACACCACGTCGTAATCCCTGATCGGAATGACGATTAGATCCGCCGAGAAGTTCTTGCCATCCACTTCGACTGACACCTGAGCTATGTACTTTTGGGTGACAATAGACCCCAAAGGTGTACCGATGTCGAGTGGGAATCCTGTTGCTTGTGGCTTCATACTCAATAGTGGAGCAAATTGCTCCGAAATGAAGGAGTGTGTAGCTCCTGAATCAAACAATATATTAGCATGAACGCCATTAATTTTAAGCGTACCTTGGATGGTGTCATTTGCTCTCTGCTCGTCAGTAGGCCGTGCATTGTAGAATCGGCCTTGCACCATCTTCGGTGGCCCATCATTGCGCTGAGGAGGTGGTGCAGTGCGCCTTGGTTCCTTACACTCTCGGGCGAAGTGGCCCACCTTGCCACAGTTCAGACACGCGCCCGTCTTCCGGTAGCACTCATCGGTATGGAATCAATGGCAGAAGTCACAGGCCTTCTGCTGCTCCCTTCTCTCGGGATAGGGTCTACCCCTATTCCAGTCATTGCGACGACGGTTGTCACATCTGCCGCCCTGTCTGCGATCTCTATTACGATTTTGATGATGCTGCGGCTGATTTGCAGGTGCCTGGTGCTGTTGTTGGGCTCCTGCCTGGTCGTCATCCTCCAGATATATGGCGAACTCTTCAGCAAATTGGAGGGTCTGACAGTTTCCTTCCTTAACTCTTTCCCTGAAGCTGAACTTCAAGCCATCCACCCAGCGCTTCACGCGATCCGATTCAGTCTGTTGCAGAGTAGAGTACCTTTCCAAGCTCAGGAACTTGGTCAGGTATTGCTTAATTGTCAAGTTACCCTGCTGCAGCGTGAGATATTCCTTTTGCCTCCTGCCCCTCTCATAAGCAGGGATGAATCAATTTCGGAAGGCCTTCTTGAAGTCCTCCCAGGTAACATGATATTGGCCTATGAACGTGGTCAGCTTAGCGGCCTTCCACCATTCTCTGGCTTCACCCTTCAGCTTACGATTGGCGTAGAGCAGTTTGCGGTCCTCACCGCAGTCCATTTCGAGGAAGATCTGCTCGATCTCCTCGATCCAACTCTCCGCGTCCTCAAAGTCGCCCTTCCCATCAAACTGAGGGGGCTGTAACCTTAGGAACCTTTCAACAGTGTCCTTCCGATCCTGAGCAGGCTGCCATGTGTAACTCCCGGGGTGAGAGTACGCAGTATGGGCAGAGTGAGGTCCATAAGGCACAAACCCCTGCCTCAACTATTCCTCCTGAGGTCCATTGATCTGAGGGCCTTGGATCTTCCGCTCACTAGCTTGGGAGGCTTGGGCCTGTTGGAGAGCCCGTTGCGATCCCATTGCGATCCACTCCTAGGAGCCCGTGCGACATGATCCGGAAAGGCCATAGCAGCTGCTCAAATACAACCATAACAATAACAATTCGATTAGTGTGAGCTCATAATCCATATATCAATACAATACTTACTTGACCCTACTTGATGGCTGCGGTGGTTGCTCGTGACAGTTGCACATAGACTCAATTCTATCTATTTGAGACAGCTAAGAAGTGTCTCTCCTTAGGCTCTGATACCTTTTGTAAACGCCCCGAGACCCACGTGACTATCACGTGCTAAGAGTCGTCAAAAATGCGCTACGCAATTCTATGTAAATAAATTTTGCGGAAATAAAACTCTATAAATGCGGAAATAAGATCGTCTAACAATATAATATCAAGGAGCTGGAAATATCCATGACTCTATCATCCTAAACATGCGAAAAGTAAAACTAATACAATAATCTAGTATGACTAAATCCTACACCATGTGCAACATTCCTGTCACTGAGCCTGACCACCTGCATCACCATCCTCTATCATCTCACCTGCATGAATCCAGATGCAGGGGAAAACCCATGAGTATAAAAATACTCAGTACGTAGGGTCTAACCATAATAATAAATAGATCAATAGTGCTCAAAAATCAATAATCAATAATAAACAATAATCAATAGAGCACATGGTAAGATCATATAGGAATAGCTCAACAATGAAACAATATATATCAATAAAATCATGAATCAATAAAGAGATCAGGTAAGAGATTATGAAATCAATCAATATCAATAATCAATTATGCCTGATCACTATGGCATCTATCCAATTTAACAATTTTCCATTGTCAATATTTGTGGTCATCGGTCAATTTCCAATTTCTATTCTATCCAATAGGCGGAGGCAAAGCCAATCACGCCGAAGTCCGAATGACCAAGGTTCAATTCAATTCCATTCAATTCTATTCAATTTCAATTCAATTCAATTAGGTTAGGGAGCGCTCAACCAACTATGGGGAACTCCATGTCTCTTTCAAGTAGGCCAGTGGGAGATCAAGCCACGGCAAGCCGCCCTCCAATAATAGCGCTAACAATAGGTTCGTGATGGCGGGGGACCATGACCATCACAGGACAGCCATAGCTTTCCTAAAGGATGAAGTCTCAAACCTCTAGGTCCACTATCTGCCCCATACAATACTATAATAATAATGGCACATGGGGCTTAGAGACAATCGGAGAACATGAAGACCTCGCAGCTTTCATCTTTTATCTTGTTTAACCTAAAGACCTATTTTTAATAATTCCCTTTAGGTTAGACAAGGACCCAATCAAGAGAAAACTATTGGATCAATAACATAATGATTAGTAAGATCAGGTATGGTAACGATGAAGATACTCAAATCAAACTTAATAGAAGTCTGATGAGATCAGATCTGTTAACAATATGATTTGGGAACAATTGTAACAACTAATCAATTATCTGTGCTAAAATATCACAATTTTACATTTTGTGTCTCCAGAACCCGGCCCGCGTCGGGTGAAACCCGGGCCGTGTTCGGAAACGATCGATATCACATCGGCCAGAGCAAACCTGGGCTGGGTCGGCCGGTTCACATCCAATCCAAATCGCGCGGCGACCTCGAGTCGAGCCGAAGTCAGAACCCGGGTCGGGTCAACAGGAACCCGGGCCGGGCACAGCAGAACCTGGGCCGGGTTCTACCGTCGACGAAAAAGTGCGTTCCGACGCAACTTTCCGACCACAACAACTATGTCATATGATGTCCAAACTATGCATATGCTATATTAATGGAATCACAATACAAAGGAGAAGGGAATATGGTTCCATGTCGTGGAAAACCGACGACATAGGGATTCTCCCTACGTACCTAAAGTTGGTTGAAAAACCAACCGAGTTTCCTTCTCTGAAAATCTGCTCTAACGTCGACCTTTGGCCGGCGATTGCTCTCTGTCCTCGCTCCGAAACTGGCGGCCACCACCTGGAACTTCTTCTCCTATGTGCAGGCTTCGAAACCAATCGCCACACATTCTTGGAGGTGCCTCGATTCACGTGCAAACGAGGGAAAAAGAGAGCTCGTGGGCAGAATTCTATTTTGCAGAAAAAGGGGTTTCCAGCCACCTTTAATTCCTATTTATAAGTGCAAATTTGCAATATCAATTCTATTAGGCCTTGGACTCTTTTAGAATCAATCTTGGCCATCCATCATTAATTAATCTATCCATAATTTGTCAGATTTAATTAAATCCGAATTTAACTAATAACAACCCAATTAAATCCAATCCCTCTCAAATTTCTTCTTATCTCTTCAACCATCTTATCTCATAATTTCCATCAATTTTAGAATTTAATTAATTTTAGAATATTAATATTGGGATTTTCAGATCTATTAAATAAAATAAATCTCATTTATCTATTTTTCTGAAAATTCGGGTCATTACAATTAATCTCAATCCAATCAAATTTCTCTTTGTCAATTTATCTTCAATAAAATCCTAATTTTGGAATTAACTAATTTAGCATTATTTCCATGACTCATACTTTCTGGAAAAAAATTTAAATGTTTTGATTTAATATTTAAAAATTCCGGGTGTCACACTAAAATTTTGGATCTATGTGCAAACTCATTATATATATATATATATACGTTTTAATATTTAACATATGACATACGAAAGAAAAGTTCAAAGAGAAAGAAAGAAAAGGCTGTGATTAAGAAGAAATTAATAGAAAAAATACTCACAAATTTTAGATCAAAGCATTTCTTTTATAAAGTATAAAAGGTATATGAAAATAAGTGTATATTTAATTCATGAGCTCACTCCCAAACATCCTGAGATTGAATAAATGTAATTTATAATTTCTAGGTGGAGTTTAATCTCGATTAGGACTCTACACTATTTCTAAACTAATTTCAGTCCTTTTAACTGATTAAACTTCCGATAAGAACTGTTAAAGGATTGATTCTGGATTTAAACTTAAATCCATATATTAATCTCAACTCCACTCAAATTTCTCTTTCTTTATAACAATTTATCTTCAATAAAATTAAAATTTTGGAATTAAATGATTCAGCATTATTTCCACCTCATACTTTTCAAAATAAAATAACTAATATTAATTATTCATTTTTGAAAAAAAATTGCGGTGTCACACTTGATACATATGTTAATATATATATATATATATATATATATATGATACATATGTTAATATTTAATATATGATATACAAAAGAAAAGTTCAGAGAAAGGAAGCAAAACTTGTGATAAAGAAGAAAATAATAGAAAAAAATAATCACAAATTTCATATACAAGCATTTTTTTCTTAAAGTATACAAGATACATGAAAATATGTATGTTTAATTCAGGAGCTCAATCCCAAACCTCCAAACAATGAATACATGTAATTTATAGTTTCTATATGGAGTTTAATCTCAATTAGGACTCTACAATATTTCTGAACTAATTTTTTAAACATTTTAACTTATTAATTTCTGATAAGTGTTGATAAATGATTGATTCTGAATTTAAACTTTAATCCTTATATTAATCCCACTCAAATTTCTTTTTATCTATGACAATTCATCTTCAACAAAATCCTAATTTCAGAATTAAAAAATTCACCATTATTTACAATCTCATATTTTGTGAAATAAAATAATTAAATATTATTATTTATTTGAAAATTTTGGCATCACACAAAACATTTTGGATTTACATGCAAACTCATATATATATATATATATATATATATATATATATATATATATACACATATATAGCTGTGTGTGTGTGATAATGATACATATGTTTTAATATTTACTATATAAGATGCAAAAGAAAAGTTAAGAGAAAGAAAGAAAAAGTTGTGATTAAGAACAAACTAATAGAAAAATAATCACAAATTTCAAATAAATGCATTTTTTTTATAAAGTATACAAGACAAATGAAAATAAGCATATATTTAATTGAGGAGCTCACTCCCAAATCTTCAAACATTAAATAAATGTATACATGTGATATATAAAACATTTATTTTTTACTTATTGGATACATTTTTTTTTCAAAAAAAAATATAATTAATATATCTAGTCCTCCATCCTTGGATACCCTTCACCAATAGATCTTGCTCTATTAGTTCACCAAGTGTCCGCCTTGGCCTCCCTCTCCCTCTTTTAATCGGACTCCAGATTATTTGATCTATTATTCTTACTGGCGCATCTAATGGTCTTCTCTGAACATGATCAAACCATCTCAAACGATTCTCTACCATTTTCTCACTAATAGGAGCCACTCCGACTCGTTCACGTATATGATCATTCCTAATCTTATCTAATCTTGTATGACCACACATCCATCTCAACATTCTCATTTCGACTACCCCTACTTTACGTTCATGTTGTCCTTTCATAGCCCAACATTCACTATCATATAACACTGCAATTGACAAAATAAGATAAGGCCAAATAAAAGTGATCAATATATATTTTATTGAGCATATTAATTAATATGTTATGATATGAAATATAATGTGTAGAGAGCAAAGGGTGCATTGGAATTTCTATGATGGGTAGAAATTCAAATCACATGAAAGGGTTCATAATATATATATATATGGTCATGATCCCAAGACACACCTCTTGAAGAATTATTAAAAGGTTGTCTTCTTCTTTTGCTTTCCCCATCTTGAAAGAGAAGAAAACATTCTTGGAGTTGTTGTGCAAGTCCATTCCGTCAAGTTGTTCTTCACCAATCATTAGTGATGGACAATTGTAAGTTGATGCATTTAAGCATTTAAGTTTCTTAATGGTTTTAATATGATTCGATCAAATCTTTTAAATTTGGTTCCTTCAATTAGTATTAGAGCCAACATGTTAAATCATTAGGAAAATATAATTTAAGTTTAAAGTATCTGTCCCCATGGTTTGTTATCATTTAGGATTTTTTTAATGCTTCTGTCGCTTGTTCATGTAAGAAAGGAATCTCGCATAATGCAAATAGCTTATGAAATTATTGATTTTAATTACATATATAATGTTGGACGTGGACTACTTAGTACATCTTTACGTGTACATGCTATTTGCATTTACTCACATAGTGCGGAACATTAAAAAAAAAGTTTTTTTGTACATATTTAAGAATTTTTTATGGACTCCATTAGATCTTTGCATATTTTATTTTGCATTGTACAAATTTTAAGGGTGCACTTCTATTGACGTCGTCCTCTAAAGTATGCATAATGTGAAGAGAATAAATTAGTTCAACCAATGCTTGTTGTAGATGTTGAGCCCAACGTAACTGTTATAACTAGACGTGTTGATCCAATCATTGTAATAGGACTAGTGCAATATTACTCTATGTAGTCGGTCCTAATTTGTGGCTAATGCTTTTCTAAATAAGAACCCCTTCTTCAATTATAAAAAGAGAAGAGGTGTGGATGTAGGGTTTTTCCTTGGCATCCTGAACCACGTTATAAATTTTGTTTCTCTCTTTTCTCTCTTCTTTGTTTACATGGTATGCATAGCCAAAAAGGAAGAGAAGAGTCAATACAATCTCAACAGTTTGCTATCAAACCTACGGGATCAATAGTCAGTTTGATCAATATTTATGCATAATTAATCTAGTATTTTTAACGGGGTTCATATCAATTTTCTCG
This sequence comes from Pontederia crassipes, assembly GCA_030549335.1. Lineage (NCBI taxonomy): Eukaryota > Viridiplantae > Streptophyta > Magnoliopsida > Commelinales > Pontederiaceae > Pontederia > Pontederia crassipes. The sequence continues at coordinate 72,392,479 of CM060188.1, read as the reverse complement.
ATTATCCGGTTCTCGAAAGCTTGAATAGGTTTCTATTCCTATTCTGGAAGTGTTTGCACTAGCTTTCTGAAAAATATTTGAGATATCAATTTTTTGAAGTTTGTCAAGTGATCAGTTTCATTGTTTTGATGTATAGACCCGTCTTCTCTCGTTGTTTAACCTATCATATTCTAATATGCTAAGTCAGATGGTGCCTATGAAGTTAAATCTTACAAACTATCTTGTTTGGATGAGTTTCATAAAACCTTTCATTAGGGGGCAACAATTGCTTGGTCATATTGATGGTTCAAATCCAGAACCACCAAAATTTATTCCCAAAATTTCTGAACATACTCAAGGCAAAGAAAAAGAAGCTAATACGAGATCTATTGGCCTCACAATGATAAATCCAGAATACTTAGATTGGCACGCTTTTGATCAGCAACATATTGGATGAATCAAATTCACCTTATCTAAGGAGATAATTGTTCAAATTATTAATGTTGAAACAACTTAAGATTTATGGAATTTTCTGGAAAGTAGTTATTCCTTTTTTTGCTTAAGCAAAGGAAATAAAGTTTCAAAATGAATTGCGATTGATTATACAAGATGCAATGAGTCTCGTAGAATATTGCAACAAAATTCAAGTATTATGCAAAGAGCTTGGTTTAGTCGGCAATGTTGTGAAAGATAAAAAGAAAGTGATGTATATTTTAAAGGGACTAAAAATGACTTCAAAATTTAGGTGACATCAGTGATGAGCAAGCCTCCATTGCCTAGTTTTGAAACTCTTAGATCTCTTTTGTTTCAGCATGAGAGTTTGGTATTAAAGTCACAAAATAATGCTACTCAAAATCATGATGTGATGTTTGCTTATGCTGATACTACAAGGGATAACTTCAATCAACATGGATGTGGCCATAATACAAGTGGTCATGGTAGAGGAAGATGGCAACAATAAGGTAGTCATGAACAACAACTACAACATGGTGGTTGTGGGCAGCAACAATATCATTGTGGCCACGGACCTTATCCCATATGTTAGGTTTCTGGAAGAACATGTTATATTGCCAAAAAATGTTGGGATCTTTAGAAATTTGCAAGTGGTCAGAAAAATGGTAATGAACAATATAACACATTTACTACTACACTTCAATTTGAGGACTACATACAACATGGCACACTTAGTGTTGAGCTTCAAAATTTACATATTGATCAATTAACCAATGATTCTTAGGTCATAGATATTGGGGCAACAAACCATGTGACTAATAATCCAACTATATATCTTTAACAATTTACAACCTTATAGTGGAAATGGATTTATTACTTTAGGAGATGACAGTACTCACCAAATCACTCAAAATGTTGTAACTAGAACACATATGTTGGTCTACTTTTCTTTCAAAATTTGCCTTATTTTAATATCTCAATTTAACAATGAAAACAATTGTGAGTTTATCTTCACTTCCACTTCTGTCTTCTTGAAAGATACAATATCATGTATGCCGAAGGATATCAAAGAGAAAGGATATTCATGATTAGTGGCATTTCTTCCCAAATCCTTCCAATCTGTTAGCCTCAATTTCTCATTCTCTTTTCTTGCATGACCTCTGGCACTTCAGACTTGGTCATGTATCTTATCAATCTATCAATAAAGTTGTCAATCTAAGAAACTTTGATTGTAATAAAGTTTGTCAAGTTTGTCAATGACAAACAAAGTGAACTTTCTTTTCCTAACTCTAATTTTGAGTCTAGCATGCCTCTTGAATTTATTCATAGTGATGTATGGGGACATGCTATTAATGTTTCTTTGAGAAATTCAAGATTTTATTTCGTATTTATTTATGATTTCTCTCATTACACTTGGATATACTTTTTGAAAGAAAAATCAAAGATTTTTTTACCTTCGTTCCATTCAAATCATTTGTTGAGAAACATTTTCAATTCAAAATCAAATTCTTTCATAGTGATAGTGGTGGTGACTACACATTAATTAATTTTAAATTATTTCTATATCAAAATGGCATTGCACATCAAATATCGTGTCCATACACACCCTTAAAAATAGTAAAGGTGAAAGAAAACATAGACAAATTACATAAATGACTTTAAGCATGTTATATGCCTCCAATGTGCCTTTATATCTATGGACAGAAGCATTTCATACATGTAACGCCCGGATTAATAGGAAAAAACGAGGAAAAGAAAAATAAAAGGAAAAGATAAAAAGGGGAATAAAAGAAGAGATAAAATCTGAGTTGGATTTGATTTGATTAGGGAGGAGCTGAATTCTGATTTAAACTCTGATCCTCTCCTTATAAATATGAAGTCAAATCAAACCAAAACCCCCTTTTCGTCTTCCCACGAAGTCGGTCCTAGTTTCTCCTCTACGTGCGCCTTTTTTTCGTTCTTCCTTGTCCCTGATGGCCGTCGCCATATAGGTGACACACCAAAGGACGTGGACGACGCCGAACGTGCATCTGGACAGAGAGGAGCGGAAGAGGAAGAGGGAGAAGAGGACAACAGTAAAGTTTCTCGGACATAAACTTTGAGGTATGGAACTATGATAGATTCGTAATAGAATCTTGATTTTAGACTTGAAGCATGTTCTAGGTCGTTCCTGATTATTGCATGATGAGTTATGATGTTAATTTGTGCCGGCCATCACCGGAGAAGATGAATGGAACACGACTGCACGTCCGCGCAGTTTCTGCGTAAGATGAACCCCGGCCCGAGTTCACCTAAACCTGACCCGGGTAGGTCCTTTGTCGGACCGAGTTCGGAGGAACTCGGCCCGGATCCGCCATTGCCGACGCTCTCAGAGCTCTGCAACCGGACGAACCCGGTCCGAGTTGAAGATGACCCGGACCGAGTTCTGCATACCCAGAAGTGTCGGGCGCGACGATCGCCCCGACTCGACGATGAACCGACCCGGCCCGGGTGTAATCCGAACCCGGCCCGGGCTCTACCCTAATTTCCCGAAGATGATGATCGAGCAACTCGGCCCGGGTTCCGACCTGATTAAGTATATGATTATGATTTCTTAACCCCTATTTCATGTGATTAATCCTGATTTATGTATGATGATGATGATGTCAAATTTTATCCTTGATTTACTCTCCATGATTATGTCATTTATCCTGATTTAAAGTTCTTATCAAAATATGTTTTGTTTAATTAAAAGATACAAGATAAAAGACATAAAATGTTAAATGGAGAGCTCTTTTATGATGGACTAGTGACGACCAATTATGGGCTATCCTCGGATAGTTGTGGGCTGGCTTCGGTCAGTTATGGGCTGGCTCTGCCAGTTATGATGATGTTGATGGACAGGTTGAGGCATGCCTCCCCGTGGGTTGAAATATACTCCAAATAAGTCAAAGATGAAATTAAGATGATGAAGAAGATGAACACATATGAATAAAGAATCTTTCTTATGATGTCAGGCTTTTGCCTTTATTATGATGACCCCTTTCTGATCTTATTCATATGTCCTTTTATGTGATTATCATTTCATATTATGATCATGATTCACTTTTCTATCTGATGATGATGTTATCTTATGATGTTGCCTTTTATGATTCATGCCTAATATCATGATCCTACTATGATGTTTATCTTACTTTCATACTGAGTTATAAAATTCATAGGGAGGTTTTGCCCCTGCATGTTCTTAAATGCAAGCCAAGATCTCAATGATGATGGTGGCCAACGGTGACAGATCGAGCTCGTAGGTGGCTGCACATGGTTATCAAGTCCTTTAGATGATGGATATCTTTTTCCTTTCTTTTATCATTTGATGTATTAGCTTTCCTTTGGACTCCTATGAAGTCAATTATTAGTCTTCCGCATTTCAAGATGTTACTCTATTTTGTTATTAGTGACGATTTTAGTTATTCCGCATTTATTGATATTGAGTTGATCAGTCAAAGTCTTATTTTCGGTCAACATGATGTACACGTAAGGATGACCCGTAGCGTCTTCGAACCGTATTCTGTCACGTGGTGGGGTGCGATTTGGGGGCGTTACAATACAGCTGCTTATACAATTAATAGGTTGCCATCATATGTTTTGAAAGGACAGTCACCATATAAGAAACTATTTAAGAAATAACCAAACTATGCATCCTTAAGAGTGTTTGGATGTGATGCTTATGTGTGGAATCCTAATACTCTTAGAGATAAATTATTTCGCAAATTAGAAAAGCACATTTTGTGTTGGTTATGAAAATGATTATAAAGGGTATAAGTGCTTTGATAGGATTAGGAAAAAGTTTATTATGTTGAGACATGTTTTCAATGAAAATTATGTTTTACATCAAGTTAACACTCTGGAATAGAAAATAAAGTAGCAAGAGTTACATCCACTTCTGATAATGGCATATTAAGTTTTCTTCCTAAGTCTCCATTTGTAAATGAAGTTGCAAACATATTAAGTTTTCTTCCTAAGTCTCCATTTGTAAATGAAGTTGCAAAGAGACAAGAAGTAGTTGATATTGAGCATTGACAAAATAATTCACTTCCTAAGACCATAATTCAATATGAAAGAAGAACGACAAATCATTATGAAGGACAACAACAAACTTAAATTAGACAACAATAAACTCAAACTTCAAGGCCTATTATAAAATATCAAAGAAGAAGAAACAATTCTCAAGTAACAAATGTTATCAGACAATATTTGATGGGTTCAAAACAAAAGACAAATCAAGGCATCGGCTTAGACTTGAATGTTATAAACAAAGCTAATAATGTTTCTGAAGAACCAGATATTGAAAAACAAAATGAAACATGCATTGAAGAACAATATGACAACACAATGACTGAGAACAACCCAATACTTGACGACTTAGATACTTGGCCAGAAGTATATCTCTAAAGGTTTGATAGAATTAATAAAGCACCGAAAAGATTGAACCTTCTTACTAATATGATAACTCAACAAGAGCAAGATGTTAAAGAACCAGTGTATTATCATGATGTTGCACAGGATCATAGGTGGATTGAAGAAATGGTAGAGGACATTAATGCTATGCATGAGATATTGTTGAAAGGCCAAGAAACACTAATGTCGTTGGATCTAAATGGGTATATAAGATCAAATACAATGAAGATGGCACAATCGAATGCTTGAAGGCTCATTTAGTTGCTAAAGTTTTCACCCAAAAGTATGGTTTTGATTACAATGAAACTTTTAGTCCTGTCATGAAAATTGTTATTGTTCTTACAGACATATCTTTAGCATTATCAAATGATTGGAGACTTCATCAACTTGATAGTAAAAATGTATTTTTACATGGGAACTAAATGAGAACGTATACATGGAGCAGCCTGAAGGTTTTAATGAAAAAGACCCAATTAAGTATGTATGTATGTAAGTTAAATAGGTCAGCATATGGTATAAAACAAGCATCCAGGACGTGGTTTCATAGTTTTCATAAAGTAATATCAGACATTGGATTTAAGAAAACATAATTATTTATTCATTTATAAAAGGGGAGGTACACTTGTTGTCCTATTGTTATATGTAGATGATATGATTGTCATAGAAAATTCAGCGGAATACATAAAAAAATTGAAATAGTTATTACATCATCATTTTCACACAAAGGATATTGAAGAATTGAAATATTTTTTGAGTATTGAGATAGAAAAAAGTGATGATACACTTGAGATGGGCCAAGGAAAGTATGCACAAGATCTTCTTGAAAAGTACCACATGTCAACTTGTAAGAAAGTTAATACACCAGTTGCATTCAACAAAAAGTTAAAAGCTAATGACATCTCATTTTATGATAAGCCTAAAGAGTTTAAAAGTGTTGTAGTACCTCACTATTATCAGACCAGTTTTGTCATTTGCTCTAAATCAAACATCACCATACATGCATGCACCAATACAAAAGCATATGGAAGCATTGAAGCGAATTATTAGACTACTGACCATGGAATTATTTATAAGAAAAAACTATTAGATAGATAAGTGTTTTAATTGGCTATTCGGATGATGATTGGGTTGGAGAACATGATACTAGGTGGTCACATACGAGGCATTCTATTTTTCTTGGTTGAAATTTAATTTCTTGGAAAAGTAAAAAAGCAAAAGATTGTGTCAAGATCAAATGTTGAAGCTGAGTATCAAGCTATGGCAGCAATTGTTGCAAAACTTACATGGATTCGCCAATTGCTTACAATTTTAGGATATTATGTTAAAAACGGAAGAAATCAGATGTGGCAATAAGAGTGCCATTTCCATGGCTTCGAATCCTGCTTTTCATGATCGCATGAAACATTTCCATTTCATTCGTGAGAAGGTCGAGGTCAAAGAAGTGACAATGTGTTTTGTTTCTTCTTCCCAACAGAGAGCATATCTTAACAAAAGGGCTCTTGATTACTCAACATTGTTATATCAAGAACAAACTATGCACATCGTTATCTAGAGCAAAGTTTGAGGAGTGTGAAGAGAATAAATTAGTTCAGCCAATGCTTTTTTAGATGTTGAGCCCAGCCCAACTATTATAACTAGACATGTTGATCCAATCATTGTAATATGCATGGTGCAATATTATTCTGGTGCAGTTGGCCCTAATTTGTGGCTAATGCTTTTCTAAATAAGAACCCCTTCTCCAATTATAAAAGGAGAAGAGACGTGGATGTAGAGTTTTGTCTTGGTATTCTGAACCACGTTAAAAATTTTGTCTCTCTTTTCTCTCTTTTTTGTTTACACGTGATACGTGAATATGTACTTTCTTACTGTCTCCACAAGTATGATTATCATTTTTTTCTTGTGCTTCGTGCATCAACATATGCAGTGTACAAGTTATTTATTTTATGTCTACAATATATGAGGATGTATTTAGATTTTTTCTGCATGCATGGCACCTCTTGGTGACATTTCTGCTTATATATGCATGACTATTTGACTCCTCTTTTGAAAATGAATCTTTTCAAATAAGAAAAATCAATTGCTATTTTTATTATTATTTGGGTTCTCTTGCACACCATTTCGCATCTTGCGCATTTATGCACATGTTCGACATATGAAACACTTTTTTATATGAGTGAATTGTTTGGTAGCTGATTTTTAGCTATATTTTATTATGCATAAAGCTATTTTCATGCAGTTTATTCACTATTTGGTGAAATTAAAGAGGCAATTTCATTTTGCATTACTTTATTCTTGTATGTACTATCATTATTATTAATGATAAATTGAAAAATAAATATGGGTATGTTATATATTTTAAAATATATTAGTATTGCACAATATGTTACCAAAGTAATCTCTTTTGTGTAGTTTAATTTATTTTAAAATATAAATAGTGATATATTTGTTACTAGTCAAATATTGAGTGGCCCAAAGGTTTGAAAATGTAACAGATAGAATTATGGTAGTATTTGTGATAATTAGTAATAAATTGGTCCAAAAAAATTTTTATTATTTGACATGTTAATTTATTATTAAGATATCACTTACAAGTTAATGTTTTTGTTCAAAGACTAAATATTAATGTTGTATCGATATCTTATGATAAGATTTTGCTCATATTTATATTTTGCTATTATTTAATATGGTACTTATATTTATTTTGTTCTATGTTCAATTTCTTCATCTATCACTAATATCAATACGAGCATCAACTATATTTTCTATGTTAAATGGCACAAATTTTAAGGCATGGCGAGAGAATACAAATATTACTCTTGGAGTCATAGATTTGGACTATGTTTTGAGGACCATCAAACCCATAGAAATTATCGACATGAGGACCTCTGATGAAAAGAAGGAGATGGAAAAGTGGGAGTGATCAAATCGCATAAGTTAATGATAATCAAATGTTCCATTCTAGAAGGATGTGAGGGCACTATGCTAGAAGATGTTGACACAACTAAAGATTTTCTTGAGCCTCTTGAAAAAAGATTTGCTAAAAATGAAAAGGCAGAAACTAGTTCACTCTTGACAAATTTATTCTTAATGAAGTATCAAGACAAAGAAAATATTATGGAGTACATCATGCAGATGTTTCATATTGCTTCTTAATTACAAGCACTCAATTTAGATTTATACTTTCTTGTGCATCTGGTTCTTTTATCTCTTCTTGTATAATTTGATCAATTTAAGATGAGCTATAATCGTTAAAAGTACTCCAAGTCCTTAAATGAGCTCATCTCTCATTGTGTTTAGAAAGAGAAAAGATTAAAGTAAGCAAAATAGAAAGTGCTCATTTGGCTGCCACTTTTAAGAAAAAGAAAAAGGAACTAAAAAGACAAGTTCAGAAAGATGCTGCAGGTACAGCACCACAAAAGAAACAACATAAAGAACAAAATAAGAATGGATGTTTTTTTTAATGCAATCGGTCATCAAAAGAAGGAATATACCAATTATCACGCTTAGCATGCAAATAAAGGTACATTTCTTAATTTGGTTTGTTCTAAGATTGATTTAACTTCAGTACCTAAGCACACATGGTGGTTAGATTCCGATGCAACAACTCATATAAGTGTGTCTATGTAGGATTGCCTGAATTAATGTCTGAAAGATACATTTATGTAGGCGATGGAAACAACTCATATTTTATTTAAATGATTTTATCCTTTACATATATAATTATATGATTAATTTATTTGGTCAAAGATGAAAATACCTATTAAATATGTATTTTTCCTCCTTTTTCACTCCGATTTGAGAGTGAAAGAAAAATAAAATATTAGAGGAAAATGAAAGGGAAAGTATGAGATTTTTCCTTTCATTCCCTTCTAACTTAAACTCAATCAAACGAGGGGAATGAATTCTTCCTCTTTTTCCCTTCCCCTTCTTTACTTCTCTTTCACCCTCAACCAAAAGGACCCTAAGAAAAAAAATTAACCAATGAGGATTCAACTATGTTATGGCACAAGAGATTAGATCACGTCTCCAAAAAGATAATAGAAATACTTGTGTCAAATGAAATCCTCAATCCATTAGATTTTTCAACATTCATAACATTTGTTTGGATTGTATCAAAGGAAAATAAACCAATAAAAATGGATTAGGAGCCAACAAGACTACAGATCTTTTGAAACTTATACATACAAATATTTGTGGACCATTCCCTTCAGCAACATGGAATGGTAAACAATATTTTATAAGTTTCATAGATGACTATTTTAGGTATGGCTATCTACATCTCATTCATGAAAAGTCACAGTCACTAGACATGTTCAAAAATTTTAAAGTTGAAGTTGAGAATCAACTTGACAAAAGGATTAAAGTTGTCATATCAGATCGAGGTGGTGATTACTATGGTTGATATGATGATTCAGGGAACAAGGTGCATGACCTTTTGCTAAATTTCTAGAGGAACATGATATCTTCACACAATATACCATGCCAGGTTCGTCTAACATGAATGGTATAGTTGAAAGATGAAATAGAACATTTAAAGATGTGGTGAGGAGCATGATTTGTCATTCTACCTTGCCATAATCACTTTGGGTAGAAGCACTTAAGACTAAAGCATATATTTTGAATAGAGTTCCAATAAAAGCAACTACAAAGACTCCGTATGAGATTTGAACTACTAAAAAGCCTAGTTTAAATCATTTTCATATTCGAGGATGTCCAACTGAGTCTAGGCCTTATAGGCCAAATGAAAGAAAATTGAACTATAAGGCAATTAGTTGTTATTTTGTTGGATACTTTGAAAGATCCAAGGGGTACAAGTTTTACGATCCCACAACCATATTACTTTTTGAGACTTGTAATATCAATTCTTTGAGGATATTGAGTTTGAGGGAGGAGATAATATTAGGAACATTATTTTTTAAAATGAATCAATTGAGATTCCTGTTGACATTAGTCAAGAATTTATTTCTGATATTGATAATGTCACTAATTAAGACAATATTGTACAACCTCCCATATTGAATATCAATTCAGAGGAACAAACTTTACAACCTCAAAAATAATTGTCATTAAGAAGAGATGAGAAATGCAATGCCACATGATTACATTGTATATTTCCAAGAACATGAGTTTGATATTAATATATGGAGGATGATCCAATCAACCCCTGTAGCTTTGGAAAGTTCTAATTCTCAAAAGTGGATTGATGTCATGAATGATGAAATAAAATCCATGTACGATAATAAAGTTTGGATCTTGTCCCATTGCTCAAAGGTGTGAAATACATTGATTCTAAATGGATATTTAAAACTAAAAAGGATTCAAAAGGCAATGTAAAAATATATAAGGCGAGATTTGTCACTAAGAACTTTACACAAAAGGAAGGCATCAATTATTTCATAGAATAACTCTTTAAGAACTATAATGGCATTAGTAGCACATTTTGATCTTGAGTTACATCAGATGGATGTAAAAACAATGTTTCTTAATGGTGACATTGATGAAATGATTTATATGTGCAATAAAAAAACTTTGTATCTAGTGATACAAAGTCTATTATTTGTAAATTAAAAAAATCCAACTATGGACTTAAGTAAGCATCTCGACAATGGTATCACAAAGTACATGAAGTTATCACTCATTTGGTTTTGAAATTAATTTAGCAAATGATTTTTTATACCATAAGTTATGTGGGAGTAAGTATATTTTTTTATTTTATACGTTGATGACATATTACTTGCCACAAATGATACATAATTATTACAAAAAATCTAGAAACTTTTTATAAGGCATTTCGAGATGAAATATATTGGTGATGCATCTTTTGTATTGGAAATCCAAATATATCAAGATCGTGCTCGAGGTATTCTAGGATTATCCCAAAAATCTTATATCGAGAAAATCTTAAAGAAATATGATATGCAAGATTACAAATCAAGTAGTACCCTTATATCTAAAGCAAACAAGTTTTGTCTCCTAAAAATGATTTTAAAAAATTGAAAATGTAGAATATTCCTTATGCTTCGGAAGACTTATGTATGCTCAAATTTGTACGTGTTCGGATATTGCATACATTACTGTGGTATTAAGCAGATATCTAAGTAATCCGGAATGGATCACTGAAAGTAGCCAAAAGAGTCATGCGATACTTACAAAGGACAAAAAACTACAATTTGACATATCAGAGAACATATAAGTTTGAGATCATTGGTTATTCAAACTTTGATTTTCTTGGATGCCAATATAGCATAAAGTCCACATTGGACTACATTTCTTTGCTTGTCGGGGGTGATATATTATGGAAGAGTGTCAAACAAACTACTATTGCATCTTCCACCATAGAAGCAGAATTTATTGCATGCTATAAACATCTAATCATGAGATTTGGTTGCAAAACTTTGTTATGGGATTGAGCATAATAGATGGTATTGAAAGACCATTGAAATTATTTTGTGACAATAAGTCAACATTTTTAAATTCCGATAACAACAAGAGCTCGACAAAATCGAGGCACATTAATATCAAGTTTCTTGTTGTTAAAGAAAAAGTGAAGGAAAACTAGTTGTCTATTGAGCATATTGGGACAAACTCTATAATTGTGGATCCACTTATAAATGGATTGCCACTTAAGATGTTTCTCAAGCACACCGATAATATGAGTGTCAGTTCAATTAAGGATATTTAGTTTTAGTGGGACTTTGTAATTATAAATCTCATATTATAGACTTTTTACTTTTAGCAAATATACAGTTTGATTTTTCTTTCATGTTCACTCTTTTATTAAGCTTGATCTCAAATTAAGTGGACAGTTGGAAGTAGACATATATGATCGATCACATTGCATGTAGCTTTCATACTGCACATTCATATCATGATATTGTCATTGATTATATTGATATATTTGACCATTGTCAAGTTAAGTTGTGGCGATTGCGATAAATACTACTTTGATCCTATATTAATATATCGATAGACGAGATTTTTTGGCATTATGATTTTGATAATAAAGCTGAGCTCACTTTGGTATTTATGGTGTATAATTATAATATTTTCGTATATAACCCAAGTGAAAGATTATTGAATCATATCCAACATTGTATTTAATATGAAAACAAATTATACAATTAACAATTGCCCAAATAAGTTAAGGCCCAAATAAAAGTGATCGATATATATATTTTATTGGACATAGTAATTAATATATTATGATATGGAATATAATGTGCAGAGATCAAATGGTGCATTGAAATTTTTATGATGGGTAGAAATTCAAATCACATGAAAGGATTCATAATATATATAGATGGTCATAGTCCCCAAAACACACCTCCTCAAGAATTATCAAAAGGTTGTCTTCTTTTCTTTCTTTTTTTTTTGTTTACCACATCTTGAAAGAGAAGAAAAGATTCTTGATTTTAACATGATTCGACCAAGTATTTTAAATTTGGTTTCTTCAGTATTTTCAATATACTCATCCAAGTTCACTTTGTAACATCATGATAATCGAACTACAATGTTTCAATTATGATCGTCATGACTGCTTATCGTAAATCACTTATGTGGATGTCTACGTAGCACCACATTAGCATCTTCTCTCTCCTCCATATCAAATTTTTAAAAAATAAAAAAATTCACATCAACATTTTTCTCTCATCCACTCAAAATTTTGTAACTATATGTTCATTCAACTTTTCAAAATTTTCACACATATTCATTCAACTTCTCAAAAATTTCAGATATATTCATTCAACTTTTCAAAAATTTCAGACATATTCATTCAACTTTTCAAAAATTTCAATCAAATCAAAATAAAATAATAAATATTCTTTATTTGTCAGCGAGAGGTGTAGCTTTATTATGCAACTATGGTTTTGTTTTAACTTTTGAAAAGTTTCAATAATGATCATCATTAAAATAGTTTTAAAAATATAAAATAGAATAATAAAGATAAATTTTTAAGAAATTTTGTTTTTTTTAAAAATGATATTAGGCTAGTATTTTCTCCATTTAAAATTTACAATTAATGATAAATAAATAAACAGTAAAAAAGGAGCAGTAGCCCCATAAGGAGATTGTCTCTTGCTTACATTAGAGGAGGATGAGGAGTGACAACTCTTTGCGAGGCTATTGTTCCTTTTATTTTTTATTTATAATATTTTATTTATTATTATTGTTTCATTATGTCTATTATTTTAATTTTTTAATTGATGATTGTGATTGAAATTTGTAAAAAGTTGAATGATCATATTGCTTACATTAGAGGAGGATGAGGAGTGACAACTCTTTGCGAGGCTATTGTTCCTTTTATTTTTTATTTATAATATTTTATTTTATTATTATTGTTTCATTATGTCTATTATTTTAATTTTTTAATTGATGATTGTGATTGAAATTTGTAAAAAGTTGAATGATCATATTGCTTACATTAAAGGAGGATGAGGAGTGACAACTCTTTGCGAGGCTATTGTTCCTTTTATTTTTTATTTATAATATTTTATTTTATTATTATTGTTTCATTATGTCTATTATTTTAATTTTGTAATTGATGATTGTGATTGAAATTTGTAAAAAGTTGAATGATCATATCTGAAAATTTGAATGATCATATTGATACAAAATAAACTTTGATTGGATGAAAAAAGAAAAATATTAATGTTATATTTTTTATTTTTTTAAAATATGATATGGAGAAGAGAGAAAATGTTGACTTAATACTATGTAATCAGCTACGTAAGTGATACATTGTAAATGGGCGATAGGTAGTCACGATGAGCACAACTAAATATTTGTAAAATTTGATCATCGTGAGGTTACAAATGAAGTTGGATGTTCATTTTGGGAATATTCTTTGAAAATTATTGGAAAATGTTACATTATGGATAATTTTGTCAAGAAATATGAGGATAGATTTGATATAGACATGAAATAGTAGGACATTTTATTTGAAAGTTAGGATTTACAATATCGTATCATTATAAAATAGAAACCTTTACAACTCCTTTAAGACAAAACTTAGATGGTTCAAATATAAAAAAGTTGATATTTAGAGCCTTGATAAGTATTTAGAAAAATATAGATTATGAGAGGATATAAAAAATGGAAGGATATGCAATGTAAAAATTTAGATGCATCGACATATATGACTAAATCAAAAGTTCATTGCCCATACGCAAGTGCAAGGATGTTACAAGGTCATGTTCTCATATATACCCAACATCTTTTCAGTGACTTGTGCATGTAGGACTAATTCAAGGCATGCCTCATGCATCATTCCCCCACTTAGGAAACTCAACGTCCTCGTTGAGTGATCGCACCCCACCATGCACAGAGGTCCATGCGGAGTGACTCTGATATAATTTGTAACATTCTTGCATTTGCGTAGGATATTGTCCACTTTGAGTCTCGGCCCACACGATTTTACCAAAATGCGTCCTACCATGTGAAGATCATGCTCTCATATATACACAGTATCTCTCCCGTGACTTATGCATATGGGATTAATTCAAAACATGCCTCATGCACCCTTCCCCCCTTAGGGAACTCAAGGTCCTTATTTAGTTATCGCACCCCACCATGCACAGAGGCTCACACAAAGTGACAAAGTGGCTCTGATACTATTTGTAACATCATTGCACTTGCATAGGATATTGTTCGTTTTGGACCTCGGCCCGCACAATTTTACCAAAATGTGATCCACTACCCCTTGGGATCTTTGTACTATCCATTTTGCCCTTGGGCTCATGGTTTTCTACGTGTCCTACTAGGCAAAGTCCATGCTCCCATATATACTCAGCGTCTCTCCCATGACTTATGCATGTGAGATTAATTTAAGACATGCCTCATGCACCCTTCCCCCGTTAGGGGACTCAACGCCCTCATTGAGTGATCGCACTCCATCATGCATAGAGATTCATCCGGAGTGGCTCTGATACCATTATGTAATATCATTGCACTTGCGTAGGATATTGTCCGCTACTAAGATGAATTTAATTTATTATTTACATTTTTCTACTAAATGAAACATTAGCATAAACTTTTAACCATATTATCATAATAAATATATATGTTTTAGTTAAAATATTTAGTTTCAATACTTTTTTATATTTAACTTATATTTATGTAATGGCCTCGCATATTATTATTTGGAACTCAACCCACGTCATGAGGAATTTGAGTTGTGTTCCCAATTCTATTTTTCACTTTGGTCGAGCAAAATTTGAACCGGGTATAATGTGAATATGAGCTAGTTTAGCTCGGTTCACTTTTGTTCAATTTTTTTATCATCGAAACCTAGGGATGGCATCCGACCCTATTCGGGGCGGGGAACACCTTCTCCGCCCCGACCCCGACGACTCGCCCCCGCCCCCGACCCCGCCCCAAATCCTCGGTCCGGGGGAAATTTTATCCCCCGCCCCGATCCCCGCTGGCCCCCGAATCCTCTCGGGGACCCCGAATTCCGCAGCCCGATTTTAGTTTGGATCAGATTAAACCGAATTGAACTGATGAAAAATTGGTCGAAATCGGAAAAAATAGGGTTGAACAGTATTTTTTGGTTAAGTGAAAATTTTTTTATTAATTTTTTTACTAAGAGATAATTTGATAAAAATATTATTATAAATTTAAAAAATATCCAATGTGGACTTTCTCTATAAATATTCAATATTGATCGATTAGTCTCCTCATTCATTTATACTTATTTATTTATCATCACTTTCCTACTACTATCAATGTGGGACTATTGTTGCACATTTACTTTTTCTTTGAGTGTGGGGATTTGGGGCCCCGCGGGACGACAGGGCGGGGAGAACTCTCCCTGTTTCGATCCTCGAAAGAGGGTTCGGAGATAATTTTCCCCCATCCCCAATCCCGTGGGGAAAAAATTCTTCGAGTTCCGAGCTCCGATCGGAGATTCCCCGCGGGACCCGATCGGGACGGAAAATATTGTCATCCCTATCGAAACCTAGGCCATGTAGTAGGATCAATGCATCCAATACACGCTGTAGTTGGGTTGTCACAACCCACGGCGCACTACTTAAAATTTGGACCGAGTTATAGAACTCTCAGATTCAAAGGAAAACGCTAAAACAAAGGCTGAGTTCTATTGCTATGGAGAAATCACTTTTTTGACGCGACTTTTGACCTTATTTCCTATGTGATGAATTCTACAATTTGATTTAAAAATATACCAAATTATTTTTTATATAAAAGATAAGAGTCTAATGTACTAGATATTTTAAGTTGGTTAAAAAAATTGACTCTAAAAAAATTATTGTTTATCTACTATACAAATGACAAACTTTTGTTGACAATCTTTACGATGTTAGTGCGACTCATTTTGGGCATGATGTCTAGATTTCGAAATGGGTCACCGTCGGTCAACTCTCTCCATTTGCATGGAAAAAGAAGAAGATGAGACTCATGCAGAATTCTGTTACAGATAAAAGAAAATCCGGCACCCCTTTTTTCTTTATTTATAGAGTTTAGGTGGATTTTAATTTCAATTAGTCCATCAACTAGTTCTGTTCGGAGATTGTATGAAATAAACGTTTCAATAATCTTAAACTTTTCCACTCAATTAACTTCTGATAATTATTCTTATTTAATTAATTTTAAATTTGTTCGTTAATCTAATAACAATCCTTATCTTAACACTAACTCCTCTTTTATCTCTTCCAACTCATCACCACTTTTCTTTTGGTTTTGGAGTTAATAATTAAATTAATATTAACATCCAAGTTTCCATAATAATAATAAAATATTTTTTAATTAATTATCTGTAAATCAAAGGTGTTACATAACCAATCTTTCTCATGTCACTGCAGAATTCAATATGAATTATGCTAGAGGAATATCTCACTGTATTAAGAAAATTTTCATCCATAACATTGTAAAGTGTTTTATGATTGACGAAGAAATTTCAAAGAGTTACTTACCACTTAAGTTTGTTTATAAAAGCAAATTAATATGGAAAAAAATGGGTGGACCAAATTATAAAACCAAATTAAGTAGGGGAGATTGTCCCCGTATCCAACGGTTGGCGTAGATCTGACCATTTTAGTAGAGATACGAGCGGTTCAGGTGCCGGCTTTTTGCTTTCGCATGATGATTTAACGATTCACGATTGTGGTTCGATGAATTGATTGGTTCGAAGGGGTATAAAACTCAAAAACTCTCGTGGCCGACCATTTTCTTTTCTCTTCTCTCTCTCCTCTCTGTTTCTCCTCTCCGCACCGCCTCTCGGTTTATCCTTTCCTCTCCGAGTGACCTCGTCTGACACACCGCCTCTCTCCTCTCCGTTTCTCCTCTTCACGCGGCGATGTGAGCTCATCCGAGCGACCTCGACCGACTCCTGTCACGGCAATAATCTGCCCGCCGCCAACTCTCGCGCGATCTCATCTGAACCCGTCCACGGCAAATCTGCCCACCGCCAACCCCCCTTCCACCGGATCCGAGTTCTTCAATGCTTCTCCTACTCCGTGCGACCTCGTCCGAGCCCATCCACGATAGACCTGCCCGCCATCGACCCCCGCGCGAACAACAACATATCCTATATGTCAAATATTTTGCTTGATGTTGGATGTTATATTGGATGTTGGATTTTATATGTCAGATGTTATATGTCATTTATGTTGGATGTTATATGTCGTTTATGTTAGAAAATGCACCAAATTGCTAATTTCTTTTATGTTGCATCATCATTTCTTCTATGTTATGAAATTTTCATGCTTTCCATTTAGATTTTCTTGAGCCAATATAAAGCATCTATGTTGTATCGATTAGCTGTTACTTTTTTTTAACCAATATAAAGCATTTGTAATTACTTGATATTGATGCACTTGGGTTTTGCCACGCCCATTACTCTAGTTCTGGATAACATGAAATGCTTGAATAGCAATAGGAACATGGTTTAAGTACATGTAATACAAACTCTTAACACTAGGTAATAAGAGGGATATGATCCAATACATGACAACATTTTCTAATACATACTTTGAAACTAAGTAAATACATTATTTTATCTCTTCTTGCCACATCTTCATATGGGACAACTTTATTGGGCAATCCTATTAAAGTGATTCTATATTTATCTGCTTTGCGTTGTTTGGGCTTCGTCATTATTTAGTAAGTGTAACGACTTGGATTTTCATAAAATAAATAAAATATATTTATTTTAATTTAATGATCTGAAAATCTCTATCATTTAATAATTTGAAGTTAATTAATTCTGAAATTGATAGAAAATTATGGGATAAGTTGGAAAGATAAGATGAAATTTGAAAAGAGATGGAGATAAATATGGGATTATTAAGTAAATTCAGATTTAAATAAATCTGAGAAATTATGGATTGATTAATTATTGATGGATGGTCAAGATTAACTCTAAAAGAGTTCAAGGTCCAATAGAATTGAAAATCCTAACCTGCACTATAAATAAACATCAAAGGGGTGGCTGGAAACTCCCTTTAGCCAAACAGAAATTTTGCACCACGAGCCTCTCTTTTTCTCTCATTTTCACATGAACCGAGGCATTTCCGAAAGCATGTGACGATTGATTTCGAAGTCGGCATATATAAGAAGATTTTTAGGTGGTGTCCGCAAGTTTCAGGACGTGGACAGAGAGATATCGTCGGCCAAAGTCGGCGTCTGTACAACTCGCACAGGCAGAGGGATCCGATTAGTTTTTCATCCAACTTTAGGTATATAGGGGGAATCCCTATGTCGTCAGTTTTTAGTGACATGGAACCCTATTCCATTCTCCTTTGTACCGAGAATTCATTGATATATGTTATGCATAATTTAGACATCGTATGGAAGCTAGATAATCATATTAGAACACGTTTTTCCACCGACGATCGAACCCGACCTGGGTTCTGGCCAACATGGCCCGGGTTGAGGCCGACACGGCCCAGGTTCTGGTAAACAGTTTCGGATTTAATAGAACTCGAACCATGTTGATGTGTATCGGATCGTAATCGGATGTGGACAGGGTTAGCGACTGCGCAGCCAGGGTTTCCGACGCCACGGTCCGTGTTTGATCGAAGGATTGTCACTGACGTGAACCGGCCAACCCAGCCCATGTTCACACCCAACTTGGCCTAGGTTTGATCCCGTCGAGAGGATTTTTGTTGTCTCCGAACACAGCCCGGATTCTACTCGAGAGGAGCCGAGTTTTAGGGACAGAAAACTTATTTTTGAATATTTTGTCATGGATAATTGAATAGCTATTATGGATAATTGTTTTTTATCATCCTTGTTCATATTGTTAACAGATCTAACATCATCATATCTATTAGATTTGATTTGATATTATTGTTATTGTTATTCCATCAGATCATTTAATACTCATCTAGTGGTTTTTCCCTGATTGGGTCTTTAACCTAAATTGAATTGTTAAAGATAGGTCTTTAGGGTAAACAAGATAAAAGATGAAGACTGTTGGATCTTCATATTCTTCGATTATCTCTAAGCCCCATGGGACATTATCGTTATCGTATTATACGAGATAAATAGTGTACTTAGATATTCGAGACGTCAAAGGAAGCTAAGACTGTCTTATGATGGCCATGATCCTCCGCCATCACAAATTATTGTTTAACGCTATTATTGGATCGTGGCTTGTCGTGACTTGATCCTTCACTAGGCTACATGAAAGAGACATAGAGTTTTCCATAATTGATCGAGCGCTCCCTATTGAATTGTACAACTCTAAAGATTGAATTGAATGGAAATCAAATTGAATTTAATTTAATTCGGATATTGGCGTTGACTAGCATTGCCTCCACCCATTGAATCGAATGGAAATTGTTATTGGTCGATGACCATTGACATTGATATTGAATTGAAATTGCTAAATTGGATAGTGGCATAGTGATCAGGTATAATTTATTA
Organism: Pontederia crassipes; assembly: GCA_030549335.1. Taxonomy (NCBI): domain Eukaryota; kingdom Viridiplantae; phylum Streptophyta; class Magnoliopsida; order Commelinales; family Pontederiaceae; genus Pontederia; species Pontederia crassipes. The sequence continues at coordinate 72,372,727 of CM060188.1, read as the reverse complement.
TTATTAATTGTCCATTGATATTGATTGGTCTTTTGACATCTTTCCTGATCCTCTTCATTGACTTATAGTTATATTGATTTATTAACATATTGATTATTGAGTTCCTAACATATTATTCTATCCAGTGCTTTATTGATTATTGTATCGTATTGTCATCCCTTTTATGGTGCACTGTTGATTTATTGATTATTATTATAGTTAGACGTGAGTATTTTTATACTCATGATTTTCCCCTGCATTTGGATTTATACAGATGAGATGATGATAGAGGATGCAAGCTCAGTAATAAAAATGTTACACATGGTGTAGGATTGTATCTTACTAGATTCATATAATAGTTATTACTTTTTTGCGCTTTTAGTATTGTGGAGTTATAAATGTTCTAGCTCCTTTGATATTATAGATTTTTAGACGTCCTTAATAGTAATTCCGCATTTTATAGAATTTCTTTTCCGCAAAAGTTCTTTATATAAAATCGTGTAGCGTCTTTGAGACGACTCTGAGCACGTGAAAGTCACGTGAGTCTCGTGGCATTACAATAAGCTTCTTAGAATATTCCTATGTCGTTCGTCCATTGTTGGATCGCACCATTGAAAAAATCCACAATCATGGACATTTAACCTGCATATGAAAAATCGTTTAAACAAATGAAGAGCAAAATACATTATTTGTTGTTTATAAATGATGAGTGTAAAATTGATAATGAATGCTAACAAGTGCACTAGTCGCTCAAATAATAAAGTGAATGAGTAGAGTTATTATTCCCACGAGGACAGTTAATAATTTAAATTTTATTTTTAACTTTGTTAATTGAGAAATTAAGAAAATATATGATTTTAGATGTGAATAAAAAAATAATAAAAATAAAGGAAATGATCTCCTCGAGAAATAATGATTTGATGATTAAGGCACCTAATTATCACCATTAAAATGTAATGAATTTTTTCAACTTAGAATTAGTTGAATCAATAACAAAGTAATTTCTCAAAATTAGTTAACCAATGTTTTAGACTTTAACTTTTATCTTGTGAATAATTAAAATAAATCAATCCATTCGGTTTTTAATTTACTTAATTAATCATAAGATGCATTAAAATGAAATTAATATTAAAGGCTTTCTGAAGTCAACTTAATAGCTACACAAATTAGATTTTTTTTGTAACGACCCAGATTTTTTTTAGGTTTAATAAATAGATATTTTATTATTTTATCTTGAAGAAATATTGTTATTACTATATTTAATAATTCCGAAAATAAAAATAAAATAATTGAGAGGAGTTTGATTAGGGATAGGATTATTCAATTAATTTCATAATTTATCTAATTAACTATTAGAATAAAATAGGGAGTGGTTAAAAGGATAAATTAGAGGATTTAATTTGATTGAGATTAGATAATATGGTTAGAGAATAATTAAAAATCTATAAACACTATAAATAAGAGTAGGGGGGGTACGAACGACTCCGTCTGCGTGATTTTCGGCTTCGTCTTCGGCGACCTCAGAGGACAAGGCTCGCAGGTACGTAGAGGGGATCCGTAGGTTTATTAGATTATGTTAATTTTTGTAAAGCCTATTCAGATCGACTTTGTCGAAAATATATATATATATATATATAATGTTACGGCCGAAGAGTTAGGTTTCGGCCGTAATGAAATAGAAAAGATAGAGAGAAGATGTCGACCGTAACAGATGATTTTTACGGTCGAGAATGAGCGTTTACGCCCGTAAAAGAAAAAAAAATGTTACGGCCGAAGAGTTAGGTTTCGACCGTAATGAAATAGAAAAGAATAGAGAGAGGAGAGTAGAGTTTTTACGGCCGAAGAGTTAGGGTTTTCGGCCGTAATGGAATAGGGGTAAAAGAATTTCGGCCGTAATAGAATAGAAAAGGGAGATAGATTGGCCGTAAAGGAAATAAAAAAAAGTGTTACGGCCGAAGAGTAGAGTTTTACGGCCGTAACAGGATAGGCCGTAACGGGATAGGCCGTAACAGGATGGCTGTAACATAAAAAAAAGGTGTAAAAATTTGATGGCCATAACGGAAAGGGTGTAAAAATTTGATGGCCGTAACAGAAAGGGGGTAATAGAATATGGTGTAACAGGAAGGCCGTAACAGAAAGGGGTAATAGAATAGGGTGTAACAGGAAGGCCGTAACAGAAAGGGGTAATAGAATAGGGTGTAACAGGAAGGCCGTAACAGAAAGGGGGTAATAGAATAGGGTGTAACAGGAAGGCCGTAACAGAAAGGGGTAATAGAATAGGGTGTAACAGGAAGGCCGTAACAGAAAGGGGGTAATAGAATAGGGTGTAAAAGTTTATGGCAGTAATGAAATAGGGGGTAAAAATTTGGAGAGAGAATTTACGGCCGTAAAAATCAGAGAAGATGGAGAGAAAGAAAAATGATGTTACGGTCGTAATGAACAGAGAGTACTACCTAGAGTTATTATTTATTTTTGAGTAAATTTTAATTACTGATTATTATTGTTGTTATTAATTAATTTGATGTATTAATGATATTGTTGGTGATTGATTTGTTTATACTATGATGAACTTTGATTTTGATTGTATTGTTGACCTACTTAGTTTGGAGTTCAGAATTTATCTCATTGATAATTTATTTAAAGATAGACATTTTAGGTAAACAAGATAAAAGCCGAAAGCTACTGGGCCCATGTTCACTGATTGCCACTAAGCCGGGACCAATTGAATTGAATTGAATTGAATGGGGCAGATAGTGTAAAAACTATGGCTGTCCTGTGTATGGTCACTCGTCCCCCACCATACACGAACCCATTGAATCGTATTGGGCTTGCCGTGGCACTGATCCCCCACTGGCCTGCATGAAAGTGGCATGGTGTCCCTTAATTGACTGAGCGCTCCTCATTGAATTGGATAACTCCGAACATTGAAAATCGAATCGAATTGAATTGAATTGAAATTGGAATTGCAGTAAATAGAATTAAATCATGGTCATTTGGATATATTGGCATGGAGTTGGCAATTACTATTGCCCTATTGAATTGAATCGTTATTGGCCAATGACCATTGGTTATTGAATTGGAAATTGTTAATTGAATATTGATTTATTAATCAGGCAATTGATAATTATTAATTGGAACAATTGTTATTGATTTACATTGGTTTGTTGACCATAGCCTGATATATTGTTCATATTGATAAATTGTTAATTGATTATTGTATTGACTGCTCAATCGACTCATTATTGATTTTACCTTATTTTCGATTGAGCATATTGATTGTCTTTTAGACCCTACGTACTGAGTATTTTTTTTATACTCATGGATATTTCCCTGTACCTGGATCCGTGCAGGTGAGAGTACTTCGATAGAGGATGATCCTGCAGGTGGCTATGCTCAGTGATAGACGGATGTTGCACATGTTCTAGATTGAGTTGTCTAGTTTTTATTATTTCCGCATTTATTAGAATTGTGAACTTATTAATATTTTAATTATTTTGAATATAATGGATTATTAGTTGTTATTATTGAAAAAGTCTTCCGCAATTATTGTTTATATTCCGCAAAAATATTTTATAGAAAATTGAGTAGCGTCTCTGGGATGACTCTGAGCACGTGAAAGTCACGTGGGCCTCGGGGCGTTACAGAAGGTATCAGAGCCTAAGGAGAGGCACTTCTTAGCTGTCTCTAATAGATAGAATTGAGTTCATGTGCAACTGTCACGAGCAACCACTGCAGCCATCCAGTAGGGTTAAGTAAGTATTGAATTGTGCTACGTATTATTGAGCTCACACTTATGAATTTTATTGTTATTGTTGTGTGAGAACAGACTCCTCCTAAGATGGTATTTCCGAATCAGATACCACGAGCTCCCAGAAGTGGGCTACAGCGGGCCGGTCAGGAGGCCCAAGGTTCTCAACCTAATAATCAACGTGCCCTGAACCAAGAAATGAGTAGACAACAAGTATATGGCTTCCAAGTGGATCAGGCCCAGGCTAATGGGTACCGAGAGGAACAACTGAGACAGGGACTACTACAATCGGAGTTCCACTCTGTGCACACTGAGTACTCGAGTCCCAATGTGCCACCACATCATGATCGTAAAGACACCATTGAGCGGTTCCTCAGATTGCAGCTCCCTCAGTTCAGCGGGAAGGGTGACTTTGAGAATGCAGAGGAATGGATTGAGGAGATAGAACAGATATTCCTTGAGATGGATTGCGGCGAGGATCGTAAGATAATTTACGCCACCAGAAAACTGACGGCAGATGCCAGAGATTGGTGGAAGGCCACCAAGCTCACTACGTTCTCCGGCCAGGACAACATCACCTGGGGAGAATTCAAGAAGGCGTTCGAGAATCGCTACATACCAGCCTATGAAAGGGGCAGGAAGCAGAAGGAGTACCTGACACTCCAACAGGGTACTATGACTATAAAGCAGTACCTTTCCAAGTTTCTAAGCCTAGAGAAGTACTCCACCTTACAGTAGTCGGAACTTGATCGAGTGAAACGTTGGGTGGATGGCCTGAAACCCAACCTCAGAGAAAGGGTAAAGGGGGGTAACTGCCAGACCCTCCAATTTGCTGAAGAATTTGCCATTTATCTAGAAGATAGTGATAAGACAGTCGACAAGCAACAAAGCCAAGCACCGGCCAATCAGTATCAGAACAGATATGGAGACAAAGGTAGAAGACAGGCTAGGCGAGATCCCCGCCGCAGAGATGATCGCAATCGGGGAAGACCATATCCAGCAAGGAATGAACCTCAACCGCCTAGAGCACCGTGCAACTACTGCAACAGAATGCATCCCGGTGAGTGCTACCGAAGAACTGGAGCGTGCCTGAACTGTGGTAAGATGGGACATTTCGCTAGAGACTGCAAAGAGCCAAGGCGTGCTGGACCTCCGCCGCAACGTAACGACGGACCACCTAGAATGGTGCAAGGTCGAGTATACAACATGAAGCCTGCAGACGAGCAAAGGGCGAATGACACCATCCAAGGTACGCTAAAAATTGATGGTGTTCATGCTAATATTCTCTTTGATTCTGGTGCTACACATTCGTTCATTTCGGAGCAATTCGCTCCGTTATTGAGCATAAAGCCACAAGCGACTAGTTTTCCACTCGACATCGGCACACCTCTGGGGTCCATTGTTACCCAGAAGTACATCCCCATGGTGCCGGTCGAAGTGGAAGGCAAGAACTTCTCCGCAGACCTCATCATCATTCCGATTAGGGACTACGATGCGGTGTTGGGTATGGACTGGTTGTCATACCATGACGCCTACCTACATTGTCGAGCAAAGAAGATACTGATCGGAACGCCAGGAGGACCTCAGACTGTTGTCAGAGGTACACCACTAGAGAGGGGCAAGATCCTAGTGTCAGCTTTAAAGGCACAAAAGATGCTGAAGAAAGGATGCCGGGGTTTCCTGGCAAGTGTGATCAAGACAGACAGAGTTGAAGTAGATCGAGATAGCATTGCTGTGGTGAAGGAGTTTCCAGACGTCTTTCCAGATGACGTTTCAGGATTGCCACCACGACGGGAGATTGACTTCCGCATTGACTTGGTGCCGGGCACGGCACCTATATCTAAGGCTCCTTATCGAATGGCTCCAGCGGAAATGCTAGAATTGAAGACCCAAATCCAGGAGTTGCTGGATAAGGGATTCATTCGACCGAGCGTTTCTCCATGGGGCGCTCCGGTATTGTTTGTGAAGAAGAAGGACGGGTCGATGAGGCTGTGCATAGACTATCGAATGTTGAACAAGGTCACGATCAAGAACAAGTATCCACTACCAAGAATCGACGACCTGTTCGACCAATTGTCTTCGGCAAAGGTATTCTCGAAGATTGATCTGAGAAGTGGCTATCATCAACTACGAATCACTGATGATGATGTGCCGAAGACCGCTTTCAGAACAAGATACGGGCATTATGAGTTCTTAGTGATGCCATTTGGGCTGACCAATGCCCCCGCAGCCTTCATGGACGTGATGAATAGAGTATTCAGGCCGTACTTGGACAAGTTCGTAATCGTCTTCGTCGACGACATTCTTATATATTCGTCGAGCCCAGAAGAACACGAGGAACATCTAAGAGTTGTGCTACGAACCTTACGGGAGCACAAATTGTACGCCAAATTCTCGAAATGTGAGTTCTGGTTGAAAGATATTATGTTCCTCGGGCATATTATCAGTGAAAATGGAATATCGGTAGATCCTGCAAAGGTGGAAGCAGTTGCCAACTGGGCACAACCGAAAAATGCGTCAGAGATTAGAAGCTTCCTTGGACTTGCTGGATATTACAGGAGATTCATTCAGGACTTTTCCAAAATTGCATCGCCATTAACAAATCTCACTAAAAAAGGCATCAAGTATGAATGGTCACAGAGATGTGAAGATAGTTTTCAAGAGTTAAAGAAGAGACTGACAACGGCACCCATTCTGACCATACCTTCAGACCAAGGAGGTTATGTCATATATAGCGACGCATGCGGCACGGGTTTAGGATGCGTCTTGATGCAACACGGGAAGGTAATTGCATATGCATCAAGACAATTAAAGAAGCATGAGAAGAATTATCCGACGCATGATCTCGAATTAGCAGCTGTGGTCTTCGCCCTCAAAATTTGGCGACACTATCTATATGGCGAAGAGTTCGAAATCTTCACAGACCACAAGAGCTTGAAATACATTTTCTCTCAAAGGAACTTGAATATGCGTCAGAGAAGGTGGATTGAGTTTCTAAAGGATTATGAGTTCGCTATCAGCTATCATCCAGGGAAGGCAAACTCAGTTGCTGACGCACTTAGTAGAAAATGGGGAGGATCACTCGCATGCCTGAGAGTGAGTCGTTGGAACATGATTGACTGCATTATCCAGGTCAGTCCAGTGACCAGCAGCGACGGTATACGAATTATGGCACACCTCGGCATGCAACCCGAGCTACTATTGAAGATAGGCAAAGCACAACCAAACGATAACGAGTACAACCACCTACTCAAGTTGTGCGAAAAGATTCCCACAGATTTTACGGTCACAGGTGGAGTGATCAGATATAGGGGACGATTATGGGTCCCTGAGTATGAAGCATTGAGAAGACAAGTGTTGGATGAGTGCCACAAGTCGGAGTTCGCCATTCATCCTGGAAGCACGAAGATGTTCAAAGACTTGCAACGGACCTTCTGGTGGAATAATATGAAGAAGGATGTGGCTGAGTACGTTGCAAGATGTCTAGTATGCCAACAAGTGAAAGTGGAACATCAGAGACCTTACGGTGTACTACAAGAACTTGGAATCCCACAATGGAAATGGGAAAAGGTGACTATGGATTTCGTTACTGGGCTTCCAAGAACTCAACAAGGCCATGATGCGATATGGGTGGTGGTGGACCGGTTTAGCAAGGCAGCTCATTTCATCCCCATCAAATGGAAACAGTCTGTCGAAAGTCTGATGGACGTTTATATTAAGGAGGTTATCCGACTACATGGAGTGCCAGTCTCCATTGTGTCGGATAGAGATCCACGGTTTACATCCAAATTTTGGCGGAGCATCCAAAGTGCTTTTGGAACAAAATTAAATTTCAGTACTGCGTTCCATCCTCAGACAGACGGACAATCTGAACGAACGATTCAGACATTAGAAGACATGCTCCGTGCATGTGCGTTGGACTGGAGTGGCAGTTGGGACACGCATCTCCCACTGATCGAGTTCGCATACAATAACAGTTACCACTCCAGCATAGGCATGGCACCATTTGCAGCAATGTATGGAAGGCCTTGTCGCTCCCCCATCTGTTGGAGTGAGGTGGGAGGACGTCAATTCTTATCAGAGGAGTTAATGAAGCAAACCAAGGAAGATGCTGAAAAAGTTCGCCTTATTAGAGAGAGATTGAAAACAGCATTCACAAGACAGAAAACATATGCTGACAAGAAGAGAAGAGAACAAATTTTTAAAGTGGGAGATCGAGTTATGTTAAAAGTTTCTCCAATGAAAGGGGTAATGAGATTCAGCAAGAAGGGTAAGTTGAGTCCAAGATATGTTGGCCCCTTCGAAGTACTTGCATTGATCGGAGATGCAGCTTGTAGGTTGGCGTTGCCTCCATCATATGGACACGTGCATAATGTCTTTCACGTGTCCATGTTGCGCAAGTACCAACATGATGATGCTAATGTGGTGAATATGGAGGAACCAAATTTGAATGTAGATCTGACATATGCCGAGCAGCCTATAGAAATCTTGGAGTACCAAACTAAGCATATGAAGAATAAAATGGTACCCATGGTGAGGGTGGCTTGGACACATCATAGAGATGAAGATGCCACCTGGGAACTGGAAGAAGAAATGAGAAGAGATTTTCCAGAATTATTTAGGTGAGATAATATAACTTCTTTTATTCAAATTCGAGGACGAATTTATTTTTAAGGAGGTTATGATGTAACGACCCAGATTTTTTTTAGGTTTAATAAATAGATATTTTATTATTTTATCTTGAAGAAATATTGTTATTACTATATTTAATAATTCCGAAAATAAAAATAAAATAATTGAGAGGAGTTTGATTAGGGATAGGATTATTCAATTAATTTCATAATTTATCTAATTAACTATTAGAATAAAATAGGGAGTGGTTAAAAGGATAAATTAGAGGATTTAATTTGATTGAGATTAGATAATATGGTTAGAGAATAATTAAAAATCTATAAACACTATAAATAAGAGTAGGGGGGGTACGAACGACTCCGTCTGCGTGATTTTCGGCTTCGTCTTCGGCGACCTCAGAGGACAAGGCTCGCAGGTACGTAGAGGGGATCCGTAGGTTTATTAGATTATGTTAATTTTTGTAAAGCCTATTCAGATCGACTTTGTCGAAAATATATATATATATATATAATGTTACGGCCGAAGAGTTAGGTTTCGGCCGTAATGAAATAGAAAAGATAGAGAGAAGATGTCGACCGTAACAGATGATTTTTACGGTCGAGAATGAGCGTTTACGCCCGTAAAAGAAAAAAAAATGTTACGGCCGAAGAGTTAGGTTTCGACCGTAATGAAATAGAAAAGAATAGAGAGAGGAGAGTAGAGTTTTTACGGCCGAAGAGTTAGGGTTTTCGGCCGTAATGGAATAGGGGTAAAAGAATTTCGGCCGTAATAGAATAGAAAAGGGAGATAGATTGGCCGTAAAGGAAATAAAAAAAAGTGTTACGGCCGAAGAGTAGAGTTTTACGGCCGTAACAGGATAGGCCGTAACGGGATAGGCCGTAACAGGATGGCTGTAACATAAAAAAAGGTGTAAAAATTTGATGGCCATAACGGAAAGGGTGTAAAAATTTGATGGCCGTAACAGAAAGGGGGTAATAGAATAGGGTGTAACAGGAAGGCCGTAACAGAAAGGGGTAATAGAATAGGGTGTAACAGGAAGGCCGTAACAGAAAGGGGTAATAGAATAGGGTGTAACAGGAAGGCCGTAACAGAAAGGGGGTAATAGAATAGGGTGTAACAGGAAGGCCGTAACAGAAAGGGGTAATAGAATAGGGTGTAACAGGAAGGCCGTAACAGAAAGGGGGTAATAGAATAGGGTGTAAAAGTTTATGGCAGTAATGAAATAGGGGGTAAAAATTTGGAGAGAGAATTTACGGCCGTAAAAATCAGAGAAGATGGAGAGAAAGAAAAATGATGTTACGGTCGTAATGAACAGAGAGTACTACCTAGAGTTATTATTTATTTTTGAGTAAATTTTAATTACTGATTATTATTGTTGTTATTAATTAATTTGATGTATTAATGATATTGTTGGTGATTGATTTGTTTATACTATGATGAACTTTGATTTTGATTGTATTGTTGACCTACTTAGTTTGGAGTTCAGAATTTATCTCATTGATAATTTATTTAAAGATAGACATTTTAGGTAAACAAGATAAAAGCCGAAAGCTACTGGGCCCATGTTCACTGATTGCCACTAAGCCGGGACCAATTGAATTGAATTGAATTGAATGGGGCAGATAGTGTAAAAACTATGGCTGTCCTGTGTATGGTCACTCGTCCCCCACCATACACGAACCCATTGAATCGTATTGGGCTTGCCGTGGCACTGATCCCCCACTGGCCTGCATGAAAGTGGCATGGTGTCCCTTAATTGACTGAGCGCTCCTCATTGAATTGGATAACTCCGAACATTGAAAATCGAATCGAATTGAATTGAATTGAAATTGGAATTGCAGTAAATAGAATTAAATCATGGTCATTTGGATATATTGGCATGGAGTTGGCAATTACTATTGCCCTATTGAATTGAATCGTTATTGGCCAATGACCATTGGTTATTGAATTGGAAATTGTTAATTGAATATTGATTTATTAATCAGGCAATTGATAATTATTAATTGGAACAATTGTTATTGATTTACATTGGTTTGTTGACCATAGCCTGATATATTGTTCATATTGATAAATTGTTAATTGATTATTGTATTGACTGCTCAATCGATTCATTATTGATTTTACCTTATTTTCGATTGAGCATATTGATTGTCTTTTAGACCCTACGTACTGAGTATTTTTTTTATACTCATGGATATTTCCCTGTACCTGGATCCGTGCAGGTGAGAGTACTTCGATAGAGGATGATCCTGCAGGTGGCTATGCTCAGTGATAGACGGATGTTGCACATGTTCTAGATTGAGTTGTCTAGTTTTTATTATTTCCGCATTTATTAGAATTGTGAACTTATTAATATTTTAATTATTTTGAATATAATGGATTATTAGTTGTTATTATTGAAAAAGTCTTCCGCAATTATTGTTTATATTCCGCAAAAATATTTTATAGAAAATTGAGTAGCGCCTCTGGGACGACTCTGAGCACGTGAAAGTCACGTGGGCCTCGGGGCGTTACATTTTTATTTCCCTAATTGTGGCATGTAATAAATAAGATCAATCCTAGAAACTATTATGAAAATAATCACTTCTTCTCATATAACAATCGAATCATAAATCATGAAATCAAAGGAAAACATTAAACATGAAATTGCAATGCTATTAAATATTCAAATTAAACTAATATTAAGAAAGATTTCAAAACATAAACAGGTTCAACTAAGATAATCCTAATAAAAGAATAAATCTGAGAATAACAACATCAAATCTAATGAAAAAATTTTGGGAAAAGAAGACAAAGAACTCTTATAGCCGTTGTGCACATGCTCTCTCGAATTTCCGACAGAGCTTCGCTATTGTTCTTGCTCTTCTCCTTTCTCTAACCTTTAAATCTATACTCCAAGTATCCTTTTTCAGATCCTCTTCAACCTCATTTTATAGATTTTCTCGTCCCCAAAGAAAAAATAAAAAAATTATTCGAAAAGTGGATAAAATTTGCCTACAAAACGTCTAACTGTCCGCCGTCACGACCATGACAGAACCATAAATGAGATTCCATTCAGTCACGACCCTGACATCTCCCCAGCACGATCGTGATAGAGTCGTCTAGCATCTTCCATAGGTCACGGCCGTGACATCACTTTGGCACGGTCGTGACAATCGTTTTCATGCATTCTTAGAAGCACGGCCATGAGGCTTTTGTTGAGTTTTCGTTGTGTTTCCGGCCATTTTCTTGTCGTTTTGATTTTCTGCAATGAATTTATTCAAACTTAGATAGAAATCAAATCTTAAAGAAATTATTTTAAAATAAATCAATTCTCTCCTCCTTGAACACAAAAGACTTCAATAATATAAATCAAATAAACTAAATTAATGCATGTTTTTCGTGCATCAATAAATAAAATATTTACCAAATAATGAGAGCACGCTATCCCCCAATTAAAGCATTTAACTATAAGAAAATTGGGGATTATCGACAGTCGAAATTGTCGGTAATTTCGCCAAAAATTGAGACGTTCGAAAAACGGTCGTCGCAAATCAATTTCCGATAGTTTGAAAGAAACCGCCAAAAATTTCGACGGATTTCCGACGGTCGTGACCGCCGATATTTGTGACGGTCGACAAAACCGTCGAAACTTCGGCGGTCACGACCGCCGATATTTTCGGCAGTCGACAAAACCGTCGAAAACTTCGGCGATCGAGACTGCCGATGTTTTCGACGGTTTCGTTGACCGCCGCAAATATCGGTGGTTGCTACCGCCGAAAATCTCGACGGCCGTCGGGCGACGCCGAAGTTTCGACGATCAAAACTATCGAAAAGAATTTTTATAATTTTAAAAAAATTAGCCGGCCGACGGCCAGATTCGGCCGCCAGCGGCCAGCGGACGACGTCGGATCCGTCCGCCAGCCGACCGAGGTCGGATCCGGTCGCTGGGGGGGCGGATCCGGCCGCTGGGGGGCGGATCCGGCCGCTGGGGGTCGGATCCGGTCGCTGGGGGCCGGATCCGGCCGCTGGGGGCCGGATCCGGCCGCTAGGGCCAGATCCGACCGCCAGCGGCGAGATTCGGCCGCTAGCGGCCTCCGATAGGAGAGAGAGCCGTCGACGCGGGAGAGGGTCGCCGGTGCAGGAGTGGCTCGCTGACGTCCGGTGCGGGAGAGGGTCGCCGGCGGGGAGAGGGTCGCCGACCGGTGCTCGCGGGCCGAGAGAGAGGAGAGAGAGAGAGGAGGGAGAGAGTGAGAGAGGTATTATAAGGGGAAAAGATGAGAGAAGGCGGGAAAAGAAAAAAAAAGCAGGATAATGAAATTTTAACTACCGACAGCTCCGGCCATCGAAAACATAAATATTAACTATTTTTAAAGTTACCGACGGTTCTGACCGTCGAAAAATAAAATAATAATATAACAAATTATATAATTTATTATTTTCATTTTCGACGGTCGTAACCGTCGAAAAATCCGTCGCAAATTACGACGGATGGGTATCCGTCAGATATATTGACGTTCCTAACCGTGAAAAAATAAAATAATAATATAACAAATTATATAATTTATTATTTTTCTTTGCGACGGATGGGTATCCGTCGGAAATATCGACGTTCCTAACCGTCGAAAAATAAAATAATAATATAACAAATTATATAATTTATTATTTTCCTTTTCGACGGTCGTAACCGTCGAAAAATTCGTCGCAAATTGCGACGGATGGATATCCGTCGAAAATATCGACGTTCCTAACCGTCAAAAAATAAAATAATAATATAATAAATTATATAATTTATTATTTTCCTTTCCGACGGTCGTAACCGTCGGAAAATCCGTCCAAATTGCGACGGATGGGTATCCGTCAAAAATTTCGACGTTCCTAACCATCAAAAAATAAAATAATAATATAACAAATTATATAATTTATTATTTTCCTTTTCGACGGTCGTAATCGTCGAAAAATCCGTCGCAAATGGAATCGTCACAAATTACGACGGATTTCAAACCGTCGAAAATTACCCATCGAAAAATGGCAATTTTCTTGTAGTGTTTGAAGGATGTAATGTGAATAAAGTAGAAGATGACATGTAGATAAATTTAGGGACTTAAATTGCTATTGGTTTTAGCATCATCTATAGTCAACTAAAATGCATGCATCTATGCAATGTAATTGACTTAGTTGTTATGCAATTAATCAAACATAATTTTTGTTATGTAATAACTAATTCAAACACCAATTACACTGTTGGCAGGGCGACCGGGCAGTGGCGGGGTGGGCGAAGCGGCCGTGGGGCGGGCAGTGACGGAGCCAAAAAATACGACAAGTAGGTGCACAATATAATATATTATATATTTAAATATTAAAAATAATATTGTCATTTACATAATTTAATATAAATTTTAATATTGAATATGTATTATACATGTTTTCATAATATATATATCAATGTTTGTTAAATAAAATAAAAAAATATTTTAGCAAAGAATATATATAATAATATAACTACAGGTGGTAAATGAAATATTAGATTAAATAAGAAATAATATTGAAGTAAGTATATTAAAACTAATACATAATAATATTGGAATTTCAAAATATAAATTCAATATATATTAGAATTTAATTGTTATAATAGTGTCATTTTTACAGTTATTTCATTAAATTGTGGTAAAAATAAAATTAAAAGATACTGAAATATGAACATGATAACATAAAATAAAAAAATATTAAAATTGAATAATGCATGCAAGTCAATAAAAAATATGAAACATGATCAAGTAAAATGGATGAACTTGGCACATGAACAAATAAAATTGTTGCTTGCACTTTGTGGAAAATGAGAAGCAAATCAAGGTTCAATCCCTAGTCAATTCAAGAAGCGTTGAGAAATTATGAGTAACTACTACTTATACGAGTTTTCAGTGGATGTGGCTTCGCCCCTAGGGACGGGTGAACTCGGCAGGGCGAAGAGGACGTGGGCGGGCGAACTCGGCAGGGTGGCGGCGGGGTGGGCGAAGCGACCCTGAGGCAGGCGAACTCGACGGTGATGAGAGGCGGTCGAAGTAGGTCAGCGAAGCTAGGGCAACGATTCGAAAAGGTTAGCGGCGGAACGGGGCGGGCGAACTAGGTCAGCGGATAGTTCGAAGAGGGGGTTGGCGGCGGGCATATCAGCGGCAGATGGGCTCGGATCCGCTGTTGTTCGCGTGGGGGTTAGCGACGGACAGATCTGCCGCAGATGGGCTCGGACGAGTTTACGCGGAGTAGGAGAAGCACTGAAGAGCTCAGATCAATCACGCGAGGTCGGCGGCGTCGAACGAGCTCGCACCGCCGCGCAGAGAGGAGAAACGAAGAGGAGAGAGGCGGGGCGGAGGAAACAAAAGAGGAGAGAGGCGGTGTGTGGGACGAGGTCGCTCGGAGAGGAGAGGAGAAACTGCGGAGAGGAGAGAGAGAGAAAAGAAAGAAATGGTTGGCCGCGAGGGTTTTCTAATTTTATACACCTTCCAACCGATCGCTTCATCGAACCACGACCGCGAATCGTCAAACCGTCACGCGAATCTGATCTGCCGTCCCGGCACTGAACCGCTCTTATCACTACTAATATGGTCAGATCTGGGCGGGAGGGACAGTTCCCCGCCCATTTTTTCCAATTAATATTACCTTACCGGCTTACCGTTTTTTCTAAGATATCGTAATGCCCACAATTAGTTTAACATTTTGAATCACGGCACTAACGATTACATAGAAAAGAAGAAAGATGTTGGCGACTTGCATCAGCGTGAGCTATGATCGCAGGCATTAATGGAAACAAACTCACACCAATTTGATCACAATTCTAAAATGACAGAGAAAAAAAGATACGAGAACACATTAATGAATCAAGAGCAAGAAGAGGCAGCAGAAGAGCTGCTGCTTGATGCCAATTTGTCGAGCACTTGCGCTGCGTCCTTCATGGACGGCCGCTTCTGCGGCGCCGTCGCGCAGCACGCGAAGCCCAGCTTGAAGCAGCACAGCAGTGCATCCTCCTTGCCCTCCACCTCGCCGCGCATCGCCTGGTCGGCCAAGCGCAGGATCCTGTTCCTTTCCTCCGCCACGAACCCGGCGTTCCACTGGCAGAGCTCCACCTCCGAGAACGTCCTCCCGGCAAGCAGCTCGAGCAACACCATACCGAACGCGTACACGTCCCACTTGGCGTTAGGCTTCAGGTTCTTCAGGCACTCCGGCGCTAGGTATGGGGGAGGCGCTGCCGCCGATGTGGAGGCGGAACCACAGGGACTCGCGCCGGCCAGTGGGGAGAGGTCCGGCAGGCTGTTGGATGACTGCACCGACCGCTTGCTCCCGAACTGCCGGGCCGACGTGCCGAGCTTGTAGCTTCCGTCCACGGACATCAGGCGTTCCAGACCGAAGTCGCCGATCTTTGGCTCCATCTCGGCGTCCAGTAGAATGTTGCTTGGTTTCACATTTCCGTGGACGCTTTTCTTGTCATGGAGGTAGGCAAGGCCCCTCGCCACGCCCCGCGCTATCCGCAGGCGCGTCTCCCAGGTCAGGTGGAACGGCGACGACCCGAGCTTCTCTGGAAGCAACGAGGGACGCGATTGTTTTAGTACCAATTCTGCTGCGAAATCGTTTGCCAAAATGTCACAGAGGTGACAAGAGGGGAAGACTTACTACTGAAGGAGATGTTGGCGAGACTGCCGTTGGGTGCATAATCGTGGATTACAAGCTTTTCGTCCGGTCCCCAATAGAATCCTCGGAGGCGTAGGAGGTTTGGATGGCGGAACTTGGCGATGACGCGGACCTGCGCGTCGAAATCCTTGAGCTTGTCGATGGCGCTGCTTTCGCCTATGCGGCGGACGGCCAGCGTCGTGCCGTCACCGAGCACGGCCTTGTAGACAATGCTGGATCCACTGGCGCCGAGTATGTACGCCGAAGCCTTGAGCAGCGTCTCCAGCTCCAGTTCGCTCTCCGCGTCAACCGTGACGAGCGTGGCCGCGCCTTGATGCTGCTTCAGCTGGGCACTGGATTTATGGCCATCCCCCTGCTTGAATCCCGCTCGCTGATCTCCTCCTGTATCTGCTTCGGAGGATGATGAGGTCTCTGATGTCTCCTCGGTGTCATCTCCGTCGCCGGCTTTCTTCCTCAAACAACACGATAGCGCACCAATGGCGCCTTTCGATTCAGGGGACGTTGGCGGTGGCAGTGCCCTGTTCAACCCCACGATTCCTGTTTCTTTCTTAAAATGGTTTTGATGCACTTGCTGTTGCTGCTGATCTCTCTTCTTCTTTTTCACCTGGTATACGTAGAGGAACACCATGAATAGAACTGCTATGCCAGCCACGTCTCCGATAGTGATCGCAATTACGACCGCCGGCCGAAGGCCGCTTTGCTTGGAGGAATTTTTTCCGCCGTCGGCCGACGAAGCGTCCGTGTCCTTGGGTATCGCCGCGAACGCAGGAGGGGACTTCGACGCCGGCTGTATCACGGTGGACGAGTTCGGAGGATTCGAGAGGGTCGAAGGAATTGTGCACAGGTTCCTCAGTGGCTTCCCGCAGAGATCTGGGTTCCCGGCGAAGGCCGCCGGCTTCTGAACTGCGAAGGCCCCAATCTGTGGGATCTCTCCGGTGAGACTGTTGAACGAGAAGTCCACCGTGGCGTTGACCAGAATCCCCAAACCTAACTCCGGTGGGATCTTGCCGGACAACCGGTTGTAGGACAAGTTCAGATACCGCATCCTCTGGCCGGCGAGATCCAGCGGCAGGGAGCCATTGAGGAGGTTTGAACTCAGATCCAAATACTCGAGCCGCTCGAATGAGCCGCCGGGCAGCTCCCCTGAAAGGTAATTGCTGGCAAGGGAGACGACCGTGAGATTGGGCAGCAACGTGAGATTGCTCGGCACTCTCCCGACCAATGCGTTGTTCGAAAGGTGGAGCGACTGCAGGTCGTTCATGCTCCCGTCGAGTTCGGGCATTTCGCCTGAGATCTCGTTGTTGGCCAAGGAGAGGACGCGGAGCTCCGACAAGTTGAAGAGCGACGCCGGTAGCGTGCCATTGAGCATGTTGCCGGAGAGGTCAAGATGGCGGAGGTGCTCGACCAGGCCGAGCTCGGGTGGGATGGAACCCAAAAGCTGGGAATTGGGGAGAACCAAGCTGATCACTCTGGAGGTAGTGGCCGAAGATAGCACATTGCCATCATTACCAGTACCGGCAGTACTCCAATTGAGGGTGACTGCGTCGGGGAAGCTCATGCAGACGACCCCGTTCCACGCGCAGGGCGTGGCGTCGTCGTAGTTCCAGTCTCCAAGTGCGGACAGGGGGTCGCTGAGCACGGAGTACTTGAACTTGAGCAACAAGACTCCATCTTGGCTCAGACTGAACGCCGGACCTGCAAAGATGACCACTAAAGCAAAGAACAAAGGAGCAACAACTAGAATGGTAGTCGCACCACTACCCTCCCTCTTGGAGAGGAGTTTACTGCTCTGGAAGCTCATGTCTGTGGTGCTCTGGAACAAACCATGTCTCAGTTGCTGGCAGGATCAGGAGGGGGAGATGAAGAAGAAGGGAAAGAGAGAAAGATTGTGGTGTGGTTATGAGAATACCTGCAAGGGAGTTGTTGAACAAAAAATATTGAAGCATGAAAAGGAGGCTCTTTTTAGCAGAGACAGACAGCAAGAGAGGGAGGAAAAGAGAGGAGATTAAAAAATTACGCTGCGTGGAGTATTGCAGTTGGAGAGTGGTTCATGTGAATGAGATGTCATGGGGGAGAGAGCTGAGGAAAAGCAGGGGGATTTAGAAAATAAGAGCACACAGCTCACCAGATAAAGGACCTCCTTCTCAGTGTTTGTAATTAATATTTAACCTCGGAGAAGGTAACAAACAGAAGGAAAACATCCAAGGAGACACTTGTGCTCAGGACCAACAAAAGGTAAAAACAAAGTTTATTCAGAGTTAGTTATTTCTAAATAGACTCTTTTATGTCATTTATAATTTAGTTTTTATTTTATATGAAGCATATGATTTTTTCAATATTAACTTCGGAAGTGAACACCTTCCACCAATTATGTTTTACATTGTAATTTTTCTTTGTTAGGATTCAATCTGTTATGCCAAAATTTAGTATTTACTCGAAAATGAACTCAATATTGACAAGTGGCAGCCAACCTCGCATCCCTTCTCATAAATGTTCCAGGGGAAAAAAAATATGATGAAGAATCTTTGGGTTGAACGACGACATGAAAGTAATGACTGGGTTTAGGCAGGATTGACTTAGGTAGGTTTCATGGCAAAAGCCAGAGAAACTAGATCACGGTGGAGGAACAAAGCAATTTTTTTAAACAGAGAGGAAGAGGAACAAATGGGGGAAAGGGGGAATGTAATGTTTGTGCCATTTTTGTTTTCTTTCTTTCACATGGTGTGTTATAAGAAGGGGCTGAGGGTGATGTGAGAGAAATAATTGGAGGACTGCTCAACGCCCTTCTGTGGGAGCAGGGGACTTCTTCTAACTTCTAATGCCCCCCCAAGTTTCTTTTTTTATTCTCTTCTCATTTGTGAATTGTGACAGGGATTGGAGAAAGATTGCGAGGACCACATGGGAATTTTGGCATCACGTATGCGTTGGAGGGAACTGGGTTGTTCAATGGTGATTGTAGTAATAATTTGGGAATGGATCCTGTGAGAGAGAATAAGCTCCATTGTGGTGGTAAGATTTTCTATCCTCGTTAATTTTGGTATCCATAAATTTAACTGGCCCTAACTAATTCATATCGAAGCATGACTAGTAAACATAAAAATTTTCTTATTCATGTCGATCTTACGAACCTTCTTGTGGAAGCTAAAATTAATATAATTTGAATCAACACATGGAGTTTTATACTACAACTTCCACGGTTGTTACAACTGAAAAAAAAACTTCCACAGTTCTTATTGTCTGTATAGGGATTCCCTGTTGACCATTGGAGATTGGATAATGTACATCTGGTGGCCAATTTTTCCCGAGGAATTTGGTAGCCAAGCAAGAGAACACATTTGTACATCATCATTTGCGGAAGTTAATTACAATGAAACTTCTAATGATGATCCAAGAGCAAAAATAGTATGTGCACCCCACATTTGGACGGAGGACAAGTATTGTGGTCCTAGACGAAGTATGATAATTTGTACTTTTACCTATGCTGCTGGAAGCAACCATCCCTATCTACTGCTTTCACAGGAATTTTTCTACAGTTCTACTGCAAGGAGTGGGGTTCCAAATCTACAGCAAATGAAACGAAGTATCTTCCACTAGATAGTTTGTAGTGCTTGGGTAAATAAAACCGCAACCATCTTTTTTCCCTGGTAACAGTCCTCTATTCAAAGAACAGTATCTGCAATCTTTCACATGTCTTTCAAAAAACAGTTTGCCGCCCTTAATAATTGGCTTCTACATAAGGGGACTACCCATAGTTCCATTCATCTGCAACTGTGGAAAATGAACTACAGCTTTTTTATCTTTTAACTTTTCAGTGTTCATCAACTTAATAATAGGGGTGGTGGCTTTCGGACAGTGGTCAAATGATTGCTGCTACTGGGTGGCTTTAGTCTCATACACAAATATTAAGAAAATTTGATTCTTGATTCTCTAGTTAGTCCACAATATGATATTCACTGTTCACACATCAAAAGAGGTAGAAACCATGCTGTAGCTCCATGCGGTAGTTTACTTTTTACAGCATTCTGAACATCTGATGAAACACGCACAACATGTATAAAAAAATCCTACTTGATAACGCATCTGGGAGTCATAATGTAAAGTGCAAAAACAGAAGGATTCAAGAAGACTAGGAAATGAACAAAGAAAAAGTAAAGCCTTTTGTGATACCGCAACAAAAGAGTTCAAATGATTAAAGTAACCTCTTTTATGTTCAGTAGTTTTTTTTTTCTTTGTACCATAGGTCCTAATCTGTTAGCTCATCTTCTCCTTGCACGACTCCAGTAAATAATGTGGCCTTCAGGGGCATGTAATCTGCAGCTTCTCAATGGCTTTTCAGGTAACATCAGCAATTACCTAATTTCCACTTAACATTTGAAAAGGATGCTATAGATTTGGTAGGCCTATCTCTTTCAAGTCCATAATAAGTATATCTGCTCCCCATAACAAGGTACCAATAACAGCTATGATGTGGTCAATTTCTTTGATATTGCTTGCTCATATATATGTCAATCATCATGGTCAATCATTGATCCATTAGTCAATAATCCATGTCTGAACAAATCCATTGTCAACTGAAAAACTCATCATTTCCTGTTTGTATGTTGTTTGTATCGTTGGTCTGCATGCAAATTTCCTGCATGACATCTCGGAGAAACAATGAGTGCCCACAACTATCATTAGTTATGAAGAAACTATCTAGGGTAACTCTTGCTAGGCATCAAATTGTGGTGCCTATGAAGAAAAACAAAATTTTTTACAGCTATCATGTCAGACAATTCATACCATTTGCAATCATAAACCCGCCCTGTCTTTAAAAGTAAATTAGTAATGCTCCCAAACACTCACTCTAAACATTTATTCAGGAGGTCGATTTAGAGATGTTACCTATTACTATGATTTGATGTTTTTTTAAATTTTAATTAGTTAACATATCAGTTTGCATAAGTATGATACATACAATAAACATGATCATAGGGAAGTGAATTATATAATATCTTATAATATAATTTTGCCAATATTAACTAGTAGAGCTCTATCCAGGTTCATATCTATGTGCAAGTCAATCTTCACCTGAGCCACCGTCAATGTCATCATCTTTATTTACTCGCCTTCACGGATTCAAGTATAGAGAAGAAACTCCCAAAAATCACAAGTCATTATGTAGAGTAAAAAAATGACATGTAGAACGTCATAGGTTTTTTAGCAATCATTCAATTACGTGAAATATTTTTTTCAAATATACATGAGTGGAATATCAATATAACCATTATCAGTAAATCAATCAGCAATTAGATTAGGAATGAATAATAATTAATCATATCAATCATCAATAATAAATATATTACCAATAATAAATTTCTTATAGATTATCACAACATATTAGAAAAAATTACACCAAATGTCCTCTAACTTTAAGGTTTGCTCAGTGATACTCTCCAATTTCACTTTGTAACACAAATGTCCTTCGTCTTTTAACGCGTTTCACCCGATACCTTCTTTACCTGAGATAGTCGTTTTTTAGTTTTTCATCGACGTGGTGTTCACGTGGTCATTTCCTTTCTCCTATACGTAAATAGTCATCCAACGTGGCATGCTCCGACGTGGCACATAAAATTGTACCAATGCCTTCTCACTTTAAGGTTTGCACAGCGATATCCTTCAATTTCACTTTGTAATATAAATGTCCTTCATCTTTTAATATATTTCACCCGATGCCCTCTTTACTTGGTGATCACATCCTCTCTTCTTCATGCAAATAGCCATCCGACGTGGCATCACATATTAAACCATCTTACTTGACCCACTCACTGTTAAATTATTTTCTTATTTCTCTTTTTGTCGTCGTTCGCGTGAAACCTCCTTCGTCGTTCGCACTCCTTCGCCGTTCGCTCTCCTTCATCATTCGCCTCCTTCATTGTTCATCTTTCGCATTCGTCGGTCGCCGCCTTTATTCAAATTGGTGTAATTTTATGTGCGTTTGGTGAGCAAAATTTAAAGTTGAATGACATCTGGTGTAATTTTATGTGTCACGTCGGACGATTATTTGCATGGAGAAGAGAGGAGATGGCCACGTGAATGTTATATCGACAAAAAATTAAGAAATCGGTTGTCCTAGGTAAAGAGGGCATCGGGTGAAATGTGTTAAAAGATGAAGGGCATTTGTGTTACAAAGTAAAGTTTGAGGGTTTCGCTGAGTAAACGTTAAAGTTGGAGGGCATTAGTGTAATTTTATGTGTCACGTCGGAGCATGCCACGTCGGATGACTATTTGCGTGGAGAGAGGAGATAATCACGTGGATGCCACGTCGACGAAAAATTGGAAAACCGGATGTCCCAAGTAAAGAGGACATCGGGTGAAACGCGTTAAAAGATGAAAAGCATTTGTATTACAAAGTAAAGTTGAAAGGTATCGCTGAGCAAACCTTAAAGTTGGAGGGCATTTGGTGTAATTTGTCCCAACATATCATGAAACATGTAAATAATTATCAAGTATCAATTAGTGAAACAATCATCCATAAACAATAATCATTTACAAACCAATCATTTGTCAATTGTCAATCATTTGATCCTTTGTTAATGCTCATTTAAGAATCTTTGTAAAAATTATTAATTAGTCACAATCAATTTTAATTTCAATTAGTCATTATCCATCGGTCATAATATTCAATTGATCACAATTTTTAGTCGATTAACAACTATCAATCAGCCATAGTTTAGAAGTTATTACATTTTAACTTATTCAATCAATGTGCATAATTCATCAATTACTAATTTATGAATTATTCGTTAGCGTTTATGTCTATCATTCATAAAGATCGCAATATAAAGAGCTCTCACTTATTATTAATGATACATATCATATTATTATGTACATCTTATCACCAATGACATGCACATCATGGTGGGATCTCTTTATGGGGTGAATAATCCTCTTTTTTCAGAGACATTAAGATCCTTTGCACGAGGCGAGCAAATCAGTGCAATAAGAGTTTTGGAAGAGTTGTATGAACTTTTTTGGGACACTTAAGATCCATTGCACAAGATGGGAAAATCAATACAATAAGAGTTTTGAAAGTATTGTGTGGATTTCAAAAATCTTAATTTTGATATTTTGTCATCAGTTCCACTACTTATCCCACTAATCAAGAATAATTTCATAACATCAATCGTAGAACAATTCATGTCACTGCGACTCACAGCTTTCAGCTTTTATTTTATTTATCTTCTGCGTATATCTTTGTCATTTTATTATTTTATTCGTTATGAGTCATCATATCATGTTAATCAAGAGTCACAACAATCAACTACTGTAAATCCATAGACATTACTATATAATCTATGATCATAACATTGCATGCGTGAAAGGGAAAAAATCAATAGCATAAATCAAATCAATAGTGACAATAAGTAATCATGGATCAATTAACAATAAAATATATAAGAATAAACAACCTTTTGCTCAGGAGTCGTGATGGTGGTGCCATGGTTGTTACCCTTCGTTCACATGTCATGAAATTATGTTCACAAGCGATGACAACACCTCTACATCATCAAGGGTGGACAAAAGTCGTATTAGGTATGGCACAAAGTTGTGTTCAAACACAAGCCTTCTTCGAAGGAAAATGGGTTGTGTTGTCTTAAAACTCTCAAATTAAATTTTAGCAAAACTCGAGTTGGGTCCGATGAAAATTGATGCACGTCTCATCGAACTTGGGATGGGTCATATGAACTCAAGATGTATAGCCCAAACTCGAACTGAGTTGTTGCAAACATGAGTCGAGTTCCCACGAACACGAATTTCACAATCGTGGTCGTGATTCTTTCTCGGATCTTTTGTTGGAATCCTAATCTCATGTGATGAACCTACAATTCCACATACCAAACAATATAATTTAGGCATATATCGACATAAGGATCCTCTTAAACACCTTAAAATTGGTGAAAATTCACAAATTCCTCATTTCCTAAATTGATTAACCCTCTTCTACATCGAACTAGATCATTGTACCTTGACATTCATGCATTAGCATTGAGTGAGATGGAGGGTCGATCATTGTTGGTTGTCGAGGTGCCTCAGGATGCGTGCGTGAGAGTAAGAGAGGATGTGCTATTGGGGGATTTAAGAAGGTGGAATCCTTTTATGAACAGGACTCTTAAGTCAGTTCTTACGAAAAATTTTTTATTTAATGTAAATTTCAAATCTAAATCTAATCCAACTGCTCCTAAACTATTTTTCTTTCTTTTTTTCATGTCTACCTGCCAAATATATTTTTATTATTTTCAAACTATTATATTATCTCTAATTTTTGGATTAAAGTAATAAAATGTTATTTTCCTTATTTCTAAATTGGTTAATTGTAGCCATTAAATTATCAATTGATGGGTTAACCCTTGATATGCACATTGATCTTGGATATAATAGGTAAATTTCACTAAATACCATCCGACTTTAATGTTTTTCCAACTCTACCCTCCAACTTCACTTTGTAATTAAATTATCCTTCATCTATTAACTTATTTCACCAAATGCCCTTTTTACCTACGGTCGATCATTTTTCGATTGTGTTGTTGATGAGGGATTCACGCAACTTATTTCTCTCTCCTTCACGCGAGCAACTGGACAACATGATGTCATTTAAAAATAAAATAATATTAAAATAAATTAAAAAAATAAAAAGGGAGGTGTCGCCCCCCTTCGGTAGCCTCGTCGGCGTTGGAGAGAGGGGGGCAATCCCCCCTCCCCTTTTTCACGTCGGCATAGGGAAACGGGGGGTGGGGGTGGGGGTGCTGGTGCGCGCAAGGAAAGAGGGGCATCCAAGGTCGGGGAAGGGGGAGGGGCGATGCCCCCTCCTTTTTCACGTTCGCATAGGGAAAAAGGAGGACACGTAAGGTTGCAGAGGAGGGATGATGGCGGGCGGTGCCCCTTTTTATTTTTTAATTATTATATTATTTTATTTTAAATGATGGCACGTTGACTAGTTGCTCTTGTGGAGAAGAGAGAAATAAGTTGTGTGGACGACCCATCGACAATGCAATCGGGAAACAATTGGACACAAATAAAAAAGGTATTTGGTCAAAGAAGTTAATATTTAGAAGACAATAAAGTTAGATGAAAGAGTTAGAAAAATGAATAAAATCGTACATAATTTATCCTGAATATAATGCGATTTACCAAATGAATGGACTATCTAATAAAAAAAGTCTTGTGGTTAAAGTCAAAGAGGATGTCCCGGTCTAATTATGTTTCTGCAGGGTATTTTGTTCACGTTGCATTTATTACTCTTGACCGGAGGTAGTGTTGGAAGGAAGCTATTGTTGGTATATATACATGTGAACCAAAACTTTGGCTGGCAGCCCCTCATTTACTCCATTAATTAATATTCCAACATCAATATGTAATGTATGCCCCCAACCACTAATTAGTAGAGATGCCGACTTGCTACAATGAAGAAACAACACCTTAAGATGGGGTCAACCGAGTAGGCCATCTACCTCAGGCTACATAATTTGCAGTCAAGAGTTCACACAAACTGGGACAGCAGATATATAATATAGCCCTTTCAAGACATGTATGGAAAGGGAAGAAAGACCCCCCATAAAATTGATTCCTAACATGTGTGGAAAATAGCAATTTCATATTTTATTCCTAAAATTGTTAAAGGACTAAAAGTAAAATCATATCCAGGGTCAAAATGAATCATGTGAAAGGATTAGAGTGAAAAAAGTGATAAAGTTTAAAAATTTTGTAAGCTAAGTTTGTATTTCAGAATTAAATGCGAACTTGTTCGCGATAGTTCAGGAAGAGGTTTAAACAAATAATCCAATTGTTAAAGGACTAAAAGTAAAATCACATCGAGGGTCGAAATGAATTGAAAAAGTTTTTCTTAGATTTATAAGATTGGGCTATTTTAAATGGCTGATTATTTTATAAAACTTTAAATTTTAATCTTTCTCGTTCCTGAGTTCTCAAAATTAGACTTGAATTTTTTTTCCCTGCTCAACCCACTTATCATCTCTTCAAGTGTTTTTGTTGGTCAAATAATTTGATGTTTGGAAGCTGGAAAGGAAAAGCCTGAAATGTCTGTCTGTTCCCGTGCAGATAGCACATGCGTGTGTTATTAAATGAAATTATTAGAACAAAATGCTGATAGATTTTTTAAAAAATTAATTAGCACATTAATTTTAATTTCAACGGGTTTAACTCATGTCAAATTATTTTTTTAAGTATAATAAAAGGGACACAACGGGTCTAAAATTGTATATGTCTAAGACCTCTTAGCTTAGTATTGACTAAGTCCTCGTATATTGATCGATATATTTTTTTCGGTTGCCACCCTCAATGTCTAGAAGCGGCACCGATCGTTCAATTCAGCGCTAAGAGTTATGCACACTGATAATGGATTAAAATCTCAGTTCACTATCGACTTTGACTATTTTGGCGTCGCCCCAGATAGCATACCTAGCTATGGCAGATGAGGTTCTCGACAGAAATTTTTTACATTCACAAAAATTTGAATTCGAAATATTTACTTAAGTGATGAGAAGCTATTATCCATTTGCACCCAATTACGTTAGTATATTGATTGATTGATTGATATTCTATGATACCAAGAAGGGGAATAATCATAAAGTACATTTTTCCTTGACCCCCAAAAGGGTACATTTTTTCACTATTTCTTTTTTGTATGAAAAGAATCAAAAGCGAGACCCAACTTTGCACTCAAGTAGGCACAGATTGTCTTCAATGATAGCATATATCTATCTTTTTTGGGATAGTAATAAATTAATAATAAAAGCCTTACTTTGCTAACGGAGAAAGATTGAATGCAATACAAATTGATTAGTGATTGCTAATGGAGAAAGATTGAGTACGACACAAATTAGTTTAACAGTCCGCCAGTCTTTTGGATAAAATTAATGTTAATAATGTCTTGATTTTTATCTCAACCGAAATTTTATTTGATCTCTAAGACATTTCGATGTAAAATATGTTCTCGTCGTGGTGAATTTTCATTTATGATTCAGAATTAATTTATTTTCTTATTTGAGATAAGTGTCATATTTTTTAGAAATTAATGTAGAGTTTGAATCGATTTGTAATTTCTATCATATATAAAGAGAATGCTTACATAAATTTTCTACGGTCTGAATAGAAAATGATTTGAATTGTAGTTCTCTTTTATTTTCATATAATAAATTTTTGTCGTATTAAATTTCTCGATTTGTTTTTGTGTGCATAATTTTTCAAACCTTAATAATTAAACATTTTTATTATATGGTTCAATTTGTAATGGATTAAATCCGATAAATTTTAATTCTCTAATAAGTTCTATTATCAAAATCTGAAATATAAAATCCAAGCAATTGGTTTTTTTCCCTCTAGTCTTTCACAGATGTGCAAAATGATTCTGCCAAAACCCTGCCTAAATCACCGATACATTTTTAACAAAATTTAAGCCTACACCACCACACACGTAAACTAGTATCAAATGTAAAAAAAAAAACTCACCTTTTTTTTGGGGTGTAAGAAAATCGGACCAACCCGAAAAATCGAATCGAAAGAATAAAAAATTAGGGGTCCGAATATAGTTTAGAATGATTTTTAATAAATTAAAATTCACCCGCTAAAATTAGGGTCCACCGGAAAAAATCGTATGGACCTGTGGAGCCCTTTTTATTTATAAATTTTTATTCATGTAATTAATACATATATTATCAATTCTTTTATTATAGATAGAATATTTTTTGTATAAACTTTCATACTTTTCTATCGTATTATCAAACTATAATTTAATAACTTTAAAATTTTGTAGTATATTTTATATTTAATATAAAATTAAATATTTTATATTAATTTTAAGTTATTAAATATATTTTTAAAATATAATCATATAAAAGTAGAGTCCCAAAAAAACCAACTCACTAGAGGGTGATTTTTATTTTTTCAAATAGTTTTAGGATAGTTTTTTAAATTTTAAAAATCGATCCGAAAAGTAGCGATTAAATTTTTTAAATCGAAAATCCGATTCGACCTGAATTATTTTCACCCCTACTTTTTTAATCAAAAAGTGAACTATCTATTGCTAAAAGCTCGGGATGGATCAAAACTCAAAAGACGAATAATGTGCAATGCAAGATCTTGAGCTTGGGTCCTAGCAAATGCAAAAAATAAATTATTGGAAGTCTATACATGACATGGGATAATGTAATTGAATTAGTTGAGTTCGATAATGAGTCAAATTTTGAAAATGAGTCAAATTTTGAAGAATGAGGATGAAGCCATCGGCATCCTTTTTCGGGACTGATTATCTAAAAAATAAAAGCATTGCATCGGAAGAACAAGTTAAACAGTGAAGCTATATCTTAAATTTTTTTGGGGGCCAAAGGGCACTTTAATTAATGGAAGCTCATGATGTCCATCCAAGAAGAGAAACGGCGTTCTTCGCACGCCACCGACAGGAAACCGAAGTTTAGCGCACGTAGTCGCCGGTGAGCTCTGAGTTTATCAGATCTTGTCCCGTGCACCACAAGTTGTTTTGCCTTTGGAGCTCTCAATTTGCTTCCAGAACACTACGCGTGCTCTCTCTCTCTCTCTCTTTCTGGCATTGCAGAGTAAAAACCAATGATGCTGCTTCAGACCTTGCAGTAGAAGACTTGTAAGGATTCAGATAAGGAAGGAATCTTCACATGCAAATCCACGAGAGATCTCTCTTGGTTTCTATGCAGCAGCACCGTTATAAAATCATATGTCGATCAAAGCAATAGTAGAACAAGAATTTGTCATCATGGAAATTAAGTTCGTGACTCCTTAGGGCCTCGTTTGGTTGGGGAATCGAGCGGGAATCGCGACTTTGTTCCGCTCGATTCCGTCAAACATCGTCCCGGAATCAGATTTCGGGGCGGAAACAAAGCTGATGAAATCGGGGTCACGTGACCCCGATTTCACCACTCCGGTTCTACCTTTTCAGGTGGAACCGGAGGCTTCTCTTTTTTTTATGTTTGTTTTTTTTTCAAAGTTTTTTTTCTTTTTTTTCTTTTCTCTTGACATAATATCTTCACTATAATAAATTATTTAAAAAGATATAAAAGAATTTTAATGTGTTTAATATAATATTATTTATTACCTATTTTTTCATTAATAAATTTTAATATTTCATTAAATATAATTAATTTAAAAATAATTTTTTATATTTAAATAATATAATTTTTAACAAACTTTTTCCCATAAAAATTTTTTATTTTACCATTTTATTTTAATTAATAATAAAATTATACTTTACAATTACAATAATTATTTTTAATTCAAAATCCACCCAAAATTCATCCATTACATCTACTTTTTCACATCACATCAACCACCTTATTCTTCATCATCAAATTCCACTCCAACCAGACACATCCTGAACTAATCTGTCAATTCAACTATGCACGAGGAACTTAAGAGAAACCACGATTCTATTTTCAAATGACCCCTAGAAGTTTCATCTTCTGAACAGGAGTTCATTGGAGTTTCTGATCAGGAAATAAAGTAAGATAATATTGATGCCTCGTGCTTCACAGCCAAGGAAAAGCAAACTACACTGCACCACAAGACCTTGAATTTTATTCTCATATTAATAAATATTAGTACATATTGATAATGCCTTGAACTTTATCTCACCTGAAAACATAGATATATATATATATATATATATATATATATATATATATATTAAAAGACTCCTCAATTAAATACACTATGGCACTGCAAGGTGGTTCTAAACTATGATAGTCTATGAACAATTGTAATGCTCTTCTGAGTTTTTTTTTCCATCTGATAATACTTTATTGCCGTTCCATATCTTGTGTTCTTCGATGTGTAATATGTGTTCTTGCACTAAATTTTTAACGATAAAGACATACTTAAGAAGTGGATAAATTTACTAGGCAAATGGTGACTGTAATTAATACTGTATATGCCTCCACTCCTCCCTCAATGGATGCATTTTGAACAATTTAATGCATCCGTGGACTTCCAGCTCGATCGAATCCGTGGCTCGTATACTATAAAATGGTGAACAGATCATCAACTTTTGTGGGAATCAGACAGGATTTAGAGAACCATCAAACATGTTATAAGAATCTAGCCGAATAATAATGCATCTAATTAGCTTGACCGAGTAGACAGTAACCATCAATTCTAGATCAGTAGCACAGATCTCTCTCTCTCTCTCTCTCTCTCTCACACACACACACACACAGCATGAGAGAACAGTACTCGTGTCCTGTCCTGTCCTGTCCCAAGAAGTGATAATTCTAGGTTCTGTAGCTGCCAAATGCAAGCAAAAGCAGAATGTGATTAGTTGGATGGATTCTTCCACGGACGTATGTAGAGAACAAAGGGGGACGGACAACTGGACGGAGAGTAGAGAAAGAAGGCTTCATTTGTACGTACGTATGCTATTATGCTAATGCATCAGTAGTGGTGGCTGGTGCCTGTGGAATGCGTGATTTGCTATTTGCACAAGTTTGCCTAGCATTTGCATTTGCATGTGTCCATTGTCTAATCCTGGCCTTCCAGCGATCTGATGAGGAACGATCCATTTCCTCCGTGAGAGAGAGAGAGAGAGGAGAGAGAGAGAGAGATATTAGTATACTCCATGGGGACAGGTGAGAGAAAATGCCAACAGTTTGAGCAAACTGACGATCGATTAGGGGGGTCCCCCCTGTCGTCCAGAGAAGGTCACTTGTAGCATTTTAGAGTATCACAGAAGTAAATACTGTTGCATGCAGTGCAGAGACATCTGTGCGACTCTCACCATCGCTGCATATTAATCAATTTTTGGTTGGTTGATTATTCTTGCTGAAAAATAATTTATTCGACCAGAAAAATAAAATATAACCACTTCTTTTCAACTTTTTTTTCAGATTTTTAGGATTAGTAAATTACTAGTATCTTTGAACACCGGTGACTAAAAAACGGATGTAAAAAAAATGTAGTGTGGAGAAATTAATCGACTCAAATAAATAGCGAATTTTAATTTAAAATGGACAGGATCGTGGAATGCCGAATCGATTCCTAAAGTCCTTAATTTGGTTTATCCATTTAAAATGGACGGGAGAAAATTGATGTGGATTTTAGTCCGAACCATTCTTTCCATGCATTTTTTTTTTCGTGGACGATGTTTCTAACAGCTCATGTGTGCATTGTTTTTATATAAATTTCATTAATTATGCGTCCAAAAATCCAACTCGGCAATGTTGCTGCATCATGGTCTCTCTCTCTCTCTCTCGTCTCTTGTGGCTACAATGAAGAACACTCCGATCACCAGCTCAGACTTGAGAGACATTGCTTCACGAGGAGCTCGTCATTTTGCCGAATCACTGTTACGTTGAAGTAACGTCGAATCTCTTTTTTTTGTTGTTGTCAATTCCGATATTTATGAAATTCATTTCCGACAATTTAATTCACGCAACGTTAATAATTATGTGCACTAATATGTCATCGAGTCCATCATTCCGCATTTACGCGATAAGAGATGAAACTTCCGATAATAATTTTCAAACTCATTAGATGAGTGTCGACGGCGCATAATCGAATCTTCAAATTTATCGTTGTCTGAATCGAAACAAATGTTAAAAGTTAAACAATCGACTTCATTTGTTTACTCATTTCAGCTTCCTCATAAGAGAGTTGAATACGATTTGATTATGAAAAGATTCCTCATATACAGTTCACCTCCCTGCAACCATCGGATGAGCATATTTTTTAGGCTAATCATATATTTGAGATTAAGACACAATTCACATTTAAAAAAAAATGTAATTTGGCACACTATTTTTTTCTGTTTTGGGTTCGTCCATGATGACTCTTTTTTAGCATGTTTAAGGCAATGGAACTTCCATGTGTACAAGTAATTTAAAGTTTTGAATGCAGAAATGCATGTTTCACTTGAATGACTGATAAAATGGAATGTAAAATATTTATTTT
Source organism: Pontederia crassipes (assembly GCA_030549335.1). Classification (NCBI taxonomy): domain Eukaryota; kingdom Viridiplantae; phylum Streptophyta; class Magnoliopsida; order Commelinales; family Pontederiaceae; genus Pontederia; species Pontederia crassipes. The sequence continues at coordinate 72,340,737 of CM060188.1, read as the reverse complement.
CCTGAAAGGGAAAAAAATTGAACTCCCATTTATTCGTCTAAGGGTCCCATGAAATGATGAAAGACTGATTGCCATAAAAAAAATCTCTTATCCTAATACAACTTATGTAAGAAAACTAATCGAGTTCATACTTCTGCATGTGAATGGAATATTGGATGATATCAGATGAGACCCACTTTGCACAGAAAACTGGTTATCATAGTTAAAATCAGCACCCATTTTATCCACGCATACAGATGGGGAGTCCTTTGCATAAAGATGATTCAGGGCCATACTTGTCTCAATCAGTTTTAATCTTGCCTGACATGATGTGGCTCATGGTGGTCCTCAGTTGGTCTTATTCTCGCGCTGTGTAAAGCTGATCTTGATGAATTGAGGCAAGCTGACATTATCAGGAAACAGCGCACCAAAACAATCATCTGATAAGGATGCAGCGAATTGGAGAACCCTCGGACCCTCTCAGCCGAAGAGGCAAGCAGTGCAAGGAGTATATTCCAGGCTTGACGTTATTCAGCTTTAAGCCTTCCACTAAAATAATTTCCTGTTCAGATGGAAAAAAAGAAAAATAAGCCAATAGCAAATAGACATGGGTGCTGTTGTGACTACTTTTTAGACAGTTGCCTAATGTAATGAGCATGCTGCCTTAGAATACCCCTTTGCATAAGCTATAAAGAAATGACAATCTGATGGTTTCACATATGACAAACAAGGACGAAGAAATACGAAATGACAACATTGTTGTAAACCAAAATAGATTCATGATATGTGGGAAGGTAAGGATTTATAGTGCATATATCGGGACTGTTCATATTATGAAGAAACAAGTAGAAAATGCTAGAAACAAAGAAGGCATGCAGAATTGAATCTTCCATATGGCAGGTTTTCATTTCTTTCCTTTTTTTCAAGTTGATATTATAAAATTACAGAGGTACAATAGTTCTAAATTGAAGATTTTTGTTAGAACAAAATGGCATACCCGACTTTTTAGCAAAACCAGATGAGAAGGAATCAAATCATCAAAAGCAGCAGCTGATAGATAATCAACACCTGTATGGTAAAATAAAGTGTTAACAAACTTGGTTGATGATTAAGGTTTATGTGCAAGAGTAAGTAAGAAACAACAATGAATCTGCAAATAAATGAAGAAAAGACAGACAAAAATAAATAATTGCATAATGTGGCTATATAGGATGCTCATAGAAATAAACTAGATGGATTCTTGATTCAGTGGTGACTGGACTAGAAATATACTGATTTTCTGAAAAGAAAAAGAAGGGAAACCTGCTTATAAGTAGACTTTATCCTGAGAAGGAATTTGAAAAATGTAATGATATGTTAATGTTTACAAGGGAAATCAGTAAATAAATTATGAAACCTTGAGTAAAGATGACTCCATGAATTAAAATGCATAAAATGGCAACTAACCAACAAGTTGAATATCAGTGTTATCAATAAGCCATTGTGCACCATCCTTCATGAATCCAACGTAGCTTGAATCAAACTCCTTTTTCCACATAAGTTGTCTGAAAAGAAAGCAACACTTATGAATATGTTATACATGATGATTTGGGAATTCTAGTCTCAGATGGTAGATAATGACAAAGACTATCAGCTTAAGTGAACACAATGCAACAGACAAATCAAATATACTTCCATTGACTGAATTTTCGCACAATGTTTCAGGTATTTTATGTTAAACAAAATATCTTATTAACCTTGAACTCCATTCACAAACTTGTTATACTTTAATTTATATTTTTGGATTTTATAACTGTCACTACAAAAAATTTAGATCTCAGAGAGCATTCTCTTCCAGTGATAACAAAAATTTCATGAACCGAAAGGTTTGCTTCTGGGAAATATCAGTAAATGAACGTGCGTCAACATTGTAGATCTATTGATTCCAATAAATCCACTACAATAGTTATGCTATGAATAACTTCTGACCTGTCAGTGTTCAATGTTCTGAAAAGTACACGACGAACTCCTTTCGGAATGTGCAGGGACTTCATGACATCAGCTACACATTTTGAATATCCATCAGCTACAATCATGAGTTCATAACCTCATGCAAACGAACTCAAACATTACGGATAATAAAGATAGAAATTGATACTTATGCAACCTGCTAAAGAAAAAAATAATCTTGATTGGCAATAGGGGTGTTCACAGCCGTTCCGTTTCTAGTCGGGTTGCCCGATCAACCTTATTTATATTTTTTTTCTTACTTTTATATCATTTTAATCTTGCCATAATTCAAATGTTTTTATTTTGATATTTTTAAATTTTAAATTGAAGTATAGGACTATAATTAGATAAAAAAATTAAAAAATAGAAAATGTCATGTCATCGGATTGGGTCGCATCGACTCGGATTGAAAAAAATCTCAACCCGTACCCAACCCGAACTCCCATGGGGTTGGGATCAAGTCGGGTCACCCGACCACCAACCTGACCTAACCCGACCTGATGAACATCCCTAATTGGCAAATTGTAGTGTTGAATTCACACAAGAACTAGATGTGAATACTTCATCGAAAAGCCAAATTTTGTAAAAGGAAAATGTGGTCTACAACAAGCACGCTCATTATAAGTGAGATGTTCTTTAGGCATTGATATGCAAAATATGAAGCAAAGATCTCTCTCAGAGAAGAAATGAAGGATCCAGGTGGGTTTGGTCCACATGGCATTATTCAATATGGGTTGTTTATGCATAACTTTGACTTCTAGATGGCTAGTCCCTCATGCCCCATACTGATTAGTGTGTTCTGACAGGAAACTCACCGAGGTAATATTAGCGCCAGGTGGGAGGCCAATGGAGACATCACTTGAGCGCCATGTGGGACCACAGATGGAGATACTAACCATTTGTTCTTTTGTTTCCCCGTTACTGTTGATGTGGATGGATATCCATACATAGACATCTCCAAAAATAAGTCATTTTTTAATCTCATTTCGATCATATAGGGAACTGGCGTGCAAATTCATAAGGTGGATCTAATTACTACCCTTTGGTAGTATTGTCGGTCACTGGGAACATCGTAATCACACCATCTTCAAGGAAGAGCAATGCTATGTCAGTATATTGTACAATGTGCATCTTTTTCTATCAAAGAGAGTTAAAGGGGATTGTGACCATCTTGTTTTTTGACACCCACACCCACATTCCTTCAATTTGTCTATTTTGGCTTTCCCCTCACACTTTTAAGTGTTGTAGCCTCAGTTCTAATACAAACGGAGGACTACTTCAGACGTGTAGTCATCCCTTCTCCTTACAGGAAAAAAGAAAACATAGGAACAAACTTAAATCTGTTCAAAGCATCAAACAAGAAGATGAAAGACAAGTAGCAATGAAGCTCTGGGCAGCTTGCAGTAGCATGTACCTGTGATATTCTTGTCTCTCGGAACATCCACTAGCAATGCAAGACCTGTTATAAGTCAAAAGCTAGTAAGCACAGATCCACAACGAACATAAATATGCAATCACTGTAAAAGGAAGGTAACTTGAGGAGATCCTATGCCAGATGTGATCACAACAATGAATTTATTGTATAGTTCAGAAGAATTTTAGATTGAGAAATATACTCCACAAATGTACACTCTATCAACATCTAGATGGGCTTTCATGAATGTGATTTATCCAAATTCCCAAGTGTCCTAGTTCCATATCACCATACCATTATCTGAACATCCTTATTCAACATGAATCTGAGTACTATTGAAAACTAAATGCAGTTACCACAGCTTGCAGAAAATTGCACTATACTTGTGCTACAAATGCTAATTGATCAATGCTACAATATATCCAGCCTTTCATGAATTCTATGCGAATTTTAAGGGTCATCGTGCCAAACCCATGAAATGTTTGATATAACGTCACTCAGATGAATCGAATCCATTAAGGTAAAAATCAAAGAAAAACAATAGAGGGAGAAAGAGAAACACTGCACTCGCCGTTAAGGACCTCGAGATCGAGGGTGTCGACGTCGAAGCCCGCCTCGAAGTAGTGCTGGAAGACGTGACCGGGGGCGTCGACGTGGGTGCCGGCGTGGGTGGCCAGCTTCATCTCGGAGTTGTTGGCGAGGGAGCCATTCTTCATGGACTTGGGGAGCCAAAGGAACTGGCCAACGCCGTCGGACGACCCGAAATCCGGCATGTCCTCGCGGTAGAAGTGGGTGATGTCGATGATCCGCCCGCCGTCATGCTCCTCCCGGCGGACGGCCACCAGGTCATCCGCCGCCGACAACCCTCCGTCGCCAGAGACGCCGCACGCCGCAACGGGGTCGACGAATCCCGGGTGGGCACAGTCGTAGCCGGAGGCTACGGAGAGGCTTCGGAGGAGTGCGAGGAGGAGGAAAGCGGCCGTCGACATGAGGACTAGGAGGATGCCTCGTGCGGGAGCAAGGGCGAGTTCTTGGATCCGCACGTGGATAGTTGTCACCAATGCTTAAATACAAAGATACTAATAATTTTGACTTCACTTGATATCTTTTTAGTTCTATTTCTAAATATCAACATCGAATTTTTATTTCAAAATTTCATTATAAATATATATATATAAGATTAATCTACCTCTAATATACAAATTTTAGTGCCAACAATAATAAATACATTTTCTCCATAAATATCTATGATATATTACATCTATATTAAAATAGAAGATAACAAATCTTATATATATATATATATATTAAAAAAAGAAGTCCTAAAACAAATAATGTTAGGGAAAAAATAAAATAAAATTTTAATATATCATTTTGTTAAAAAATCATCATTTTTTATTGAATAATTTATTATAATTTCATGAAACTAAAAGTTGTTATTAGGCTCTGGTTGATATTATTAGTAATTTGATAAACGGATAACGATTTAACTAATAGATATGATTAGCCGTTATAGATTCATTTAGAATAGTAGCAAATAAGAGTTTCAAACATATGACAATTTATTCAATTTAGGATATTAGAAAATAACAAGTTTAGTAAATTTAACGTTAGAGCTGGATGATGAATATAAAATGACATAATTAAAACATATGACAATTTATTCAATTCAAACATTATAAAAAATTATTATAATGTAATAAATAAATTATCTATATTTCAATTAAATAAAATAAAATTTGACAAGTACTTTTTATTAAAATATATACAAATATAATAATAATAGAAACAACAACAATATACACAATATACATAATAAAAGGGTTCTTACACTAGTACATAATAAAAGGGAAGAAATCATAGGCCAAATAGAACTAGAACAAAAAAAACTTATAGTTGTAATTTTGTATTAGAGAAACTTAAAAACTAACGATATTAAAATTATATTGGATTTATTAAATTTGTACTGTTTAAATAGTTATACCATTAATTTCTATACAGAAGTATATCTAATTATCTATATCCATGTTATACTATGTTATATATATATATATATATATATATATATATATATATATATATAATTAAATTATTTCTAAAATTTGTTGACAACATCTACCATGTGGTACGATATCTGTATAATTAAGAAAGTCTCAATATAAAAAATTAGTTTTTTTAGAAATAATCATAACAATAATAACTAATATTACATATGTGTATATTAAAAGAAATGTAGTCTTACGATAATTAGTCCTATAGTAAGAACAAATTTATTGCTATCGAAATTAAAAAAATAAATTTAACTATAAAAGTAATTAAAAGAATTTTCAGATGAACATATCTAAATAGTTGAAGTGCATATGTTATCTATCTATTTGTAACTATTATCCATATCCAAATGATTATAAATATGAAAACAAATGTATTTTTAAATTCGATATATTTACTTACAAAATATTTTGTAAGGAGGGTTGAAAATAAAAAGGAAGAAACGTTGATGATGATATATATATATATATATATATAATTAAAAATAAAATATATATAATATGATAAATTTTATTTCGCGTGGGGAGATTCAATACTGTATATCTCAAAATTAAAGAGTAAGTAAAAATGTAGATTAAATTTTACTACAAATAAAATAATTTTGTTTTGATTAAACAATAGAATTTTTCTTAAAGAAAATATAAATTTACTAAAATAATAATTTATTTAAATTAAATAAACAAATACTTATATGTAAAGAAGTTTTAGCCAAAAGAGAACTAATTCTTATGTTAAAAAAAATTCCCCTAAATATTTTTAATTTTTATATCATAAATATCTTAACTAAAAGATTATTGATATCAATATATTACAGGATATCAATATATTACAGTATATATCATAAATATCTTAACTAAAAGATTATTAATTTTTAATTTTTATACCATAAGACTAACTATAACAATATATTACAGTAGGAATATCAGAATCTAAATCGTTTGTTAAAGATATTTTAATTACAATATGATTTTAAGGAAGATTGGCTTTGATGATGATGATGATATCTTATGCATTATGCCACGTCAATTTCTACATATAACGTGATGTGTCCAATATCTTATTCATTCAAGTATAATACATTTTAGTCAACATCCAACTATAATTGTCGACGTACTTCACAAACTTCATCTTTACATAATCATATATTTAGTTAATATATTAAATTAAGTTGGATGTTCATTTAGTGATATATGTTTATAGTAATTAATATTTCGATTAAAACGTAATGATTAGTAAATTATCAATAAATGTTATTTAAATATATATAAGGTTATTAGGAATAAATTATAAAATTCAAAAATATCATAATATATATGTTTTATTATGGTCAATTAAGTATAGTTATGGTTAAAGTACTTGGTTATCACAAAAAATGTAATTGGACATCTCTTAGGTTTCAAGGAGCTGAAGCAAATAGGTCAAGGCATTCTTTTTAACTATCATATGACCTTAGAAAAATTTGAAAAACATATATAAGCTACTTATGTTTATTCTTTCATGGCCAAAAAATTACCAAAGGTAAAAACTAAGCGAAACGGGCCGGAGAAATTCGGAAAGGTCGATTGTTTCAAGTGAGAAATTGACCTTCTAATTGTGATGTTCATTTCTTTATGCTTGGCAACCCATAAATTCTGCAATTTAGTATGGGTTCAATAACAACTTTTGAAAAAATACCAATTTTTTAAGTTAGCTTTCCATGACTACTGGCATCTGTATATAGGAAGTAATGTATCAATCATCATTGGTCAATGTTCTGTCCCAAGTCAAATTTATGTTCACTTTGTAAATTGGGGCACGACTAGAATAATTTGAATTAGGATTTAAAATTTGGATATGTTTAATTAGATATTACAATGGTTCAGTGAGAGATAGAATCATCCAATTTGGACGTGTATGTGTGGAGAAATAATTTTTCATTTCGTATGGCCTCTTTTGTGAGGTTTGAGGATTTGACTAATCATAAACCTAATTTACTATTTTTGTTACAAAGTTATACAAAGAGTTAAATTCTGCAATTTTTATGTCGAAGTGATACTGAAGTTTAGTTTCTAGAAAAATTATGATCTCATCAATTAGACAAGTATTAAGAAAGATATAAATTATTCTTTGAGTCATGTAAAGGTGTTTATTGGATCAGCCCGGTCCATCCGCTGCCCAGCCCGATAACATATCGCTAGTTCGTCCAAGTTCAGGCTCTGGCCCGTCTGATTTCTTAATAGGCTTGGGCCTATATCAGGCTGGACAAGGTTATTCATCCATTTGTCCGGTACCGATAATCCGATATCCGTCTAATATCCATTCGATAATTTATAAGCCGTCCGTTAGTCCGTCCATTAACCATTAATAGATTAAACTTATTAAAATAATATAAATATTATTGTACAAATTTATTTTAATTAATTCATGTGATGCCATTATGTTATTTAGCTAATGTTAATTGGTTATGTAAAATGCATGATTCTAATTTTTATTCTTTTCTAATGATATGATCATATAGTTTATATAGTGATATAATTTTTATTCTTCTATAATGTTATTTATGCTTGATGCAAAAGTAAGAATGCAAGATCAATTTATTAATGATGAAAATAATGAAGATAGAGAAGATGAATCTTTTACCAGTGTTGCATAATGCATAGTTACCTCTTGGTAGTAATATTTGATTGTTGTAAATTTTATTTTACTTAATATGATACTAAATATGTAATATTTTATTTTTAGCACAATTGATTTTCGAGCTCCTTCAGTCGTGGGCGTAGGCTATAAGTCGAACTACGGAAATATTTTATCTTTTTATTTATATTTGACAACATAATGAGTAAATGTATGATAATAACTTGAGGAATAATATATTATGATGTCCTTTTACTACATATTATAGGACAGATGATTTTTTAGATATTGCAAAAAGTATTAATGGACTAGTCCATCTCGTTTAATTGTCAGCCCGACCGTTAAGGTCCGATAGACTTTAATGGGGCGGACAAAGCTAGACACTTAGTGGACAACCCGATGTCCGTCCGATAAGATAACGAATCAGCTGGGTTCGTTCGATATCCGGTCAACGTCCAATTGACATAATCTATTAGTAACCTGTCTGATCCGTTAAGCACCTCTAGAGTCATGCACAGTCTGTCAGAACACAAATCCTAGGTTTAATTGTCTAGACCCTTATGAGTTACTCACTGAAAATTAGTTAATGATATTTTAGAATTGAAAATCTTAGTAAGTCTAATTTCTAATTCATTCATAATTATAAGATTTACTCTTATGATTAAAAAGTTATGAATTATTTATTGATAGACACTCAGTCTGAAATTCTGAGACGTCACCTAGTTAAGTTTTGAAGAATTGAGTAGTTCCAAGTGTGAAATAGCATGTGAATATAAAATATATGAAATTATACATTAGTATTTAGAAGAGATTATATGCATTTTAAGGTGCATAAGCATTCACGCATTATGAGCATACATTGCATATTATTTTATTGGTGATTGAAAAGTAAAAGAGCATTATTGCTTGTAGAGCATCAAGTTACAAGTGAAAGAGTGGAAATATGAAAGGATAAAGCACAAGGTGAGCGGATCAATTTACAAAATAGAAAAATTATATATGCTACTTTTTTATTTATGGTATTATTTCAAGCTAAGGTTATTATAATAACTATTATTATTGAAACATATATTGAGCTATGAAAAATATTTATGATATGTTTCAATAATTTTATATGAGATCGCATTAGATATACATGATGTCTTTGGAGAATATATCGGGTGTCTTTATTCTTTGGGGACTGCTCTGCATGTACGTGTTGAACAATGTTTTACTCTGTGTATCCAAGAGTCATGATTATGAAATTCTGTTTAATTATATGACACGTGATCAAGGAGATATACATATTAATCCATGTTATGCTTTGTGTATATGAGAGTCATTATTGTGAAGATCTGCTAAATTGTATGACACATCATAATGGATGGATTTGACTAATATTGAGTATGTGCAATAACATATGTGTAGAGTTTAATTATGAATATGATGATATTTTGAATTACTTTATTTATGTGAAAGTTCAACGATATATGTGTCATGCTTTAAATGTTTGGTCATGTGGGACAATATGATTACTTAAATATTGTATGCACTCATATTGTTCTTTTATATTGTATTTTTACTCCGCTCACAAAGTAAATGATTGTTGTTCATAATACTTTTTTTTTAAAAAAAATAAATACTTGTAAGTTCTTGAGTTGAGTTGACTCGGAGTTTTTTTATTGAAGAGTTTGAGTTGCTTGAGCACTTTTATTTCACCTTCACTTTTATTTTTGGAAGTATGCATGTACTAAATAAACATAGATGTTGTAATAGAGCTTATTAGAAACATTCATGTAAGGTTGTATGGAACTTAACCATATGTGGGGTTATATGTGAGGTAGTTTGTGAAACAATAGTGATGACATGTGAATATTATGTCTTATGTTGTTTTAAATTTTAATGAGTTCATATACAATTATTGTATGTATTGACAAATTACACGAGATAAGTAAAGGAGGAGGTTTGTTGATTTATTTTTTAAGAATTACGAAACAAAGTTAAGAGATAATGATAATTGGAATCAGAACTTAGTCATGGAGTTGGATGTGACAATAATATTTGTTAAACAATAAGTTCAATAAACTTACTGACTATATGTAAATATTTAAATTGTTAATATCTGATTTTGTGAAACTACATAATGAAATGTTCTATAACAATATATTGCAACCAATTGTAATAAATTGTCATCATGTAACCATTAAGTATATTGATATCTAAATTATTTGTTAAAAGTATGTTTTTACATTAATATACATTAAGAAGGCGTTTGGCAACTAGTAGCAGGTGGAACCAAGCCTTTGTGTCCCCATGAACTTGATTTTGGAGGTAAAATCAGATCACATTTATTAATGGTGAAACCAGAATCCCACCAGGCTAGTTCCACATGGTGGAACCAGTCGATCATTCTCTTCTTCTTTTTTTTTTTTGTTTGACGTGAGTCACATGACCCTTCTTTTTATTTTGCCAACTTTTTTTTACTATTTCTTCTTTTTACCTTTCTTATATAAAATAGTTTATTTATTATTTCTATAATATTTATAATAAAGGATTAATATTTATTACGTAATATTTTATTAAATATAAATTATTTTAAAATTTGATTTTTTCTATTTTAATGATATATTTTTAAAATATTTTTTAAATATATATTATGTTTTAGGAAATTTATAACTTGTATTTATAATACCTATTTTTAATTCAAACATCTATTAAAATTAAGCCATCAATCTACTTTTTTCTATCACATCAACTTCTTCATTTCTCATCATTAAATTTCACTCCATCCAAACACACTTCGAACTAATTTATCTATTCAATTATTCATTTGGAACTCGAAGGAATCACAATTCCAATATCCAAATGGCCCCTAAGGAAGATTTGTTTGTGTCACATGGCATAATAATGATAATACCAATGGGTTCTAAAATATAATATTTAGGTGATAAAAAAATATAATTAAATATAAACATGATACGTTTATTTAGGAAATTTTATTATACCATTGATGTTTATTTAAAGTATAAATATAATATAATATTACTTATATATATAATATTTATTTTTACAACCTCCACATAATATGCTAGTGTGTTTAATATGATAAAATAAACTCCAATTTGATGAATGACGGAGGTCAAATTCGACCTCATCCAATTAATTTCATGTCAAATCAAGTTGAAATTAATTTTCAATTTGATCTCAACTTTGATTGTCAAAAGAAATTTTAATATACTTGCAAATTAACTCTAGATGGCCTAAACTTTAATAAATCCATTTACTATTTGTTTATCTTATTTATTTAATCTTGTATATTGAACTTTATAATATATTTTTAAAATTATTACTATGATTTGATGATGTTTTAGTTTCTATTATTGGCATAATATTCTTAGAGAAATTATATAATTGTTATATTATAATTCACCTATTGATATGTTTTAATACAACAACTATATTGTGTATAAAATATCGCAAATTGACATACTGATGTAAGAGTGATGTTTGAATGTTGTCAATAATATCTTCAATTATGTAATTATGAAATGTTGCACATTTTATCATATTAATGATGTTTATTGTATGTCACAAAAAATATTAGTAATATTTAAACATCATTAATAATTTATCTTTCGCAATATTTGAAATAACTTTAACGATTGATTTTTAGTGACGCGTAAACATTGCCTTAACATAGCATTTCAGGGCGGTTAAACATCATTGAAAGATCAATTTTTTGTGACGTTTAAATTTTTGGCGGCGTCTAATGAATATGCATCATAAATAATTTTTGTGACTACATTATGGTAACGTCTAAAGTCTACGTGTTAATTAAACATTCCAAAAGAGTTTTGGCAATGTTTAATTAAGTTTAAGTGACAGTTTGTTGCACATCACCAATGTCAAAAATCCTTGTAGTGTATTATTATTATTATTTTAAAACATTTTCCACTATTTAGTTTGTTAAAATAATATCATAATAAACCTCATCATCCTTTTATTTAAATAGTTAATAAACTAATTAAGATTCGAGACTTAGAGAGTAAAAACTAAACTACCAACATTACCTTATTCCAAAAGAAAACTCACAATAATACTTATATTATAGGATAGTATGGAGGAGTGTGTTCGTGGATTAGAGATATAATGTTCTTTGTCAATATAGATGTGTTAACTAATTCTTTAAGAAACTAAAGTCATATAAATGTGATAATTTTGGTTTAAACCAACATGTTATTTTTATATTTTTTTATAAATTTTATGCATATATTATATGAGGGTTAAAAAATTTTGGGAGGGGGGAACCCCTTGCTCCCTAAGTTTAGCCTAGCCCATCAAGATGACAATTAAGAGAGGAAAACACTTTTTAATATGAGCTCCATGAGGTTTGAATTTAGGTCCCTACTCTGATTAATTTTTCAAAAATTTTAGATCATTAAAAAGCAACACAATTAATTATTCGAATCTTAACCTTCCTATGGTTCAAAATATAATTTGTACTTAGATGTAACTATAACATTAACTATTCCAAAATATAGGTTGGTGGACAAAAAGATTAATAAGAGAATTATGTCATCATATGAGTTGATCCAAGTTTACTTTTAAAAAAATGTGATTGCTCTCATGTTAACTCTTGATCCGAGATTAGTTATTGTAGGTGCAACTCTATTGTAAAATATGGACCAGACTAGCTGGTCAAACAGATCCGATCATGATCCGGATGTTCAGGCGGTCTATGGGTCAATTTAGAACCGGTAAAGTGATTTAGCTAGATTGAACCGGTCATACTCGGTAAAAACTAGGTTCAACCGCTTGACCGTGGGATTTTTTTCGAACTATTAGTCTTATTCTAAAAACTTGAAATAGTGGTGGAGGTGGGTTTTGAACCCTCCGCCTATCAAACTAGTCAGCCACCATATGCCATATGCTAAGTTTTTTGGACTAAAACTCTTTTATTTTTTTTTTGTAAATGTAAAAATGATTTATCCTCTATAAAAACATGTTAACTCATTTATCCTTTTGGGTAAACTCTAATTCATTTATTTATTCTGTTTGAATTTTTAGAACTTTCTCTTGACTAATACTAATAATTACATTCATAAACTATGAGGTTACATATTAATTTATCTATTCAAGATCAAAATAAATAAAAAATTGTCAGGACAATTCTATTGTTCTTTTATTTGTTAAAATATGTCAATAATATTATTATAATTTTGATATATTTATTTATACTAATTATTAATAAATACATATTCATAAATATTTCAATTGGATATAAATTTATGTTATATTATTATTTCCGATCCGACGTTTCAAATTAATCGGTCCAATCGGTTCGACCTGACTCGAAATTTTTTTCGGGTCTATGTTCGGTCCGATTTTTACAATCATGCAATGCCCTACTAAAAGAAGTTGGTATTTCACTTTGGGCTTTTAAGGCAAGAAAAAAGGAAACATGATTAGGGGTGTTCGTCGGGTCGGATCAACCCGTGAATCCGACCTGAACCAGTTTAGGTGGGTCGAGTCGGGTTAGTGGTAACAGTCGGACCCAACCTGACCTCAACTCGACCATGGTTCGGGTTGAGTACCGGTCAGAATTGTTCGACCTGAGTCGACCCGACCCAACCTGAAGATTTAATTTTTTATTTTTAAAATTTCTATTTAGTTTTTAGCTTATATTTTATATAAAAAATAATAACATTACAATAAAACATTTTAAATGTGTGAAATAATATTTAACATATTAGTATGCTTTTAAATAAATATTATATAATATTTTTATATTAAAATTAGAAAAGTAAGAAAAATTTTTAAAAAGAAGAAAAAATGGTGGTCAGGTAATCCGACCATCCGATCCGACCGTGGATCGAATCCAACCATTCAAAATGGGGTGACCCGACCTAACCTGACTTGATCAAAATTAGATGGGTCGTGTCGAGTCCGAGGTCGGGTAAACTCAACCCATGGACACTCCTAAACATGGTGGAACAAAAAGGAGAAGAGAGAATACGTCATCTTCCTCCCCTCTGTTTTCACTACAAGAAAATTGGCGATTAGCGACGCCATGTAGCGCCTCAAAAGTATGTGACGCTATAAAGACGCCATTAGCGCCTCCATTACGCTTCTTTAGCGTCACTAGAATTAGACGCCACTTGCCTCTCAATAGCGTCTCATTAGCGTCTTCCTAGCTACTCAAAGAGTTGATGTTAAAAGTAGCGCAATCGAGACGCTACGTAGACATTATTATTTTTCGTCAGGAACCGTAAATGTGTGGCAGTACCTAGCGCCGTTATGATGTCGACAACGTTAGACGCGAAACTAGCGTCGCATGTATGAAGACTCTAAAGCGATGCGTCTCAATCAAAAGAGATGCTAATAAGACGCTACGGTATATATTTAAACACTATATTATATATACTATATGTCAATCAATAAATTCATTAAATATTATATTAGTATTAATTACACGATTATCAACATATTATCAATAGCATAATATCAACATATAGATGTATTAATTACACGATTATATATATATATATATTTACATGATAAGAGTGTTCCTAAATATATAATTTTTTTTCCTATATTATCTATGTTATCTATACATATAATATATATATATAATATCTTTATTATGCATATATCTTAATTATACGTCTTCTTAGCTATTCAGCGGGTTGATATTAACTCTCTAGCGCATGCAATCGAGACGCTACGTAGACGCTATTATTTCGCGTCACTATTCTTAATGCGCGGCAGTACCTAGCGCCGTTTTGTCATCGACCACTTTAGACGTGACACTAGCGTCTCATGTCTGAAGACTGTGAAGCGACGCTATATGGCGTCTCAAACAAAGAAGAAGCTAATGAGACGCTACTGTATATATTTAAACACTATATTATATATACTATATGTAAATTCATTAAATATTATATTAACATTAAGTACATGATTATAAACATATTATCAATAGCATAATATCAACATATATATGTATTAATTACACGATTATATATATATATATATGTATTTTTACATGATAAGAGTGTTCCTAAATATATAATTTTTTACCTATATTATTTATGTTATGTATACATATAATATATATAATATCTTAATTATGCATATATTATTATTATATACTTAATCATGAGAATACGATGGTTGATTAAGTGAGTGATATGTTAGCGTCACAGTAGACACACAATAGCGTCCACCTAGTGTTTAATGAGCGCCGAAGCTATTATCGACGCTATGATGACACTATGGGCGTCTCTCTAGCGTCGCACATTCGAGACGCCATATTGTTTTAGATGCTAGTTTGGCGCTACGGCGTCTCTAAATGAATCTAGCGACTCAATGGCGTCTGTATTGCGCCTCCTAAGCCGACTTTTTACTCATCGCTCAATCGGGCACATATAGACATATAAATATGCGTATATGCTGATACCTATATATAATAAGTGCATATATACATATTATTATAACCTAATCTGACACACAAATACATATATATATATTCACTTCGAATACGTATACATATACATGTTATCTATATATATGACTCGCACATGTATAGACATATACATACACATATATATTTATAATACATATAGACGAAACACATTGTTGTAACTTAATCTCTCACACGTAGACATATATATACGTACGCTTATATTACATATGTATATTTATACACACACATTTGTGTTATATACACATATGCATACATATTTATAATTTTGTATACATACATGATAGATTATCGGAAGAAAATAAAACAATTGGAATGGGGCATAATGCGATGAGACATTACATTGATAAATAAAATTTCATACATACTAAAAAATTTGAAAAAAACTTTTAATGAGCGTCTCAATGGTGTCGCGATGATGAGACGCTACATCGTTGAGACGCCCCGACAACGCTATGGTGTCGCTACGTTGTCTTAGAGATACATTAGCTTCTCTATAGAGCCGCGATAACCGAATTGTGACAGTCTCGGTGCCTACATGGTGTCTACCTAGCGTCATGTTAATTGACGACGATAAAAATTACTTAAATCCCTAACCCCTCTTCTTCGTTTTCACTTTTACTGTTTATGGTTTACCATCGCCCCGATGCCCGACGCGCCCCGACGCCCGACCTCCGATGTGCCCCCACGCCCGACCTCCGTCGCCCGACGCCAGACCTCCGACGCCGAGTTCCGACGCCCTCCACTGCCGCCTCCGGCCTTCGCCCGACATCCAACGCACGACGACCGCCCTCCACCACAGCCGCCTCCCTTCGCCTCCGCCGCCCTCCGCATTCGATCGCCGCCCTTCGCCTCCTCCTCCTCCTCCTCCCTCTCCGATGCTTGCCCTCCACCGCGGGTCGCCTTCGCCGCCGCGTCGTCAGCCTCCACCGTCGCCCTTGGCGTCCACCGCCGCCGCGTCATTCGCCTCCACCGCCGCGTCGTCCGCCTCCTCGATGCCCACCCTCCACCTCGGGTCGCCTCCGCCGCCGCGTCTTCCGCCTCCACCGCCGCCCTTGGCGTCCACCGCCGCCGCGTCGTCCACCTCCACCGTCGCGTCGTCCGCCTCCCCGACGCCTGCCCTCCATCGCGGGTCGCCTCCACCGCTGCGTCGTCCGCCTCCCCGACGCCCGCCCTCCACCGCAGGTCGCCGCCTCATCCGCCCTCCGCCGCACCCTCCCTCCACTGCCGCCGACGTACGCCTCCGCCGCCATTGCCCACCGCCTCCACCACTGTCTCGGCCACCCTCCGCCCTTCGCCGTCCTCCGATTAAGAAGGTACTAGTCCGCCACCATGTAAATTAAGTTAATTATTAATGCATGAAGTTAAATTAAGTTAATTATTCGTGTTAAGTTAAGTATTACTTATTTATGTTATTATCATGTTAAATTTAAGTTAATTATCATCTCTTTGGATCAAGTTAGTATTACTTATTAAGTATAATATTAAGTATAATCTCTTAGGAATTAAGTTAAGTATTACTTATTCATGTTATGAATTAAGTTAAGTAGTACATAAGTTAATTATCATCTCTTTGGATGAAGTTAGTATTACTTATTAAGTATAATATTAAGTGTCATCTCTTAGGAATTAAGTTAAGTATTACTTATTCATGTTATGAATTAAGTTAAGTAGTACTTAAATTAAGTATTACTTAAGTTAAGTTAACTTATGTTAATTGTTAAGTTAACTTATTATTTTGGAAAGTACTTGAAACATGTGATTTTGGACTTAATTCGTAAGTTCAAAATCACACGTTTCAAGTACACAAATTTATTGACATACGATTTAATGTTGTTCGTTATAGAAATGATAAAGCCATATCGTAGTTGGATTCGTCATTGGAAGGATAAACATGGCGTCATAACTGAAGAATACAAGAATGGTGTTGATGAATTTATTAATGTGGCATATCAAAATGAAGGTGTTGCTTCTTCATATGGCAAAATCTTATGAATTCATTAATTTCTCCAACACACATCACTAACGGTGGCCATTTCATTAGCCGCAGCTTCCACTGTCCTTGTCTCCATCCGACCGTCAGTTTTTTATTGAATAAAAAAGAGGACAATAAGGCCAACATTTTGAGATTGGTTAGGAAAAGTTCTGCACATCATGGGAGACAGACGAGACATCAAACACCGAAGAAGGGGAGAACTTTGCTACCTCATTTCGTTTCTAATTCATGTTGATCCTTCCACCAGTATGTTGAGCATCATTGATAGGTCAGTTAGTCTTATTTATAAGGGTTTTAATCGAGATTTTTATGCCCAATTGAGTAGTTGTTCGACCAATTTTTTTGGTGGTCATTTCATTCACTTTTTTTACGAGTCCGTCACTGGCATGGAGTTCGTTTCATTCACTACCGCCTCGGTGAGTTCAAATGTTGACCAGATTCTTGTTCTTATAGAAATTAATTAGGATTTTGTTTTAGGGTTCATCGGAGTAAGTTTTTTACGCGTCTTCCGACGATATTCCAATGACCTTTTTCCGTCGCCATGGCTGGTGAATGAGTGTTGTATATGATAAATTAATTTTAGTCCCGTGAACTTGTAATTGACGCTGCTTTTCTAGGGTTATTTCCTCTAACCACTTTTAAATTATCATAATTTTTCAGATCTAATCTCAAATTACGAACTTCATTTTTTGGGTCCCTAAACTTTTGCGATTTTTCCAGTTTGATCCTTCCGACCAATTCCGTCAACTTCTCGATTAACTTTGATTTTTTTTATATGTGAAAAGACCATTGTACCCCTAGCTTTAGTGTTAGTCAATTTTTACATAAAATAATATATAATAATAAATATAAAAAATATTTTTTTAAAAAATAAAGAAAAAGGTGGGAGGGGGCTCTGGGGGAGGACCCCCCCCCCCCCCCATGTCGCCGGAGCAATCCCGCGATGAGCTCGCTCTTGCCGGCGCGAGCTCGCCTGAGCAGGAGCGAGCTCGCCTGAGCAAGAGCGAGCTCGCTGGCGCAACCCTGCGGCGAGTGAGCTTGCTTGCGCCGACGAGTGAGCTCGCCTGAGCGTGAATTCGCTCGCTCGCGCCGATGAGAGCTCATCTGAGCACGAGCGAGCTCACCGGCACAACCCCGAGACGAGCAAGATCGCCTGAGCGCGAGCGAGCTTGCTTGTGCCGGCGAGAGGCCACCTGAGCGCGAGCGAGCTCGTGCCAGAGAGAGGAGCTCGCCTGAGCGAGAGCGAGCTCGCCTGAGCGAGAACGAGCTCGCCTGCGCAACCCACGGCAAACGAGCTCGCTTGAGCACAGCAAGCGACCTCGCCGAGCGCTCAGGGGGGCACCGGCGCCTCCCTTTTCTCCCTCGCCAACGAGCTCGCACCGGCGAGCTCGCTCGTGCTCAGGCGATGGGGGGAGCCTTCGTCCTCCTCTATGTTTTTTTTTTATTTTTTTATATTTATTATTATGTATTATTTTAAATCAAAAGAGACTAACACTTAAGGAAGGGCGCAAGGGTATAATGGACTTTTCGTAAATAAAAAAATAAAGTTAATCGAGAAGTTGACGGAATTAGACGGAATGATCAAATTGAAAAAATCGCGAAAGTTTAGAGACCTAAAAAATAAAGTTCGTAATTTAAAGTTAAATCTAAAAAATCATTATAGTTTAAGTGTGATTAGAGGAAATAACCCCATTTTCTATTAATGAGGAAGGGGATAGGCAGCCATAGTTCCTATGCTTTCCGACGAGCCCGACATTGATTTTGGGTTGTTACTATTGTTGATAAGACGTTAGTAATATTGTTAAGTTTGAGGTGGATTGGAAATTAATTTGGAGCCTTACGTGGATTGGAAATTAGTTTGACATTAGTTTGATTTTTGTTTTATTTTATTAAGATTATAAAATTAATGATATTACTGTTTCTAATGATTTGAGTGTTTTTTTAAAATTGATCAAACATATTTAATTTCACATGATATTAAAGTTATCCTAAGTTCAAACAAGTTAATTTCAAAACAAAAGCACATAGATATACCCCATAGTTTGGACAACTGTAAAATCGACGTCCAGGATTAGACTGAGTCCAAGATAACTTGATCATGGTTTGTTCTTGGCAATCACATTTTGGAATGGTTATAAAGTGGCTTTCCGACATTATCTGCAAGAAATTTGAAGAAATAACAAAATTCAGAGCCTATATGATCCGAAGGTTCTTTACTTTGTTAGGCTTTTACTTTGAAGGTTCTAACAAAATTCAGAACCATTACAAATTTCAAGGTTTTTTACTTTCTTTACCTAAAGGAGAAAGAAAGAATCAAAGAAATAAAATCTGACTATAAGTTAAATCATTTTATTGTACAACACTAATTTAGCAGTAGATGTCATAGATGGCAAAGGAAAAAAGGCAAAAAAAAAAATCTCAATCGTTGTTCCTAAGTCTACTAATATAAGGTTCCACACATAAGTCTGCTAATATAAGATTCCACTCATGAGTTTG
This sequence comes from Pontederia crassipes, assembly GCA_030549335.1. Taxonomy (NCBI): domain Eukaryota; kingdom Viridiplantae; phylum Streptophyta; class Magnoliopsida; order Commelinales; family Pontederiaceae; genus Pontederia; species Pontederia crassipes. The sequence goes on along the minus strand of CM060188.1, from coordinate 72,320,739 downwards.
CTAGTCTCAATAAGGTTGCTTTGGATTAAAAATGGATCTTTTCACAAGAGCAAATAATGAGAGAAAAGAAAAAAAGTATAAACATACTACAAACTTTTTGGAATGGATCTGGCCACAGACTTACAAATGAAATGATAGGAGCAGTGATGTTGGAGAAGAATGCCGGAGCAGAAGATCACCGCCCAAAGTTGTCCGAAGGTCGAGGAAGAAGGGTCCGTGTACAAAAGAAAGAACAAACTACAATTTTTTTTAACGGATCTAGCTACAGAGACTTACAAATGCGATGATAGGAGCAGTTGGAGTAGAATGCCGCAGCAGAAAATCATCACCCAAGATCGGGGCAACAAAGGTCGGAGAACAAGGATCACGTGTCGTTGGGCTGGAGCTCACCCGTAGCCGCCAACGATGAGAGGAAAACGTTCGTTGCTGCTGTGATGGACTATGATATGATTGAGCTAGAATAAAATTATCAATAACTCACACGTGACGAAGAATGTTAAGATTATAAAATAAGTAATGATATTCTAATTTGTCATATATTTTTTATATTAGATCTTGAACTTCCATAACAAAAGATAATAGTCAAATTTTTTTCTCACTACTAGGAACCTAGTAAGCTTTAATTTTGATCAGGTCGTTTTTTTGAAACAACAAGATGAACCTAAATCGAATTGACTGTTAAGTTATAGGGCTTCTTAGTGTTCTCACATCCTTGAATTATAATTATTTTTAGCATCAACACTAAATTATAAATCTTATTCTCTAAATTTATGTCAATTTGACAATTAGAATTTTGTATTAACTTTAGAAAAGATGAAATCTTTGATGATTCCGTACGTGATTGAGTTGCGAAAACTTTCATTTAAAAGAAATTAATTGTTAAAATTTATGAAAATCCATTTTTTAAAATATGTTTTTTTTAAAAACAATATGAGCATAATATTTTCTATTATTATAATTATATTTACATATGTTGGTTATTTCTTATGTTTGCTTTTTTTATTATTATAACGAGACAAATGGTAAAATTAGTATTTCATAATTATTAAAAAAATACCTTACGAGGATTCCGGAGGAACTTAAAAAAACGATCTAAGTATTAAATCGGGTTAAAATTTATAAAGCTATAATTAAGGGAGGAAACAACTATATTTTAGTGTCATATACAATATTTATACTATTCATCTCTCAATCAATAATATACGTACAAAAGAAAAGGGGAAATTCAAAGGAAAGCGAAGGTCATGAGAAATGCTAATTCTTAATAGAATGAACATTCCGGCAAATCAAATCTTGTATCAACGGGTGAATAATCCAACGGACATATAATTATACAATTTGTTGAGAGGAGATGTGTTTTTTTCTTTCGAGAAAAATGTATATACAAAGCATTTGACGTAAAATGAGTACAGAGCATTAATTTTATATATTAAATTAATAAAATAATTATATATTAATTTAAAATATATGATAAATAGTAAATATAATTAAAATTAAGATCATGATCAAGATCAAGTCATATTAATTTATCCGTTACGAAGGGAACAAAAAAAATTTCATGCCATTTTATCCGTTAAGAACTCGTTTTATGGGCTTTGCCAACTTTGTCAAGGGCTTTAGACTCTTCGGGCCCAATAAAGAAACACGTGTTGGTGGCGAAGCCTGTGTTAGGAGTGGGCCGGCCCATCCCATCGTACCCACTTATGAGTAAACACTCACTAGATGGAGCACTCAAAAAAATTGACTTTGCAGTTGTAAAGTTGTAAGTACCAATCGAGGCTGGATGAATGGGCAAAGTAGCTCTTTGCTATTTAGGCAGCTTTCAAATTGGACAAGAAATTTTGATATTACACTTGTGATATACGAATTCCTCCAATCGTATTGCATCATTGTGTGGTACATCACACACGTACAGTTCTAATCAGTGCTTTTAAAATCGAACCATTCGACCGATTCAATTATGAATGGACCATTAGTTCAATTTGGATTCACAAAATAATTATTTTTGCAAAAAAAATGGATTGAACCGGATTGATCCGATCAAATTAAACTAATTGATACAATAATATTATTTTAGTATAAATTCGATTGAATTTAATTAAACTGATCGTTTTATCTCCAAACCGATTTTAAAAACATCGGTTCCAATTCACCCAAATCTCGAGTCTAATAAGAGACCATATCCCGAGTGGAGATATATATATATATTAAAAAAATAAGGGGTTTAGGCTCTAGAATCCGTAGGGGCCCGGCCTTCCAAAAGCGTAGTGGCAAAGTCCTCTCTCTCTCCCCCACCCCCCAATCAGATGTCCCTATTGCTCTCCGGCAGTCTTTGATTGTAGCATGAGCGGCCAACTGATAAGAGAGGAGACAAAGTCACAAGCCAAGCCCTCTTCAAGGCTATCATATATCTACAGAACAAGACAAAGAACATACTCAGAGAGAGAGAGAGAGAAAATTCGCATATCCTTAATTTTTTTGGTATTTGGTATTTATTAATTGTTTGGTAGTACATAATATATAAACCTTAATTTTTTTGTTTATTCGGGTTTAATTTTGTGTGTCCATATCTCAGCTTTAATTATAACGAACTAAATTTCTAGCTAAACTGTATAATCAAAGGATTATTTGTTCAAAGGATTATTTTCATAAATCACTTTTAAATTATCACGATTTTTCACATTTAATTTCAAATTACGAATTTATTTTTTAAAATTTTTAAACTATTGTGACTTTTTTTACTTTAGTCATCTCGTTCACTTCTGCTATATTTTTGTTTTTTTTATTTTTTTATTTATGAAAAGATTAAATTATCCCTCCCTCTAGAAAAATATGAAATAACAAATAGAAAAAATAAAAAAATTATTAAAAGGATTAAAGTGGTAAACAAAAAAAATTATCATTTATGAAAAAAACTAAATTACCCTCCCCCAATTTTTTTATTTTAAAATTTTTATATTTATTATTTGATGTGTTATGGTGGGAGGGGTAATTTAGTCTTTTCATAAATAAAAAAATCAAAACCAACGAAAAACATAATAAAAGTAAATGGAATGACTAAAGTGAAAAAATTGTGATAGTTTAGGAATTCAAAAAAATAAATTTATAGTTTGAAATTAAATACGAAAAATCGTGATAATTTAGAGGAATAGTCGCGAATTCAAACTTATCTTTCTTAATCATTTTGAATTTTCATTTTTTTACTCTTTGGTTATTATATATGTTTTGATCTTGCTATACTCATAGTATTTAAAAAATAATTAATAAAATTTAAAGGCAAATCAACAAGTTGCTTTTTTTAGATTATCTCAAGTTCATTTTTTTCAACAAAAGAAATAAATTTTAATTATAGTATCAGATAACAATTAAAGTTAAAAGTGGAATCATGCAAGAAAAGAAAGCTAACAACAATATATTTTACTTTCATACTTTAGGAAAGGATAAAAAGGAACTGAGAGTTTATAATAATTATATAAAATAAGTTCTTCTTTTTCATGGGAACTGATAATGCATAAGACCAGTATAAGGCCAATATTATTATTAATTAAGGTCACACTTCGAAGTTCAAACCCTCTGGATGCATGTGTCTGGAACTTGTTTCTCTGACCATTTTCTGATGCTACTATAACTAATGACACTTTGATTCAGATTTCAACAGGGCACATGCATATTCCATGCCTCCCTAATGGATCTCTGCATGCACTTGTCCACAGTCAAAAGTAGCAGCAGTAGAAGCCTCTGCAGAGAAGACTGTGTCTGTGTCACTCAACTCGATCCACCACCCAGTTCTATAAGTAGCAGGAAGCTGTCTCTGATCAAAGCTAGAAATTTCAGAAGCTACTTTAATTCCTTATGTAGCACTACACAGTGCTTGTAGGTTGCAGAGGTAAAAAAAAAAGTTCTATGTCCAGTTCATAATGAAACACTATCCCTTCACTTCGGTTATTGAGTAACAACACTAAGATCATTAGGTCTCATGCATGATCATAATATTACAAGGAACTTTGTATGAGAATATACACTGTAACACTGAGATAACAAAGGAAGAGGAATATTTTTTTTCTTATATGAAAGTGTGAAACTTTGTTCAAAGTCGAGAGACAATCGGAATCAAACTCAAAGTGGTGCCTAGCATTTTAATTAGATCCATTAATACCAGAAAGAATGATCAACTACTTGAAACTTATCAATATCATCTAAAAGCAGTAAGATGTTTTTTTTCACTCAGATATAATATCAGCACATAGCTAATGCAAAATGTATGATTCAAATGATAGTTCTCTTTGATATTGTTTCACTTTTGTGACTCGTGGACAAGGATTCATATTGTCGGTGTCCTTGGAGCTGAAGAATTCATCCTGGTCAAAAAAAGAGTGGGGGGAGAGAGAGAGAGGGCCATCATATTATTCCAAAATTATTGCGTGGACCGCATAAGCAAGTGAGATCTTTAAATATGCTTCTCGCACTTGAACAAAAAGAGACGTCCCCATGCAATAATAGAGAATGAACATAAGGTCATCACTCTCATCCAAGCAAAAACATAAAAAATAACCTCTCAATTCAAGTAACTGTTACTATAGGAGGGATCTTTCCACAGCTTTAATCCATTTCTGTTTTGTCTCCATTCTCTGATGAGACTTGTGCTTCATGAGTATGTCCCTGTGCTTCCTGCTTGCCGTTTGCGTGCGTGCTCCCGAGTGTCGATTGTCTCAGCAACCTACAACCAATGCAGAACCGTGAAAGTAGTATTGAGATTTGAGAACAGTCAAGATTTTGGTATTGAATGGGAACATGCTGTTCCTTGTGAAAGAGAAGTCACAAAACACATATGTGCCATCATCATGTGTTTGCTCTTAATAATAGGATCAATTAGTGATCTCATTGTCAGAGTAATTATGGTGTTATCTAACAAAGCAAACCTCTGATTGATCGAAGTTTGCCATAAACCTGCATGGATGCTCGCAGTGTGGTCCCTCAATGTCAGTAAAAGTGATGGAAGTTATGCAAATTAAAATTGTTCAACATGGATGTTTGTTTCCTTAGCGAGGACCTTCAGCTATTGATGCCAAATCTTATACAGTATACATCGTTTTCCCTCTCCCTAAGCTGTACTGAGACAAGCTCTGATTAAATTAATTTGGGCCTGAGCATTGACTAGTAAACAGTAATCTGGGGTTTGGAAAAAGTTGGGCTATCAAAGAAGAATAAAAGGAAAAACAAGCTCCGTTTGAAATGGTTGCCAACCAGCTAGACTGCACTCATGTTGGAATCAGAAAAAAAAATGATAAAAGTCATAATGTTAGGAAAGCTCAAAAGGGACTTGCTTGTATCAACCAGGTACATAGTTGCATACAAAGCAGTCATCCAACATCAAAGAGGTAAAAGAAAATTGCAGGCTGCAGCAGATTAATAAAGCTTTTGTGCATCTTCCTAAATCCATAAGTTAAAATGCAACATGTGGTAGATATGTCTGATGACATGCTGGCATGCAGCAGGCCTGCAGCACCAAAGCATCCATGAACTCGGGGCTTCCTTGCAAAAGTCACGATATAAATTTTCTGTAACAGTCCATTTAAAATGTGACGATGAACAGCAGATGTTATTGAGGCATCATAAGAGCATGCGATCTCAGTCATGGCAGGAACTCTGCAAACGGAGGAGAAGCCGCTGCACACTTCTCTCTCTAGTGCCCACTACGGCCACCCTCTTATGTGCCATGAATGCTTAAGCATCCGGGTCTTACATGGAGTACCACGAGGCAGGTACACTGGCTCATAGGCCCTTTGTTCATGCCATCCATCAATGCGTCCATCCTACAAGCTACGGAAGGCGAAGGATGCGTGGAGTTGGTGGACTAAGCCTATTTTTTCCACTCTCGTCTCGGTTGTAGCCAAAGCAAACAAAGAAAAGTTAAAGGCCGCGCACACCAGTGCTCAAAGGACGCCACACACACACAAACATCCCCGGCCGAGTCCTTTAATCCCTTTTTCCATCCGATGTGTGTTCTTTGAGAGGCTCAGACAGCAAGCAACAAAAAACAAGTCTTGATTTGAGCGTTTCGTTTCTTTCTTTGCATTTGCATTTTTTTTCCCCGGAGTGAGATTAGTGATCAGTACTGGTTTTGAATCTTGATAGCAATATGTAAGGCAAAACGAAGGCAAACAAAAGTTTGTAGCAAGGCGCCATTGGTCTTGTGTCTTTTGCTATCAAACTGTCCCTGCAGGTCAAAGCCTACAAAAGTCCAAGCAAAAGCCCTGACCAGGCATGATAAAGACATCTCCATCAGTAAAAAAAGATGCACATAATACAACATAATAGGTGCATTTGCTTAAAAATAACTTAATACTCCAACTAGTGAATTATACCGGATGAAAAAAAAAAAAAAACATTAGTTGCAGATGCACTGTCTTAATCTTATATGTTCTTAGTTGTTATCTAATTAGCTCTTCTAATAGTGGACTGACATGTTTTATACAAATACAAAGACTTAATTAGTGCCAGTTAACTGGTATAGTTAACATATCCTAATGTAGAATAGAGGCATCTTATTTCGAGCTTTGAATGAAGAGTGCTAAGAGGAGAACTGTGGCCCAATAATGTGTTTGTATGTACGTAGGTAGCCTGACAAATGCTGTTCTTATCAGAAGCAGAAGAGACAGAGGGGGAGGGGGAGGGGGAGGTACAGACTTGTCATTAAATAATAGGGTCTATTCATGGGATGTGGAGTTGGAACAATGCATTAATGAGAAGTGATAGGACTCGGAAGCTAAAGATGAACAGTTTGATAATAGTGAAACTGGTGCAATGCTTTGTTTTCTCGTGTGTAGAACTCGGTGAAACAAATGACACAAGAACAAGTTGGTGGTGGTGCAAGAATCCATCTCCCTCTCTCTCTCTCTCTCGTATCCATTTCTCCTTGCCTTCTTTTTCAAAGTTTCGTCCACCTTGTACTGCGACGTCCCTCTCCATAAATCACAGACCTGCATAACTCCAATGAATTAGCTGCTGCTTGTTGCTGTGCCGGAAGTCTTCGTTGTGTAGTATATAACCAGACTAGTTAAAATGAAACAGAGCCAAGTGATACAGCATCTGCAGTCCCTTCGTTGCCCAGGGCATTGTCAACGACGCTGTTCAGTCTCTTGGACGGTCGAACCTCCGGCGAAGATGAAACCGACGACGGCCACGACGCCCAGTGATCGCCGGCGCTGCTCGTCGAGCTCTCGCAGCTGAAGCATGAACCGATGATCCCATTGGGACTGGGTGGACAGGAGTAGTATTGGTAGTAAGAAGAAGAGTAGATCTTGCGCTTATGGCTGCTGCTGCTGCTGAAGCCACAGCCATCGACCGACGTCTCCAGAATGAGATGATAGCATTCTTCCACATTCTCCTGCAGATTACCTCGAGACAGTTCAGGGTACTGCAACATTGAGGAAAATAGGCACGAGTCACCAAACAGAACAATAAAAAAATCCAACCTTTGCTGCATTGAAGAGGGCAATGAGGCAATGGATCTCATGGGCGATACTGGCGTCGCGGGCGGAGGTTTCCGTCGCGTGGAGCAGCGCTGCCGCGGCCCATGCGGATGCCGGATATTGAACCCATCTCCTATCTAGAATCAAGAAAAGCAAGAAGTTAAACCAAATCGCAGCAAGAAAAACTATCGAACTCTGAGAAAAAGACGTCGTTTTGACGATCACACACCGGCTATAACAGAGAGAAGTGCCCCCTCGCACGCCGTGACCAGTTCGCGGATACGCGAGGCAATGCCATTGCCATCGCCGTGTTTGGAGTAGAGACGAGGTAGAATATGGTGAATGAAAGAGAGTGGGGTGACGGGGTTCATCCTCCAACTGAGCACGGAGAGCACGAGGAGCTCCATCCGCCGTATGGTCTTGGGTTCGAACACGAACCCGCCCCCCTCCGTCGGATCCGTCGACGCCGCCTGCAGGTCGAGGAGCAGCGTGACGCGGGTCTCCTCCACCTTCACCGCCAGGGACAGGCAGGCCACCGCCGCGAGCCGCCCCATCCACGGCTTGTCCTCCTGAAGCCGCAGCCCGACGCCGGAGCGCGAGAGGAAGCAACGGTCGAGGTAGTTCACGGCGAGGAGTGTCGTGATGGCGGAGAAGCCGTGGCGAGCGGCGACCTGCGCCACCCACTCTACCATCTTCCTCCTCGCCGATCGCAGATACGAGTCGTCTCCCGAACCGGCGGCAGCCTCGGGGAAGAGGACGGCGCTGGTCTCCGACTCCTTGGTTTCTAGAGAACCGAGCACGGCCTCCCATTCCTCCTCCGACGCGGCAGCCGAGGAGAGGAGGTGGCGGTCGACCTCTTCCGGGTCAGCCGCAGGCGGCAGCGTTGCTCCCGCCTGCTCTTCTTCCAGTTCCAAGTTCTCTTCTTGGCAGTACAGCGGGTCGAACAGAGATAAAAGAGCCATTTTTTTAGCTTCTGAAGGGAGCAAGAGAGGCGGAGGCTCTGCTCATCAGAAGCAAAGCAGCAGGGTGAATCAAACGCAGTGGAAAGAGGCGAATGGGGAAGAGGAGCAGAGGAACCTTGTTCCTCTCACCTCCATGGATGAACTCTATTTGGTTCTGCTCCGTCTGCTTTGCGTCGGAAATGGAGAGACGCCGGAGAGGAGTGACAGGGAAGAGGTGGAGGACTGGAAAAGGGAGTGGGTTTTAGTTGGACAAGTGCGAAGGCATATCATATGAGGGGTTTCACCACGCCATCAACGTTCCACCTTTACCTTCTCTCTCCCTCTCTCTCTCTCCATTTACGAGTGTTTGCCTCTTTATGCTAATGCTCTGCCATGTTCTTTTTCTTCTTATTTATTTCCTATCTTAAAGAATAATTTGTAGGAATGTAACGTAACAAAATTGACACGATCAGACACTGCATTTTGTTTGGCATAAAATTTCGGTAGTTTGATATAATAAATAAAAATTAAAAATAAAGAGATCAATTCACATCAAATATATCTTCAATGCACAAAATATGAAGAATTCCACGAGCATACAAAGTATATATAAAAATCTTCAATGTGTAAACTTTTTTTTCTTCATCCGAGCTTGAAATATCAAGGATCTTATACGAATTCACATGTACAAACTTTTATCCTAAGTCGTTACTAGTCAGCTCAATTACGGAATGACTTAGACATGTTAGTTGAGCTTGATCATAAATCGATTTTTAATACGTAGACATTACGCTTTTTAGCGTCGCACGAGTTCAATCATAAATATTCAACAAATTTTTTTTCCTCTCAATATAATTATAAGTTATAATTATTAATATCTAATTAACTCAATTTTTAAGATATTTAAATATTTATCTTTTTCTATTAAAATTTGAATAAAAAAATTAGCTCATTCAAACCTCTTCTACCAATGTTTCTCGGTCTAACGACTCTGATCCAAGCCAAGCTGGCGGGGCCTCTCTATCAAATCTATGAGCTTAGCCTTTTTTATTTTTATTTTTTTCCCTTTCTCTGTAATATATAATTTAATCATTGATATTTTAAAAAATGATTAAAATTGAAGAGTATTTGACCTAATTTATTATACAAATATTGATGATCCACAATTATGTATTTTCCTTTTATCAGTATTCAGCAACATCTTGTGGATTACAAAACAGTAATTGATGTTCCACGTTTATGTCTTCAACAAAAGGAAATGTTAGCAGGTAATATAACAAATATAACATTGTCGTATATAAACACACACAACGATGAATATTATCCCCAAAAAGAACGCCCGTTAATGTTTTTTTTTTTTTGTAATTTCTCTCATGTAATATCGGAATAATATTGTAATAGAAAGAAAAGGTTATGACCATTTAATTATGGTTTTCTTCCTTGAACCTCTTATGACCAATGTTTTCATAAGCAGACCGCGCGATCGGATTGGATTTATCACTGAATCGTGATTGGATCAATCCGATCGAGTTCGATTAGATTGAACTAGATTTTATTGAAATAGTATTATTTATAATAATTATAAAAATATAACATAAGTTACATGATATAGTATATGAATATTGTACTAATAACTTATTAAAATATTAAAAAATAATATAACATAATTTTTATTAATTAAAAGTTTCATAATGATAATATAAATAAATTATTAATAATTTAATATCTACTATTTACCGATGATAGATGTTATATTAGTAAATTTTATTTTAAGTTATTCTTATTTCTTTTTTTATTTAACACTTTCTTTTTTATTTCCTTTATTTTATGCAATTTGATAAGTTTTTATTCTAATATTATTCAATTTTAAATACGTACCTTTTTATTTCAATTCCTATTTAATTGTATAGATATGATATTCCCTCCTCCTTAAGTTTCCTTATATTTCTTTCCTTTTTTCTCATTTAACTTTCCTATTTATATTATTTTTACAATTTTTTTTCAAAATCTACATTGAACCAGTTCGGGTTGAACTAGTTCAAGCAGTCCGATTCAATCGGTTTTGCTCAGTTCAATGCCAAAATAGATTTTGACACTTGATCGGACCGGATCATCGGCCGGTTCACGATTGAACCAATTGAACCAGTCCAATCTAATTTTAATAACATCACTTATGACTATAATGATTTTCCACATTTGAACAATAAACTTACCGCATTACGTTTCTCAATTTTATAGTATTTGTCTCATTCTGTTAAATTTTCTATTATCTTTTATTTATAAAAAATAAAATAATAATAACTAATATAAAAATAAAAATTTTAAAAAAGAGGTCTTTGACATTGTTGATTTGTTAAAATATTTTATTTTAAACATTAAGAGAAAAAATAGTTCGTAGAAGGACATTTTAGTATTTTATAAATAAAAAAAGTAAAAAAAAATCAAAAGTTAATTGAGTCAAACGAAAATACAAGGAAAAATCATGATAAAATTTAGAAATATCATATGATAAGTTCATTTTAATGGAAAAATTCGTTATAAATGTTAAGAGATAAAGAAAATAAATTTAGGAACATCTTGGGGAGGGATTTAAAGAAATAACTCTTTAATTATTAAGTAAATCATTTGCAAAAACTCTAAATCATAAAAAAAGAGGTTTAACTTAAGCACACTGCCTAGTGAACAAACAAACCTTAAATTAATATCAGAAAAAAAAAGTAATAAAACCAAAGTCCGACCACCACTAGGATGAAACCACAACCTTCGGCTAATCATGATTAATTAGCTAGTTTTGTTTAGCTATCAGTTGTATTAGGGTGGGCACACACCTCCTCCTACTTGTTTCCCTGATATTGGCCCACTGATAGACCGATGAGGCGTTCAAGAAGAAAGTATTTTGGAGAGAGAGCCAATCATAAAGTCATTGTGCACTTTTCTAGTAAGTTTTATCTTCTGCTCATCATAAAAATAAACTGCGTTTTAAGCTCCAAATGCAGCATATTAACATAAGTACAAGCAAAAGAGACTGTTATAAAGTCTACTAAGCCATGCTCGGGGAAAGAGAAAGAGCAGCAACAATATATAATTTATGTTCTATGTACTTTTTGCTCTGGTTCTTTACTCCCCAAGGCATTGAGTCTCCAGCTGATTCAGTAATCAAATGCTTTGTCCTGAGAAGATTACAATTTGGTACTCTCCATCTCACTTCATTTCAAATGTGTGTACCCTGTACTTCTTGCATTGTGCCATGCAGAACGCAGCCAAGGGCTGTCTCCACCTTCAATGAGTTAGAGAAAGAGAAAGACCAATGAAAGTGTCACCATCCTCATGAGAACTAGCAATCCAATTCTTTTTTTTTTTTTTCCTTCTTCGATAAGTTAGAGAAACTTTGACTGATCAAAGGAAGAAAAAAAAATGCAGCATTCAATCCCAAATGTAACCATGTCCTGTGAATCTGTGATGAAGCAACAGAGCCGGACTTGTTTACTTGCAGACAGTGACTCAACCTTCCGTCCATTTGATTCTCCGGGAGCAAGAACAGTGAAAATTAACTACGAGGCACGAAGTTGGTGCAATCCTGGGGAAGGGGGGGAACAGAACGGCACACGGCAGGATATTATATAATAGCAAGCCATGGATTTAAGCACAATGTGTGCTCACTGGTCACAGCAAGAAATAATGGTCACTTGAAGGACTAATAGCTTTGTTTTATTATTTTCTTTCTTTGTTCACCAAAACCGACAACAGAGAGAAGAAGAAGAGCAGCTACGGTGCTCCTACTTCCAACGTCCAAACAGCTAAAAGAATCAAACTTCAAGGAACTGCATGCCTACTCCATTTTTTCAGCTTAAAGAAGTTAATAATGTAATGCTGCTCGCTCTGCTCAGCCATGGGGAAGAAAAATGTAGAGAGGCCATACCATTGAACTCAGACAAGAAGAAGAAGCGTCACGCCACTGTTCCCGTATAATTGTAATTGCTGTGGACCTTGTGGTGCTGTTACTAACAGTAGATGTGCAGCAGCACTTCCCCATGCAACACCTCTCTGTGTGCAGTGAGAACAAAAATGTACAGAAACTCAACTTTCCACGGCCTGCTGCTTGCTCTCCGGCCTCTACCCTCACATTCAAGAGACAAACTAAACTAATCACTGAGTTCACCAAGTGAAATGAATGGTTAACAAAGATATATAGTTTCGAATTTAATTTGTTTAGTCACAAATTTTATCATATGAATCAAAAGTTAATAGCACTAGACATTAATATATATAGTTTTTTTTTATAAAAAAAAATAACATGCTTCAAATTTTGATCATCTTAGTCCCCAAGAATACAGCATATTTTCAAGTTTTTTAAATATTATTAAATATAGATTTCTACTTTTTTATGACAAGATAATGAGATTATCATCATTATACATATATGTGTAGAGTTTAATGGATGAGTCCCTCTATTAAAGGAACGAGACCGTATTCCTCCTTTTTTATTTATTAGATAAAAAACTATAAATTATATTAAAAATTTTAAATAAAAAGTAGTCAAATATGATTTATAAATTTTTAATCTAATGAATAAAAAAATAAAAGATGAGGTGTCTCTCCTATATATATATATATATATATATATATATATATAATGGACCTCATGCCTACTCAATTAGGTAGGAGGATCGCTTCCATCCGATTAAAAATGGATGGCCCATCATATCGAGCGTGGGTTCACAAGTATTTAGTAAAGAAATATTGGCGATTCAATTTGAAAAGAAAATTCAACGGTTCAATTTAGAAAGAAAAATAAGTCTAGTTTTTTATGTGATTCCAACTCTTTTTTTCTCCCCCTCCAAATTCATAGTCACTCTCATCCATTTGCTTGACCATCACTGCTCGACCTTGTCGCATATCTATCCCCTGCTTGGCCTCATCACTGCTCCACCTCGACAAGATCTTATTGTAACCCCCCCCCCCCCCCCCTGTCGTTGCACATCTCGCTTACCTCCCCATCGTCGATTGGTGATCCATCACAACCTTGAAATACATTATTTATTTAACGGATAACTAATGGAGGTGTGGGATAGTATGGTGAATGATGAGATGGTAAAGTATGGTATGTCATTAGAAAGTTTTATTTGTATAGAAGTTATTTTTACCTTTCATTAGGAGGTGAAACCAAATTTGGGTCACATTTCTCCTCCTCCGTGTCGTCCGACTAAGTGCCCGCCTCATTATTTGCACCCTTCATCCCTTGTATTTGATCGTCTGATGGCCGGGCCACTACAAGTTTAACCAGCATGTGTCGCACTAGATTGTTGTGAGATATGGGAGTGACCTAGGAATCTTTGGCAACTTAGAGATGGACGAGTGGAGAAGATAGGGGTAGAAGTTGGAGATGAGGGAGAGTGTTTTTCTTTCTCAGGATTGGGGTTTCTACAAAAGATAAAGGTTGGTCACATGAGTGAGTGGGTCTTGGGGGTGGTTTAAGGTTTCTGAGTGGTATTGAGTGGGGTATATGTGTACTTGATCTTAGACATCCGTTGGCAGTCATGCGATCAAACTCGTCCATGTTCTCCAAAAAACCTACCCATTGAAAAACATCAAGAGCTTGTAAGGTTTGGGCCGGTTCAGATTCTTGAACCAATGAGATAGCGCGAGTCCGATTCAAGGGTCAAATTGGAGGCTGCCGCTTTAATCGGTTACGGTCAGACCCACCCTGAGTCCACCACCATTGTTCTCTCCTGCCTCTGACCTGAGGGCACACACAACCAAGGTTCGTACAAGAGTACTCATATGGGAGTGGCTAGAAAGATCGTTGTCGATTGTCTTTGCCAATGGGAAGGCTTCAAGCCTATGTTCCACCTTTCCCCACCTAAAATAGTCCAACGAAAGGTTTTCATACATTACTTGCTGAAAAAACTTCAAACCATCCGACAGTTTGATCCAAAGTCCTTGTTAATCGGCATCGACATATCTATTCCAACACAAGCCCTCACAAATTGACAACTTTCACCAGAAGTCACCTGCTCGTCAATCCTAAGGGGCTTACCAAAGCATGAGGCCAGTCTCTAGATGGATGTTGCATTGCATAACTCCCAAACAAGTCCCAAAAACTACAGCCCAACCAAAAGTCTTCTCAATTGGTCTTCCAATGGCCTAAAGAAAGGCGTAGTATGAGAGAGCAGGACGAGCAAACCTCCAATGGACCAAGATCCTTGAAATAAAGACTTGTAATTTCTCCATCATGTCAAAAAAAATGAACATAAAAAGCTCGTTACTGATTTCTACCACTTTAAACGGGTTTTTTTATGTCCCAGACACTTGAAGTTCATATCTGCGAGTAGTGTCTCGCGCATGCCCTCTGAGCAGCCAACCCGTGGGCTACAACTGATCTCAGCTTTTGGAATGGTGATGACCTCTTGGATGCTCTCCTTTGGGGCTTTCAATTGGTTAGGTGATATGTTCAGATGGGAAGGGTTAGTGTTTCCGTGAACCACATCATCCTAGTTACCATGAGGGTTTTGTTTGGGAGGGGAAACACGAGAGACTTCGAAACGTGAGCAAAGGTGAGAAGGGATGAGGAGAGTGTAGGGCGAGGTGGAGAAGGGGTAAGACAAGGAAGAGGAGGGATTAGGGGGTTTCTTGGAGGCTATCTACCATTAACACTGATGTTTATTATTGATTGATATCCCTTTATAGTTAATGGGGATCATTATGATTATGGAATCTCTCATGGACGATATGAACTTTTATGATCAATGGAGGTCATGTTTTATGGATTTGTGATAAGTAATGGAGCCAAGGCAAAAATATGAGGGGGTGTCACGACCCCTAATTAAACCTTAGTTTAATCCGAAGTTCGCGATTCATTAGGATGATCAAATAAAATTATGAAGAAATGCGAAAACATGATGATTTTTTTCTTTATAACATAAGGATAAAGGTATATAATTAAACAAATTACACAATAAGTGATGATCATTTCAGAGCAAACCAACTTCCTTAAGTTTTATATTTCACAAAATGACTTTATCTTCTTACAAGTTACAAGCTACACATATATATATTACATATAAAAAACTCTCTCGACATGGATACGAGAGTAACAACTCCCATCATTACCTTTATAACAAAAGAGTTAAACCTTGTTAATATTATGAGCTCTCACGATCCAAGAAACTATATTGATCTGAAAAATATTAGAAACAATATTATCAGCACAAATAGCTCAGTAAGTTAATAATTCATAAGCTATGTATTATCATCTAATTAATTTGGAGAGACAAACAAAGATATAAAACAATTATAATATCACAATTAGTGTTTTCATATATTTGAAAATAGTATATACAATTTCTTAATCAAAATCATCACACTCCTATTGCAATCAATATCATTTAAATCATATCAAATATATGTATGCAGTATGCAAATGCACGGATCACCAACTGACCAATGGTCGGTAGGTGGACTCTAAAGGTGGCTCTCATCGTGATCAACGATGTAGCACTTAGCTCCATTCTATCTCATTCATTTTGGAGAACATATCATATAGCGATAGGTGGACTCTAAAAGTGACTCTTACGAATTTTAGAGGTGACTTCCATCATGTCTACTCATGATGTGACGCTTAGCTCCGCATGGCACTTAGCTTCAACTTATCTCATCCCATTATTAGGGAACAAAATGATGGATTGAACTCTAGAGGTGGCTCACATTGTGATCAGCAATATAGCACTTAGCTCCAACCATCATATATGCATATGCACATGCATGATTCATCATATGATAATTTCATATCACAATATCAAAAGATGAATCATATCAAATATCATTTCAAACGAAATAAGATTGCACTTCTCGTAATTCATTCATATCATATCACATATGCTTTTCAAATGTGCAATCATACAATCATTCAGATATACTTTTCATAATTGCATTTCTCAAAATTAATTCATAACATATTCAAAACATATTCAATACTATAATAATCAATGTCACACCAAATTCAAAAAAGATGAATACATAGAGTAGGAGAAACCATCTTACCTGACATAAGCGATGTCACAAGGTGTTTCCCCATTTCTTTTTTTATCATTCATCTAACCCTATAACAATATTATAGATTCATATTACTCTTACAACCATACCAATATAGAGATTATATATCATTTACACAATCCGTATAGCTCAATCAATTGAATTCATCATAACCGATTATCTTGTATTATAGCTGATTGCACACTTAGTTAAGAAAATTCATAACTCTTAAGATAAATAATAAATTCACATGATTAAAATTTTACTTAATTCCTGATTAGAAAAAATTTAATCTGTCAATGTTTCAGATCTTATTTCATTAGATATGATTCTTAAGAAAATCAGAATTCAACTCAAATTTTATGTTGGTTATGTGTTATTACATATTGCGGTTAAATATTTATAACTTTCACCCTTTTTTTGCAATTCCAATCGTAAACGAAATATAACATATGTATATTTTTTATCCTAAATTAGCAAATTAATATATAACATATTTGATTTAATACCTAATTTACAACATCATGTAATAGTTTCATAGAATAGAGTGATAGCACCATAAAAATGGACACATAACTTCTTCCACAGATATCTAATTGACCTGATTCCAAATATCACCGAAAGTAGAAGTGGAATGGAGTGGACATACTTAATGTCATAATTTATATCATTTTATATAATTCTTAGAAAATCTTGTGGTGGTGCATATTTCAATTCTGCTTTAGAATTTGGATACGGAGAAGTAACCAATGTAAATTTGATATATTTTTTTATATAATTTATTTTTGAGTAATTTTTATTAGAACCTTAGTTTAGTATGTTTCCAACATATAAAATTCATAATTTATTTGAAAGCATAAAATTTACTGCATAATTTCTATTTAGACCTACTTCTTTTGTGTGGATAGCAAGACATCTTCAAACTAATGATCACCTAACTTTTTAAACAAGAGTGCTTTTAAAATAATCATTTCTTCTTCGTAAACTAGACCTCTCGGAGATCATGTGATCCAATTTTTAGATTTTTTACATCATAATAAAATATTTTGTTATCCAAGTCACAATTTTTTACTTCTAAAATTTAAAATTGAAATTATGCTTCTTCAAATTTCTAACAAACTTCTCTATTTCTCTTATCAATTCAATTAATATAATGAAACTAGTTCCATCTACAATTGTCAAGAAAATTGAAAGAGATTAAACCAATTCATCTCATGCATACCTTTTATTTATTAACTTCATTCCTTGCTCCTTTTTATTTTTCCATGTCCTTTTTATTTTTATATAATATATATATAATTAAGTGTCTTAGGCGGTGGAGAGGATGTGGATAACTATCTATGTAAATAAAATAATAATAATGAAAGGTTATCACCAGTGTAAGGGGGTGGGCTGAAGTTTGTTAAATGAAGAAGAAACAAATGCACATAGCATTAGTTAAGAGGAAGGTAGATTATTAAGCATGATAATGCTCACAATCGTATAACTAATTTAGTTAACTAACTTGAGGTAGTTTTTTTATTATAATAAATTACATCATATTCAGAAAAATATGCACATTTAAGTATTCACGAGAGTTAACAAACTAATTAGTTGAAATATAATTAATTTAATTTGCTAAGTCATAACTATAGTATTTCAATTAAACTAACCTTATATCAAATGGAACAATTAACAAAATAATTCTGCACACCAAGCCTAACTCATTAACTTGCTCTCGGGTAGATTAGAATTAATTAGGATATCTTTGTTATTAATTACTTTGAAATCATTTATTCTGCTCGAGCACTCATAAGACCAATTCATATATAAGTTAATTTTGGTAAAATTAATATATAATATTACAATTAAATTAATTTAGATCTAAGAGAATTATTCACCTTATTAATTATCAATTAAGTTAATTTGCATACAAGTAAGCCTTAGGATGTTACAAGGGACAAAGTTATCTTTTTAAATATTTTTCTTTGTATCCTAGATAAAATATGTATTATACAAAGATATTTGACTAAAGAGGAGAGATAAGACCCCCTCTCCCCTCGAGAGCCACCTAGCTCCAATGGACAACCTTTTATGATCGGATGGAGGTCCTTCGTGATCAATGAATTTACTTGTAATTGATGGATACCTTTATTATTAGTGGCCCTCAATTTTTATGGAGGTCTTTATGTTGATAAATGTCCTTTGTGGTCAATTAATAATTTTTAACAATATATTGATAATTGATAACCTACATCGTTACTAGGGCCTAACTTATAATTGTGAGTGATGGATAATTAAAATTTTGATAATTACAATCAATTAATTATTATGATAGATTAATAATTATCAATTAATAATTGTTAATTGTGATTCAAATTTATTATGATTAAGTTATAATTGAAAATTTAAATATTGTCGCTAAGCATTGCAAAAAAAAACTCAATGATTGATAATTATCCATATATTTCATATGATTGATCATCGATCATTCGTGATGAATAGTGAGTAATGAATAATTGATGTTTAAGAATTAATACCTAAATAATGGAATGTTGAATTATCAAAAATTGATGATCAATAAAATGAACTTATTATATTAATAATTTCATGCCCAAATAATTAGTTATTCATAATCACTTTATTAGTTATTATTATATTGATAATTTCCAAAGAAGTTATATATGCACTTGGCTATTGTTTGCTTCAATGGATAGTAGGGTTGGATAGAAAAAAATAACTTAGTTTCCTATAAGTTCGAGTCTAATTTTTCAATTGCTCTATGCCATCACGATATGCATTTAACGCTAAACATGAGTGAACTTAGATCCACGACCAAGTCGTTCGTGGCCTCATGTTTGTGGGGTCTTTGAAAATTAAAACTTGTACCTAAACCAATTTGGGATGGTACAATGTCACTCTTGGATTAAGAAATAATTAAATAGAGATATTTAATATATTTTGTCACATTAAAATAATTCAAAGAAAATTTGTATATATGTGTAACTATCTCAAATTTTGGAAAATACATAAAAGGATATTTTATTATGAAAAATATGACTTGCAAATTATTAAATTAATTAATCCAAAACTAAAGGGAAAATAGAGAAGAAGTTGGAAGAGATAAAGGAGTTTGAGTTGATGTGGAATTGTTATAGGTATGGTTATAGGCTAATTAGTTAAATTTGGATTTAATTAAATTTAAATAACTATCATAAGATAATTAATTATGGATGATCATGATTAGTTCATAATTAGTCCAAGACCAAATAGAAATCAAAACCCTAATCAAACATTATAAACATGACATAAAAGAGTGGTTGAAAAATCTTTATGAGCCAACCAAAATTTCTATACGAGAACCTCCTCTTTCTTTTTTATTTTTCACGCAAACTGAGGCAATCAGTGGTCCATTTCAAAGCCCTGAAATAGGAGGTCGTCACCCAAGTGACAATCAGAGAGAAATCGTCAGTGCGAGCTTTAAGTACGTAAGGAGAGTCCCTATCGACGATTTTCACTTATATAGAGCGTTAGACTCTTGTCCTTTATACTGATATTAATTTGGCATAATTTTTACATGGATTGGAATAGTTATTGTATAGTTAAAATGGCTAGAAAGTTGTCCTGCAAACAAAGCTTCCTAACATGGCAGAACTCGACTTGAGTTTTTGCGCGGCCCAAATTCAATGGAACCCGCGTACGATTTAGAATTGACCCGAATGAGTTCATGTAAACATAGCCCGAGTTGTAGCAGGGCGCAACCCCAGCTCAGTAACTCGAGTGTGGTGCACCGAGTTACGGTCGAATCCAGACCAAGTTTCAAACTACCTTGTTCGGGTTCTCGATACACCTAATCTTGGTTTGGCAATTGAGTATTGATCGATGTGGAACTGGGCCAAGTTGGCTCGGGTTCACATCATACACAGCTCGAATTTCATCTCGCTAAGGATAATATGGACATGCAGAACATGGCTCGAATTCCCACTAACACAGGCCAGGTTCCGAGCGTTGAATACCTATTTTCCTATATTAAATTTTAATTAATTAAATTATTATTATTATTATTCACTGTTCTATATAGTATTGATTTAGTACTCTTTCTGATTGAGCCTTATTTAACCTAATTGAAATTGATAAATATATACACCTTAGCTAAATAAGATAAAAGCTAAAAATTACTAGGTCTTTATGTTTACTAATTGTCTTAAGTTGGACTTATTATTATTAAACTGAATTGAATGGATGATACCGTACCTAAAAGATTTATTCATCAATTTCTGGAGAAACTATGACTATCCTATCTTTGGCCTTAGTCTCACATCATTTGTTATTGTTATTGATAACTTATCATAGGCTTGATCCTCATTTTCCTGCATGATAGTAGTATGAATTTTTTTCTTAATTGATTGAGTGTTCTTTATTGTATTGGATAGCATCAAACATTGTAATTAAATCGAAATGAATTGAATCAAATTGAATAGATCATATCATTTGGATATATTGATATTGCATTAACAATTATTATCGAATCACATTGAATTATTAATAACTAATTACCATTAATTTTTTAATTATAATTATTAATTGGACATTAATTATTGTTAAGAGAATTGATAATTGTTAATGATAATTAAAGGTTACCGGTTCAATTTAAATTTTAAAAAAAGTAAAAGAAAATGATAAAAGTAGGAAATTAAAAAAGAAAGGAATATAAAGAACAAAGATGGGGGGAAATGATATGTAAAACAGTTCTAAAAAATTCAATGGTGATAAAATTTTGTGGAACATTTTTCTCTTGAATATGATTAAAAAAATTCGGATTTTCTGAAGTTCCTATATTTTAAGATTTCTTGTAGAAACAAAAATTTTCTATTTTCCATAATTTAGGCAAGTATTTAAAATTTAATAACATTAAAATGGAAAATTATCAAATGTCATAAATAATAAAAAGGAAAATTTAAAATAAGAATAATTTAAGATAAAATTTATTAGTATAACATATATCATCATTTATTTATATTTATAAGTTCACCATTATTATTTATCATTATTAAAACTTTTAATAAATTAAAATTATATTATATTAATTTTTAATCCTAATAATAGTTTATAAGTATAATATTCATATATTATATCATATAACTTATATTATATATTTATAATTATAAATAATATTATTTTAATAAAATTATATTCAATCTAGTCGAATCATTTAACCATAATCTAATAATGAATCCGGTCTGATCATCGATCTTATTTTGAAAACATTGATAATAACCTTTAATATCCATTTTTCTATTTTCTTTCTTTTGTTAGGAAACCATGGTGCCCTCATTTTCATTTTTGTAACATTTTAAAAAAAATGATTAACACATTAGTTTTAATATTTTTTCCGATGTCGTCGGAGAGAAAATCTACTTTTGGACAGGAAAAGAAAAAAAAATGAGTGGACGAACCGGCAACGAAGAGAAGATGGATCGCTGTTGTGGAAGTGAACCGTTGATAAAGAATCTCATCCCTCCGATCAAACTCGTCTAAGATCGGACGTCCCAGAAGTTGTGATCTCACCATGGATGCACTTTTTTCTTTTGTCCCTTAATAGGCCTCTCGGTCTCATATATATACAAGATATTGGGACCGTGTGACTAAGCTTATAAGCAATTTTAAAATTTTGTTCATATCTAATAATTGAAAGAAAAAAATAATAAGTATTGATTTTACCTGTTTACAAATAAAAAATAAGTTAGGGGATTCCAAATTTATTTTGTATAAGAAAAAAAATAATCAGATATTATTTTATTCTTAAAATATACATAACTTTCTTTCACATATTTTTTTATGTGATAATATTAAAAACTTTTTAATTATTTCATTAAAATAATAATTAAATTTTTTTATTATTAAATATATAACGATTTATTTTTAAAATCAATTTCAGTCGTTAAATCATTTATCCACACTTTCCTTTTGGATGTCGGCCCGGGTTTACAAGAGGCTTCCGGTATCCGAGGTTATTAGCACTCAACTAATTCGAAGTCGAAAAAATAGAATAGTTGATCAATGTGGTGACTTCAAGACTCGAACTTGGAACTACTAACACTTAGCGAACGTTTGGAACTCAACTCTACTACCAGTTGAACAATCGATGATTTATCCACACTTTTATATGAGGCCAAACGGGCTCATTATATGATGGTATAGATCGGTCCGACTGACTTCGGCGGTTGCAGACCCTTTTGAGCTGGGCCGAAAAGTTGCGCACAGGCCTCGTGAAGGGGGCCCAACGAATCCCGGTGTTCTTTTTTGTTTTTTAAATGGCGCCGGATCCTGTTCGACGAAAGTCCCCAAAGACGAGCCTAAAAAACAAAAAAGAGGAAACAAACTTACGTAGATTGGATGCAAAAGATTAGATGAGATGCGAAGATATGAGATTCCTGTCAAACAGACGTTGATAGTACCGATGACTGGTGGGCTCATGACGAGCATCTGTTGCATGCATATGGTGGCCAACCTCATCACCGCTGTGCATTTTTCGCTTTCCTTAGAGACAATCTTTAGAACAATTTTTTAAATTTTTTTTTGAAAAGAAAATAGCTCAACTTGTGGTTGATATCATACGAAGGAAACAGGCAGGAAAAGAAGAGGTTTTTTTTTTTGGAAAGAAGAAAACGTACCATGCACCACCACCACTTACAGAGCTGCTGCAGATTTTTTTTTTCTTCTTATTCTTCTTCTTGTTTTTCAAGACTACGTTAGCTGGTGGTCAAAAACTGCTTGTGGTTCAGAACAATTAACTCACTCTGTTGAGTTGCAGACTTGTTTTTGAGGGTACAATCCCAGCGATTGAATCGTTCAAAGCAACCGTATTCTCTTATTTTATTTCTGGAAACAAAAATATTAAGCTTGATCTCTTACGTTAACCACGGTGCAATTGCAGGCATAAAGATATATCATACACAGTCCCCACCTAACCAAGAAGGGGGGGCGATCAAAAGGCAGGAGGAATCCAAGGTTTCGGACTCTCCCCACCTTCTGCAGGGTGTAAAGGTTTCTGAGAATGTGCAGTGGCTACGATCAAATAAGGTCCATCGTTACAAACAAAAGGCGTGGTGGAGTGATAACGACTCAAAGTAAACAAATTTAATTAGAAATCTCACTTGTCATTGTCAAGCACGCGACTCGAAACGATTTTATCAAATTAGTTTGACTCGATGGTGAACTAGTCTTTTAACATGTGACCAGTGTACTCAGTAGTGCCGCGTGGATGCTTCTCAGACATTGACGGTTGGCTATCGAAAAATATAAGATCCACAATTAATTAAAGAGGGTTGATACAATCAAATAACCAAATTATGTTCTGTGATCTTTGGTCCAGCAGATTTATTCATATCGTTTTCAAATTACATTGGAAGATGAGTGCTTATAAGATGAATCTCGATGGAAAAAAAATAATGATGTTACCTAGTCTTGTAAATTTAACGACATTATTACATTATGAAATAATGAATTGCATTATATGCAGTGCAAGTTACTTCATACACCTTATTCTTCTCTAGATAAACATTTTTTTTTAATTTCGTTAACTTTGCAAAAGAGCTTTAAGATATGTTTGATTCAAAATTGGTAAATAATAAGAAAGAAAATGTAGAAAAACGAAAGTGAGTATTTATTTCTATTTGATTGGCATTATTAAGAATAGAAGAAGTAATAATTTTATTTGAATAATTTTATCATATATATGTGTTTAATATATAGAATTAAAGATGGAAACATATGCTAAATATATATATTTTCCCTCCATTCTCTTCTGTCTTAACGAGGCGTTTTTCTAGATGTAATATTTGTAAATTACAAAATAATGTTGTATTAAATTATTTAAGCCCATCACATTATCATGTTCACTTGTGACAAGTAATGAGTAATCTGTATTGCTCAGACAATCTACATTGCTTATGAAATGATAATACAGATTGCTTATGGAAGAATAGACAATTCACGTTATCACCTGGGTTGCAATCTTTTAAATTTTACTTTTCACATTTGTCCTTTACAATTTTATTTAAATAAATTCCAAAACACATCAAATAAATTATAATAATAATTAAATAAATTATAAAATTAATCAAATAACTATTATAATTATTATGACTATATTATTAACATATTTTAAAAATATATTAATTATTTTATAAATTTTAATTTTATGGGTGAGAATATATATATATGTATGATTTAAGTTTACGAAATTAAAAATAATTTATATATCTAGACATAATTTTTTTAATCAGAGGTATATTAGTAAAAACGATACATTAACTCATAAATATGTATTCTCTTATAAATAACTAATATAAATTATCAGATAAATTACTTATGCATACTAAACAAAGTAATGTGGATTGCTGATAATTTAATAAGTGACAATCTTTCTAAGAAATAATCTATATTATTAGATAATGTTAAATGACAATGTTATGAACTCTAAACACCAAATATTAATGTTGTCAATTAACAGAAACCAATTCCGGAAAACTTAGCACTAAAGGAAAACGAATTGCAAAATCAACACGTCAAAGAGATTAACGAATATTCCAAGCCCATAAAACTAAAAGAGCTCAGAGTTGCTGTAGTTTCACTATACCATAAAATCATGGCTAATGCAAAGATCCGTGATCAACATACAATGATCTAAGAGCTTTTTACATGAAAACGAGCTCCTTGAATAGTGTTCTGCTATCATACATTTCAAGAACCAACTATTAATGGTGAGATGTAACTTATATATACGTTTCAGGTAAAATAGATCCTTCAGCTACGCTTGAAATGTTCCCGAATAAATCTTTCGGCATGAGATGGATACTTGTCGCGAATGTATGCTCTCAAACATTTTTGGTAGGAAAAGTCTATCCAAACACCATCAGTCCGGACCACAAAGAGGCACCTCGAGTTTCTAAACTGAGGATGCCGATCAACCTTCATAAAAGAAGTGCAAATATGCTTAATATCTCCCTCGGTCAGTCGTAATGTCAAATTCTGTTTTGAAGATCACTATAGGATATACATCACAAATAATTATTCAAGAACAGATGCATCTATAATGCCCATCTCTAGAAGAAAAAGGATTATAGATGCATACAGAACAAGTCTCGGTAGAAAGAAACTTGAGCAGTTGAACATACCCAAGCATGAGTCTAACTCCCAAAATAAGAGAAAGTATCTTTCGCCCAAAAAAAGGAGAGATTTTGCAACAAACGGAGAAAACAGAAATATGTCAAACTTTTGACAAAAAAATAATACAATTACATGTGAAAATTATTTGAATTTCTTTATTTACCACGTCTGGAAACCTAACATTCTCTATGTTCCTCTATTTTTCTTTTTGAAGGCAGGTAGGATGGCAGACAAAGTGTCTGTCATCCATTTCTTTGTTCCTCAAATTGATCACCCCTTAATATATGTAAGTTTACAGATATCTCTGATACATCTAATTGTGTTATGAAAATTTGTTCCCTTCCACTTTGTATTTTAATGTTGGTTTGTCTCTCTTCAGTTAGAGCTATAGAACAGTTGTTAGTTACAGAAAAAAAAAAGAGAGATAAATTAGAACAGTTGGAAACATGCAGCAACTAAAGGAATTGAAAGACTCTAATTTCCCATTAAATTTATTATTAGTTGTTGCTGATGAAGCTATAAATAGAACATATACAAGTATTGCACAACAGGTAGCATACCATTATATAGTCAAGGCCACAACCAATCTTATCCTCTGAGCGTGGATGGTAAGTAAGGAGTTTTTCAATCACTGCCTTTTCATCTTCTTCACTCAAACGTGCTCCATCCTTGTACCTGCAGGCCAATAAGCCTATAAAAGAATGTAAAAGTTCTCTACGATATATCTGCAAGTCTCATTGTAATTACATCATTCTTTCTCCAGAAATTTGTGATAATAGATTGGATATTACATTAGGTTATGCAGAAATCGAAAATTAATATCACAACATTTCACAGAATAAATATAACAAATCACGCCTCTCAAAAATTGATATCTAAACATCACCTATTCACCTTGACTTATTCACTCACAATGCAATGCTGTCCGAAGTTCCTTTTTGTTTGTTTATCGTTCGTCTTGATCTTCAAAGTTTTGTTCCAAAACTTGAATATGCCCCATAAGTCATAGTAATGACTAATGATATGCAACATGAGTAAATTCCAGTTCTTACATAATACACTTGAATCCAGATTCTGCACCTAGCTCAACCTCATATCCTACAGGTTTAGCTAGTTACATACCCTCAAGATTCCAATTTTTTATTCTATTTGTACCCTCAAATTACATAATAATGTTTATAAAAGAAGAACTTCACCCAATAACACAAGATAATTTTTTATAATTTTTTTTACATGCAAAATCTTACCCCTTGAATCCAAAATAAGTTAGAATGAAACTGCATGGTCATAGAAGAGCAAGAGCTCCATCGCGAAATTTTGAAGACTTCCTGTCCGAAATTTAGATGCTAAGCTTCTTGTGATGTCTTATCAAGAAGAAATAAGTCAAGGCAAGAACTTGACGATGACTGAATTTCTCTCCATCAGTTTGGCCGCAAGTCCCTCAAACTTGAAATAAGATTCTAGTAAGGTTATTAGAGCCCTAAGCAATCTACGACGACCTTGTATCCGGATCATTATTATTTCAAAAATATATATATTATTGCACTTTAATCACAATGCCATTTTTTTTAGAACAAGTCAAACAATTTTTTTTAATCTCAATGCCAATTCAAACATCAAACACAAAAATATAAATTACTAAACATGATTGAACAGTAAAAAAATGGAGACATGCAAGCTGTTGTTACTTATTCGGGAATTTTTGACAAGAAATGACGCCATAGGGAGCTCAAACCTGTTAGAGTTGGGTAGTCATATGCAACTTGGGTAAGTTCCGGTTCTTAGATATACACTTGAATCCATATTCTGCACCTAGTTCAACTCTGTTGTCCTACAGGCTTAGCTAATATGTCCACAAGACTTCTACTTCTGTTCTATTTGTTTTTCAAATTCTATAATGTTTACAAAACAAGAATTTCACCCAATCTACACAATCTTTTTTTTACGAGGAATGAGGAATCTAGGCGAAATGTTACTCCTTGGATCTAAGATAAACTAACAGCAAACTGCATAGTCAGTTCCAATAGAAGAGCAAGAGCCGCCTGACGACTTTTTTGTAGATTTCTTGTCTGATTGTTTTTTAAGAAAGTTTCCTGTTTGAATTTTAGATGCTAAACTTCTAGCGGTGCCTTCTCAAAAAGAAACAAGTCAATGTGAAAAATTCACGACGACTGAATTCTCCTAACTATTCTTTCATCAGTTTGGCCTCAAGCCCCTCAAAACTCGAATAAGATCCTAGTAAAGCCATGCGTTCTCGGAGTAATTTACAACGTCCTTGTATATCCGATACTGTTGTACTAATCTGGACGCCAATTCAAACATCAAAGATAAAAATTCGAATTAGCAAACACCATTGAGCAGTAAAAAAACGAAGGGGGTAAGCAAAATTATATTGGTATTCTTCAAGATTTTTTTGGACAACGATGGAAGTTTCGGGAGCTCGAACCTGTTGGAGTGCAGAATCTGCTTGGTGAGGACGGTAATAGGCTGTATGTCAGATAGAATCTCCTCCTCCTTGTCCTTCCACTTCCGGTACTCCGTGTGCTCCTCCCACGATGTAGGCTGCGGCCACGACGGCGCCGGCGGCGACTTAGGGATGCTGGGGGCGGCGGCAGTCCCCGCGGTCACAGGAGGACGGAACTCATCGGCTGTAGAGAGCCCTGAGGCGTGGCGTCGGGGGAGCACGGCGGCGCGCAGGGCTCGCGGGTTGCGGCGCAAGGGGAGTCCCCTCGAGAGGAGGAGCGCAGTAGCGTCGGGAGCCATGCGAGCGAGTGAGGGAGCGCGAATAAGAAGGGGACGGAGCCAAGGGGCGGTAAGACCAGGAGATAAATGGGCCGCATCTTGTACATGATAAATAAGGTCAAATCACATGACAACTCTAATTTGGGCTTCCAACTTGCGACATCAGATCCAACTATACATTTTCTCTATTTTTTAACACTCTTTTCGATTATAATTAATTCCTTAAACCTCTAATGTATAATAATAAAGAATCAAAATTTTTAGTGGGCCGACTTTCAACCTGTAAATAGTACGCTCAGTAGTACCGCACAAATTGAATCGTTGGCCCCGTTTCCCATATCACCCAACAAAAAAATAATTAATTTTTTTTTAAAAAAAGGCATTGCCTCTCCCCCTCGTCGACGTCGAGATCCCACCCTTGGTATAGGGATGCAACTCGGGACATGGGACGCAGACGCTCTCTCTAACACAGTTGGGGGAGAGAATTGCCCCGAAGATATGGAAAGGGATGTTTTTATGTCAGCAACAGAAGCCCAAGCTCGTGGCATTGTACACCTTCGTGCGGGTCGGAACTTACCCAACAAGAAATCGCTACCTTAGGACCGTTATAGTTACGGCCGCCGTTCACCGGGACTTCGACCGCCGGCTCCCCTGTCATCATGTCACCAACTTCCTTGACTTGAATTTCAAGTATATTTTGAGTTTGATCTTTGATGAGACTTTTTTAGTTCGGTCGTCGGCTCCCCTCTCTCTTTTTTATATTTTTTATTATATACTATTTTTCATTTTTTTAAAAAAGTATAGAAGGATAATTTTTTAATAATATAAAAACATAAAAAATAGAAAAAATAATAGAATTAAATGAAATTAACTAAAGTGAAAGTCGTTATATACTTTAAGGACGTTCTATTCACATATTAGGGTTAACGCATAGAATCGTTATAATTCATCGAAAGTTTAACTAATTAACCCTTCTTTATATGTGTAACTATAAATTATAAATTGTAATTTCTTAACTTATTCCGATTTGATATAATGTATCCATTAAATTTGGTTAAGCTATTTTCATTACTACTTATGAATTGTCAACTTTATCCAAATAAATTATTACAAAAAATAACATGAGCAAAATATTTCAGAAAATATGATTATTAAATATTTTATCTTTGTTATTTTTTTAAATAGTTTTATTATAATAAAAGTAAGAGTAGTGATATTTGATAATTAACAACACAAAGCTATTGATGAAACTTAAAAGAAGGATCAAAGTGTCACATTTGAATAACTTCATGGATCAAGAATTATTAAAGTATATTCTAGAATTAGATACGAAAAAGAAGAAGTTCAGAAGAATAGCCCTGTATCTTTTCATCTCATTTTAGAAAATAATTTGTTTAATATAAAAAAATATTAAAATAAATAAATTTCTACTGAATTTAAATAATATGCAATAAAAAATTATATAATCAATATGCATTTAATGAAATTAAATCATTGAATAATGATTAATGGTTGACATTAAATTTAATAATTTAACATTAAATTCAATAAAAATTGAATTTCAATCGTGATCCAATTGATTGCATATTAATTATAAAAAATTGATTGCATAGTGCTTAACCTCATCTCTACTAGACTTAACGTTTATGAATTCAAATAAAAAAATAATATCAGACTTGACCTCAGAGTCACATCCGCTGTCTAAATCAACCAATTTTTTAAGGTTTGAGAACAATGAATTACTATTTTCTGATCGTACAATTCTTCATTTCTTAATGGCAATTTTCTTTGAGTGCATGGAGAAGGCAATGCTTTTTTAATCCATTTCTTTGTGTACCCGCTTCAACCATCTTAGGATGGCGGATTTAGGCCTTTGGTATTAGCAATCGTTTTCTTAGGCAACAAGAAAATAGGAATGGAAAAAAAATAGTTTGTTTTCTTTTTTTCTTTTTGTGCTATTAAAAGTCTATTTTTGTATGCACCGAATTTTGATTAATGCAACTCCTGTAATCCAATGTTAAGTTTGGAAACGTACATTATTTACAATGTATGGGTGATGCTTTTAACTTTTATTATAAGTTTCATGATGATGATGATGATGATGATGATGATGATGATGATGATGATGATGATGATGATGATGATGATGATGATGATGATGATGATGATGATGATGATGATGATGATGATGATGATGATGATGATGATGATGACGACGACGACGATGACCACGACCACGATGACGATGATTATGATAATTATTGTTATTATTTTCATAAATCACTCCTAAATTATTATCAATTTTCACATCTAACCTCAAAGAACTTATTTTTTTATAAACTATCGCTATTTTTTTAATTTAATCCTTTCGTCGACTTCTGTCAAGTTTTTTGTTAACTTCATTTTTTAACATTTACGAAAAATCAGAATTATCCCTTCTCCCATCTTTTCTAACATTTAAAAATTTAAAATAAAAAGAAAAATCCAAGGGGCGACGCCCCCCCCCCCCCCCTGTGATCGCCGCCGCCGCCGCCGACCCCACCCCCCCCCCCCCCCTCCCTCCTCCCCTGCTTGCACGACGCCCTCCTCGGCCGTGGGTGGCACCCCCGCTCCTCCCTTGCTTGCACGACGCCCTCCTCAGCCGTGGGCATCGCCTCCAGGTCCTCCTCGTAGACATGAATGATCGAATACTAACAATGCTATCAATGTCGCTACCCTAGATGAAATAGGCCTTAACTAGTGCTTAGTGTGCGTAGGTCGGCAATCGTCAGCGGAGGTCGACAACGAGTGCACACGGGGAGATCGGTTGGCATCGTGAGAGGTCCGCGTCAGGCGAGGAGATCGAACGCGGGGATAGCTTGACGATGCGGGTGGTGGGTCGGCGTCGCAAGAGGGAGGAGCTTGACGGTGCGCAAGGTGGGCCGACGTTGCAAGGGAGGAGCTCGACGATGCGCGTGGTGGGTCGGCATCACGAAATCCAGTCGGTGCCACGAGATCGGTGGTCAACATCTCGAGATCGAGTCGGCGTCACGAGATCGGAGGTCGACATCGCGAGATCGAGTCAACATCTAGACATCAAAGGTCGTGACAGAGGTTGGCGTCACGAGATCTGAGGTCGCCGTCTTCATGCACGATGAGAGAAAAAAAAAGAGGGTTCGCAAAAGAGGGAAAGAGGGGCAAGGTGAACCGGCGATGAGCCCTTATGCATCGACGACGACGCCCACAGCTGAGGAGGCATTGTAGAAGCAGGGGAGGAACGGGGAAAAGATTTGACCACGTCATAGTCTCCTATATCTCTTACATATTTTAATTTGACCATGACCCGATGTTTTTTTTTTATTTTTTACTTTTTTATTCAGTTTTAATCATATTTTTTATTTTAAAATTCTAAAAAAATAAAATAAAATATTTTAAGTATGAAAAAATATGTAAATATTGAGAAAAGTTATTTTAAATCTTTAAAAATAAATATTTAATAACATTTTTATATTAAAATAATGCAAAAAAGGTAAAAAATGATGATCGAATAATTCGACCACCCGACCTGACTTAAACTAGGTCGGAATGGATTGGATTCACTACCCCCAAAAAGTGTCGACGCGATTGGATCAAAATTGATTGAATTGAGTCAGATTTATTCACATGTCGGGTTGGACCTGTCCCGTGAATGTCATGAGATCATTCTCGGACACTAGACCTTGGGCGGTGACTAGGCGAAAGGGCACCTAGTCAAATATGTTTTGAGTTTGCAACGGAAGATTTATGGTCGAGACGTCACGAGTCACTCTTATTGGCATTCGATCACGAATATGACCAGAGTATTGGACTATTTGTCATGGATCCGTGACATCAGTGCGTTGAGACACTAATGCAGCTTGAACGCTTAAAGTTCGAAGGAACAATCGAGAAATCACAAAACACCGAAAAGGGACACCAATATGGATTGCCACCCCACGCTCAAGGGTGGACATTAGAATTAAAGAAAGCTTGCTTATATTAAATATGATGAAACATAACATACATTTTTACCTTCGAAAGGCACTAGTGAACTCCTCCCAATACACTGTATATATAAGAGTCTTTTTACAAAATGGAAAATGTAAAACACGTACCATATGGATAATGTAAAACAACTTGGCCATTCATAAGGATGACTTTACAAGATAAATGTCCTAAGGACGGATAACTTGATACTCTACAATATTACGCAGTGTGGGGTGACTACATATATTTCATGATTCGACGTTGAGCGATCGAGAGTTTTAAGTTGAATGACACTGATGTCGTGAGACTTCGCTTGTCTTCTAAAGAAAATAACTAGGTTTTTGCTCACCTCGAAATCCCTTGCATAGGAGCAATACATTTTTATCATTTTTGGTATTCATTAAAAAAAACCTTTCTTCTTGTTCTTTTTCTTTTTTTCAAATATAGAAATGGCAATAGAGTAAATGAAATGCAATAAATGATATTCAAAATTTTAATTAGTCTTGAACTTTAGGATCCTGTGTGATACGAAAACAACTCATAAGAATAAGATCTTATTCTCATTTTTATTACCAAATATTAGTTTTACAGACACGTGGACCTCACGTTATAATTACATTATAAAGAAAAAAAAGAGAGGATAATTTATTCTTACTCCACCTTAGAACAATAATATTTTTGTTAAAGAATAAAATGAGAAAAGTGCATATTATTCTAAAACTTATCAATATTATATTTATTATGTTTTTAATATTATTTTATCTTTTAATGATATCATGAGAGAGAATAAATGTTGTGGGCATCTCGTCGACTCAACAATCGAGAAGCGACCAATTGCAAGTGAAAAAAATAGTTGATGAAAGAAGTTAAGAGACGAAGAATAATTTTATTATAAAAGTAAGATTAAAGGATAACGTTGAAAAAATAGTTAAAGTTGAAGTATATTTGACATAATTTAAAATATATTTGACATAATTTATTCAAATATTCGGCGACGAATAATAATAAACATAAATTGTAAACTTTTATCACTTGCACGAACTCGATAAAAATGAATATAACATTGGGTTAAAAGGAATGTAAAAAAGAGAGCGAAACTAAAGTTAGAAATCTGAGTGAAATTTCGGAGGTCGTAACTGAAATTGTCCGATTGTGATTGGTCATACCTAATTAAATTTAATAAAAATGTTGGTGTTTATTTTCTCTCAAAAGTCAATGAATTATGTGATATATATAAAGTTCAAAGTTTTTTTTTCAAAATTTCTGCACTGTTTTCCAATAAATCCGTCATTTAACGAGCTATATGATAATTTAATTATTTTTTAAAAACTGACTAAATTAAGCTGGATAAACATATTGTTCATGTGATGTTGATCAAATAATTAACGTGACGTCAATGAAGTATTTAAATTGTTATTACAGACGACAATTTCTTTGTTAATTTAAGGGATGCACGGTGCATGAACAGCTGCATATATTTAAATTATACAATTATAGGGTTTAATGGGCATCTAACGCTTATTTGATGCAACATCGTGAAACGCTCCTATCATCACTATCTATTTTAGATCAAAACCACTAAACTACTTCTCCCTAACCACTAAACCACTTTCCCCTCCCACACTCACCCCTCTTTCTTCTCTGTCCTCTCTCTCTTCTCTCTCTTCCCTTCGGCGTCACCGATCTACCTTCGACGATTTCCGATTTGCGCTGCCGCCACCATCGTCGTCGCCGCCTCCCCTCCGATCTATCTCTTCTCTACGATCACCTCCATTATCCTCGATCTGCGCTGCTGCCTCTCCTACGCTCCTCGATCTGCACTATCGTCGTCGCCTCTCTCCTCTGATCTCTTCTCGATCTACGCCGTCACCGCCCTTCTCTTCGATCTCTGTTCGATCTATGCCGCTATCGCGCCTCCCCTCCGATCTCTCTCTTCTTTGTGTTCATCGCCCCTGTCCTCGATCTGCACTGCCCCGCCGCTCCTCTGCTCTCCTCTCTTCTCTCCGCCCCTTCCTCTCCCCTCTGATCTTTCTCTTTCTCTCCTTCGATCATCGTCCCTATTTTCGGTCTGCGCCGCCGCCGCCTCCCCTCCCCTCCGATCCGGTATCGACGGTCAGGGTGCCGACGATTGGTGGGGTGAGGTGGTTTCAAGAGTGGTTTTGAGGGAAGAGAGGTGGTTTTTTTTTGTTTTAAGTTAGTTTTATTTTGAGTCGCAGATCTAAAATGAATGATGATGATAGGATGTGTTTCACCATGTTCCACCGAATGGGTGTTACATGCCAATTAAACTATATATATATATATATATATATATATATATATATATATATATATATATATATATATCACAATTCCACTTTTTCTGGAAGCTGTCGATAAACTAATACAATTACATGTGCATTTCACCTAATCTAAGTTAGACTATATTAATTACGTTTTCCTTCACACGTGTACGCGTACATTAATAGTAATACAAAAAGTTTGATGAGGCAAGCAAAAATTATTTGGTCTGGTCTGGCATCTCCATGCCGTATTATATTCTCATACTCTTCAAGTTTTTTTCTTATTTTTCATTCTCTCTCTTTCCACTTCCGCTCAGTCTTCCTCAAATTGGGACCAATGCATGAATTTCATGATTTAATCTCACCCAATTAAGTCCCCACCTAGAGCATTCTATTACGAGGGTCTTGCTATTATGTATATTCATTATCTTTACGAAATAAATTCAAATTATGTCTCATGCATCCTTCTTATTTTAGGAGTCTCAAGGTTTTCGTTGTGGCTCATTCTGATTGATATTGTCTATTTTGAATTTTGATTCGCATAATTTTGTCAAAATATATCAATCATGACTATATATATGTATATATATAACATATAACATAATGTTATATATATATCATATCTCTTACAACTTATGCATATAAGATTAATTCAAAATATATTTCATGCATCACTTAATCCGGACCAAATTACTTATCGGATTAAGAAAAAAATAAAAAAAATCTAGTCAATACGGGTCGGGTTGACCATCCCTAAGTCAATTGAATATGAATTAAAAGTTTTCAACTTGAATTAACATGAGTAGAAGATTCAACTTTTTTATATTATTTATTTTAACTTGTAGTTATATATTATTATTTTAAAAAATAATCTTCAAATATATAAGAAATAATATTTGGAATTTATTTATTTTATTTTTAAAATAAAATATTATATAGTAATTTTATGATAAATAATGCAAAAATGTGGCAAAAATGGAAAAAAAAATTGTTGAATGAATGATCCAATTCAATCCAAATTGGATTGAGTTGAAGTGAGTCCAAGCCAAAAAAATATCTAACCAAAATTGACCGGTTCAAATCGGTTTTGGGTTGAAGAAGGATCTAATTGGATTGGTGATGCTACTAATATTAATTAGACTTTTTACACTGAAAAATTAATTTTTGGATTAGATTTTAATACAACTTCAATAAAAAAAATTAAAATAGACCAGCTCACACTAGAGGAGTTAAAATCATAGGAGTCCATAGTTCATTTATACATATTTGAAAAAAATATATATTTTTGTTATCGATATATTAATTTTGTCATATTTGGCATATTTAATTTTTTGTCTTAATATTTAACTTTAAGTACAAAACAAAAGAAAAGCAATGCTTTATTATGTCTCTCACATGATCATTAAATCTAATTATTTTGTAGACATCATATTTAACCCAAAAAAAAGGTACTGACTAAAGAGGAAGAAGAAAAGAAAAGGTCGAGTGAAAGCTGAGACTTGAGAGGGGTCAAAGTCATGTGGCGGGGTCACCGCACGCGTGCTACTTTGGACGAGTCCAACGGCCCACGCGATCCACCCATCACCACCGTCCATTTATTTGAAACTAAGGTCAACATGATCCTGGTGGATTTTTTACGTTAAATATGATGCCTGTAAAATAATAATTATTATTAGTTTTAATGATCAAGTGAGAGACATAATAAAACATTGACTTTTTTGTTTTGTACTAAAGTTAAAATATTAACACAAAAATCTAAACATATATCAAATATGAGCTCCACAAAAATAACAAAACTATTAATATATATAATATATGCATATTAGTAAGAAAAATGAAACATGAACTCCTAAAGTTATGTAATTAGATTTAGTGATAAAGTGAGACATAATAAAGTATTGATTTTTGTTTTGTATCGAAGTTATAATAATTATGATTATAAATTATTCGTGGGAAATCTCTTGACCGGTCTTTCAAATTTAGAAGTCATTTATATTTTATTCGATTTTTTTAAAAAAAATCCAAGTATTAATATTTGAGATCAAGAATTTCCACTTCTTTTAAAATTTGGACTCTAACTTATCTTTCTATAAATAAATCACAATCCATTTGTTTAAAGAAAGAAATTAAATGAGCAAAACCGCGACGGGGAATAAAATAAGTTGGAGAGGGGCGAAGGAACGAAATAAGAAACTAACCAAATTTAACTCCATTTGATTCCGCCTTCACGTCCGCATCGTTTTCTCTCTCCTCCCTCTCTCTCTCCTCCCCTGCGGATCCGGAGGCCTTTTCGTGTACGATCCGCTCCCCGCCGAGCGTGCATGGGCCACTCCGCCTCCACCGCATCCTTCGGCTCCTCCTCCTCGTCCTCCTCCCTGCGCCGCTCCAAGCACTCCGCAGCCGCCGCCGGCAAGCCGTCGCTGCCAGGGGACGCTCCGCCCATGGAGGGTTCCGGCGCGGTCGTTGCTTCGTTGATGAGGGACCACACCGGCGACCTCCCCGACGAGTGCCTGGCCATCGTCTTCCAGTCCCTCGGCTCCGTCGACCGGAAGCGGTGCTCCCTCGTCTGCAGGCGGTGGCTCGCCGTGGAGGCCCAGAGCCGCTATCGCCTCGCCCTGAACGCGCAGGCTGGGCTCCTGGAAGCGGCACGGGCGCTCTTCGACCGGTACGACTCCGTCACCAAGCTCGCCCTCAAGTGCGACCGTCGCTCCGACAGCATCGGCGACGAGGCGCTCGCGCTGATCGCGTCGCGCTGCCCTAACCTTACCCGCCTCAAGCTCCGAGCCTGCCGCGCCGTCACGGACGATGGCATGGCCGCCGTCGCCAAGCACTGCTCTGGCCTCCGCAAGCTCTCCGTGGGGTCGTGCGCCTTCGGTGCCATGGGCGTTGACGCCATTCTCCGGGGATGCTCGCAGTTGGAGGAGCTCTCCATCAAGCGCCTCCGAGGTCTACCCGACGCCGTCTCCCTAGCTTCCGGCGCCTCCGCCGCCGTCTTCACAGAATCCGTTGGCGGTTCCGCCTCTCTCCGATCGATCTGTATGAAGGAGCTCTATAACGGGCAGTGCTTCGCGCCGCTCATCGCCGGATCCCCCAACCTCAAGACTCTCAAGCTCATCCGCTGCTCCGGAGATTGGGACATCGTTCTCAGGGACCTCGCTCAGAAGGTCCCGGGTGTTATTGAGATCCACCTTGAGAAGCTCCAGGTTAGTGACCGCGGCGTCGCCGCCCTGGCTGCGTGTCTCAATTTAGAGGTATTGCACCTTGTCAAGACGCTGGACTGCACGGACATCGGCCTTTCTGCCGTCGCTGAGCGCTGCCACCTGCTCCGTAAGATACATATTGATGGCTGGAAGGCCAACCGGATCGGCGACGAGGGTCTCATATCAATAGCAACGCAGTGCCCTAACCTCCAAGAGCTTGTGCTCATTAGTGTCAATCCTACGGCCCGAAGTTTGGGCCTTATAGCTAGCAATTGTCGCAACTTAGAGCGACTCGCCCTTTGTGGTAGCGAGACCTTTGGAGACAATGAAATTACTTGTATTGCTGCCAAGTGCATGGCCTTGAAGAAACTTTGTATCAAAGGGTGCCCAATCTCAGACCAGGGAATGGGAGCTCTCGCCGAAGGGTGCCCCAATCTGATCAAGCTAAAGGTGAAGAAGTGCAGGGGGGTGACGCCTCAATGCGCAGACTGGTTGATGACTATAAGAGATGGGATGCTGGCTGTGAGCTTGGACACTGCTGCACAAAATGAGCAGGAGGCAGGCGCTGCAGAGAGCCAAATTCTTCCAAATGGAAGTGAACAGGTGCCTTTGTCTGTTGATCAAGATTGGGTCATTGATGTCCCGACAAGCAGTGGTGCTAGGTCGGAGCAGGCACAGTGGAGAACAAGGGTTGGATTTTTGGCTGGGCGCAACTTTGTTGCATCTGCTTTAAGGAGATGGTCCCATGGAACCTCCAATCCTAATTTCAATCACACGTAAAAGTTCATTCCTTCTTCTGCCATTTATATGCATATTCATGGTACACTTCCTTATGTCTGAGTTCGTATAATGAGTCATGACTATATTGTTATTATGATGTCAATTGTTAATCCCACCCATTGAAAGATCGAAGAATTCATTCTAGTTTCGTTGCACGAAATAGTGGTTGCTATCTTCGCCTTTTAGTGGTCTTTCATTGTGTATTCTTCATGTCTTTTTAATGATTTGGCATTTGAATTGGCTCATTTATAGAGTAAGTATGAACCAACTTTTAAATTTGTTAATGATTTGGCACTGGAATTGGCTCATTTATAGAGTAAGGATGGTTGCCAAAAGGCGCAACCATGCAGATTTATTGATGCAAAAGTCAGTTACATTGGATCATATCATTACAAAAAACATGTTGTATTACACCATTGTTAATGTTTTGAAATACATTTTAACACCTCTTTTGGAGTTAATGCGTATAAAAAAATTGCTAATATTTATGCTAATAGCACTCTTTTGCTAAAATTATAGAGGGATTAAACTTACGAGTCACACAATGAAATTATGGGAAAAAGTGATTGAACATAGATTGAGAATGAAGACTAGTATTTCTGAGAGACAATTTGGGTTCATGCCAGGAAGATCCACTACAGAAGCGATTTATTTACTAAGGGGGATGATGGAGAAGTATCGAAGTAGGAGAAGAGACTTACATATGGCTTTCATTGACTTAGAGAAGGCGTATGATCGGGTACCAAAGGATGTACTTTGGAAAGCCTTGCAAAAGAAGAGGGTGAGTGTTGCCTACATTAAGGTAATACAAGATATGTACGATGGGGCATTGACTAGGGTTAGGACACCCGGAGGTGAGACAAATGAATTTCCTATAGGAATTGGCATACATCAAGGATCAGCTTTAAGCCCGTATCTATTTAACTTAGTTATCGATGCTATAACCGAGAGTATCACAGAGGAGGTACCTAAGTGCATGCTATTTGCGGATGATATAGTACTTTTAGCGGATTCAAGAGAAGAGATTAATACAAAATTGGAAATATGGAGAAATACGTTGGAGTCAAAGGGTTTTCGTTTAAGTAGGAATAAAACAGAATATATGCATAGCAATTTCACAAATAAACAACTTAGAGACGATTTGAAAGTTAGGCCAGGGGAGGATATAATTCCTCAAGTGACAAAGTTTAAATATTTAGGATCAATTGTAAGACAAGATGGTGAGATTGATGACGATGTTAATCATAGAATTCAAGCTGGTTGGTGTAAGTGGGGGAAAGCCACTGGAGTTCTTTGTGATAGAAAAGTACCCAATAAAGTTAAAGGAAAATTCTATCGTACTGCTATAAGGCCAGCAGTGTTATATGGTAGTGAATGTCGGGCTATGAAGGGACAACATGAACGTAAAGTGGGGGTAGCCGAAATGAGGATGTTGAGATGGATGTGTGGTCATACAAGATTAGATAAGATTAGGAATGACCATATACGTGAACGAGTCGGAGTGGCTCCTATTAGTGAGAAAATGGTAGAGAATCGTTTGAGATGATTTGGTCATGTTCAGAGAAGACCATTAGATGCGCCAGTAAGAAGAGTAGATCAAATAATCTGGAGTCCGATTAAAAGAGGGAGAGGGAGGCTAAGGCGGACACTTGACGAATTAATAGAGCAAGATCTATTGGTG
Organism: Pontederia crassipes; assembly: GCA_030549335.1. Classification (NCBI taxonomy): domain Eukaryota; kingdom Viridiplantae; phylum Streptophyta; class Magnoliopsida; order Commelinales; family Pontederiaceae; genus Pontederia; species Pontederia crassipes. Next base: position 72,280,476 of record CM060188.1, on the reverse strand, counting down.
AATAATATACCGAAAGGTTTGGTTACTAATAGAGCGGAATGGCGTCGTATGATCCATGTAGCCGACCTCACCTAGTGGGATAAGGCTTTGTTGTTGTTGTTGTATTTATGCTAATAGCACTTATCACCATACCGAATATTTCTTAATGTGCATCATGGAGAGCACAATCTTCTGTTACTCATGAGTGTAAACAGGCAATATGATTATGCATTAGTTGCCAAATAACTTCAACATTAATGGATTAAAATAAGGAAATTGAAATTAAAATTCTGCAATTTCTTTGTGGTAAAGGTGTTTGAAGGTTGCTGTTAAAATTGTGTTTGGCATGTCATATTTTACCATATAGTTGGTATAAAAAAATAATATGATAATAATAAAATAAAAATGAAGCACATATGTATCATCATGCTTTCTGAAGTATATTTTCTGAAAGTTTCTTTAGCGAAAACCTTTCAATGAGTCTATGATGTCCTCCCATGTTATTCTTCTGTTTATTCTATATTCTAAATTTAGAATTTAGAATGCAGATTGCATGACTCAATTTATAGGTAGATGTGAAATATTTTTTAAACTCCAATTAAATATCTATATCTACACTTTCTTGCTTAGTATATGTACATATAGCACTTCGGAATTTTTTGGATTTATGAGACTACCAGATTTTTGTTTTAGGAAGAATGCTTAAGAAGTTTCTGTTAGGAGTTTTCTTCAGCAAATAAAGAGAATAAACTAGTACACATTTGCAGAACAAATTGGTCTATTGCATCATTGCGTTGGATAGTTTCTAGTGTTCCACTTCTTCAGCAAATAAAGAGAATAAACTAGTACACATTTGCAGAACAAATTGGTCTATTGCATCATTGCGTTGGATAGTTTCTAGTGTTCCACATAGCTCTAGGTTGTTCCACATAGCTCTAGGTATCAGACATGCTCAATTTAGAGTTCAGTCAAGGTCCATTACTCTTTTTCCTTGCTATGAGCTTATGCCACCTCTTAATTATTACGAGGGCATTCCTGCTTCGTCACTGTTGCTGATAGAAACAAAGTATTAAAATAATGTAATTATTGTGTTGCTGATTTGTACACGAAGAAAATAGTTTACTGGATGTTGATGTATAGCTGCTTGTCTGCTTGTAGTTGCTCAAATCATGGTTCGATTTTGTCTCATCTGTGAGAAAGGAGGGTGAGTCATCCAAGTTAAGGCTTATTTAAGTTGTTAAGATGTGTCCGGAGCTGTTGGTTGCAGGGATAGGAAGAGTTTTTGACTTGGTTACTATGATGCCTGAATGATCTCTACTTTACTAATAGACTTGTGTTTTGGGCTTTTGTATATCTAGCGGAACATTTCCGAGTGATGGTTTTGTTATTATCTTTTATACAGCCGCTTGAGCACAACTGCATGAAATCTTCCTCTTGAGTAGACAGAACAGCAAAGACTATGTTCTTGATCGTTTGAGCTCAAGTTTCTCAGGTGCATCTATTAACCCGTGGAACCATATATATCATAAATTTCTAAATGGATTTGACCCCTGTATTTTTTTTTCTTGAGGGTGTGATTGTATAGAGGGTAAAATCATTTCTCTTCATGTAATCTTAATTTGGATTTAAGTAGTTTGAATTTCTATCCAACCAAGGAGAAAAAAAAGGCAGAAAAAAGTTGTCTTTGGAGGGGGGGGGGGGGGGGGGGGGGGGGGTGTTATCCTCTCTCTTTATAATCTAATAAATGATGTTGAGTATAACATGAGGGATGAAGGGTTCTCTTCCACTCTTCATCCCCTATTACCAAGAGTGCATGATTATAATATATGGGCATTTGCATCACTTGAATTTGTTTTATGCCTTTGAAAAAAAAAAGAACAATAAGGTTTATGAAGGAGATTAAGATGGTCACACATGAGTTGTGATGTCACATAGGAGAGATGAATATTATTATGATAATAACAATGCTTTCAAGAGGGTAAGTAGCACTTGTCCGTTGTCCCTATTGACGCATTCTCCATTAGTAGTGAATGGATACAACTTCGATGAACTTATTAATTGAATTAGCACTATTTTTTTAAAAAAAATTAAGAATAATCAACAACTGAGATGTTTAGAAAAATGTAAAATTTGTTAATCTTGGAACATAAAAGTAGATCTGCCTATTCAACAAGAAATCTAATCTAATTATTAAATGAAATTTGACGGCCGAATTTGTACAACAGTTTTTCCTTCAACATTGGTAGCCCACGTAGTAATACGAAAAAAAAAAAGGATTTTATGGAAGACAATTAAAAAATGAATGTGCAAGTGAGGATTTACTGAAATATTAAACTCGTTAATCTAAATTCGTAATTTCACTTGGAAGTGCATCTCACGGATTTCAAATTTGCATTACTCTAAATTAGTACGATAATCTATAAATAATAATGTCTAGGTTGAATGATCAAATCAAGCCTAGCATAAGCAAAATAACAATAATAATAATGAAATAAAAGAGTGCTTTCATTACATAGAATATTATTGGGATCCTTGGGGAGAGATATGCCACGCACACAAAATTGACTTTATGTTTACTGGTGGAAATTAAATTTGTTTTTATGCTGGTTGATAGTTGATACAGTCTTATTTGAAATCCTAATTTACGGGGAAGGCAGGTTTTGTTGTTAAGAAGGGTATTTAAATTGTTCTCCATGCTTTATCTTTATTTTTATTTTTCTTCCTACTATTTCGGTACGAGCTATCTCACTCATTCAAGTATTCACAATTTTTTGTACTCCAAATTATTAACAATTGACTAATTCGAAGACAAAACGATGAAGAAGAATGACTGATCAAAGTGATATTTCAAAAAATCAAATTCAATTCTACTAGCACTGGTGATATGCTGAATGTAAGATAATAATTTAAAAATCTTTCATGGTTTTTAACACAATTTAGCTAATCTCAAATTTGATTTTAAAATTATAGCATTCCTTCGAGAACATAACTTAATTTTTTTAAAAAAAAACATAAAATGTTCCTGTCTCCCAACTCAATCCTCGTAATCTACTGTATCATCTAACACCTGAAAGAAAAGAAATAAAAAAAAAAGAGAGTAAAAGAAAGAACCAAAGTTAAAGTGCGACAAGAGCGCACCTTTAATTAACACTGTAGCCATTGGGTTATTGTCCCCTCCTCCGTCCTTGTTACCGTTCCCCTCATCGCCATCTCTGTTCTCTGTTACTGCTGCAAACTACTACTACTGCCAGAGAACCTAGAAGCAGCCACAGCAGAAGCAGCTGTGGCAGGCAGTAATGGAGCCTGCCCTTCTCCACTCTCTGCCGTTCTTACTGCTGCTTCTACCACTTTGGATCGCGGTCCACTTCCCCTCCCCTTCGCTCGCCTCCTGCGCTCCCCACAGTTGTCAGGTACTTCGTCCTTCCCCCCGTGCGCTGTTAAAAATCTCCTCTTTTTTGCGATCTCTGGCGCCTATTCCTCTTTCTCCCCTGCTTTTGCCCGTGGGTAGCTTCTTGATTCGTGCTCCGCGGCCGACGACTGCGGCGCCGGGCTCTACTGCGGGAACTGCCCCGCCACCGGCGACGCGCAGCCCTTCTGCATTCGCAGCCAGGCCAACCAGCCCACCGCCTTCGTGAGTCCCTTAACCCTTCTGCTGAATTCCTGGTTTGCCGCTTGAAGCGTTTGCAGCGTCGTAAAAAGGGAACGGGATCAGTGAATTCGTTGCTGCGTTCATTGTTCAGGTAAAGGGGATGCCTTTCAACAGGTACACATGGCTCGTGACTCACAACTCCTTCTCCATCGTCGACGAGCCGTCCTACACGGGCGTCCAGAGGCTCACTTTCTACAACCAGGAAGACACTGTCACTAACCAGTTGAGGGTAATTGATTCCTTCTGGTTCTTCTCCTTCTTTGCCAAGTAGTGTTAACATTGTATCAGCCACCAGGTTGTGGGATTGTTTGAGGCGTTGCAATACCACATTTAGTTGTTCCCGATTGCTTATGTTTTTATGGATTGCAGAATGGCATCAGGGGATTGATGCTGGATATGTATGACTTCAACAATGACGTCTGGCTCTGCCACTCATTTCAGGGGCAGTGCTACAACTTCACTGCCTTTGTAAGTTAACTTCATGTCAAGAAGTCATTTCTTTTTCTCCAAAGGTAATGTGCACAGGTTGAGTTCGTGGTCTCATGTAATCTTAGGAACCAGCAATTAACACTTTGAAAGAGGTGGAGGCTTTCTTGACTGAGAACCCATCAGAGATCGTGGTAATAATTATCGAAGATTATGTGCATGCTCCCAAGGGGTTGACTAAGCTGTTTAATGATGCGGGCTTGGACAAGTACTGGTATCCAGTCTCGCAGATGCCTACTAATGGGAAGGACTGGCCTACTGTGACAGACATGGCTGCAAAGAACCATAGGTTGGTGGTGTTTACTTCCGACGCTTCCAAGGAAGCCAACGAGGGAATTGCGTATCAGTGGAGGTACATGTTGGAGAATGAGCGTAAGTTCTTTCACAACTTCCTATCTAAGTTATGCAGTTAACCATGTTTTAATTGACTTGACCAGGTCTGTAATCCACTGACAATGGTCAAATAGACTAGCCTTGCTAATTTTGATAATGTCAATCCTTGATTGCAATTTTGACCTATTTGTGCTCTATTATGCTAAACTGTAACTGTTCTGTAAACTGTAACTAAGAAACTTTTTATGTTTCCGTTATGCATGGCGAAGCTTATGGAGTTTGTGTATATTATCAATTGATATTTGCCCCTTCAATTCTATCAAACAATTGGAATTTGCAGTGGTTGAACTTGTAATTTAGCTGCCACAGCAAGACTGCTGTAGAAGAACCATATATGTTGGCAAGGGAGGAAGTTGGCACATGGGAGCTTTTCAAAAAGTCAGTATATTTCTTTGATGATGTCATAGTACTTAACCAAAAGAAACAACGGAGACTTAGAAGTCCTTGCATGAACCGACACGTGGGGCTGCAGTAACTTATCCCATTCAAAGAAATTTCAAAAGTTAAAGTGTACAAGGATCTTTCCTCGAAAGGTTCACCTGGAATTCTTTTTTTCCAAAAGGCTTCTCTAATGAAGCTTTAAATCAGCATCGGATCCTAAACTATCACCTCTGCATAGTTCATACATATACTCGTCAATTTTCAAAACACTAATGACGCATTGTCTTAGCACTCAATGATTAAACGACTAAGGTTTGATCAGATCTTATGGACGAGTCTACAGGATGTCTTGTAGAATTACTAGATATCTTTGCCCTGCTTCCTCTTATTAGGAGATATGACTGCTTTGCCATACTAGTTCATATTCTGTGCTTATATCGGATGCTATTTTTGAGCAATTAGCTTTATTGTTGTTTCTGTAATCGTCATAAAAAACATATTAGATAATCCACTCCAATTTCTTTTCTAATGTTGTCATCCTAAATGCAAGCTTGCACTGGCTAACAAGAGGAATAAGTCTTTTTTTTTCAGTAGAAAGATGAATAAGGTCTTTTAGCTATTGATCAAGGTTCTTATAAATATATCAAGATATTGTCTCTTGGTATATTTTGACTCTACTCAAGTAATATGAGCTGCCAATGCTGAAAACATTCATGCAATAAACATACATGTTTAGTTATTTGAGATTATAATTTGGAAAATTTGATCTAATTTTCCCAGGGAAAAAACAATATAGAAATAAAAAAAAGAGGCATTGTATTCTGGAAAGGCCTATTTACCTGAAGTTTATTGATATTGGATCACTAATCAAGATTCATCATAAGTTAGTTTGGTCTGATTTACGTTCAGAACCTTAGACTAGTTATATCATAAGATCTTCTACATCTTCACTTTTTTTGCATGTGATGTTAATCAACTTGGTCCAGACATGAATGGCAGAACTTATTCTCATGATCATAATTTTGTTTAGGTTCTACTAAGTTAATCTGTCCCAAAATATCCATGAGTTATGATTTGTTATTAACAAATATGTTATATTTGCAGCTGGAGATCCAGGGATCGTACCAGGTTCTTGTCCAAACAGGAAGGAATCACAGCCATTGAATTCCAGATACGCATCTCTCTTTCTGCAGAACTACTTTCCCACTGTTCCTGTACAAAATGAAGCTTGCAAGGAACACTCAGTGGGACTTGCTGAGATGGTTGATGCCTGCTATAAAGCAGCTGGTAATGTAATGCCAAACTTCATTGCAGTGAACTTTTACATGGTAATAATAAATCCATCGGCCATAATCAAATATATATGAGAAACAGAACTTTAGAGACTAAAGAATAAAATATATTTGCAGAGAAGTAATGGCAAAGGCATTTTTGATATTCAAGACAGGATAAATGGGCTTTCTCTTTGCGGTTGCAGCACTATTACATCTTGCCAGGTTAGCTTCCACATTAAAACCCAATGAATTAAGTGACAAGTTGATTGTCCAAAGGGATTACTTATCTCCATCTCATTTTTGGGACTATCAATCTGATATATGATAATATTGTAGGATGGATCTCCAATGGGAGTTTGCAAGAACGTTGCGTCGCCTAGTCAAACACCAAATGGAAGAGTCTATTCTGGGTATGTACAGTTGTCGGGATCGGCAGCGGTTTTACATGCATCGGTTCATTGTGTCATACCGCTGATCATCGCCTTGTCATTATCCTTTCTCCTTTAGTTGATAACTCGCACTCAGATTACTCCATTCTTTTTGACTGAGAGTTTACATGGCTAAAAGCAATATTTTTCCTGGAGCATGTATCAATTCTGTGTTTCGGTGGTGGTGGCCGCCGGGGACTTGGTTGGTCAGAAGAATGTAGCTAGTCCAATCATGGGTCCATTTTGGGGGGGCTGATAAACAAGCATCAATATAAACTCATGCCCTCCATGGCTTTTTGAATAGTCTAACAAGTTCACTTGCATCACCTCCTCCTTCCCTAGTAAATTGAGGATGTGGACGGATTGAGATGTCATTGACAAGAGATGTCGGACTATGTAGGCCATCTGCGGAGGCCTTCACCTCTGCTTGCAGAAACTTGATACAAGTAACTAAAAGGTCTTAGAGAATTGCTGCAGGGAATTCAGATCAATGGGATGACTGGTCAAAACTTGCATCAGTAAGTCTCTTCTGTTCTTTTGATCATGCTTTTTTTTATATTTATTTATTTAAGGTGGTGGTTTTGTCATTGAATTGGATGGCAAGACAATGTGCATTTAAGTTTGGAATAAGAATGGATTGCGTGAACAAATCATCTTGGGGGGTTCATCGCACTGCCCCTGACATCACACAGACAGCGAAGGCAGAGGACGAGACTTGAACAGTGACCTCGCCGACAATCCAAATGCCTCCGATCACAAACATATCCAAAAAAAAAAATATCTTAATGCTTCTTTTCTTGGTCGGCCCCCAAGAAAATAACTTGACTTTAGCACAGACCATATTAATAATTCTAGTGAAGTTATATTATTTTTGGCGTGCTTAATATATTCTGAGAACGAGTCAACTCTTAAAAAATAATAATAATAATTAAAAAGTTTTATTCTTGACTAATTTGCATTCGTTTCTTATCGTAAGCTTAATTACGATAGATAAAATTATAAACAAAATATTTTGCATAAATGCAAAATCGGAATCAAGACTTATAAAATTGTGAAATCGTGTGTTTGGATTTCAATTATTGTAATGATTTGTAATTAGGATAACTTTGGTTGCGTGCTTGACTTATATATATATATATATATATATATATATATATATATATATATATAACTTGCTTGTCTTTTGATCAAAATAACACTAATTTAAATGCTTAGAGCTATGAGTTTGCACGGTGTAATTATAAATTATGATTGCACGTTAATTAATTATATATAAATATAAAATATAAACAATATTGTGGTCTTATCCTCTCATTTAAACTTACGAAGACGTTCCTTGTCGACGCAATTTGGTGTTCATGATCGCTTTCGATCTCCTACCACAAAACTCAACTCAACCCCACTTTGCAAGCTTTTGGTGCACCACGCAACTCCATTTAGTCATATATATATATATATATATATATATATATATAACATAAAAAATACATATATTTATTATGAAGAACAATAATGTACATACGTACGTAAAATTTAAAAAACGATGAATGTAATTATTGATAATGATTTGAATCATATTTTTATTATCATAAATGATTATTTAAATTATTTATGAATAAAGATATTGAACGAAGTAAACTATGCGTAAAATTGCTTGATATGTGCTTCATATATAAAACACTCAATATCTACATTATATATATATATATATATATATATATATATATATAATTTATTATTACTCGAACACTAAATTGTGAAATTTTAAAAAATCAAACTTGAAACCACCAACTTCTTTGTATTTGGCTTATCATCATTCATGGGATGGAAACCTACGACTCCACCATCCCGGTTTTCATATCATCATTCACACATCAAATTGTCATGATTGACCGAAACCTCTTTTGCTTTTTTTTTGTGTTATCTTAACAATATAAGTATTCAATTTTGCATTTAGCCATCGAACTTTCTTATTTCTTATTGCCCTCCGCATTGTAAAATCGGACGGATGGATCGGATCGTAATCCGGTGCTCAAATTCAGTCCATGAGTCATTTCAAAAGTCGACCGGTCTTGTCGAGAATTAGATTGAACCCGATTAAATTTATCGAATTTCAATGAACCGGTTGGGTCCGAATTTTAAAATTTGTATAATTAAGAAAAAAATGAAGGCAATGAGAATTAAATCTTAATCACGAATCAAACACTACTGTTTATTGACAATGGCACACACACTTGTTTATTTGCATTTAATTAGTCTTCTTTAAATATGAGTCACAAAAAATATTTATACCATGAAAATTTTGTTGGTTTTATAAATAAAATGAATGATGTTGAGATGATATATATATATATATATATACACGAATACTTAATAATATTATTCTATTAATGTTAATTAATATATAATACATTATAAGTTATATGAATTTTATTAATTTTATTTGACCAGTCCGACCATATTTAACCAGTTTAGGGATGGACCCAATCCTGCATATGAAGATATTGATTACATTTTTTAAGGATCAAGGGTCTCTTTTCAAAACGACTTATAAATCATTTTAATTTTTTTGTTAATTAAAGAAGAGAATTGATAAGTACTTTTTAAATCTATTTATAAATCAATGTTTTGTGAAAAAATATTGATCAATTTGGGCAATCGATGTATTATTTTGCTTTTAGAATATACATTTTAATCTTTTTTTTTTGCATCTTTCCTCTGTTATAATATTAAGTATTTTTTAGTCAACAATAACAACAACAAAGTCTTATCCCACTAGGTGGGGTCGGCTATATGGATCATACGACGTCATTCCGCTCTATTCGTTGATCTATGCTCATGAGATTCGACAGGGTTTTACGCTGGCTGTCGGGGCCTAATACAACCCTCTTCCTTTATCCGGACTTGGGATCGGCTATAAAATATAGACGGAGTTATTAAGTATTTTTTAGTCATTTGAATAAAATAATAACTTAAAGCCTTTTATTATTAAATACGTAACTGCTTATTTATAAAATCAACTTCAATTATTAAATTACTTATCAACATATCAACTTATCGACTATTTTGTATTGGTCTCTCTCGGTCTCTCCAAATGTGTGAAATAGAAACTGCAATAGAGGAAAAAAAAGGTGTTGTAAGATCACACTTTAACTTCACTATTTATGCTATGACTCATTTCAACCTCTATATGTAGTTAAGGTGGATTTTGGTCGTCTTTGCGGAAGAATGGTGACCTTTCCTTATAAGCTTATCATGTTACAATATGGATTGATAGCCAACTCACCAATCATCTCCATTATGATGGGAACAATAAAAATCCAAGCACAATTCACTTCCATGGAAAAAAAAAGCATTTTTGCATTTTGATTGAAATTGGACATGAATCATTTTCTTTTTGTTCATTAATTAGTGGGTTGCCATGTCACTATTTTGCAACTATATGCACCGAAGAAAATGTCACATATTCGACATATATCATGTTAATTAATTGGAGGAAGTACTATTTATATTGATGTAACATGCATGAAAACCACAAGCACGATAAACATGCATTCTTATGGGGTGCCATCACACATACAAATCATTGCATTAAAGAGTAAAACTAAGTCCATTATTATTCATTTCAAATTTGAGGAGACTTCTTCGTATTTTTAGTCGAACTCAACCCCCCACGTAAAATACTAGGGAAGATATTTTTACACAAAATAATCAAAATCTCGATTTGGATTTTAAAATCTTATGATTTCATGATTTCATAATCCTTAATCAATCGTGATTTCATTTTGAAGATCTTACGTGTAAAATCTTAATTTATCATATAATCTTACGATTTTATCCTATCCTATGTCATATAATGAGTAACGTAATTATTTAAATACTACCAAGTAAAAATATGTTTGTGATAATAATAAATTTAAATGAAATTTAATATAATTTCTTCATTTTTTGTGTTTTGATATAATTAGGCTTATAAATCAATAAAAATAACTTACAAAGATGTAATTTAAGATTTAAGTATGACAAATTTATTAAATAAATATTTATTATTTTTATTTATTTTTATTAATAAGCGGGATCTTGTGATTTTCCATTCGATTTTACTATTTTTATCTTATGGTTCTTTTTCGAACTTGACAATTTTATTTTAAATGAGAATTTCGTTAAATTTGAACTCATTTTTTCATCTTATTAAATTAGATGAGCTATTAATTATTTTAAAAAACTTACTAGTTGTTTTATTTATGTTTGCTTTTTACGGAAAAAAGGGAGAGATATAAATCGTGCAAATACAGAAGAACAAATGAGATATACGAGGTTCATATTAAATTAGACTACGACGACTTTTTTTTATGAAATATTGATGATTATAAGAATAAAAAATAATTCAGCTGTAAGGGACAGTGACAAAGCCAACTTGAAATGTAAAAAAAATTGGGCCCTCTCACAAATATGCTTAGCTCCCTCTTTGATCGTGAACTTTATATATAGAGAATTTCAATACAAAATAAATAATAAAATTTTAAAATCGTTTAACATCTAAACCCTCCCTCAAACTCGTGTCTGAACAGCGAGACCCCCATATGAGATGGATGACTTCACCGTCCATTGTTGTAACGTCTGACTGACATAGAGGCTCATCTAAGAGTTTAGATATAAGATATTATCAACATTACCCTTACTTCAATTGACCTTATAATTAACTATTAGGAACAATGACGACCCACAACGAATTTAATAAATGCGTCATTAGGTCCCTCCTGCCTACCTTGGTGCATGATTAGCAAAGGTTGGTGTATCAAATTGCTAACTACTATGATTAAGAGAGCTCTTATGCACTAATTAGCGGATCAACACTTGATTAATGCACAAATCCTTTTTTTCTCTCGTAGCCATCAATGTTTACGAGAAGACCACCTGATTAACTTAATTATTGTGCCCCACCTTCTAGATTCAACTAAATGTTTGCCTTAAACTCGGATTAAATTTTATATGTGTCCACTTTTTATAATTGTTATGTAATGGAGATACTATGTCTTTCTTAGTCTTAATTACAGTTTTAATCGAAATGTATACTTAGTAAATCGTATAAATTAATAATTAAATGGCTCCAAAGTTCATGTGAATCTATTACTCTTCCCAAACTTTGTTGGACCGACATTAATAAAATGCTATGTTAAATTACATTACTTAATTATTTATCTCTAAAATTTAAAATAATCTGTTCCCAACGGTTGAGTAATGCTTGGAATGCATTATAATCTATTATCAATGTTTTTTTTTCGAGTAATTAATTGGACTATTTTTTTCGATTGTCACCGTAGTATTTGAAATGGTCGGATAAAGATTCAAATCCATTGTATTTTGATTGTCACCTCGGGTCGCATGTCGACTATGGAAAGTGAGACTATTAACAAAAATATTTTAACTCGTCTTTCTTAAATGAGGATAAACCCATGTTGTCAGTGTCCGACCTTCGGAATGGTTCACAGGTCACTTCAAATCCGTTCTCTTCAAATCCGCTTTTGAGGCTAACCCACTTTGACTTGGTCAAATTCGATCAAAACTCGAGTTTGAGTGATCGATTGAGTCAAGAAAAAAAATAACTAAGATAAAAAATAATTTATTGGAAAATATATTGTTTATATATACACACGTACAATATATATATTATTAGAATTTATGCGCCAATTCTTTTTTTCCATTTTCGTTATATCATTGTTTTGTTTTATAATTGTGATATTATTTTTATCTTTTACACTATAACTATTTAATTGATAATTACTTTATTATATTATTTGACTAATTGAATAACTTTATTATATTTTAATTTTTTTGTTATACATCTTATCTGACAATAAGAATAGGAGAAAAAGTATTTAACATTTTCAATTATTTTTTTATTAACATATATAATCTGATCCAATCATTGGGTTCGACCCGATCCGATCAATTCAATTTGACCCGTCGTAAATCCGGATCGATAGCCGAATCTGAGTTTTACAGCGTTTTACCCAATGACCTCAAACTGTCTGTCGTTTATAATTAATTGGACGCTTTTGCTAATTAATAAAAGTGTGCTTCATGCTTATTGGGTTGATTTTACCTAAGCGACCACTACTTACGACATCTTACCACGTTGTCCTGACATCAAAAAAAAAAAATCCAACATAAAATATAATTAATTAATTACCAACCAGCTCTAATTTTAATTTAACGTCGCACTAATCCCATCCCTAATTCGACTCCTCAATTTCCCGTTACTTTCGCCGCTGCTTCGTGGCAGCTGCCGTGTCGCGCCGCCGACCCGACCCCAATCTGGACCGTCGGATCCCTCGCACTACGCGCATCCGGCCGTCCGCTCCCCGCGCCGCCGCCCCGCCCCACACGGGCAAAAATGTAAATTGCATAACAGGAGCGGACACGTCCGCGTCGCCGCCGTCACGTGCCGTCAAACCGCGACAAACTCGACGAGGCGACCGATTTATTTATTCGTTTTATTTGTTTGTTTGGAACGGCACCGCTTTTAAATTTGTTCGACCGGACCGGGTCACGTGGCGGCTGCTGCGCGCCGTGACACCTGTCGACGTATCGCTACTTCTGATCCGATTCCGTCCCGCTTTATAACGGACGTTATGACGTGTCCGCCTCGTCGTAACGTTTAAATGGCGGCAGAATACGCCAAATCTGAGGTCGAGGAATAGCGGCTTACTTTTTTTTTCCTTCCTATTATTCAATTAATCGAATAATTTTATTAATTAATTTATATAACGAAAATATCAAATTAGTCATGCATATTAAATTAAAATCATTACGAAAATCAAATAATTATATGATAAATTATTTTATTTTCTTCATGGCGATTGAATTGAAGATTAAATGATATACTTATGATAATTTTACTTTAGTTTCCATTTTTTTTTCGCTCGCTTAGATCAATTTAGTAGGCATGATGTGTTGTTGGTGGGCTCACCAAATAGTGAGAGGTTTAAGTGGGAAAATAAAAACTTAAAAAAAAAAGTTACGAGATTGGTGCACATCTCGACAACGTTATGTTATATCCCACTTGATCTATTTGTTTTGTTTAATACGGAGATCTCGGGATAAGTCTCCACGCATCTTTAACATACGTAGGGTTTCATGTAGTTGCTAAATTTTATAGCTATGAGAAATGCTATGCAGCTACTTAACTAAATTTCGAATTCGACTCTTAAAATTTTAAATAGAGAATATTTTCATTAATAGTCACACATGTCATTACGAGATACATGATGCGAGACAATTTAATTGAATAAGTTGACATCGATAATATATCAATTTTTAACTTGTGAAATAATGTGCTTTTTAGCGTCGTACGGATTGAATCGATACCTTTTTTCGGATCCTGTAGATTAACTAAAAAAAATTATAGCTCCTACTCTATACCGGGACTCTATTTTTTTTAAGTATGGATTGTATATATTGCAAAACTATTCTATGGGCCATTAAGTTACTTGATTCATACTTAATCTTCTTGTAAGTACACCTCTTGGATAAGATTCTCCCACTTGATGCATTTGTTTAAGTAGGGAGATCTCAAGTGATTCTTTAGGTACTTCGGGTAGTTAATATATGTGGGATTTTTTTATATCTCACAAGCTATGTACATATGACCAAAACTGTTAAGATTTCTATACGAGAGCCATACTAAATGAACGTGAAAAATTTAAGGCGACGTCGAATTTTATTAGATGAAAAATAAAAGAAAATTACAAATCATATTATTTTCTGTTCAAACTTCTAGAAAATTTATATAGGTACTCTTTTTACAAATGAAAAAAAATTACAAATCGATTGAGATTCAGAATTAATTCATCAAAATTAGGACACTCGTAATGCGAGGACGCCTTTTACTTCGGAATTTCTTAGAGATCAATTGATTTTTAGGTGGGGTATGACTAACATTAACGATTATAATTTATTTAACATACTTTTTACTATTAAATTACTCTAATAAATATATATTATTTCATCTAAAAATATATATATAATCAATTTAATTATGAATTATAATTATAAAATTAATAGAATGATAAAAAAATTAAATGCTATATATAGAGAGGGATGAACTACATTGTCATTAACCTCTACTTTTTATTCGATTCTGATAAGAAAATAGATGACGCGTATTAGGGTTTTACCCATTTTCTGCATAACAAAATAACGTCAAAACACTAATAGGAATAATTTATATTATAGTTTTATATATAGGCTTCCTCAACCTTAATATGTTAAGAGGACTCATTAATTTAATATTTAAATATGAGAGGAACAATAAATTATGATTAACTTGTTGATTTCAAAAATTAAATCTTCGAGCACACTTTTTTTTATGCATATGAAAAGTTAATTTGATTATTGAGTGAATTAAATTTTAAGATTAGAGTGTCAAGATAAAAAAATGCCTTGAAAAAATGATATTAATACATAATTTTAATTCGAAAAATACGTATTAATTAAGTATCGACGAATAACATCATTAGTACAAAGATAAGACCAACACCGTAGTTTAATCAAGTTGTTTAGTAGCTTAATCGGTTAATTAAATTGGAGGATGACTTGATTAGGAATTAATTAATAAATAAATAAAAGTTGGAAAAAAATGAGTATATAACGGGTAACGGCGTTATCGCAATCTCTTTTGTCCTTTGACGTGTACTCGCTTTGGCTTCCCACCGTCCTTTATTTATTTATTAATATCCATTTTTGTATTTTTCTTCTATTATAACGTCATCTTATATAATTTTAAATTAATATTGCAAACTATGCGTCAATTAAATGTAATCATAGGGAATAGGCATTATTTGACGGAAAAAATTATGAAACAAAAAATAAATAATTTTATCAGATAAATCAATTCTATTTATTTATTTATTTATAAAAAATAAATAAATAAATAAATAAATAGTGGGATAAGCTATGAAACAGTGCCTCTCGCCTCCACCTTCCTCCTCTCGCCTATATAAACGCCTCATCGCCGCCCCTCTTCTGGTTGCATACACAGCAGCCCTCTGCGAACTCTGCGGCCGCTCTCATGTCGGTCGTAACCCGCACGACCAAGTGACCAGCCAAGCAGGAACTGGGAGCCCTCCGACGATTACTGGCAGCATCTATATATATATATATATAGATAGATAGATAGGGAGAGAGAGATAGAGCTGAGAGGGAGGGAGGGATGATGGAGGGCGCTGCAACTGCGGTGTCGGCGCCGGCGAAGAAGACGGCGGCGACGAAGGGGAGGGAGAGACCTTACAGGGGGATAAGGATGAGGAAGTGGGGGAAGTGGGTGGCGGAGATAAGGGAGCCGAACAAGCGGTCCAGGATCTGGCTGGGCTCCTACTCGACGCCCGTGGCGGCGGCGAAGGCCTACGACACCGCCCTCTACTACCTCAGGGGCCGCGCCGCGCGGCTCAACTTCCCCGACGACCTCTCCGTCGACGTCGTCGCCGACATCGACGCCGCCATGCCGGCGGCGCTGATACGGAAGAAGGCCACCGAGGTGGGCGCGAGGGTCGACGCCCTGCAGATGATCAATAACGGCGACCGAGGCGAAGCCGGAGACCGTCGCCGGCGAGACCGGGAGGAGAAGCGGCAGTACAAGAACCCGGACCTCAACGAGGAGCCAATTCCCGAGAGCTCCGACGAGGTCTCGGAGTAAGAGAGAGAGAGAGAGAGAGAGACACAGGAAGAAGAAGGAAGTAAAAAAGGAAAAAAAAAGGCTTCTTTTAGCATGCAAATATTTCTGTTGACTTGTTACATATCGCTACTTAATTAATCTTTGTAGTGTGTTAATATTAGAGAAGTAGATGGTTTGTTCATCTCTTTCTTTTTCCTTTTTTTTTTGTTAATACTTTTTAATTAGGTGTCAAATTTTAGAAGAATAAAAATACACTTGATCAGGAAACTTTGTTAGATCGACTAGATCAACTATCAACTTGGTTGTGATAGGAGAGGAGAGGGAGAGAGATTAAATTCTTTTTTTTTGTTGTTGCATTAAATCATATAAAAAAATTGCCACTTAATCACATAATGTGTGTATATTAATATATATCAAGTGAATAAAAAAAATAATTATATCTCATTCGAGATTCCTGATCTGAATCAAATCCTCTTGATTCATGTTAGGTGGATTGATTGATGGAGCATGAATGGAAAGACATGGCTAAGTTTATAAGCATAAAAAAGTCTGTAAAAATAATCTAAAATTTTCTCCTATTTGATAACTAAAAAAAGAATTTATAATCATTCATTTTAGTTGCTTAAAGTTTTTAAAAAGTAAGTTAAAAAGACCTTAAAAAATAAGTTAAAAAGAAAAAAAATTGTTCAGTTTAAACTTTTAAAATATACGTAACTTTTCTTTACATATTTTTAATTACAATAGTTAAAATTTGTTTATCATTTAACTAATATAATATTTATATTTTTTTATTATTAAGCAAGTCATTAAACTACTTATTAACATTTTAACTTGTCAATTTTTTTTATATTAATTAAACTAAATGAATCCGTAATTAAGCTAAGATTAATTGGCTATATATAATAATAATTGATTGAGGAAGGATTTGGTTAATTAATAACTAATTGATTAGTAGTCCGAGAAAATACAAAGGGCCGTTAATTAAGGCCAAAATATGTTAAAACTCTTGCCACGAGTTGTCAACTTCATCCATACGTGTTAATTTCTTTTAATTAAATTATTTTTTCCCTATATTTTTTTTTCAAAGTTGTGCCTTGCAAGCTAAAAAGAGTTGGTTAATGCTTGGCGCAATAATTGCCATGGACATTGATATAATAGTTTGCTTTTTAGGTAATAAATGATGGATAGTACAAAAAAAAAACATATATCCAATTGCACTTTGCAATTAATCTATTTCCTGTATATAATTATGCAATTTGTGTCATCGAAAAATTAAAGAATTACGCAATTTGTATCCATTTGGCGATCTTCAAACACGTTTATGGCTTGCTCATCGGATTCGGATAATTCACATCACAATTCTTATTTATTTAAATGGAGAGAGAGAGAGAGCTCCAAGCTCGAATTTGAGGAGGTTTCAGGGATGATCATCAAACTTATATAATGTCTTTAATAAGATCACATAACTTTAATTTGTAACAGGAAGGTCATCCAACTTTAAGAACATTCGATTGCGGTTAAGGCCCCCATTTTGTGGAACTTATGCCTCTCCCTATTTTCCCGTCGAAATCCTATAATCGTTTGGAGCATTCATCGTCGTTCATTCTCTCCCACACGAAGACACAGAATGCTCGTGTGTGGGTCGTCGCCCAACTCGCTCTTACTCTCTTGCGTTCGCTTTTGCTCTCCTACGCTCGCTCTCGCTCGATTGCTCAATCGTTCACTCCTTCCCTCGTCCGATCGAAGTCATCCAATTTTGTCGACTATCATCATCTTTGCTTCAGATGCGAGTACGAACATAATGTTATATCTTACGCCATTAAGAAGGTGCAAGTGCAGAACGAAGACGATGGACAACTCATGAAATGGGACGACTTTGACCGAACGAGGGAGGGAGCAAACGATTGAACATGAGCGAATGGAGCGAAGAGCAGACAAGTAAGGCGACGATCACAGGTGAGCGAAGTGATCGCTGACTGCAGGAGCGAGCTAAGCGCCAATCGTAGGAGAAAGCTGAACACCGACCGTAGGAGCGACCAACGACCTACGCACGAATGTTCAACGTCTTCGTGCGGGAGTGAACAAATGACGACAAATGCTCCAAACGATTCTAGGGTTTCAATGGGGAAATGGAGACAAACATAAGTTCAGTGAAATGGGGACCTCAATAGTTTAAACGTTTTAAAAAAAACACATAGGAGAGAGAAAACTTATTTTATTTCGACGATGTAACACCCAGTTCGTTGGAAACAAAAAAAAGATGAAAAGATAATATCTGGGAAAAATTGAAAGAGAAGAGAAAGAAGAGTGAGAGAGAAGATAAAAAGGTATAAAGTTTAAAACAAATCCGGAGATAAGAAGGAAATAAGATTTGATTCCAAAAATCATATCTTCTCTCTCCTATAAATATGAGGTTAAATTAAACAAATCAGCCCCTTTGTTTCTCATGAGCTGACCCTAAATTGTCTCCTCTATTTTTCGTGCGCCCTTTACGTCTTCCTCGCTCCTTATGGTTGCTGCCCCATAGGAGAATGACAAGAGTACAAGAGCAATGGTGAACGAGCATCTGAGCCAAGAGGAAGAAGAGGAAGAGGAAGAGGAAGAAGAAGAGGAATAGAAAGAACGTATTAGTTTCTTGGACAGAAACTTGCAAGGTATAGAACTAGAGTAGATTCATCATAGAATCTTAATTTTAGACTTGAAGCATGTTCTAGTTGATCCATAATTATAGTACTACGATTTATGATATCGCTTGATGCCTGCCATCATCAAAAAGATGTTGGAAACATCCATGTTCGTCCGCATGTTTTCCTGCGTGATGGGACCCGGCCTGAGTTCTCCGTAACTCGGCCCGGGCAGGTCCATGCTCGGATTGAGTTCGATGAAACTCGGTCTGAGTCCGCCATTGTCGAGAGTCCCATGCTCTACGATGAAGAAGAACCCGACTTGGGTTAATGATAACCCAACTCGAACTATTTTCACGATGAAGTCCGAACGCGGCATTGTCGAGCGATCGACCGATATGTTGAATCGGTCGACCGGTCTCTAATGCTAGATCCGGCCCGAGTATGATCCGGATCGGCCTGGGTTATGACATGTTTTTCCCTACTGATGTTCGATGAACTTGGCCCATATTCCACTCTTACTCGGTCCGAGTTTCAATGCTATTAAGATGATTTTTATGATATTTTGACTTATGATTTATGTACTTAATCCTGATCTAAGTCATGATGATGATTATGTTATTTATGCTTTTATTAATAATGATTTCTAACATGACTCATGACCTTATGATATATTTGTGATGACTTAATTTAGATCTAATCATATTATTCATATCCATCAATGATGTTTTATTTTATGATGATAATTAAGATGTTTATGCACATTTGATTTCTCTCCATGATCCTATTTTGTAATTCTGATTAAGTCTTATATAATGATGATGATTAGGACATCAGTATGATCCGTTGATTCTTTCTTATGATAATCAAATTTTGATAATGATTCTTATGTTTTAATAAAGATAAATTAAAAGTTGCAAGATAAAAAATGAAAAATATTAAATGTAGAGCTTTTTTTTATGATGGACTGACTCCGATCAGTTATGGGCTGACTCGGTCAGTTATGGACGGACTACGATCAGTTAATTACGATGATGATAGATGGGTTGAGGCAGGCCTCCCCATGGGTCGAAATATACTCCACTATAAATTAAAGATGAATAATAAGATGATGAAGAAGATGAAACATATTCACAATAAATTCTTCTTATGATGATTATTGACTTTTGTCACACTTATGATAATCTTTCCATGATTTCTTGATCTATTATTAATATGATCTAAATAAGATGATACAATTCATGATTTTCAATCTTCATACAATTATTTCTCATGATTCGACCTTATAATTATGATGATTGACGCTTGTCATTTTATGATGATTTATTTTGATCAATCATGATCTTTAATCTTATGATATCAAGAACATGACATTTTATTTTGTGAATTTCGTATGATCATAATGATCTCATATTTAAATGGCAAGTTACAGGAGTTCTTTTACTCTTATGACGATGATGTCTATTTTTTATCTATAATTCTTGCCTAATATCATGATGTTATTATTGTTTTTACCTTACTTCCATACTGAGTTGCAAAACTCATAGGGATATTTCTCCCTTGTATGTTCTTAAATGCAAGACCAAATCTTAATGATGAAGGTGATTAACGGTGATAAATCGAGCTCGTAGGTTGCTGCACATGAGTATATTGAGTCTTTTAGTTTGATGTATTAGCTTTCCTTTGGACTCATATGAACTTCTTTATCAGTCATCCGCATATTATGATGTCACATTTTTTATTATTTAATGATGATTAGTCTTCCGCTTTTATCGATGTCAAGTTGACCAATCAAAGTCTTATTTTTTATCAATATGATGCACATGATTCGTAGCGTCTTCGAAGCGTATTTTACCACGTAACGGAGTGCGATTTGGGAGAGTTACAGACGAGTTCCCATTTGGCATTTGACGAGTCGAACAACATGACATCCACATATGCAATCAACTGATAAACTAGTTATAGAGAGCCTGACCGTGATGGAAAGATTCTTAAAATTGGATGACTTTTGTGTTACAAATAAAATTGAGTGATCTTATTGTACACATCCTATAATTTGAGTGACCATTCCTGAAATTACTCCGAATTTAAGAAATTTTTGTTTACATTTGGATCAATCTCGGTGGAAGGTGGAAGGAAAAAGATTTACTAAAGCAAAACATGTCTATTTGACTTGACTTATAATTCAAACTTATTTAATTAAGAATGAAAGTGACTGAGGTCGAGTTGATTTTTCAAACCTCTAAATTTTGAACTATAATAAAACTTTTAATTTACAAATAACTAAAATTAATATAAACATATTTAACATTATAAGTCAGATATAAAATTTAACACTAAACTTAAAAATACATCAAACAAGAATTATGTAAATCGCACAAGCATTCAAAAAATAATATTTCATCAATTGATAATATATACTAAAAATTTCTATAAATAAGAAATGCTGAACACCGCCATTTTTTGAGCTGTAATTTCAGTAGATCGATTTAACTTTATTAAAATATTACTCTATATTATTATCAGATTCTCGTTTTTAATTTTCTTTGGTGAACCTAAATTTTTTTTTCATTCATTCCTTTATCCCTACCTGGAGAGCAGTTCCCTAAAATCCTGCCTTATTTATATTAAAATTGGATGTTTATATAATATATATAATATTCGCAGTTATGAGGTTAAGAAAGATGTCAATAATGCCTTAAATTGTATTTGAATTGAAAATTCATTTATTTCCCCCCGGAAGGAAAAGACAATATAAATGAAGTGCTTATATAAATTTTTTATGAATTCGAATAGAAATTAATTTGATTTGTAATTCTTTTTTTTGCATGTAATAAAATTATACATTGTTTTAAATTCACGATTTCTCATCTACAAAAAAAGCCTAACAAAAGAATGGTGTAAACTATCAATAAATTATAGTATTGAAATATAAAGGATATTATTATAAAATGAAATCGGACATAAGATAAATATATAAAATTTAAGAACAAAAAAATGGTGCTCAAAATAAATCCAAGCTTTCATAAAAATCCAAGCACACCAAAAAAAAAGGTTGTGCCCAATCGCCATCAAGTGCCGAGCACCAAAGAAAGAACGAGAAAGAGAGAGAAAAAAAAAGTCCAACCTCCTCAACATGCACAAATATCCCCCCCCCTCTCTCTCTCACCCCCATTTCAACGAACACTTCAACCTCTGAATAGTTCGGCCATCCAAGTCCGCTATCCTTCCTCTCAGTCTCCGATTCTTCTGCTCGTCGGAACTAATCGCAACGAACACGAAGTCTAAGAGCAAATGAGCTCCGTCATCCTCTCCGACGCTCTCCTCGCTCTTCGCCCCTCAGCCGATTCCTCGCCCTCGCCCTCCAAGGCCTTCTCCGGCTCCGCCCTCGGTCTCAAGCCCTCGGTTTCACTCTGCCACCGGCGCCAGCCTCTACTGTCTCGCGTCTCCGTCGTGTCGCCAGCCGTCGCCCGCATTGGGGCCTTCGCCGCCAATTCCACGCCGGTATCCCTCTTCCCCTTATTTTCCCCTCTTTTATATCGTAATTACGCAATAAATATTTTAGAATTGTGTAAAAAAACTCTTCATGGTTATAAAATAAAATTTTGTCATGAGCGTGGGAACCATTTGAGGGTCAGAGGAAGCTAAATCTTTATCTGATGGCATGTTGGTTGTATCCTAGATGCTAATCGTCTGATCACAAGTCCTTTTGTAAAGAGAATCAGAATTTGGTGTTGTCTTAAGAGATCCAGTTCGTTCTCAGCGAGCATAAACTATTGTGATTGGATATTTGACTAATGCAAAAGTAGGACACAATACTTCAGCCCTCACTAATCTAGCACTTGGTCTAAGATATCATAAAGAAAGTTTTTTTTCTCCCCTTTTATTTGTGATGTCATTCACTATGTGTTGATAGATATCCATGCAAAGAACCTCAAGGACAAAGTTCAATTAGCCAACTATAATATTGGGCCCATTCAATTTATAGTCCAACACTTTGGGTCTGTGTGGATTGAGGGATACGAAGGGGTGGGGTGGAATATGAGGGAATGAAATTAGTTAAACCATGTTTGGTTACATTTTTTATTTAAGTTAAGAGGGGTGGGATGGAATAGTAAGCCCTTTAAACACCATACTTTGAGGAGGGATAAATTATTTTAGACCAAATTAACCTCTTTCCCTTTTTTATTACCAAATTAAATTATTTCTCTTCTTACCAAATTAAACCACCTCTCTCTCTTTCTCTCTCTCTTCTCTCTCTCTCTCTCTCGTTCATTGATACATTATCTTTTTTCTAATATGAATACATATTTATCTATAATTTTTTATTAAATAATTTTTTTGGTAAATATAAAATTTTATTCAAAATAAACATAAACATACTATTTAAAAATAATTTGATATTAATATAATATATTCAAAAGGGTCGGGACGTAAAAACCCGGATTCGGTCCCGACATGACCCGGCCAGGTGTCAAAGAAATGAGACCCGATCCTGACCCAATTATCCATCGAGTCGAGAAAAATTTGAAAAATCTGAGCCGGTGCAAATGAGGGCGACCAGGTCGTCTCGATTATAAATACTTTAAATATATAATAAAGGATAAAAATGACTTTTATACAAATAAAACCCTCATTACCCCACCCCATATTTTATATAATTTATTATCCAAATATGGACTTTCTAATGACACACCACGCCACCCCACCCCATCACTTACTACACACACCACCCCATCCCATCCCTTCATTAGTTATTTGCCAAACAGACCCTTAGCTAAGTATCTCCGCCTACTCTATCTTGTTAAGCTCAATAGTCGCATCAGTCAAATGACATTCACTTTGAAGTTGTTTCTTGGGACAATATAGTTTGCTCCAATTTTTTCTTTTGAGGGGGGAACCTAATAAATATTTTGCTCCACTTCTGTAGTCATACTTTTGTTTTCATTCTTCTGAATGTGTTTTTTTTATGCAGAGCAATGCCGTGTATACAGTTGGAGATTTTATGACAAAAAAGCAAGATCTACATGTTGTGAAGCCTACCACCACTGTTGACAGAGGTGATAAACAAAAGTGCTTGCTCATTTATCTCCTCTTCCATTAGATGATTACCTCACAGGTTCCTTGTTATCGGCAGCATTGGAGATGTTAGTGGAGAACAGGATTACAGGTTTTCCGGTGATCAACGAAGATTGGACATTGGTGTGTTCTCATTCTCTTTTTCTTTTCTTTAGTAACATTTCAATATTTTGGTTAGTGAGTATGGTTCTTTTCATGAAAACTGATTGATGAAGCTGACTGTTCAATTGATAGTTCCATATTGTTTGTTCTTTCTTCAGCTGACAGAAATTTAACACCCTTCTCTCTCTCTCTCTCACACACACACACACAAAAGGAATCCTTGGCCGGAAAATTAAATGCTGTGTTGATGAATTGACTTACTTTCCTAGAGATGACTTTGCATTGGAGATATGCAATTAGATGCATTATAATATTTGAACCTTAAGGTCCTTAATTTGCTATGATGCCTTGCTAACTTTGGTCATGCTCTCTCGGGTTCTGTATCCAACTTAGGAAATAACTGAACGATTTTAAAAGTAACATAAGATTTTGTGCAGTGCTGCAACATATTATACTTCCAGTACCTTGTTTAGTTTCTTAAGAATACAGATGCAGTAACACAAAGATTTAAATTTCGTAGTTTCAGTTTCTACATGCTGAAGCATGCCAAAATAGTGATTATAAAACAGCATAGATCATATGAGCTGTTCCCCTAAAAAAAGGATCATTGAGCTGTTCATGTGTTCGTTGTTTCAGGCAGTCCAGTATTTTTATGAAGTGAGTTGAGAAAAGAGTTCTTGTTATCAGACAGCAGCGATGTGTGGAACTGCATTACTAGGTTCTTACAGGGTTTAGTTGGGTGATGTCAGTTAATGAAAGTGTGTGAGGTAGGAAAGTAAAGTCTCTTTCTTGTGAGGGTAAAATTTTTTCTCAATGTTTTTATTAATTTTGAATAATTTGTACTAAACTATTCGTTTGCTATTTTTTTTAATTGTTTAACACAAGAAAGTGGGATAAATTGATTGCAAGAATTCATTTTGGCCTGGATAAATTGATTCTTCATTAAGAATATGATTGTCACTCCTACAGTGGTACTATACTACTATTAGATGATGACTTCCATTGTCATGTACTCATGCCACTTTGTATCTAGTTATATATGTTCTTTGCATTCGATTAGCTTCATCTGTATATCTTCAACATTTGTTTTTTCTTTGAAAACGCAATTTCTTGACAATTGCCAGTTCTTCCTTCTTACAGGTTGGTGTGGTTTCAGATTATGATTTGTTAGCACTTGACTCTATTTCAGGTCTGGCCATTTCAATTGAGATACATAGTTTATACCTCTTCGTTAAATGTTTTCATGTCATGAAACAAATGTTCCTTCCTCAATTGCTCAGTATAACTGCAAGGGGACCTTCTGGTTTCCCATTTTAACTTTTCGATACGTTTTTTGATTTGGCACTCAAAAGTTCAAATTTGCAGATGCTTATTTTTTTTTCTTTTTTTTAATTTGATCTGGTTTTTATTTTTGGTTATGAATTTTTCACCCTTCACATTTCTCTGTGTCCCATTTTCTTGTTTTTGAGCATTGAAAAACTGATTGTACAATCCTCATACCATGTCAGTGTTTTTCTTGTGCATCAAAACGTTTCTTTAGTCCTTATGCACTTACTTTGATTTGAGGTTGCTGAAGTCGAACATCTATACACAGGTAGCGGGCGAACTGATACAAGTATGTTTCCTGAGGCTGATACTACTTGGAAGGTATGTAAGAAGTTTTGCATGCATCTGTATACGTGATTTCTTCAATGCTTATTTCCTATGGAAATGGTAGAATATATACAGTCTTTAAATTTATCTTCTAAGGAAAAGCTTAGTCTGCTTGAAATAGTAGTCAGGTTTCTAATACCAGATAGGATCCATCTACTCTGGGAGTGCCTTTCAGCTGGCTGGTGTATGAGATATTGAGCTAAGTTGTCGAGCAAAGTTTATGTCCAAAGAGATGCTTGTTATCTTTGTTTACTTTTACCGTCCAATGTCTTCTGTAACTATTACTGATTATAAATCATCAATGTGACAATTGACACCTAAAAAATTGCTACAAATCTAGAATCTGATTTTCTACTTAGCCAAATATCCAATCTGTTTATTTTATTTTTGGATGACAATATAACAGTCACTGCTGATACTGCAGGCGTTCAATGAGATTCAGAAGCTATTAAGCAAAACCAATGGTAAAGTCATTGCTGAAGTCATGACACCTGCCCCACTTGTGGTACGCGAAACGACCAACCTTGAAGATGCAGCAAGGTTTCTCCTCGTGATGCATTTTAAGCTTTCCCGAAACGAGTAGCTATTACAAATGCTAAAAGGGTTTTCTCTTCTGTAATTGCAGGTTATTACTTGAGACAAAGTACCGTAGACTTCCAGTTGTTGATGGTGCTGGTAAATTGGTGCGTATACCCTGCAACTTCTGTTTCGGATCAACATTTTTATTTAGGTACCATGTTTGACCTGAAGGCTTCTCAAAATGTTTAAGGTCGGGATGATTACAAGGGGAAATGTCGTAAGGGCAGCACTTCACATAAAGCGTGAGAATGAGAAGAGCTTCAAAGCCTAAGATTAGAGTTAATTTCGATTATACACATATCAACACGCCAATTCCCTGGACGACCTGCTCGTCATTCTATCACACTTGACATCCTAAAAACTACAAGCAGGGAAGCAGAGAACTGGCGGCATTGTTATCACTTCAGGTCCTTACTAGCATTAGTTTGACGCTTAAGATGTATATTGCTCTCTATTGTTTTGAGCTTTTGCCTACGCAAAAGCCATTATGTATATCTTTGGAAATTGGGTATCTAAGTTACAATATGTATACATAAAAACGGTCTTAGGCGAAAAAAAAAAATCATTTTATGCATGCAACTTGGAAGGTCGTAACCATTGTGATATATATATTTCTTTTATATTTGAAAAAAATCATTGGGATCTACATCAATTTTCTTTTATATAGTATATGTATGTTTGTCTAAAACATCTAGTAAGTTATCAGGGGTGACAAGAAAGCTTTATTTCTTCTTCATATTCTTCTTTTCTTTAGTTACTATCGACATAAAAAAACAACTAAGTAATTTTCTGAATGTTTTGCTGAATCTATTAATGTGAATGAAAAAAAAAAGTTGAACTCAAATGAAAAGAAAGACGCAAAACTCAAGCCACTGGATTAAAAAATTGATCTCATGGGAATCATTCTGGATTTAATAAGTTACGTAACCAGCAGGGCCATTTAATTACATATTGGCAGCAAAAAAAAATCATATTGGCCATATATATGTGCAATTAATTGGGAATTTTATGTCATTTTATTATTAAATTTAATTTAGATCGATTTATGCTATTTTTTGCATGATGTGGTCGATCTTCTTTGTAATTAAATCACATAAGTTTGGGCATATATTATATATCTATATACACACACATGGACGGACATATCTTAGTATAGAGTCAAACCCCATAAAAGTTTAAATCAATAGATGCTAGGTATCTAGTAATTAATATCATGATACATTAATTTTAACGATCCCACCCATTTAAAACTCCTTAGAATTTCGTTAGATACTTCTTCTCCGAAGTGCCACTTTAGGTACCTCAAAGAATTTAAATTTTCATTAGGTACTCAAAGAATATATACGTATTTTAATAAAGTTTATTGAATATATTTTTTCATAACTATCATATCTTCTTTACTTTTATGTTTAAAAATTCATCTCCTCTCGTTTCTCTTCCAAGTTATGGCTCATTCAAGGACAAAACCAGGACGAAATGTTTGGGAGGGCCGACATATAAAGAGTGCGAGAAAAAAAAAAGATATTTATATCCATGTAATTGTACCAAAAATAACAAAATTAAGAAAAATATTCTAGAAAATATATATTATAAAATAATTTATAATTATAAATTTTATTTATTTTAGTTATAATATATCTTTTTATTATTCACATGCATTTTTATTTGTTATGTTCATCTTGCAAGTTGAATTTTATGATGAAATAATATACTTATATTAACATTATATATATGAAATAATTAACTTAAAAAATTTAGATGAAAATATATGTAATTATTTTTTTAAATACTTAACTAAGTAGTTTAATTTGTTATGGAAATGAATCAAATTTATTGGTATATATATTATATTTTCCATAAATGCACATATTACACTATAAATCTTTTATCAAATACAATAATATATTACATTTATGTAGATTTCATAAGATTAGGAGGGCCTATTAATATATCTTTTTAGGAAAGATATATGATATATTATTATATATAGTACACTTCAAAAAATTTAGGGGGGCCAACCATAATTTTTTTAAAAAACATATATAGTATATCATTATATATATAGTATAATAAAAAAAAATGGGGGGGGGGGGGGGGGGGGGGGGCATGGCCCCCTAACCCCTATGTAGCTTCGTCCCTGAGCCCATTATTATCCAATCCTTTACATCTTTTAAATTTTAAACTATTTCTTCTTTCAAAACTCTTTTTTTGCATTCTTGTAAAAGTAAAAAATGAATAAATCAAACGATAGAAGAGAAGTACTTTTCATTCTTGTATTAATATACTTCAAGCCTATTTTATTTTATTAATATCTCTCAACTCTTTAGTTTATATTTCCTAGATATAGTTAGTACTTTGTATAATCCAAAATATCAACTTAATTACCATTTTCGCCTTCATTTTAATTGCCTTGCCGCGAGAACTAATTTGCACAGAACGTTATGGCAAAAAAAAAACTACGAAGTCGAGTGAGACATCTTTTTATTAAACAGGCAATAAAACATTTGAGTGACGGATGGTTCGATTCATCATTTTTAGCCGTATTTAATACCTTGAATTGTTCAAATTTTTGGTGCTATATCATATGTACATATAAATATGAATTCGATCAATTTAATGCTGCTGATAACGCATTAATGTCGTACACATCATTTTTGTCTGTTCCCTTTAAATTCCTGCCGCTACCTTCAGATTTATTTATTTTCATGAAGGTACGTACGTATGCTTGCCTTGGATCATATGATCCCTTCGGATTCTGAAACCACTTTAAATGGATTCTTCACGTTTTCCTCAACTCCCCTTAGATGGACAACATACACATCATATATATATATTCATGTTATTTTAGGATATATAGGTCCAATTATTTCTCCTTTCAAATTAATATCCACGTATACGACGTAGCAAAAGATATGGAGATGGATCGAGTTGGAGGCGAGCTGACCAATCAAAATGTGCCTCCCAGAAACACGATACGTGCACAGCTGAGCACCAATCGCCAAATGCATGCATGTAGTCACGTATATTAATATAAGCACAGTGCCTGCTCTTGATGCACCCACATCATCATCATCACAATCATCATCATAATTAATTTTGGCTTTCTGGTAGGTGTGGCAATCCAGACGCAAACGCAAATCACACGCGAGCAACAGATCGATGATGAACTTGATACGATGATCATGTTGATGGAGAGAGAACGCAAGCAACCGAGAGAGTTTCCACTTTAATGGAGGAACATAGAAAAGAAAAAAAAAAGAGAGAGAGAGAGGAAAGTTACGTGCACTGTTGCTCACATGGGAGAAAGCCAAAACGGCCAGGACCCTTTCCAACAATAATTGAAGGTCGCAATGTGCACTCTTTTCTCCACTGTTAACAAGAATGCATTGGCGCATCTCTCTCTCCCCCCCTGCATGGCATGTCTTGTGGCTTCGGCAGTTGGAGCCCAATGAATGGCCTTGGAGTCACGTCCTATTCTAGACAGCCCATAGAGAGAGAGAGAGAGAGAGAGAGAGAGAGAGAGAGAGAGAGAGAGAGAGAGAGAGAGAGAGAGAGATGTTGGGGCCCGAGAGACACGAGCTCAACAAGTTGATGAAAGTAAGGAAAAGGGAGGGGAGTGGCGAGAGGGAGTGAAGGAGGGGGGGCATGCATGAGATCAATGTGACGTGAGATCGATTTGGATGTTGGACAGAACGGTACAAAAACTCGGGAGCCAAACGAACGAGAACAAAGGCCGAGATGACCATGCGGGAGGTGATTGAGGTGATATGAAGTGCAGCACTTTGTCTACTTTTGGCCGAGGCATTTCTTGAGCAACGCGAATCCTATAAATGAACCATGGCCGTGACCTTGGCAGCCATGGCAAAATGATCGTGAGGTCTTAAGATCTCGCTGTAATTTTTAATTTTTTTGGGTTTTCTAGACCTTGTCCAGTTGCTGAGCAGTTGCTGTTTGATCCTGCACGTATATATATATATGCCATGTCTCAATATGTATCATCATCATATGAACAGCAACAGGAGGGAACATGCTGCAGGATGAGTTTTAGGGCCACTACACTACTACGATCGATCTTACAATTAAATGGTATGTACACTGCCTCGTTCTGAACAGCCACAATTAATCTGACCGGTCGATGCCCCTCCCTCCTTATTTCAGCTAGCATGTGGTCATAATGTTCCTACATGTTTTTTTCCTTCTTTTGTGCGTGTCTGTGTGTGACTGGCCAGTCACGAGCTCAGCCACTCATTGTATTGCACTGTATAAGCTCAGCGTTTGACTAAATTTTCTTTTAATATTCGATCGGTTAATAATACTTTAAAATTCATCTGATTTTCAAGTTACTTCCAAGTAAATAGTTACGGGTCTCTTTGCCTGATTAGTTTAAAATTCATCTCGGCTGCCGGAGGGACGTGGGGGTAGAGCCCCCGGATCCAAATATTATGGGATATTTTTTAATTTAGAATTGATTTATTTTTTATCACGATAGGTGTCCTAACGATTAATATAGAATTTTAATTAGTCTGTAATTCTTATCAATTGTAAAGAGAATACCTATATAAATTTCATAGAGATTCAACGTAAAATAATATGATTTGTAATCCCTTTTTCATATAATAAAACTCTACGTCGTCTTAAAGACTTATTTGGTCAATAACTAATGGAGGGATGTTGTGGGACAGCGTGGTGAGTGATGTAGTGGTGAAATGTGCTGTCATTAGAAAGTTCATGTTTGGATAATAAATTATATAATATGTAGGGTGAGGTAATGAATGTTTTATTTGTATAAAAATCATTTTTATCCTTCATTATATATTTAAAGTATTATCGTTAATTAGGGATGAGCATAAACTAGGACGACCTGATCGTCCTCGTTTGCAAACGGTCTGGATTTTTCGAATTTTTTCTCGACCTGATGAATAATTATGTCAGGGCCGGGTCTCATTTCTTTGAGATTGACTGGGTGGGGTCGGGACCGAATCTGAGCTTTGCGTCCCGACCCGATTGAATATATTATATTAGTATTAAATTATTTTTAAATAGTATATATTTTGTTTATTTTGAATAAAATTTTATATTTACTAAAAAATCATTCTTACCCTTTAAAATAAAAAAATGACAGATCAATATGTATTCATATTAGAAAAAGATAATATATCATAGAGAGAGATATATGGTAATTTGGTAAGAAGAGAAATAATTTCATGACTATAAGAAATTACAAATAGATGCATTCGTACAGTGCATAATATCTCTTGCATAGAAATTACTACAAAAAAACATGATTTTAAGTGACAAAAAATTGTGATGAAAAAAATTTATCACAAAATATGATAAAATAGTCATAGAATTGTAATGAATCGATCTTTTATTTTTTTCTGAAATGTTAATGTCAATTTTGTGATGAAAATATAGTCACAAAATATTTGACTGTCACGGTTCTGTCACAATTTTTTTTTTGGCTTAATCAATTGTGGCCAAGTGATTTTATTACAAATCTATCGTAAATCATTATTAGTGACAGATTTACACTATTTGGTGATAGCAATTTTCGTCACAGTAGATCAATTTTCTTGTAATGTTCTAACACGTTCTATAGAAGGTCACTATTCTTCTATTTTGATTATGGCTCTATAATCTTTTTTAAACTAAGTTTTTTGTCTTTTTCTTTGAGTTTTTAATAATTGTAATCCTTTATACGTAACACAACTCAACCATTTTTTCATCGCAAACTCCCTCTCCCACTTTATCTCCATCGTACTTTCCTCTCACATCACTGAATTATTTTGGTGTAGTGTAAAAGTGCTGATAATTAATATGATACTACTTTTCACTTTTGAATAAAGCGTGTGAAAACTTATATGCAAGGGTGTGAATCATCAATTCTATTACTATTAAATAATGCATTACAAATCAAGGATGGTTGACACAATTAATTAGCGGGATTGTGTCCTGGGACGTTGAGTGTTAGTAGTCCCAGGTTCGATTTCCAGAATCGTCACCCTTGATCAGGGTATTTCTTGTCGCTCGAGTTCGAACACTAAATTAGTCAGACGCTAGTAACCTTGGATACCGATGGGTCACTGACCATGATCGAAAAAAAAGTACGATCATCTATTATAGCATTTAAGATATTGAATTCACATAGAGAAAAAAAAGTTAGCACTAAACTAAAGCTAGATATTTTAATTAAGAATCAACTATTGATTGAACTAGTTGAAGTAAGATTCTACTACCAAACAATCTTTTTATACTTTAGGATGAATTTATGTAAACTAAGAGAACCATAAATGCAAATAACAAAACAAGCATGAGTCAAGGAGGGAAATGACCTCAGAACCAATTTCGTTGCACGAATATATATATATATATATATTATTTGATTTAGTCATATATCGCAATTCTACCGATCAATACTCACAGTACCCTCGCTTTATTACTCAGCTTTCATTGTAAAATTATCATTAAGGGGTTAGCTAATTTAGGGGTGTTCACGGGTCGACAAACCCCATCCGTCCCGATCTATCCAATTTTGATTGGGTCAGATTGGGTCAACCCACTTTGGGAGACTGGATCCGATCCAACTCGATCGGATCGGGTGGTCGAGTTACCCGGCCACCATTTTTTTTAGAATTTGTTTTCTTACTTGTCCTTATTATTTAATATAAAATATTATAAAATATTTATTTTAAAAGAATAAATAACTTATTCAACATTTAAATATTATTTTACACATTTTAAATATTTTATTTTATTTTTATGCATAATATAAGTTGAAGACTAAAAAAATAATAAAAAATTGGATCTTTGGGTCGAGTTGGGTAAAAAAATTCTGACCCGTACCCGACTCGACCCAAACGGATTGGGTCATCGGGTTCGCGAGTCGACCCAACCCGTTGAACACCTCTGACTAATTACTCTCGCAGCTTAGGATAATGTTAGGGGAGGTAATTCCTCTTGGTAACATTCTTAAGAACTCTATCTTAAAGATCAATAATGTACTAACCTTCTCTCAATCAAAGATGTTAGGATTTCTGCACGAGAGAAATTATGTGCCGTAAGAAAATTCAAGAAATTTAAGACGACACAAAATTCTATTAGACGTGAAGAGAAGAAAATTACAATTCAGATTGCTTTTTGTTTGGACCCTTAGGAAGTTTATATAGACACTCCCTTTTACAGACGATACGAATTACATACCGACTAAGACTATGTATTAATTCAAAATAGGACACCTATCTTGTGATAAAGAAATAAATCAATTCCTTAATAATCTTGTAATATTCCTTAGCAATCTTATGATAAGAAAATATACAGAATATATCATACGAGTTTCCTTTTATTTCGAAGTGTCTTGGAGTCAAGCTGAATTTTCAGTTGGGGTATGATTCAAGGCATTTTTAACAAATCTCCATCTTGAATTGAATCATCCAATCAGATATCTAACACTCTCTGCCGCCGCCAGTCCCAATTTGAGATTACTTCCACCTATTAATATTTAGTAAGTCCAAACAATGTTGAAACTTGCTAGTAGGAACCGACTTGGTGAACATGTCTGCTGGATTATCTTCTATGTCGTACGAATGAAGTGATACTTGACGTCGATGTGTTTATTTTTTTCATGATGCACTTAATTCTTGGCTAAGCATATTACACTTCACAGCTATAGCCTGATCTTATTGTAATCCAAGATCTTCGACAAGGCCTTTTAGCGAAATGCCTTCCTTAGCAGCTTTTGTAGATGTCATGTACTATGCCTCTGTGGTAGATAATGTAACTAATGGCTGAAGCGTAACTTTCTAACTTATAACAGAACTATCAAGAGTGAAGACATATGCAACATAATATGAGTGTGAATAACTTGTAACCAAACACTCTTTATCACTTTTGTAGATGAGGCCAATGTTAGACATTCCTCTCAGATATCAAAAGATACACTTTACTGCCTACTAATGCTCCTTTCTTGTATTGCTCATGAATTTTCTAACCATACTAACAACATGTGCAATATCAGGTCTTGTGCATATCATATCATACATCAATCTTTCGACTGCACTGACATATGAAGCTTGAGACATATACTCATTTTCTTCATCAGACATAAGTTTAGTTGCATAAATGTGCACATTTGAAGTTGATGAAGTACTTAACATTTTCGTAACAGACATACCGAACATGGATAAAATATTTTGAATGTAATTTTTCTAAGATAGAAAGAGTTTATCCTTTATCTGATCCCTGTAAATCTTCATTCCTAAAATTTTCTTTGCTGCATCAAGATCCTTCATATCGAATTCAAGCTTCTTTAAATTCTGAATGTCTTCCACATTCCTAGCAGCAATCAACATATGATCAACGCAGAAGAGGAAATAGATGGTGGAATCATCCACCTTCTTGTGATAGACACTACAATCATAGGGGATCTTATTGAATTCCTTACTGACCATAAAACTATCGAATATCTTGTACCATTGTCTCGGTGATTGTTTCAAGCCATATAATGATTTCTTCAACTTGCAGACTTAGTCCTTTTTATCTGGTATAGAAAAACCCTCTGGTCGACTCATGAGGATGTCTTCTTTAAGTTTCCCATGTAGAAAATTTGTCTTCATGTCTAATTGCTCAAGCTCCAAATTCTGATGTGTTACAAGGGCAAGTAACACTCAGATGGATTTTGACAACTAGAGAGAAGATCGGATTGTAGTTTACTCCTACTTTCTGACTGTAGTCTTTAGCAACTAGACGTGCTTTGAATCTGACGCCTTCTGCTTCTGGACTTCCAACATTATTCTTAAAAATCTACTTGTATCCATTGACCTTTCTACCTTTTGGTAACTTGACTAATTCTCAAGTCTAATTCTTATAAAGAGATTCAATCTCTTCACTCATTGTCAGATCCACTATTTTGATCTTGCATATGTGATAGCATCCTTGTAGCTCGATGGCTCTAGCAATTCCACCTCTTCAGCTACTTGGAATGCGTATGCAATAATGTCCTAAAGCCATAACGTACAAAGGACCTACTTGCCTACATGCACGTCCAACCGTTAGACTTGTCGTTGCTTCTTCTCCTTGCTCTTCAGGTTCTGGTTGTTCAACTTGATGAGATTCTTTTGCCTCATTATAAATTGGAATTAATTCAAACTCCACCTATTTGTTGACACCCTCCTCTATTGAGTCAACAATATGATATTATAATCGCGTCACATTCTTCCTAGTGTCACCATCGCCTCATGATCGTGTCGGTCAACTATGACACCACTCTTGCATCGTGTAAAGTAGCATCACAATAGTGTCGCATCCTTGTGATGATACTTTAGCGTTAGAAAGAGGTCAACCTCGCAAATTTGATGGCACAGGAAGAGAAGACGCACTCTATGATCCTTTTGTGATTAAAGGACGAGGTGATTATCGTTGTCACCAATGAAGAAAAGGTGGCTGGTCTATGATCGAAACTTGAGAGCCTCTACATGACCAAGTCTCTAATTAATAAGTTGCTGTTGAAATAACGTCTGTTTGCCCTCCGCATGCAAGAAGGTACCCTTCTGAAAGATCATCTTGATCAGATGAACACTCTGTTAATGAAATTATGAAATATAGATGTGAAGATTGAGGATGAAGATGTTGTCATACTTCTGTTGATGTTTCTTCCTTCATCATACAAAAAAATTGTTTAGTCTATTTTCATATGAAGAGACACAATTACTCTGAAAGAAGTAAGATCGAGTCTATATACTCGTGAACTTCATAATAAGCGTCTGGCAAGGCTGTGGAGACTCAGGCCGCAGGGTTAGCAACAACTACTGAGAAGGAACATCATCCAAACCCTAAGAAGGGTAAGTCGAAGAAGAAGAACATTAATCTAAAAGACATTTGCAACTACTATAAAGAACCTGATCACTGGAAGAAGGATTGTCCCAAAAAGAAGAAGGACACGGTTGCTGCAGTAGTACGCCAGAGTTGCAAATCTAATGATGACGATTTGGTTCTCATGGTGTCTTATCAGAGATGTTTGAAGGAGAGTTAGGTTCTAAATTCAGAATGTTCCTATCGTATGACTTCACACAAAGAGTGGTTCTCAACTTATCAAAATATTGGTGGTGAAAACATCATCATGGGCAATGATGCAGCTTGTAAAATAGTTGAAATTGGCTCAATTCATATCAAAACTCATGACAATCGGATGATGATCCATCATGTTCCCCAACTAAAGAAAAAGCTGATATCGTTTGGAGTTTTGGACTCCAAAGAATATTAGATGGATGCTGCAGAAGGTGTTCTCACGGTCAGCAAG
Source organism: Pontederia crassipes (assembly GCA_030549335.1). Taxonomy (NCBI): domain Eukaryota; kingdom Viridiplantae; phylum Streptophyta; class Magnoliopsida; order Commelinales; family Pontederiaceae; genus Pontederia; species Pontederia crassipes. The sequence continues at coordinate 72,243,879 of CM060188.1, read as the reverse complement.
AATGATGTTGAAGTCATGAGATGAGTCAAACAAAAGTCCTTATACATACTACAAGGCACAATAATTTCTGACGTAGTTGCAGTGGGTAGTTCATCCAAATCAGAATAAGAAGCATCCAAATTATGGCACATGCGATTTGGACATAGGAGTAAAAAAGGGATGGACATCCTCAGTAAGCGCAATCTTTTGAATGGTTAAAAGATATTTGAATAAGATTCTGCAAGCACCACATCTTCAACAAACAAAAATGATATCAATTCAGCAAAGTCGTGCATAAGATGAAGGCAACACTTGATTACATCCACGCTGACTATTGGGTCTGCTCTCATGTTCCATGTCTAAGAGGTTTACTTTCTATCCGTGATGGATGATTATTTATGATTATTCAAGGATGACATGAGTATTCATGATGAAGCACAAGAGTGAGGCATTTGAAGCCTTCAAGCAATGAAAGATTCTGATGGAGAATCAAATATCGAGAAAGGTAAAACACTTTCGTATCGTCGATAATAGGTTGGACTTCTAGTCATCAGAATTTGATAAGTTCTGCAAGGATGAAGGCATTTCCAGACATTGCATTATCAAAGATATACCGCAATAGAATGGTGTAGTAGAACACATGAACATAATACTTTTGAAGAGGGCATGGTGCATGCTCTTGAATTCTAGCCTGAATAAGCCATTTTGGGTTGAGATTGTTAGCACAACATGTTACTTGTTGAATCGGAGTCCTACAATCGTGATCGATTTGAAAACTCCTATTGAAGTATGATTAAGAAATTTTGCAAATTATACTAATCTGAAAGTTTTTTGCTGTCCAACATATTACCATGTTAACAAAGGAAAGCTAAAACCAAAGGCCAAAAAAGGAGTCTTTGTGGGTATATGAATGCATATGTAGATATGTATGTATGTATACATATATATATATATATATATATATATATATATATGTGTGTGTGTGTGTGTATGTATATGTATGTATATATGTATATGTATAAATGTATGTATGTCTATATTCATATATAGTTTATAATATGTATATATGTAAGATATATATATATATATATGTATATGTATATGTAGATGTGTATGTGTATATGTATGTATACTCACATCGACAACCGTCGTAAGTCTTTTTTTCCTAGGTTTTTAACTCTGTCGTCTGGCCTCTTAAAATCATCAAAGAATACTGAAAAATCTTTGCTGTCGTGGTCTACAGGAGATACAAATTTTACGATAATCTAACAGTCAGAACTCTGACAATCACCATTTGAATCCCATGGAAAATGAAGAAGCACTATTCCCCCAATTTTGGAATTTGGGAATTGGAGTATAATGTATGTATAGCATGATATATTAATTTTTGTATATCATATTATAGATTAATATATTATAGTATGGTGTATAATATAGTATAATCTATAGTATAGTATAATATAATATAGTATAGTATAAAATAGTATGGTATAGTATAGTATTATATAGTATACTATATACAATATATAACATATATTTCCAAAAGAGCACAAACTAGCGTCTACTTAGTGTCGCAATCCTTCGACGCGAATATAATGTCGCAACTGTCGATGCCAATACAACGCAAGACACCGGCTCTAATATTGCCTCTTATTTTAGCATCGACTTAGCATCGCAATCATGGTGACGCTAAGACACTAATTTAGCGCTACATTTGTCGCGCGTTTTTTAATTTTCGCATGTGATAATAGTGGTGAAGTAGCATCGCGTAGCACCTAATAGTGTCAACATTCGGTAACGCTAATGCGACGCTAAATTGATGCTATAGAGTAATCGCATCGCTATTCGGCAGTTTTCTTGTGGTATTATGACTTTTACTTTTATTAATTGATTATATTATGACATAGATTTCTGGGCAAATATATGACATAGATTTCTGGGCAAATATAAAAAAGAGAAAATTTCACTAACCTATTCTCAAGTATTTAGCTTGAAATACTACATTAGATGTTAGGGCTATTGTGCAAGATTTACTTACCGCAAGCGTACTATTGGGAGTATGACTTCCCCAAATGAGTAAATTAGTGAAGTAGAGTTATGAGATAAGAAGAGATCCAATAGTCAAATAATAGAATGACACTTAATTGCAATGGTTTCTAGGTTTGCGACTTTTACTTTATACTCCTAATAATAAGCAAATAACTATCTCAAATGAGTAATAAGTTCATGACTATTTAATCTGACATAAAGCGCGACAAGAAACAACTTGGATGCAATGTAACTTTGGGTTGTGCACAAGGTCTTACTAATGAAAAGTTCTTCTAGAGATGCATAGATAAGACAATTCAAAATAAAATACATGTAGTATGTGGCTCACTAGTCATGTTTCTCTCTATTATCACTTAGGAAAGTAGTAGAGAAGACTTAACAGAAAATTTTCGTAATCATCACAAACATGCATTATACTTAGTAACAACATGAACAAGAGGATGGTTGATATTAAACAAACCGATGGAAGGAATTTTAATTTATTTACACATTAGACTAAAGGGGTGTTAAAAAGAAATGAATAGGGTATTTGTAGAGTTGAAATGATTTCAACTTAAATATATACTTAGACTCTTATATGGATGGAATTTTCTAAAGAAGATAGTGATTCAACATTACAAAAGAGACAACAAAATAATTTTATAGTACTTCAGTTGGCGTTTCAAAATAGTGACATGAATACTCCATTACTTTTGAACCCAACATTGTCCTCGGTATTGAATTGCAATTGTGATAGGGTAGTTCATTCAGAACAAGGGGTATCATCAAAGTTGGAAGAAGCATCAACTCAAATATTGTCCTTATCCTATAAGTGGTTAAGAATAGTCTTAATATCTTCGTTCAACTTTGCATTGTCCTGTTTAAGTTCCTGATTCTGCACAATGAGGATCTTGGTTAACGCACTTTTCTTTTGTTCTTCAAATAAAATTGAAGATAGGAAAGGTGAGTCACCAAGATGAGTAGATGATATGTAGTCTAATTTGGACGATCCTGATGAGTTAACTCGTCAGCTGTGAATAATGCCTAGTTGCATCCATTGATGATCGAAGTGTGTTGAATATTGGGGAGCTCAATGTTGGTTTTAGTTGCCTTGTACATAATATAATACTTCTCATCCTTCTTGTATATAGCCTTTATATTGAGGAGAATGTGAGCTTGGACATGTTGTAGACAATGGCGAGATTGTGAGGTCAATGCAACACTTGTTCGCAATTGGAGTGATAAGGTCGCCAATAGCAATATGGTCTTTCTCTTGGGTGGCACGACACAACATGTCCTTGAGAAAGATGTGGGCAAGGTTGACCTTCTTGCCCTTCAAGAATACCTAGAGAATGAAGAGCTCGATCTCGTAGACATTCCACTTAGTGTGGTATTGGCTGAACATGGTATCGGCGAGCATAGTGTGGAAGTACTGGATGAGGGGATCTTGAATTGAGGTCGACTTTGTGGTGGGCAAGAGTGCCTTCCCTGGAGATCCAAGTCCATACTTCACTAGGTTTGTAAGAGGTGCATGCCTTCTTGAAAGAAGATGAGCAAGTAGAATGCATTAGCGAAGTTGATGAACGTGCAACTAAAATTGGTATGAAAGAGGCGAAAGGAGATACTAATGTTGTCAGCTTCAGCTACATCAAGAGAACTTAAGAACTCGAGTGTGAGAGCAAGGTAAGTGCAACAAGTAGTGAAGAAAAACTTATCTATGCCCACGATATACATTTGAAGCTTTACATCTTCGTATCACCCTAGGGTACTCATGGTAGATTCATAAGCAAATCTCATCAGGTAGAAGTCACGTCGGTTGAGCTGCACATGGAGCTAGATGGGAGTTGGTGCCAAGTTTTTGGCAGAGTAAGTAGGTGAAGAGTCAGAAGCTAGGGCAATGACTTCTTCACTGGTTTCAACTTTAGAAGCAACATTAGATAGTGATTTGTCCATTAGAGAACTGGTGGCGGTGATGATTGTCTACTGTTTTTCAAGTTGCACAACTTGGGTAGCTTCAAGTGAAGGAGCTTCACTAGGAGGCTGCTCGGCTTGTGCTTCAGGAGGTGTGGCCTGAGCAATTTTGGGAGCTTCACTAAATGATCCTCATTGTCTTGACATCAATTTGCACTAGAGAAGCATCGACAATCAGTAGAATGTCGACTTGAGCAGGAATCTACCATGAAGTTGGTAATGGAAGTTGCAACGTAAAGAAGAGTAGACATAGGATATGGAGTAGCCGAACCGACAAGTTTGTTTTCGACGTATATGCTTTTGCTAAAGGAGGCGAAACTAGTTGAGATGTGGACTTGGTCTTTTTAGACCTTTTAGTAGGCACCTTCTTCTTTGAGCAAGGTGGAAGAGATTTCAGTGGAGTGGGAGCTATCGCTAGCATGGAGAAAGTGGCGTTTGATGGCTCCTCTAGTGGTAGACAAGCTAGTTGTGATTTTGAAGGGGTGACCAATGGTGCGGATGCTAAAGGCTTGATGTCGAGGGTGAAAGGGCCACTCAACGAAGTGTTGTCTCCTATTAATTTAAGGCGCCAAGCACAATCGATGGCTTGTCCTCTGATAGCAATCCTGATGGGTGTATAAAGCTCGAGCTTGGAATGTGCTGAAGATGAGGGGGTTTAGTGGGATGCTAGGGCATGATGAAGGCGGGCGATTGTAAGAGAGAAAATCGTGATAGTAATGGGGTCAATGGAATGATATAATGACCAAAAGGATCGTTGATTGATAATGAACCATGACAAATGCATGATTTATGAGGTGTCGCCACATGTCCACTTGAGATTGTTTGTGAATTAGTGTCGCTATCATCACTAAGTAGTCATACCTTCAAACATGGGCCGCAACCTGAGAGTCAGGAAAAGTAAGATATGAATTGACCTGAAATAAGAAATAGATTTCAGAGATTAAATTGGTTTGCCTCCCAACAAGATTAAGTGTTTATAGTCCTAGAATAGACTTATGAACTTGATAGGTCTGAGGTTGGGGAGCTAAATTAATTTCACTTTGAATATTCATATGAAGAGTTAAATGAGGGAAGTAAATTTTTAACATGTGTCAATTAACTTTGAATGTATTTCCTTTGTTCCTTAATTATACTGCGTCATGTTTGAACACTTGGCTATAGTGAATGGTATAGACCATTTTGATTTTAATTTTCTAGTAAAGAACTTGAATCTCGTGTTGAAGAGTAAAACTTAATCGCATTGGTCTGAATTCTTTGTGCAGAAATTTTGTGCCATGCCACAATTTAGTTCTTTCTTGTATATTCTAGCATTTTAATAGACATCCAATGTTGGTTATTCAAGTTAAGATAATTGAAGTTCTCTTCTCTCCGTTTAATGGCCCAAAAGATTTTGTAATATGGTTTAGGGATATGACATAACCCTATAGGGTGAAGTGCCAAGTGCAATTTTGTACGTTGTTATGCAAGCCCATATAACTTCATTGAGTTTAGTTGACTAATCTTTCCTTGATATGTTAACAATTTTCTCTAAAATGAATTTGATTTGCATGTTTGAACTTTCTACTTAACTCTAGTCTATGGATGATAAGGTGTAGCAATTTTAAGCTTAATTCCATACTTCTTCATCATAGTTTCAAATTATATTTTAATGAAATATTTTTCATCATATGTCATAATTAAATTAGGAATTCCAAATTTAATAAAAATAATTTTTCTTAGCATCTTTTAAACTACAACGAAATCACATATGATGGAAGGTATAGCTTCAATCCACTATAAGACACGATCAACTACTACAAGTATATATTTAAAAATTTCAAAGTTTGAGAATGCTCCCATCAAGTCAATTCTCCAAAAATAAAATATTTCTTTTTTATGTATCCTGATCTCAGGCATTTTATGTCTTTTGGTGATATTTTCACTCCTTTGACATCTGCAATAATATGAGGTTAATAGTAACCTACATGCAATATTCTTGTAGCCGTCTTTTGAACTTTATCACATCCATTGTATACGTGATAGGCTTCTATAATTGCATTGACTTCATGTTTAGTAATACACCTTCTGAATTGACCATTTGATCATTTGTTTTTGTAGAGAATGAGATTAGCCCATTAGTGGCGCTTGACTTAAGTGAAAAATCTTCTTTTTCTTTTTTGAGATGTTATACTTAGTGATAGGAACTTCACTACTGTTACAATAATATTTTGCTTTGATAATTTCTTGTATATTGATGTGTTTTTGTATACACTCCAGTAGTAGTTGTCCAACAGGATATGAATAAGGTGTAACAAACTATAATAATGGATAAGATCTACAACTAAGTGCTAATTATGTAGTTAATATTCTAATTGATCTATATATAATGTCTTCTCTAACACCCCCTGAAAGAACTGCCTACAGAAGAGGGAGGAGGCTAGAAGTGACACTCGGTGATTGATTTAGTTAGGACATTAACGAGTTGATCTTTGGAAGATATTAACTTCACAATTATACTCGCTGTGCAACCTCATCATGAATAAAATGAAAATCGATCTCAATATGCTTCGTGCGAGAATGAAATATAGGATTAAAGGTTAAGTATATATCATTTAGATTGTCACACCATATGAACTTTGAAAAGTCATCTAGAAAAATAACAAAGTATTTGTGACTGGAGCAAAATAAAAGAGATGCAAGACCCCATATATCAGAAAAAAAATTAAATCTAAGGGAGCAGAGCTTCTAGTTGTTGTCGTAGGAAGTGATCACCGTGTAGACTTGCTCATGAGACAGCTAGGACATATTGGAATAGATGTAGAAAACCAAGGAAGATTATGCTGATGAACAACTAAGGTAGCATTGCGTGCAGAGGGATGTCCGAGGCGAGCAAGCCAAACAGGATCACAAAAGCGCTGAACAAAGAAAACATATGATGATGACAAGGACGAGAGGAGGTAGGAAAGAGTTAGAGACCTGCCTTAATTGTGCCGCGTAGTAGTACCTGATGTGTGTGTCGGTCCTTCACAAGAGAATAAGAGGGGTGAAACTTAAAGCAACAAGAATTTTCATGAGCAAATTGGCAAACAAAAACTAAGAATTTGGACAAATTTGGGACATGTAACACAGACTAAAAGGTGAAAGGGTAAGTGCCATATGAAATAACAGAGGAATATGGATGCAATATAAGAATGTTTTACCATTACTGACACGTAGTTGATGAGATCCTTGAGGTGTCCACTATGTTCAAAGACTAAATAATGACATGATGAGTGGCTCCAGTGTCCATGGTCCATTCAGTATATGCACCCAATGAGTAGCATGAGTGCTCATAAAAGTTTGCGAAAGAGGATGGGACATCTTCTGAGGCTCTATGGAGCCTGGGTGTCGAAAGTGACACTTATATGGTGAGTGTCCATAGATCTCACATACACGATAGGGATCTCTCCTTGGCTCCACCATGACCATGTCCCTGTCCTTCGTTCTATCCATGTGAAGAATAGTGATCCACGTTGCTTTGTGGATGAGCATGGTTTGCCATAGGAATAGTGGTAATGGCATTTGACGACTAATGCACTTGCAAATGGATCTCATGACTCAATATAATGATGTGGAATTCTGGATAAGGAATCAGAGTCGGTCGAGATGCCAAGGAGGCAACAATGCCAGTGAATGTTGCACCAAGATTGTTAAATATAATAGCATTGAAATTAGGCATAGGTAGTGGTTGCCCAGCAGCATAAAGTTCGTCAGCAATATGATTCACTTGATGAAGGTCGGCCACAATAGAGAGATCCCCCTTTTTGATACTATGAAGTTACATTGTCAACTATAGAAGCCGAGGGTGGGAGGGGCTGTCCAAGGCTTGAAATAAAACCTGCCTCTGATGTTGTATTAAGGCCAATGATGGTGAGTAGAACCACCTTAGTAAGAGATGCAATAATCCAACTTAGAAGAGTTGATCTTGACAGATCCAATCTAGATAAATGGTGGAAATAATGGATGAGGATGCAATAGTGGGGTTTAAGGAAGATGAGGGTGGAGTCAACAAGGATCTGTGGTATCAAGTAATACTTGAAGATTGAAACATTTTAGAATGGGTTGAAATTGGGTTTTCCACACTAAGTAATTTATGGGTGTTATATAGTTTTATGGAGAGAAAATAATGCATTTGATTGAGAGAGGACAAGGGCATTTATGCATAATTGAGAGCTGCATAAGGTTGAGAAGTGTTGGAGGATTCAAACATCATATTGATTTCAGATTTTTCCAAGAGAAAACTCTATTACCATGTTACAACGATATTTTCCCTTGATAATCTCTTGTGTATTGATGTGTTTTTATATACATTCCAGTAGTAGTTATCCATAATAGGATATGAATAAGGTATAACAAATTGTAGTTAGGAGAGAAGATCAGCAACTAAGTGCTAATTATGTAGTTACGATTCTAACTGTTCACTAGCAGTTGACTATGTCTGCAAATCATGATGACTAAGAATGCGAATCCACATACAAACAAATATCAAGTAAGGAATCATTTACAAGGAATGGAAGTTTTAGTAATATCTTTTGAGATTCTTAAGAGATGATTTGTTATTGAGTTTCATAGCTTTATTTTTTATTATTTGATCTCTAAATCGAATTCTTGATGTGAAAGAATCCATCCCATTAACTTGTGTTCGGATTCCTTTTTTTGCTATAGATATTTGACTATCATATAGTCAATAAAGACTATAACTTTGGATTCAATCAAATCTACTGTTAACATCTCCTTTTCAGCTATTGTATAATTCAACTAGGCAGGGTCAAATGTTTTGCTTTCATAGTAGATGACATGATTTCTGCCTTCTTTATTTTGTCCTAAGACAACTCCAACAATAAAGTCGCATGGATCACACATTACTTCAAAGAAAATATTTCAGTCTGGTGATCGAGTGGTAAGAGCTTAAATTAAAACTTCCTTGGTCTTGATTAATGTTGCTAAGTGGTCGTTATAATAATTGAAATTAGTATTTTTGTGAAGCAAAGCAGGAGAGCTTTATCAATCATGGCACAATCTTTTATAACCTCTTATAGAATCCTACATGGCCCAAAAAGTTTTTCACGTCCTTGATATTCATTGGTGGGGGTAATTTTTCAATAACTTCAATATTGGCTTTGTCCACTTGGATGCCTTTGATATTAATAATATGCCCTAACACAACTCCTTGTGTAACCATGAAGTAACACTTTTCTCAATTTAGAACCAAGTTTACTTGTTCACATATGTACAAGAACTTTTCAAGATTAATTAAACAAGATACAAGGAGAGATCCATGGATGAGAAGTCATCCATGTATTTTCATAATATTTTCAATAAATTAAAAATAGTCATAATCCATCTTAAAAAAGTAGTAGGTCAATTACAAAGTACAAAAGGCTCTTCTATATGCATAAGTACCACATGAACAAGTAATCATTTTTTTTCTTGTTCAACAGGTTGAATAGGAATGCATAAAAATTCACTATCTAAGTAACAAAAATATTCATGCTTATCTAATCTCTTAAGCATTTAGTTTAGAATGTAAAAAGGAAAATGATATTCTATAAGGTATAAGCTTACCGTTATAATTTTGGACTATATCATTCCACCTTTCTTAGAAACAATGTGAATGCGACTAACCCAAGTGCTATCAGAAATGGGGTAGATGAGACATGCATTTAAGAGTTTAGAACTTGTAATTGCATCTTTAAGGGTGGGGTTCAACCTTCTCTGACCTTCTACACATCTTTTTTGTTTCTATGGTATCCTATGCATACAGTCAAATGGATGTAGGCATTTTATACATCAATAATATAACAAATTTATTTTTTATGTTTTATAATGACGTCGAACAATTGATGAGTTTGAGCTTCATTCATGCTTGCATTAACAATGATAGGGAAAATAAAATTAGGGCCAAGAAATTCATACCCGAGGATAGAAGGAAGTAGTTTGAGCTTTATCTGGAGTGCTTGAACATTGTTATAGACAAAATTAGGAGTGGGACATTCTTCATCAAGTATCATATCGACAGGTGTGAAGGCATGATTTGGGGGTTGTGACTTGTCTTTAGCATTTTGCCTAACTTCTAAAAAGAACTATCTAGAATCTGATTGTACAAATTTCTTTAGAGTCATTATATTTTTGAAGTATAAGACACTTCTCTAATGGGTCTGGCATCTAAAGCATAGCCGAGACTTCTTGTGTATCTTTTTCTATGGGTCATGAGATTTACAAGTGATTTTTTGCATTAAACATTTGAGTTTGACTCAAGGTAAACTCAATTTTATCTTCTCTAACTTGAAAAATGAGTTTGCCAAATTTTCACATCAATTAAAGCTCCAACAATTACTTTAAATGATATTCCTAAGATTAGTAAAGTAGTGGAATCTTCTTCTATGTCCAGTACTACAAAGTCAACTAGAATGAAAACTTTCTTGCCCTTAATGAAACATCTTTTAGAATATCTCTAGGTCGCTTAATATAATTTGTCCCTTAGCAGAAGTACCATGTTAGTTGGTTTTGGTTCTTAGGCATTCAAATTTTCACACATGGATAATGAGATTACACTAACAGTGACACCTAGATTATATAGTGTAATTTCACTTATAGATGTCCAATTCATAGAATATGAAAAAATTGTCTGGGTCCTTGAGCATGTTAGGAAGCTTGCTCAATATACCAACACTTGCATCCTTAATCAATAAAATAGTCTTAATCACATCAAACTCCCCCTTTTTAGATAGAATTTCATTTAAGAACTTTGCATAAGCTGGCATTTGCTACAGGACTTCAACAAAAGGAATATTGATTTGAAGTTTGTTTAACACCACTAAAATTTGACAATTGATGTTCTTGATCAACTCTAAACATTCTCTCACGATAAAGTAATTCTCTAAGTGCATAAGGTGAAAGATCTGAGGTATAATTGGTATTTTGGTACTCTTTGGTGTCTCTGACCTAGAAGGTTGTGAAGGCTGAGGCTAGAGACTGTGATTTTCTCATGGGTTTTCGGTTTGCAATTTCGATTTCTCTTGAGTTATGGTTTTAATAGAATTGTCCCTTTTAGATGTTTTTTGCTCAGCTTCTTGTTCACTAGGCATTATTCTCTTCGGAGTTTGCTTTTCACTTCTTAGACTTGCAATTTAAACATGATCATTGAGATTTTTTTAGGTCGAGATTAAAAGGTATTGGGTGGTCGTACAATTGAGACATGCTTGATTGGCATACTGAAGCCTCAACGAGCTTTCTCTTAATGGAAATTTGATCAACAAATCCTACAAGTTACTATAAAAGTGCTTCTTGTTTCTTAAACATTGTCATACAGTCTCAAACTTTGAAATTCTAAGGTTGGTAAAAGTAATGGTTGTTGAGTTGGCTTCTATTGAATTATGGGTTCCTAATTGTAATTAGGATTAGGTTGATAATGGTTGCCCCTATAAAATAGGAATGGTTGGTTTCTATTTTCAGGATGATGTTGATCATACGGGTTCCAAAAATACCGAAAGGATTAACTTGGCAATTTGATCATGTGCTATAGGACCAAATTGCAATATTCATAAAAATGTTTAGCATTTTTATAGTGAGAGCATTTCATCTCTGAATATGACTTGAGAAGATATATTAGTTTTTCCAAAACTTTTCAATAACTTCTTAGACTTTACAAAAAATCAGAACATCTGATTCTTGAGGCCGTAGATTTCTCATGCATCAGGTAATGACGATTTTTTACTAGATTCTCAAGTCTATAGAATTCTTCAATATTTATGGTGGCAAATACTTCTCCAGCAACATTATCTAATGTCATATGATAGTTCACTTCTTTGTGAAAGAACCTCAATAGCTGCCATTTTTCAAAGTCACGATGTAGCAAAGAGACAAGTACTTGAAATCTCTATCATGCTTTATGAAGATTCTTCAAATCAAGCTAATAAAAGTTGAATATATATATATATATATGTATATATATGTATATATATATATATATATATATAATATGAGCTATTTTGTTTTATGGATAAAATTCTACAAGAAAGGTGTGTAATAGAGCAATTTGCTATAATTTTATTGCATCTACATGAATATTGTTGAATTAAAATTTGATCGAGATTCAAGCAGTGTGGCCTGTGTTATGTGAAATCATGGTGGCAACTTTTGGTATGCAAGGAATTTGATCCAAGTTTAGCTGGACTTGACCCAAATTTTATCAACAAAAAAAAATCGAGAATAGATAAATTAGGCCAAATTTTGACCAGATCTAGTTAGAGTTCTGACTTCTTTTAATGATATTTTTGAATTAAAATTATTATTCATTATTATATTCTAACTTTTTTGTTATTTTTTCCATCATTGCTTATCATCATTACAGATTTTTATAATTTATATCTATTATATTATGCACTCATTGTAGACTTGTGGTTTTTTTATGTTACTTGATGAATATGGTTATGGATTCTGCTTAATTAATTTTTAATTCTTGGTTGCTATGATATGATGAACAATACAAATAAATAAAAGACGAAAGTTATGGGTCATCGTAATTGTAAATTCTATGGATTGAGGAATAAAATTCTTAGTAGATGAGAAAGGTAGCATAATTGGGAGATGGTCTCCAACTTCCAATGAATATTATAGTTGTTTTCTTGTATAGGCCATCCCTCACTTAAGTGAATCTCAAGGGTCCTGGATATGGAGTATCCATAGTGGAGGAGCCTTGCATTTTATGATTGATTAGTCACTTTTAAATGGTTAATTAATCATTCATAACATTTTCAATTTGATAAGATAAAAGGAAATTGAGATATAATAACTTTTGAATTACAACCAATTGATAAACATTGCCGATGGATAATTAGAAATCATTAATTGATCGATAATTGCAATCAATTGATGATGGTGGCCAATGGATTATTAATAAAATTGATAATCAAGGTCAATTGATTATTATGGCCGATGAGAAATGATAAATTGATAATATTAACTAGGGTCGAGATTGATCATTGCAATTAATTATAGATAACTTATAAGTAATAGGTGATTGATATTTGATGTGTTGCAAATTGATTATTGATGTGTTAATTGATTATAAATAATCGACGATTGATAGTTGATATTGATGTGTTAATTGTTCACATCGGATTGTCTATTGTTATATTATTATTTACCTATGAATATTTGATATTGTATTTTATGCAATTAAATGATAATGCATATTCTAAAGGTCTATGCGTATTTTAAATGTTATTATTGTGTGACTTACAAACTTAATTTTATATTCACAGAGAGTTTCTTCATTGTACTTAGTGTGTAACTTAATTTTACAAACTTAATTAAATGAGTAGATAACGATGACCACGTTGGTGGTGGTTGTTGGTCAAAGTTTTAAGGCCATATAAAATTATATTTTGATGATACAAATCTCGAAAAATTAAAGTTAAATGTTGAAAAAGTTTAAATAAAATGGATAACTTTATGCACTACACTTTGATTAAATAATGGACACTGGTCTTATTAGATTCTGGATGAATTATGAATATCAAAGTTATAGAGAATCCTGTTAACTATCCATAGAATCCAAGATGATCTAGTATGGATAATGGTGCAAATATTTATGCTCAAAATAGTGCAGGTCGATCAACCTATCGGTCGAAACAAAGAAGGCCGATCGACAATACCAGTCGACCAAATGGAGATGCTGGTCGACTGATCCAAAACCGGTTGACGCCAAGATAATATCGATCGACTTACCGGTCGATCGACTATGGGCAAAACTGAAGAAACGAGCGCAATGGTCATATAGACCGATCGACCGGTCAATAAATGCGATCGATCAGTCCATTACTGTAATGAACAGTAACGGCGACCGGTCGACTGGTCCATAAATGCGATCGATTGATTCATTATTGTAATGAACAGTAATGACTATATTTTAAGGAGAAAAATGTGGAATAAATTCTGGATGAATTTTTCACATGCTAGAGCTTATAAAAGGTGTGCCAAAGCCAAAAGCAAAGGCACTCATCTAAGCATTGAAGAAAAATTTTAAGAAATAAAAAAATATTATTTCTCTTGAAGTTATCATTTAGAGCTTTCTTTTTTTCTCTCTTATCTTCTTGTGAGTGTTCTATTGTAAAAGAAAAACTATTTTCAACAAAGATTGTGAGCGCTCCTGTGTAAAAAAGGTTCTAAATCTTACATCTTGAATGAAAGAAAAGATTAGGTTCATAGAAGGAGAGGTTGCCTTGCCTCTCGAAGCGGATAAAATGTGGTTGTGTAAGGGCTTTCTTCCTTGCCCCATTTGGAACAAAGAAAGTGCTAGTGGAATCTCCAGCGGTCTCGACGTCGAGAAGTCGGAGCGGGGACGTAGGCCAAGGTGTGGCCGAACTTCATCAACAACCATCCGTATTCATTGTGTTTGATTCCTCTCACTCACTCTCCCTCTTATATTGTGTTTATAATCTGAATTGCAAATGTTTTAAGAATCGATTTTAAACTTCCACGATAATTTTTGTGAAATCGATATTTTTTGATTGAGCATCAATTCACCCCCCTCTTGGTGCCCTTTGGCATCCTATAGGTGGCTCATGTGGTGATTAACTTATACATGAATATGAACTTAATAGTTAGTGCTAGTGATGGAATAATGAATAGATGTAGGCTCATAACTCAGAAATCGTTGAATATTGTATAATCAATTTTTGCTATACATGATTATCTATATTTAGATCTTTCGCTTGTGTAAATATATATAAATATATATATATATATATATATATATGTTTATTGGTGAAAATCAAATTAAAATAATAGTTGGTGCCTCCTAAACAAATATTCATGGGGTGCATTTGGAGGATGTTAGAAGAAGACATTAATATAGCAAGAGGCACTTCTTAATTGTTATTAATAGTATAAATTTCATTTGAAAACATCATGGGCAACCATCACAGTATCAAGTATGTGTCAAGTAAGTTTTTAAGCATAGTTACCTTAATTCTTTTAAGCAATTGAACAAATTTTGCCATGTGCCTATGTCAAGTATTGGAACTATGGTTGCAGTATAACATATACTCAAGGAAAATTATTCAAAAATAGTAAAACACATGTCTTAAGAAGGTTATCCACCAAATAAAGTAGAAGTCAAATAAAATGTATATACCAGAATAAGTGAATGAATATAATTATACGATTTTCAAGAAAAAGAAAAAAAAGTATAGAAAGGAATGTTGTTGTTGTAACCTTAGACTGTCAAATAAGAACCGAATGATATATTGTAAAGATCGATCACATGAGAGTTCTTAGGTGAACTTTAAGAGGAGTATACCTTTAAAGGAAAGTAGAATTTATAAAAATTTAATGCTTATAGAATAAGTAATGAACTTCATATAGGTAACCATGTCAAATGTATCAAGTGATATAAATTGATATTTGTAGCTATGTTTTTTATGCAACTAGCTTAAGCGGTAACCTCACGGTGTTACATAAGAAGATCTCAAGTGTATCCATGAAATAGATAATGATTCACTAGATTTCTAATTCATAATGTGCTAAGTTGTTTGATATTATAATAGGAGATAATTTTTTATTTCTAGATTAGTTCAAAACTCTATTGAGTAATCATAGCAAAGATGCACATAATTATGCCTATTATAATTTACTTAGGGTATACCTAGATGAATGAACTACCATGAATATTACTAATGACTAATATTAAATTATTTGGGATGTGATTAATGGGACAAATTCTTTAAATTTTTCAAAAAACTATGGATGAATTTATTTTAAAGAAGATTATTATCTAATGCACTAGATCTTAAAGGAATAAGATAACATTTATTATAATAAAAATTAAAAGATTAGAAGAGATAATATAATAGTTTGAAAAAAATAAAATTATAGTTGGAATGGAAAAAATATTAGAATTTAGTTAGAAATTAAATTTTTAGGAATTCTAATTAGACAAACTTGACTTATAAGAATTTTAATTCTCTATAAATAGTGCTGGAAAACACGAACTCTTTTCCTCATTGTTTTCCTCTCCCACTTTTTCTCCTTATAGTTTTACTTTATCATCCCTCCCTCTCTTGCGTAGCATTCACCTCGAGGTATCAAGGGAAAGAATGATCGATTTCTTTGTTGATGTTAGTCCACACACTACTACTACTACTACTACTACTACTATCTGATGCATTTACGATATTATTGTGATTATGATTGTTGTGCTACATGATCGATATGATTATGGATTAATGCTTATAATTTTTCTTTGGCATGATATGATGACCCATAATGGATGATGCAAAAAAATGAGAAGGATAGATGTGTTAGATAAATAAGATAAAAGATGAAGGTTATAAGTCATTATAATTGTGGATTGTCTTTTGTTGATGAATAATTGAATGGGTGAATAGCATAATTGAAGTATGGTCGCAAGCTTCTATTGAGAACGGCAATTGTCCTATTGTACATTTCATAAATTCTTGTGCAATGAACTTCAAGAATCTCATATATGATGGATCTTAGTCTCGAATATGATGGTTCCATCTTGCTATGCATGCCATAGACAATGAATAGATATAGGCTTAATATGGTGTACATTTAATAAATGAGAGCACTCTAGATTGCAACCTTTAAGGTTGATCGATAACTTCTAAAAATTAATTAATCATTGGTAATCTCTTCAAGTTAAGAAGATCAAAAGAACTTCAAATTTCTAAATTGCAACCAATTGATAATCATGGTTGATGGATAATAAAAAATTATTAATCTACTGAAAATTGTGGTCAATCGATAATTGTGAGGTGATAATTAATAATTGTTAAAGGATTGATAATTAAGATCAACTAATGATAATGAATGACAACAAAGGTTGAGATTGATTAGGTTAATAAGTGACAACAAAGGTTGAGATTGAGTGGTTATCATAACTACATTATTTATTAGATATGGAGTTATGGTGATATCAGGATAGATATTCAGTTGTCCTGAGTTGTTGCTCAATGTTCATATATGGCGGCAATTATACATCATATATTGAGGGATATGTGAGCAATGTTCGTAACGAAAAAGTTGAGACATTTGAATATAGTGAAAACTCTATGAGACAACAATTGACGTAGGAGACAAACTCTGAACTACGTAAAATTTGTGCCATTCTTTGTGTGTGATTTCTTCTCTTCCTTTATTTATTAATCGATTTCTCTCACATATTGGTATTTATGGTTTGTTGGCACAGAGGTCATTCAGCAACAATTGGTATTAGAGCTATGATCGTGGACAGTGGAAGCGATAGCGACAAACGATGAGAAGGTCACGAACGAGAAGTTCAATGGTAGAGAATTCGACTTCTAGAAGATGCAAATCAAGGACTATTTGTATCAGAAGAAGTTTCATGAGCCTCTCTCTGAGGAAAAGCTGACGACGATGAGTGATGCTGTCACGGACGTGCTCCACAAATATCATTTTAACATAATCTTACTTTTAATTAGAATTTTAAGTAAGTTTAAATGCTTATATAGTCATGGTTGCGTGTAGCAACTAACCTTTGGATTAAAGCATAATCATAATTAAATTATTGATAAGTATTATAAAGAAATTATATAAGATTATTAGGAATACATTCTAATATTTGAAAATATTATAATAAACATGTTTAATTATGATTAACTAATGTTAATTAGAAGTTTAATACTAATTTTAACCAACTAATATGATTGGACCTTCATTTCAACTAATAGGGTTTCAAGCAGCTGAAGCAGGCAGCTCATCAGCTACTTAGAAAAATATTTTTCCAAACCATCATATGACGTGTTAAAATTCTGAAACAAATATATAAATCATTTATTCGTATTATCTGCAACCAAAAAAATTTCCAAGATCAGCCATTGCCGAACAGCATGAGGAAATTCAACAAGTTTGCTGGGTTACGGTGAATCTGCGAATATGAAACTAACCTTCAACTTCATATGATCATATCTTCGTAAATAGTTATTCATAAATCCTGAAAATTTGCATGGTTCATCCTCTCAACGTTACCGTTCCATTATTACAAGAATAATATAAAAATGATTTCTACAGAGAAAGTTATGAACCCAGAACCGTAGGTCGCTCACTCTATCCCGAGTCAGAGATAGGCCCGCTTTATAGATTAGGGTATGATTAGGGTAAATAGAATTAAGGTTTGAAATTTAGATACGTTAAATTATACTTCACAAGGGTTCGGTGAGAAGTGGAATCATCCAATTTGGATGTGTAGATGTGGATAAATGAAATTTTCATTTCATAGTGAGTTTTCTGTTAGGTTCCAGGAAATTAACAGAACACGACTCAAATTGACTATTTTTGTTATAGAGTTATACAAGGAGTTAAATCCTCTAATTTTTATGACAAAATATCAAGGAAGTCTAGTTTTTAGAAAAGTTATGATCTAGTTAAATGGACAAGTATGAATAAACATATAAATCAAGTTTTCTGTGACACATAGTCTGCCAAGGCACAAACCCTAGGTAAGATTTCCTTAGATGTTATGACTTACTCACTTGGACTTAGTTAATGATATTTGGGGGTTGGAAACCTTAGTAAATCTAGTTTATAATTTATCCTGAATAATGAGATTTGCATATGTAGTTAAGAAGTTATGAATTATTTATTGACAAGTACTCAATCTGAAATCCCGAGACAACACCTAGTTAAACTATGGAGGATTGAGAAGTTCCAATTTTGAAATCGCCTATGAACAAAAATGCCTGAAGTTAAAAATTGGTATTAGAGGAGATTATAGGCATTTTAGGGTGTATAAACATTCATGCATCATGAGCAGACATTGCATATTACCTTATTAGTGATTGAGAAGTAAAAAGACATTATTACTTGTAGGAAAACATCAAGTTGCAAGTGAATGAGAGGAAATCTAATAAACCTCCTTAAAGGGATAAAACACAAGGTGAGTGGGTAAATTTACAACATAGCAAAATGTTATATGTTAGTTCTTTAATTTATGATATTATCTCAAGCAAAATGATTATTATTATTATTATTATTATTATTATTATTATTATTATTATTATTATTATTATTATTATTATCTTGAGTTATGAAAGATATTTATAATATGTTTCAAGAATATCATATGAGATGGAGTAACCTTTTACATAAAAAGGTTTTCAGGGAATAATGCTTGTGAAGTTAAAATAAGTTTTATTTAATAATGATATGGGAATTGTGAAATGAGTATTTTGATATTATTAAACTTCATGTGTTCATTAGCCATGCTATTTGTAAAAAGTCTTTGGGACCGTATTCGATATACATGAAGCCTTTGAGGCGTATATTGGGTATCTTTGCCCTTTAGGGGCTGCTCTGCGTGCACGTATCGACCCATGATATGCTCTGCGTATCTGAGAATCATGATTGGGTGATACACAATCATGATTGAGATACGTATTGACCCATGATTTGCTCTGCGTATTTGAGACTCTTTGATTGTGAAGCTCTGCTTAATTGTATGACACATAATGATGGATGGATACGTATTGACCCATGATTTGCTCTGCATATCTAATACTCTTGATTATGAAGCTCTGCTTAACTGTATGACACAAGATCATAGAGGGATACGTATTGACTCATGATGAGTATGTGCAATGACATTGTGGAATTTAACTTTGAATATGATGATATCTTGAATATTTTTTATTTATGTAAAAGTTCATATGATTTGGAAATTTATATAATATGAGTTATATTTTAAATATTTTCTCACATGGAAAACCTGATTATTTAAATGTTATATGCACTCGTATTGTTCTCCTATATTATACATTTATTTCACTCACTGAGCAAATGATTATTGATCACATTACCCTTGTTGAATTTTTCAAATAATTATAAGTTCTCGAGTAGAAATGACTCGAAGCTTGCTTTTGATGCATATAGACGAGGTCGAGCCATTGGAGCACTTTTATTTTCTCTCCACTTTCATTTTTAAAAAGCATGCATGTAATAGATAAACTCGAGAGTTGTACTAGAGTTTATTAGAATCATTTTGTAAGGTTGTGTAAAATTTGATCCTGTGGGGTGTTAAATGTAAAATGGGTTGTGAAATTATAGTGATAGTATGTGAATGTGATGTCTTATGACTGTTTATTTAAACTTAGATGAATATATGTATGCATCCTTTGTATGTATTGGCAAATAACACAAAATAAGTAAGGGATGAGGTTTTGCTGATTTTATTTATAGAATTACTAAACATAATTAAGGAAGGTAATAGCTAGAATTAGAACTTAGTCACAGAGTGGGGTGTGACAGACGCGGATTGGATGCTCATCGACCGAGAGACGCTTGGTGTTATTAGTCTGACATTGGCGCAGAACATAGTCTTTCACTACAAGAAAATTGGCGATTAGCGACCAAAGATAGACGACGCTAGGGTGGCGCTATTACGTCTCTGTGGTGAAGAGCGTCCATTCGCGTCTAGCTAGCGCCACAAAAGTGGGACGTTGGATATCGATGGCTACTAGCGTCGCAATAGAGTCAAAGGAAATGAGACGCTACTAGCGCCACGTGTTGATGCTATTTCGACGTTATTAAGACGCGTGGTTTGTAGCTGTGCGTAGAAGACATGTGTCGCTAAGTCGACGCGCAAGGGGCGCTAGGTGTGAGGCGCGATTCCGGTGCCCACGAGTCGCTACTCTAGGCGCTAGGAAGGCGCTGAAGTGATGCAATATGATGGTGTACGCGTTGCCAATGAGACACGACTATGGCGCTAAGGACGATATATTTAACTTAGCATCGACAGGCTTTGTGACGCGAATGGGACGCTATGGAGTCGCTACTTGCAAATTTTTTTTACCCATTCAATCCTCATTTTTCCTCTTCCCAGACCATACAATTATATAATGCATATAAAAATGTATTGATATTCATCATAGATAATATAAAATCATCACAGGCATAATATTTAACATAAGAATACAAAAAGTAATAAACCAAACTAACAAACTATATGTATATCTAAATATATAAGTAACAAAAGCATTGTTTGCATTCATGGGTTGTTTCTATCTTAGGTTTGGGAGTTATTGTTATCATTCCGGACATTCAACCCAGACGTGCTCGGTACATGGCCTCGCGGGGATGGATTCTGCGTCGGGATCAATCCTTGAATTGCCTGCAATAGCGGAGCCAACTGATGTGGCAACTACTCCGACACCTGCCGCGATATCTGCTCCGATAACTGTTGTGATAGCTGTTATGATAGTTGCGTCATATCAGGTGCAGCGGATGAGCTCGCAGCAGATGGATCGTCTACATATCCTCTGATCCTCCTAGGTATCTGAGCGGCTATGTCAAGGTCACGCAAGTACCCCCCTCGTGTCGTGCCGGCCACCTCCTCCCAAACAGCAGGGTCCTCTACGAAATAGAAAAATCATACAATCATATAATATATAAATTATATATCAAGAACACAAATAAAAAACATGACAAAACCAACAAAGAAACATTATCTGGTGGCTGAGTACTCGGATCATCTCCATACTTTTCAGCCATTTTCGCATTATAATCATCCTATAAAATTTAAACCTTCTGTATTTCAAAAATAGTGCACTAACGATAACAACTAAATGACTATGTCATGAGACTTACCAAAAGCCTACGAGCAGTGGGCGTGATTAGGTCGTTTGTCTTCCGGCTCTTATGCGTGACCTCCAAGGTGACGCAAAAATGGGATAATTTGTTGCAAATCACTCTCTTAATTCAACAACCTTAATTTCATGATTAAGAATATAAAAACAATATATGCATAATTAAGATATGATATATATTGTATGTATAGCTAACATAAATAATATAGGTAACAAATTATATATTTAGGAACACTCCTATCATGTAAAAATACATATTTATGTAATCGTGTAGTACATATATATAATATGGGTAATCATGTAGGAATACATATATATGTTGATAATACTAATATAATATTTAATTAATTTATTGATTAACATATAGTATATATAATATATAGGGATTAGGGTTTAAATATAAAACAAATAGCGATATAAATATAGATAACCTAAGAATAGTTGTCAAGTAATCACATTCTCGTCTACATAGCGTTTAGAGCCGCAAAGTGTGTGACGCGAGGTTAGCGTCACGTGTTGTCGACGCGAGAATGGTGTTAGGTTCTCTCGCGCTTTTTCGCTCCGTGGCGCGCAATAGTAGCGTCTCCATTGCGCCATCGTTAGCGTATATTTCATGAATAGCTAAGAACACGTTAATGAGACTCTATCGAGAGGCAAATAGCATCTCATTTTTGGGACGTAAAGTGGACGCCATAAAGGCGCTAGTGACGTCTATGTAGCGTCACCACTATATGCGACGCTACTTTGCTTCACCAAAAGCCCATTTTCTTGTAGTGTTTAACATCATGAACGAGAAGACCATGGTGGGTTTGATGAAGGCATTATCAAATATGTACGAGAAGTCATCTACATCAAATAAGATGTATTTGATGAGAATGTTGTTCAATCTAAAGATGTCTGAGGGAGCTTCAATCGTGGATCACATCAAAGAATTCAACATTATCATTACACAATTGAATTTGTTGAGTATCACTTTTGATGATGAAATGAGGGCTTTGATCTTGTTGTCCTCTTTGCCAAAAAATTGGGGGTGCAATTGCGACGATAGTCAGCAGTTCTTCCGATTCAACGAAGTTAAAGCTCGATAATATTCGAGATCTGATTATGAGCGAAGACATTGACAGGAGAGAATTAGGAGAAATATCAAACTTGACATTGAGTGCAGAGGGCAGGGGAAGAACACAACAGCAAGGACAAAATCAAGGAATATCAAATGCAAGGCAACAAAGTCAGTCGAGATCTAGTGAATTCGCATGCTAGAATTGCGGGAAGAAAGGTCACCTGAAAAACAATTGTAGATCGCCTAAGAAGAAAACCAATGATGAGTCAACGAATGCTGCTACAAAAGAAGTGACATAATTTTAGATTTGGACCTTCATACTAGTCTACCTTCATACTAGATGATAAAGCTTTGGATGTTGTGGAGAAGGAGAACGTGAAGATTGTCACTGATAATGGGACAATTTGAAAGTTGAAAAATATTCGA
This sequence comes from Pontederia crassipes, assembly GCA_030549335.1. Classification (NCBI taxonomy): domain Eukaryota; kingdom Viridiplantae; phylum Streptophyta; class Magnoliopsida; order Commelinales; family Pontederiaceae; genus Pontederia; species Pontederia crassipes. The sequence goes on along the minus strand of CM060188.1, from coordinate 72,220,770 downwards.
CATATTTCGAGATTGAAGAGAAATTTGATCTCGATTGGACAGCTTGACTCAGAAGGTTACTCATGCACAGGTCGTCGAACATAAAGATTATTGTAGATTCGAATGATATATATGAAATTTGGCATTGTAAACTTGGACATATGCGTGAAAATGGGTTGAAGGTTCTGCACAAGATGGGTCGACTACCAAGTCAAAAGTTTGTCGATGGTGGACTCTGTGAAGGTTGTGTGCTAGGGAAGCAAAAAAAGTCACCTTCAACAAAATTGGGGGGACTTAATACAATTTAGAACATTTTTTTAATAGAACAAAATCGACTTGCTTAAACTAGAGCTCCACCCGAAAAAATCGTAGGGACTCATGGAGCCCATATTTCTTTATTTTATTTTTATTTATATAAGTAGTTATTTTTTATTATTGGTATAATATTTTTTATATAGTTTAATATGAACAACATCATGAAACTCTAATGTAATAGTTCTAACACTATATTCTATATTTGGTTATAAAATTAAATATGATAATGTTAATTTTTAATTTATTATATAATTTCAAAAATATTATTTCATTAAAATAGTTGTCTGAGAAAACCATCCGAAAAAATTGATCCATTAGAGGGTGCTTTTTTCTTTTTTCTAAATGATTTATGATGGTTTTTATAATTTAAAAAACTGATCCGATAAATAGTGGGTGATTTTTTTTGGACCAAAAAATCAGCCCCACCTAAATCACTTTCACCCCAAGTTCAATCTATATTTATAAAAATAATAATATGTTCAACTCTATCTCATCAATTTCTTTGTGAATGTCCATGCCATTTTTTAATATAAAGTGAGTGGGATCACATTCACAAACAAAGACACAAAAAGAGGTAAATTTTAGTTTTAGTTTAGTTGGGCTATATTATGGAGTGGTAATAGAATCATATTGATGCGATAATTACAAATAATATTATAATGATTGGCTCCTAACCCTAAACTTCTTAAGTATATGTTCATTTCTTTTACACATGAGAAGAAATTGTCTCCTCTAAAAAATAGGATAAGTATAATAAATATAAATTTATATTAACTTGAATAAAAAAAGAAATAGATCCTAACCTTAATGACAATTATGCTATTAGGGATGTATTGTCATAGGAAACATATGTCTTTTCAATTGGGGTTTAGAATTAAAATTTATCAACAATTAAAAAAAATGAGAGGATAGTTTAGTATTTTTTCTTTCTAATAATCATGTTAATTTGAATTACTGTGTAGCTTACTAATACACAACAAGCATTATAGTATCAAGTCACTGATAATTTAAGAAGTATTTTTTTTTTCAAATTACATAGATAATTTAAAAGTAATTATTCAAATTAATGTATTTAATAGGTAAACTACTAGGTTGATGTCTAAACAAAGGCACTAATTTACAAGGAGTGCATTATAAAAATATAAGGAAATTAGGTGTATATGGAGCATACCTTGGGATAAATCTTTCTAATGGTCAATTTTAACTTGGTCTCACTTTATACCAAAATAGTCCTCTGCCTTGTAATACTTATTTATGATTCTGGATTAAAATGCTAATATGATGCACATGTTAATATTTTCTCTCTCATGCATGTCATCAAATAGTAATATGTTTTAACAATGGAAAAATTACACCAAATGTCCTCCAATTTTAACGTTTGCTCCGCGATTCCCTTCAATTTCACTAACACGAATGCCCTCCACTTTTAATTTGTTTCACCCAATGCCCTCTTTACTTCCTATCGCCTGTCTCTCGATCGCAGAACTGACATAACACAGATGTAGCGGACACGACATCTTCTCTCCTCTCCACGTAAACATTCACTGAAGTGGAAATATTAAAATTAAAAATAATAATTTAAAAAATACCACGAGGGCGACACTCCCTCTACGGTTGCCGAAGGGGGAGGCTTGCAGAAGGGGGGCAGCCCCCCTTCTCCTCGCCGACGCGCGGGAGGGGCCATCGGTGAGGTCGCAGAAGGGGGGCGAGGCTCTCCCCCCTGACCTTGCTCGCCGGTGAGGTTGCAGAGAGGGGGCGGGGTCGCCCACTTATGACCTCGCTCGCCGGCGAGGTTGTAGAAAGGGGGCGAGGCCCACCCCCCCCCCCCCCCCCCCTTCCCCGTGCACTGACGAGGAGAAGGGGGGGGCCTCGCCGCCCTCCTCCCCTCCCTTTGCGACCCCTCAGCGTGCTCCTCTGCGTCATGCCCCTCCGACGATTGTAGAGGGAGTGTCGCTCTCATGGCATTTTTTATTTTTTAATATTGCCATGTCAGTGAATATTTACGTGGAGATGAGAGAAGATGTCGTGTCAGCTCCACGATCGGGAGACAGGCAATAACAAGTAAAGAGGGCACCGAGTGAAACAAGTTAAAAGATGGAGGGGATTCATATTACAAAGTGAAGTTGGAGGGTATCACTGAGCAAACGTTAAAGTTGGAAGGCATTTGGTGTAATTTTTTCATTAACAATGACAATCCAACTATCTTTTATTCATCTGTTGTAATGGGACAATTATTTACATTTTATTTCTTTTGAGTGACTCTTGGAAATAAAAGATGCATGACCATAATGTTTGACATTTGAATTGGGAAAATAATATAATTAGAGGATTATTTATTATTATTGTAATGATGAATGAAAGAAAAAGTAGTAGCGTGTGTGTCACAAATGCTTTCCAATGCATCCATCAACTGCCAGGTTATCTTATTTTTTCTAGCATTTTCTCTCTTCTAACCCATTTTTTTAATTAGCATGACTTGACGATGGAAATCTTGTCTCAAAAAGTGTACCCCCTCCCGTCCTCCCCCAGGCTTATCCTCCATATCATACATCACTAATGTAGCACTTGTATCTTCCAAATAGTAAAAGAGAGTAGCCTAGTACTCCACCAAAGCCTTTGTAATCAACATTTTATTCTCAGTAATGATTCAAAATTTTTGTAATCCTAGTGCATTTGCCTCTAGATGGCAACCTACACCTTGAGATCCTTTCGGTTAAGCATTTTGCCTAAACACCAATTTACTTACAAACATATTCACCAAAGAGTTCGCTAGGACAAACACCATAGAAATCATGCCATTTGGAAAGCTACAAAGCAAAGTTGTCACTATGCTCTATCAAAAGAGCTTGTCTAGATGATGGACACATTTAGACACTTAACAGATCTATTGCAAGAGAAAATGACTCGTGATAAATTGATATCAGAACAATTTTCTTGGGATTGCTCAATGGCGACACATTCAATTACCAAGAGCAAATGGAGTCAAACTCGGAGATTACTCATAAAACATGTCACATTATAGAAGGGTCACCTATAACGAGTACACACTTAATTGAATGACTTCATGACCATCTTTGAGCAACATCTTGGATAGTTTCAACTGTGCATTGATGAGATGCAAGATTAGTTGGCAATGCATGAACGAGAGCTGGTCAATGCAATGGAATTCATAATTGTGCGAGACAAGATCGTGTCGCGTGACTCAACTCGATGGAGGTGATGATCATGGACGTGACCAACAAGCAACGAAACATGCAACGTATTCTAGAAGAAGAACTCAAAGTTTTCATAGAGAGCTCAGATGCTGTCTAGGGAATGAGAAATGTCAAGAAATATTTGCCTTGCATGAATCAAGAATTGATGTGCCAAAGTCGAGGCCTTACAAGAGCGAGAGGTTGGGGAAGAAACTCAATGGCTTCTAGTTAATGTTTGACGATACAGGGAAGCATTAGTTGTGACATTCATAAGTATAGATTGTGAAGATGGTGTCTTTCTACTTACAAGATGCGCCAAGCTTACTATGACAATTCCAGTACGATGATATGGAATGTAGTAACATAGAACCCATTGAGACATGGGAAGAATTCAACAAACAGTTGGCCAAATACTTCTGCCCAGTAAGATCAGTATAGAGGCTAAGATCTTTTTGTTCAACATTAGTCAGAATGACATGTTGAAGAAGTACATGAAAGAGTTTACTCAGCCTACAAAACTCCCATGTGGATAAACACAAATTGTTGACACTCTTTATCAAGCGCTTGGGGTCTTGAATTAGGACAAAGTTGGAGCAATGAGATTACCCCAATCTTTTCTTGCTAGTTGATATTGTTGTGTCGCCCGTGTAAAATAGTAAGTCTAATGCCACACCACCAAAAACCTCAAACAAGGACAATGATGGACAATAGAAGTTGAAGTCGCAAGGTGGTGCCAAGAAAAATCACCAACACAACGATAAAGGCAAGGGTCATCAAGACAAGAAGTCAAACAATGGAAAGTTTAAGCATGATGGAAAGTCACCAAAATCTTGCTACATTTCAAGGGTATTCATTGGACATGATTGCTCAAAGAATGTCTCAATCAATGTGATGTACTGTCGTGATGAGAAAGAGAAGGAGGACGAGTGTGTTAGCACGATTCACATTCTTCACTCCATTAATGCCTCAAAAGGATGATCATTCGCTCTTGGACTCTTTGTAGACATCGAGTTGAATGGGAAAGTTTTCAACACTCTCGTCGACATTTTTTTGTGTTAGAAGTGATCGATAAGAAGCTAAAGTTGCCACTGAGATAACGTGGAGATCCAAAATAGAAGGCCCTCTCCACCATGAAAATGGTGAAGAGTTGCAAAAATAGGAGCACATCTTCATGCCGATTGTCATCTTAGAGGATTCGAGACACTCCACTTCAATGCCTCCAAAAATTCTCAAGGCTCTTGAGAGGTTTGTGGATGTAATGCCTTTAGAGCTACTAAAGAGGTTGCCTCCGAAGCTTGATGTGGACCATGTCATCGACTTGATCGTAGGATTGAAGCCACCATAGGGAGTCCCTTATCGGTTACTGCCTCAAAACTTGATGAGCTATGTATGCAACTAACCAAACTACTGGATGCAAGATATGTTTGGCCATGAAAGTCTCGGTATGATGCTAGTTCTTTTTAGGAGGAAGCATGATGGATCCATTTACATATACTTTTATTATCAAGCACTAAACAATCTTATGACGAAGAACAAGTATCCCATCCTTCTCGTGATGGACTTGTTCAATTAGTTTGGTGAAGCAAGATGCTTTACCAAGTTAGATTCATTCAGGTTGCTAGCATGTTCGAATTGATGATGAATATATGCAGAAGACAATGTGTGTCACAAGATATGACTCCTTTGAATTTCTTATGATGTCTTTCGGCCTCACAACACCCTCAACAACCTTATACACCCTCATGAATAAGGTATCACAATCCTTTCTTGATAAGTCTATGATTGTCTATCTCAACGATATTATAATATACAACTACACCCTAGATAATGACATCGAGAATATTTGGCAAGTATTCGAAGTAGTACGGTAGAATTAGATCTATGTGAAATAGGAGATGTCTTCATTCAATCAAAAGTGCACTTCTTGGGGAATGTTGTTGGAGATGAAAATCTCAAGATGGATGGAGTGTCACGACCCCGATTTAAATTGTGATTGAAACTAGAGTTCGCGACTCATTACAGACGATCAAATAAGATTGCGAAAATGTGATGTGATTTTTTTTAACATAAGAACAAAAATACCATTAAACAAGTTATACAATCATTCAGAGCAGACCAATATTCCTTAAGTTTTACATTCATAAAATGATTTTGCTTTCTTTCAAGATACAAAATGACATATATATACACATAACATCCTCTCTCGATATCTTGATAAAAGGACATGAGAGACACAAATCTTCTCAACTTACCACCAAAACATGTTATATAACCCTTTTAGACGATCATCTCACACGATCCCCAAATGTTTATATTAATCTAAAAAATATTAGAAACAATATTATGAGCAAAATAACTCAGCATACAATAATCATAATATCCAAATTAGTACTTTCATACATTTGATAGTTGAATACATAACATATTAATCATAAGCATCATACGATTCTAGAGGTGGCTCCCACCATAATTTCTCATGATGTAGCACTTAGGTCCACACGACACTTAGCTCCAGCGATAGATGACTTCCAGATGTAGGATCCCAAGGCACCAAGAGGGGGGTGGTGAATTGGTGTTTAACACTGAAAGTATTGATTTTATAAAACACATCGTGAAAGTTTAAAATCGATTATTTAAACCTTTTAAATCAATGCAATTTAGACCATAAACATAATATGAGAAGGAGAGAGGGAGAGAGAAATCAAATACGATGAACACGGTGGTCGTTGACAAGGTTCATCCACACCTTGGCCTACGTCTTTGTTCCGACTTCTCGACCTTGACATCGTTAGAGATTACACTAAAACACTTCCTTTATTTTAAATGGGGCAAGGAAGAAAGCCCTTTACATCACACATATTTTCTCCACTTCGAGAGGTAAAGCACACCTCACTTCCTAGGAAGCTTATCTTTTTTTCTCGCTCAAGAGTTAAGATATAGAACCTCTTTTACACAGAAGATCTCTCTCAATTTTTTTTGAACAATTGTTTCTCTCTTTTACAATGACAAGCTCACAAGAAGAGAAGAGAGAAAGAAAAGAAACAATAATGATAACTTCAAGAAAAATGATCTTCTTTTGATATCCTGAAGTTTTTCTTCAATGCATGGATGGATGCCTTTGTTTCCAGCTTTGACACTCCTTTTATAAGCTTCAGTACGTGGAAAATTCGTTTAGAAATTTTTCTACATTTTATTCATTCAAAATAGCCGTTATTGTTCCTTTCACCCGAGGACCGGGACCGATCGACCACACAGCTAGATCGGTCGACTGATCTATGTGACCTTTGTGCAATTTTTTCAGCTGCTGCACTTGATCGGTCGATCGGACTATCGACTAGTCAGTCGATCGGTATAGTTTTGACATCTTTTATTTCGTTCGTTGAGCTGATCAATTGTCTAGTGCATTAACCGGTCTATCGACTGGTATAGTCTCGACGTAGAACTGGGCAAGCCATGCATTGATTGGTCGATCAGTATCTCAGATCGGTCGACCAGTATCTTGAATTGGTTGACCGGTGTTGTCTCGACCAGCCTTATTTGCTTCGACCAACAAGTTGATCGACCTGCACTATTTTGAGCATAACCTTTTTTACAGTTAAATATTTGGATTCTATGGATAGCTAACAAAATTCTCTACAACTTAGATATTCATGCAGAATCTAATAAGATCATAGTCAATTATTTAATCAAAATTTAGTGCATAAAGTTGTCATTTTTTCTTTGAACTTTTTCAACATTTAACTTTAATCTTTCGAGATTTGTATTATCAAAATATAATTTTATATGGCATTAAAACTTTGTTCTAACAATCACCCTCTTTTTTATGAAGACAAATCGAGAAATATGAAAAATATATAAATTGTGAAAAAGTTGTGAAAGCTTGTAAAAATCAATTTTTCTCCCTCTAAATCTTCGCTTTCCTTACAATGATAGATATATACATAAGTACCAATTGTAAGGTACTCTTTATATAAAGTTATATTTATATCATATTTCTCTTATATTTTTCCCCCTTTTGTTTCATAAAATATGAAGCATATAGGAAACCATATGTAACTCCCCCTTAATCATGTTGTCTTAAAACAAATTATTCTCCCCTTTTGTCATATAATAAACATGTAAAGTTTTGCATCATAAAGAGTTAAAAAAATATGCAAAAAAAAAAAAAATTTAACTCCCCCTAAATTTATGGCTATTTTATGATGGCAAAAATCAAATTGATCTAGAGGTTATGAAAGCCACAAGTCTTAAAAAAAATTGTATTAAGAATCCAAATATTGCATAAAACTTTTATACCACAATAATATCAATGATATGTCAAAAATAACTTGGAAGATTTTAACATGCTTTCCCTATCACTATGACCAATCTTTTTCTATTTTATATGTTCCTCTTTTCTTTCAAAGAAATAGTAATTTTGAAATTTTGAGTGAAATAAAAAAGTAAATGATATTTTTACCATGACCTTCATGCTTTCACATTTTTAATTCCACTTGTTCTTTGCTTTACATGTGAGACATACCTGAAAAATAATTATTTAACCTTTGGTACCCAAACTTCTTTGGGCCCTATTTTGTTAGACAATGTTCGTTTTGGAACCCAAATCATGTCATGTTGTGATTATTTTCTTATTTTGCATTGGTATGCGTAATGACCATAAAATCCACATGTAAACCATGTAATATGTGATTTTTTATTATAGGCATGATTAGATTTCCAATAAGAGTTTTCATGCCTAAAGTATTTCCTAAAATTATTTTTTGTTGCATGAGAAATAAACTTATCATTATTTTGTATATTTTTTTAAAAAAGTATTTTCCTATTTTACTTTTTTCTAAAGAACATGTTAGTTTTATAATTTCACATGCATGTGTAATTTTCAAAGAATCTATTTCATTATTCAATTTTTCATTTTCCACAAAATATGTATCATTTTCCTCTTTTAGTTTCTCAAGCTCATGTCGTAAATTTTCATTTTCCTCTTTAAGTGAAAAATATCTTTTTATAAGAGAGGAAAGTTCTTTATTCACATCTAAAGAAATGTTTTTTTCAGAAGAGCTCGATGAGTTATTATTTGAAATTGAAGGGCTAGAAATTTTCTCATCGTTGTGTGCCATTAAGCATAGGTATGCTTCCTTAGTAGAAGAGCTTGATGAGTCAGTTACTTCACTCTTCATATTTTTTTCTTTTTTCCTTTCTAATACGTCTCTTCTTTGTGGTGTTTTCATGATCTTCTAGTTGGCTTCACATTATTTTCTTTGGATTTTATCAACTTGAGATATGTCAAACCTTTTTTTGTATAGCGTGCTAGCCTTTTTTCATTTACTTCTTCTTCACTTGAATCTTCATGCATTTCGTTTACTTTCAATGCCAATATTTTCTTCTTGGGGGTCTTTTCTTTTTCATCTTCTTGGATTGCAATCTCATAGGTTAGAAGTGAACCAATAAGATCATCAAAATTCAGCTTATTCAAATTTTTTCTTCAATCACGGTCTTTTTTGTATGCCATTTGAAGGAGAGAGACCTGAAAAACTTTTTTACTTTTTGGGAGTTAATTCTTAGCTCGCCTAAGGAGGCTAAGCCATTCGCAATATCGTTAAATCATACAACCATATCATTAATAGATTCATTATCATGCATTTTGAAGGAAACATATTGATGATTTAAGATATTTAATGTAGGTTCCTTGACTTTATCCATTCCTTCATAATAGTAATTAGTTTGTTCCAAATCTCTTTTGCACTTTCACAACTAGAAATTCGATTAAATTCCGTTGAATCCAAAGCATAATAAAAAAATCTTTTTAGCTTTTCAATCCATTTTGGAAAAAAAAATTATCTTTCATCATATTCTCAAGGTAATTTTTTATATAAATAATAGCTCTGAAGGTAATATCCCACATGTTTATATCAATAGAGCATATGCATGCTTGAATCCTAATTTTCCAACAAGCAAAATTTTATGCATTAAAAAGTGGAGGATGATTAATTAATTGTCCTTCAGAAAAATTAAATCCACGATGTCATGACTCTAAAGATGGTTAAAACTTAAAGCAAGACAATTAAATCTTGAAACAAGATGATTAAAATTAAAACAAGAGCAACCCGCTTTGATATCAATTGTAGGATCCCAAGGCACCAAGAGGGGGGGGGGGGGGGTGTGAATTGGTGTTTAACACTAAAAGTATCGATTTTACAAAACACATCGCGAAAGTTTAAAATCGATTCTTTAAACCTTTTAAATCAATACAATTCAGATCATAAACTTAATATGAGAAAGAGAGGGGGAGAGAGAAATCAAACACGATGAACACGGTGATTGTTGACGAGGCTCAGCCACATCTTGACCTACGTTCTTGCTCCGACTTCTTGACCTCGAGATCGTCGGAGATTTCACTAAAACACTTCCTTTGTTACAAATGGGGCAAGGAAGAAAGTCCTTTACATTAATCACATTTTCTCCGCTTCGAGAGGTAAGACACACCTCTCTTTCGATGCATGCATTTTTATACATGTTTCACGAGCATTATTTAGGTTATTTTTCATAGTTTTTATCATTGCATGCATCTATTTTCTTAATTTCTTTTGAGTCCAAAGCAACCCACTTTTGGTTTGTTTTATTTTTAGGATCATCATTTTGGAGGTACAAGGCGATCGGATCGGAGAATCATGCAAAACGAAGCACAAAGAACATATGGTTGAGTTGAAGAAGAACTCGGGCCGGGCTGGAATCATACCCAGACCAAGTTGACGTTAAAAATTAATTTCGAATTAAAATTCTCCCGAAAATAAAATCTGAACTGAACCCGGCCCGAGTTAGTACAACTCAGCCAAACTGGCAGATCGCGTGGTTTTTCGGTCGACTTTAACATAGATTTAAATATGGATGTACCATGAAGTCAAGGATCATGCAATCTTAGAGTTTGAAGTCCTAACCGCACCAAAAATGAGAGACAAAGTTCTACTGCGCGCCACTGTAAATCAATCGAAGAAGTAGAGATTTCATGATTCGGACGATCGTTTGGAGCATTGTTTCCACCAAAGCTTGTTCCAGAGACATCCACCACTTGGGAGTTTGATTTACAATTTCTAATCTTTATTTTATATTTTCTCCCTCAAATTTGATGTTAATTCTTTCGATTATGGATTAATTTAGTTGTTAGAGGAAGACTACGTTGAACTTTGGTTTTCTCTTAATATATTTTATTATTAGACTTATGAGAACATGGTTATAATATGGATTTCATGCTTAATATGAGTTTATTAGTTCCGTGCATCAATTTCATATAATTTCACATAATTCTACAAGGAAAAATCGACCGGATTATTCTCTGTGAAGAACCCGGGTCGAGTTGGATACAACTCGGGCCGAGTTCCTTCATTATTTCTGCCGAAGAGAAAATTTTGTGTCAGCCCGGGCCGAGTTCTATTATTTTGATATTTTTATTAGTAGATTAGTTTTAATTGCTAACAATTATATCATTAAACAGAGGTTTGAAACTTAAAGCATCTTAGATAAGGTAGATTGGAGTTGATCGAGTTTTCGACATTTTTAATTTTACTTCTATTTAAGATAGTTAGGTTCTCGAGTTTTTTAGTCATTTACTTTAAGCAACCGTTCATATTAATGCATCTTAGTTTAGAATATATTAAAGTGGATTGAGTTTTCAACGTACTTTGATTATATTCTTTACTAGGGTAGTTAGGTTCTCAAGCTTTTGAGTCATATACCTTTTATCCGCTTATTTTTGGAAGAAGTCTATATTTGATTAACTGTTAATTAAGAGAATACGATAGAGATAGGAAGTCTAAACTTTACTTTCTCTCACATTATTAAGGGCATCATTATCTTAGATTGTCATCAATTTGAATCACTTTTATTTCAAATCAAATCTTGTTATTCTCTCAATTAATAAACTTAAGTCGAAAAGATAAGAATCTAGATTAGTTCTCATGAATTTGATACTCTATTCACTTTTATTACTTGATACGATCTAATATACTTGCTAGGATATTTGTGCGTAATTTGCACGCATCATCATTCTAGGAAGCTTATCTTTTCTCTCGTTCCAGAGATAATATATGGAACATCTTTTACACAAGAACTCTTTCACTCAATTTTTCTCAACAATTATTTCTCTCTTATACAATGACAAGCTCACAAGAAGAGAAGAGAGAAAGAAAAGAAACAATAATGATAACTTCAAGAAAAAAGATCTTTTGATAACTTGAATTTTTTCAATGCATGGATGGATGTCTTTGCTTTAGGCTTTGACATTCCTTTTATAGGCTTCAGTATGTGAAAAATTCGTCCAGAAAATTTTCCACATTTTATTCATTCAAAAATAGTCGTTATTGTTCATTCGACCCAGGGACCAATCAATCGCATAGCTAGACTGGTCGACCGGTTTATATGATCATTGTGTGACTTTTTGAGCTTCTGTACTTGATCGGTCGACCGGACTATTGACCGATCAGTCGATCGGTATAGTATGGACATTTTTTATTTCACTTGTTGAGCTGATCGATCGGCCGGTGCATCGACCGGTATAGAACTAGGAAAGCCATGCATTGATCGATCGATTTGTGTCTCGAATTGGTCGACCGGTGTTATCTCGATCGGCCTTCTTTGCTTCGATCGACAGATTGACTAACTTACACTCTTTTGAGCATAACATTTTGCATAGTCATCCAAATTGGATAATCTTAAATTCTAAGGATAGTTAACAAGATTCTCTACAATTTTAATATTCATCATTCATCCAGAATTTAATAAGACTATAGTCAAATTTAATCAAAATTTAGTACATAAAGTTGTCACTTTTTTTTTAAACTTTTTTAGCATTTAACTTTAATCTTTCGAGGTTTGTAATCAAAATATAATTTTATATGACATTAAAACTTTGCTCCAACACCAGAGGTGGCCCATATAGATTCTAGAGGTGGCTCTCTTCATGATATGATGTAGCACTTAGATCCGCACAACACTTAGCTCCATCTTATGTCATCCCATTTCTAGAAAACATATCAAAAAGCGATAGATGACTTCCAAAGGTGGCCCATACGGATTCTAGAGGTGGCTCCCACTATGATTTATTATGATGTAGTACTGAGCTCCTCACGACACTTAGCTCTATCCTCTCTCATACTATTTTTGTGGAATAAAATGATGCATAAGATTCTAGAGGTGACTCTCACCACGATTTCTTATGATGTAATACTTAGGTCTGACACTTAGCTCCAACCATCATATGCATGATATAGACAGATGCAAATGCATGATTCATCATATAATAATTATATCTCAGATATCATAAGATGAATCATCTCATACACTATTTCAAACAGAATTTGATCGCACATTTCGAAATGCATTCATATAATATCAAATAGTCTTTTTGAATGTACGATCACTTGATCAATAATTTTAAATATATTATTCATATGAAGTTCTCCAAAGACACATTCAATACATATTACAATCAATGTCACACTGAATTAAAAAAAAGGTGAATAAATGGAGTAGGAGAAATCGATTTACTCGATATGAACGACAACAAAAGGCATTTCTCCCTTTCTTTTCTTATTATTCTTCTAACCCTATAGCAACATCAGAGGTTCATATTACTGTTAGGACATAGTTAAGAAACTTTATCACAATTGGTTATCTTATATTATGGTTGATTGTATAGTCAGTTAAGAAACTCATAACTAATACTAAAATAATATTTAATTTTTGCTATTAGATTTATAATTGTTGTGTAAGTATCATTTCAGCCTACTTATGTCCTTATTGATTCTAAATTCTTTAGATATTAGACTCTCCGAGATATAACATATGATTATTTCACTAGTTATATATTTTTAGTTTACAGTTCATTCTTAGAAAACCCTACGGTGACATGCATATGAATTCTATTTTACAATCTGAGAGACAAAGATGTGCCTATTAAAATACTTGGCATTATTAGAAGTAGCTATCCTATTAAAATACTTGAGATTTTACCTAATTAGCACAATTTGTGGCATAATTTATAAGATACGAACATAGTAGCAATCTACGATCCCCATGTAATTCTCAATATGTATATGATTTTGAGGGGGTTCCAAAATCTATAAAAATAAGACTCATATAATTTTTTGCCAGGTAAAATATGTATTTTATAAACTATTTTTTTCAATTGATATCATGCAACTTTTGATCATACAAGAAGCAACATGTTCAATTTATAACCTATTTGATTCTATTGGTTAACATAAAATCAATATACTATTATTAGTCATTTGAAACTTGATCAATCAAAATCTTATTTTAAAATATAATGGCTAAATGATCTAAAACAATAAAATTACGAGAAGTTCACCTTACATTTTTTTCCTCGCTTCTAATGTTTCCCATCTCCCCCTTGGTTCAGCCAACATCTGGGAGATAAGAAAAATCTCTTTACTTTACTCCCCTATCATTCTATTTTTCTTTTGCTTTTTTTCTCTCTCCTTGGGTACGCACTTGAATGTTACATATATATGTATATCCCTACTATAATACAATATACAGATAGTTAGGTCAGTTGGCCAATATTAAAATAAGGAAGTATAGTATAATATGTATATATATTTTATAGCATACGATTATTACTGAATAAAGTTTGAGTGGTGATAAATCCTGTGTGTTAGTCGGTTGTTGGAAGTGGTATAGTAATATGAATGGTGAGGTGGTATATTATTCAGAGGAGGTAGATAAGGTTGGAAGTGAGTGGCTTTTCTTATGCATGCAACATGCTACGTGGAGTAACAAAATTTCCTGAATACTTGTCAGAAATAATTTGATTAGGAGAAAGAGAATAAAAACAAATATCAAATTAAACAACTAATTATAATTCAGTTATAAAATATAAACTTAACAATATATATAAGAATAACAAATAATGCATTATAATTAGTCCACACAATAAAATTCGTTAAGTTACCGAAGTAATTTGTTAAATTAATTAGTTAATGTATAAAGTTATAGTGAATTAAGAAGTGGAATCATTTACTAAATGACTAATTCTCAAAAGTTCCTCATGACAATTATTTAGTTATAATAATTAATTTATATGTGTCGATATTACAATATAATAATTTGATTGAACTTGGATTTAGGAGTTACCTATTAAATTCTTAATTAAGTCAACTACTCGTTACAATTATCATTAATTACTTGAAGATAATTTGAGTATTAACATAAAATTAGTACATAACTAATTTAAATAATTGACCGAGTTAATTATTTAAGAGGTGGAATCTTAGAATGTTACATGGAGCGATGATTCAAGGCATCATCGAGTGGGAGCCGTCTGAGTGGGTTCTTAATCTATGTTCATTCCTTTGCTTGGCGAACTACCATAGATGGTTCATCAAGGCATATTCTCATATGAGAACTCCTCCAAAAGAACCAGAAATCGAAATGGATGTCAACTTTCCAAGAAGTATTCGACACCCTCAAGAGGGGCATGAACATAAGAATCAGTGCTTATCCTATCAGATTACACCAAGTTGTATGAGGTATACAAAGATGTTTCTGTCTATGTTATCGAAGGAGCTCTTATGTAGAAAGTTTATTGTGACGTTTGAAAGTCGCACACTCAAAATAAACAACACTATGCCATTTAGGAGAAGAAGATGACCTTAGTGTTCCATTCATCAGAAACTTTCACCACAACAAGCATGACTACATGATTTTCTAACGAAATTCGACTATGACCTAGAGTACAAACCAAGAAAGATGAATGTCGTTGCTGATGTCTTCAACCGACACGCAAAATTGGCGATGATAAGCTCCTCTCAAACTTGATTGGGAGGCTCAAGAAGGGATTGTAATTAGATCTCATTGTGAAGAATTTGTTGAAACAAGTCGAGGAAAAAACACATCGATTTTGGGTGAAAGATGAGGTGATATTCACTAAGGAATGTCACATATATGTTATGTTGTTCAACAACTTACGACACGCTATCATGTAAGAGTGTTATGATTCCAAGTTGGCGAGATATCGAGGCATCCAATGCATTTTGACACTCATTGAAGACAACTACTTATGGTGAATGATGAAGCACAACATTTCGTATTTTCTAGGAAGACAAAGGAATTCATTAAGCACTCGACAAACTTATGAAACCCTAACTTTTTTCATAACAACCATGAAAAGATATTTCCATGGACCTCATCATTGATTTTCTCAAGTATGAAAGGGTGTACCATCATGGTGGTCATGGATCGATTTCATCCAAGTATGTCATTTTCATCGTTGGGTATGGGAGCTGCCCTATCATTGAAGTTGCAGAGTTATTTATAAAGCATGTAGTGAAGCATTGGGGCATTTCCTATAGCATCATCAACAATCAAGATGGACAATCCATTGGCAACTTCTAGAATGAATTGTTTAAGATGATGGGCTCTAATATGTATTTCCCAATTACACTTCAACCCCAAATCAATGGATGGATAGAAAGGATGAACTGTATCTTGGAGGTTTACATATGACAGTATGTTAGTGTCAAATGGACAAAACTACTTAGCATCACACAATATTCATATAATATGCAGAACCGGAGTCCATTCGAGATAGTGACAAGTTAGCAACCAGTCACTCCCCAAGCCTTCGCCACGTTTACGATAACAAAGACATTTCCGCTCATGCATGATGAGAAAATGGTATGAGCAAAATGACATGGCCCAAGAATCTTTACACAAGAGAGCAAAGCGCACGAAGAAGTGGGCCAACACTCTCTGACGCGATGTCAATTTCAATGTCAGAGACTTGGTACTAGTGAATCTAGTTCAACATCTTCGACTAACAAGAAGAATATGCATAAAGGCCTCAAGAGGTGATAGAAAGGCCCGTTCAATATTATCCTAAAGAAGATAGGCAATGTGACCTACAAGTTGGAGATCATGCCTCAGATGTAGTAACATCTCATCTTCCATGTCAATCTGCTCAAAAACCATATAAGGACCCTAAAGATTCTGAATGTGGGGTATCAAACTACACTCCATCGACCATCCATTAATAATTACAGATGAAGTTGAAAAGTTCTCGTTGTTAGAGAATTCAAGCGAACGAAGGAGTATCTTATTCAATGGAAGGAAAGATCGAACGCGACACACGTTGGGAGACTACAAAAGCAGATATTTCAAGGTGAAGATTAAAGAATTTGAAATCGCAACATCGAGGACGTCTCCGACTTAATGGGGGAGTATCTTAAGGTATCATACTTTTCCTTGCGTTTATCTCTTTTTAGTCCATTTTTGTAAGTTATGTTTATCATGGCTTCACAATGGCAATATTATAATTTTTCAATAAAAAAAATTGCCTCCAGAACATATCCTCTATGCGTATGTCGATAATGTATCACTTATCGAATAGTAGGGGAGAGCTAGGCTCCCTTAAAGTCTTTGTAATCAAGCATTCTATTCTCAACAATGATTTAAATCTTTCATAATCCTAGTGTGTTTTCCTCAAACATGAGTGGCGACCCACACCTCGGGAAGCTTGCAAATAAATGTTTCATCTAGGCATATGTTTGCTCACAAACACATCCTTTGAAGCATTCACTAGGCATATGTTTCATCTGCAAATAATTGATATTGAAGAAAAAATGGGAAAATATTCAAAAAAATTCTAAACAACATATTTTAAGATAAGAAAATAATTTATTAAAATGATAATAACAGTTATATGTTGAAAAATACTTTTATTCATTTTAATTATTTTAAAATTATTTTTATACATAATTATTTAATTATTTTTCACTTTTTATATTTTCATTTATATTATATTTTTAGAAGAAATCTGAATATTATTATTTTAATAAAAATTTAGCCCATCCGATGAAATCCGTCAAATCATGACTTAGTTGCATGATCGGTTTGAAGGCATAATTGAATTTGAAATTAATTATGGATGCTAAAAATAAGTGGATTATGTTTTGAAATGAAAAAAAAATACCATGACTCATTAATATGAAATTAACGTTTAATATAGTTAGTACAAAGCCGTGCACTTAATTAGTGAGACGTTTATAATTTAATAGATTTTTTGTAGTATCTCGATGTACTGTTATTAACTTATTCTTATGATATGTAGGTGACAAAACTGCTGCTGCTGCAGCTGCTGCAGCAGCATAATTTGTTGTTTGTAGGTGTAACTAAGCAAGCTTTTTGAAAAAGAAGACATCACAGTTGGAGTTGTTTATGACCACAAATTGACTGTGTTTTAAGATTTAATAAATGTGACCACAGTTGAAGTCGATGAACCCTAGAACTCATATAATATGTATGTCCATACAGTAGATTAAGTACCACAGCTATTGATTATAGAAAGCCATAAATCATAAATGCCTGAATAAGTACACTAGAAATAAAAGATTTAAGATATTTTGAATAAGGGCTAGATATGTTTCATATTTGTTTATGTATATCCTACTCTTCTTTTTAATCCTATTATGAAAAAAATATCTTCTTTTATGGGTGATATTCTCTCGTCCGATATTTGCGATAAAATATTTTTTTTATTTTTTAACAATTCGATCCCTCTCGCGTGGCACGTATAAAATAATAATTAATAATAAAAATTATCCACACAAATGATGGAACTCGATATATTGTTCAAGTAGAACTAGTACATAAACATCCTACCGAAAATAATATTTACCTTATCGTACGAATTACGCCGATGTGGCCAGGCAAGATTAGGCACTTAGTTCACCAAATAGTAAGAAAAGATAAATTAGAAAAAAATATTAACAAGAAGAAATAAGTACGCGGGACGTTACTAAGCGCAACAAATTATAGATTAGAGATCGGTCCGAATATGTAATACTGATGAATCCAATAATAAATGAGACTCCCGACAAAAATTTACAAAAATAACTCTCTAAATGTGCAGGAGAAAGAACAGGACATCAATTTGTTGTGTTATGAGATGGTAGATATTTATGTGATTTATATCGCTTTCTTGCTTGGTTGGCATGAAACTAGAAACGGCGTTTGGTCCATTCCTGACGTCTGCAAAATTATACTGGAACTGTAAATGACGATTGCTAAGTTTTTTTAAAAATATTTTTACTGAAACTTAGGATAAAGAACCAAAAGGGTCTATGTTAATTAGTATATGTATATATTTGGAATTCAACTCCAATTTCCATTTTTTTAATAGTTTCTTGCCATTCTTTCCCTGTTTACTCTTTTGCACTCATCACAAATTAATTAACAAAGGGGTATGATATTATAGTTCTTCCTAAATAAATATAATTGAAAGAAATATCTTCTCGTCCAATTTTTTATTACTTTATACTTTATTTCTGATGACGACGACCGTCGAAAGTTCTGAGGGTTGTCTATTTTTCCGACGGTCGCCGCCTTTGGATAGTCTCGACCGTCGAAATCTTTCGACAGATAAAGCCATTACAACTTCCGACGGCCATAGCCGTCGAAAGTTTCAACGGGTACAACCGTTGGAAGTTTCGACTTTTGGGGCCGTAAAAAATTTTGACCAATTTTTCTTGCCGTCGAGAGTAATTTGCGACGAGCATTTTTTCGTTCATTTGTCGACGGATTTCTCAAAATTTTGACGGCCGTGTCGCCGCGACCGTCGGAAAAGTTAATTTTTCTTGTAGTGATAGTGTATTATAGAATGCTTAACACTTCACTAATTTAACTTAAGCATGCAATAGAATTATAGCTCCAACTAAAATGATGGCCTTAGTAAGTTTTCAGATAATTACCTAAACTCGGCTAACCTTTCTAGATTAAAAATAAAGGAGCCATAAATTTCACTAATGAGATCTACGCTCACGATTTCTTAATCAGTGAGCTATTGTTCTTCGATCCGCAATGATCCAAACTTTTTTTGATCTAGTAGGTAATAAGGTTGAAATCGGATTTTATTTTTTAAAACCTAACGGGTCAGATCCGACCCAATAATATATATTATATTATTGTTATATTTATGCTAATTAACTTTACATCTTATTATATATGTTTATATTATATTATATATGTAATATAATTGATAACTATTATATTTATACAATAGTATTATATATTGTTATATTAGATTTTTTATTTATTATGATCGAGTTGGGATAATATGTAATGTTTTAGTTTTTATCCGATTTAATAGGGATGATATTTTAGAAAAAAAATAAGAGAAAATAAAGTTTGATTAAAGAGTTGTTTCTTTGACCATCTTCATCTCTAACTTCTTTACACATCAAACTCTAAATTATAGATTAATTTTTTTTAGTCCCCAAGCTTATCCAAATTTGACACTTATGTTCTTTCATCAAGTTCCATCAAAATTTTGTCAACTCTCTTTTAATAATTATAGAGTGCCATATTTGCCTTTCTTTTCTTATTAAAATAAAAGTATCCTTTGAATAGAAAATAATTAATATGATTATAAATATTATTTAATAATTATATTTTATGCAATATTACGTACGTTCATGTTCATATTTTCTATATTTTTATAGTTATGTTTTCATATTAAAAAATTAATAGTAAAACTAATAATTTATAAATAATGAATAAGGATCGTTCTGACCTGTATTGATCTAGAATTCCCGAACCTTTTTCTATATATATTATATTAATATACTAAATTATTTTAAAATATTATTTTATATTTATTATAACTAAAATTTTATATTTTATTATATATATTAAACATACATTATATAATTATATATAATTTAGTTTATAATTATTATATTTAGAATAATTAAATAATTAAATATTATATTTAATTTTTTTATTAATTATCATCGAATAGGAATGCTTTTAGAAAAAATCGAAGCAAATAAGGTAGAGATTGAGGCAATCGGGATCCGGTCCTAAATTCGGATTTGATCACCCCTATAATAAAATTTGAATAAAAGTTAATGATGATTTAAGTGCCAAACTTAGACAAATTTACGGATGAAAATTTGTAAAGTTATATTTTACGGTTATATATCCAGAAAGATAAAACGTGTTGAAAGAAATAACACTTGAATCAATTGGTGGATTAATTTTGTTTGTGTTTATATATATATATATATATATATATATATATATATATATATAGTTGACATGTTCATAAAAAGAAGGGCAGATAGGATTCCTAAATGAGGCAGTCGTGTAATCGCCACTCACTCCCCCATTTTTGCTCCACTTGATCTTAACATTTTGTTTCCCCATTTTGGGCGAATCTTTCACTTGGTAGCAATTTATCCCCTCAACCCAAATCCATTCATCATCACCCTACTAAACGAATCCTCTTGATGGAGCAAAATCATAAAAAAATAACTAAAAATATTTGTTGTTTTTTTAAAAAAATTAATTATAATAACCCATCGGTATTTAGACGAGAGCGAGAAAGATTTTTTAATACCTTTGGCCTGTTGCTTTCATGATTGATTTCGAAATTATTAACACATGTCGAATCATTTGAGATGTAGTCCGCTAACATTGCACCGTTAATTAATTAATAACAATTTATTTGATTGCAAAAGAGTGATATAAAGAAATAAAAAACTAACAAGTTTGTTAAAGATTAATGTATGTATATATCATTTAAGTGAAGTATTATTTTAGTCTAAACAGGCAGTTTAGAGTTCTTAATGAGGTGGGAGGAGGATGGAGGGGGGTGGCAAGGTGTGCATGTAACACGCTTTTCGATTTGGTTAACGTGGGAAGGCAAAGCGAGGAAGGAACGGTGGCTTCCTTTCTCACCCCATTCCCACCATCATATAAACAATGGGAAAAATACAGAGAAAAGTATGAGGGAGAGAGAGAAAGAGGGAGCCGAAGGTTGCTGTTTAAGTAATAGTGAAGTGAATGAGAGGAGAGAGAGGCAGAGGAAGCTAACAACAATAAAAACACCACCACCTAACAGAAAAAAAGGAGTGAAGAGAGAGAGAGGGGGGGTATATGGGATGAAAAAGGAACAAATAACTAGGATTGGAGAGCGAGAGGAGGTAGCAGCTGAACACCAAATAAGGCTGCAGCCCTCGGGCAGGGAAAGGCCTCTCCTTTTTGTTTAATGGTTCGCATCTTTCTCTCTCCCCCTCCTCCCTCCTCCTCTTCCTCTCCTCCGTTTCAGAATCGGTGCGACTCTTGTTTTTGACACGATATGGTGAAAAGCTCATCCCTTTACAGATCTTTTAGCTGGACACCAATCCTTGGAGAGCGTCACTAAGTTTGGTAAAGCTGTTGCTCTCTCTCTCTCTCCCCTCTCTCTGTGCGCTAAACTTTTGGCATCATCCTTGTCTTACGTCTTAGATTTGGGAAGAAGGCTGGAAGGAGAAAGATATAAATAGGCTTCATAAAGAGGAAAGTTGAGGGGAGGAGAGCAGAAATAGAATGAAGGTTGGATTTTGAGGGCGGAGAGGTACTAAAAGTTGGATATTTATTGGTCCCGGAGCGATAAAGGTGCGATTTTTAGCACGCCGGAGCCCCTAAAAGCTGAGGTTCTCGTCACGCCCGAGCGCTGAAGGAGCGACCTTTGGATGGAAGGAATGTGGGATCTCAATCACGCGGCGGCCTCCGCCTTGTCGGAGGGCGACTCCTCGGCCATGGCCTCTGCCGGAGCCGCCGGAGAAGAGGAGGATGACAAGGAGAAGGCGGAGGGCTCTAGCTCCGGCGAGGTCGAGAACGACGACTCCGGCTCTTCCGCTGCCGTCGCCGAGGTGGAGGCTGGCTCCAGTGCCGGAAAGATATTCGGATTCTCCATCTCTGCCGGTGGCGACAGCAGCCCCTCGGCCGAGAGCGAGTCCGCCGTCATCACCCACCAGTTCTTTCCCATGGGAACCTTTGTAGGCGGTCGGGGTAGCGGAGCAGCTGGTTCGAGCCTGGTGACGCCATCGCCTCCTCCAATGCCGCGCGCTCACTGGACTGGCGTCAGCTTCGGTCCGCCATCAGTGCCGCCGGCGGTCGGCAGGACGACCACAGAAGTGGCCCAAG
Source organism: Pontederia crassipes (assembly GCA_030549335.1). Classification (NCBI taxonomy): domain Eukaryota; kingdom Viridiplantae; phylum Streptophyta; class Magnoliopsida; order Commelinales; family Pontederiaceae; genus Pontederia; species Pontederia crassipes. Next base: position 72,198,301 of record CM060188.1, on the reverse strand, counting down.
CAGTCAAGAAGAGCCGGCGGGGGCCTAGGTCGAGGAGCTCTCAGTATCGGGGCGTCACCTTCTACCGAAGGACCGGCCGGTGGGAATCCCATATCTGGTTAGTTTCAGCATTTCCTCCCCTATTCAATTAACCATCCCAAAAAAAGAAAAAAAACAACATTATTGGTGTTGCTTTCTGTCTAAGGCCTGTTTGGCTTATTCTTTCTCAATATCACATCGAACTGACCTCTGTCATTCTTGAGCAGGGATTGTGGAAAACAAGTCTACTTGGGTATGTAGTATCTGAACCTTAATCCAATCAAACATTTTTTCATGTCATTGCAAGTTATGTATATGTTTGCAATACTGAACTAAAATCATTGAGCTCGAATATTTGCACATGCTTAGATTCTTTGCTCTGAATATGTTCTTGTGTCTTCAGGCGGATTTGACACAGCACATGCAGCGGCGAGGTCAGTCCATTGACCTTCCAACTGTTAGACTTTCGTTATTTTGCTAATTTGGTTTATGTTATTTGGAAGAACTCTAAATGGATTCTGATACAGGGCTTATGACCGGGCTGCGATCAAGTTTCGTGGCTTGGATGCTGATATAAACTTTAACTTGGATGATTACGAAGACGATGTAAAACAGGTAATGCAGAGTTGACAATGATGCAGTATCTGTCTAGACTGGTTGTCCTTCTTTTTCTTCTTTGTTCAAGTATCATATCATTTGCAATTCGAACCTACTACAATATCAATTGCTGGTTTCAGATGAGCAACCTGACCAAGGAAGAGTTTGTTCATGTACTTCGACGCCAGAGTACTGGATTTCCGCGAGGAAGCTCCAAATACAGGGGAGTTACCTTGCACAAATGTGGGAGATGGGAAGCTAGAATGGGTCAATTCCTGGGCAAGAAGTACGTTTCTGTAGTTCTCCCCATTGGATTATGTTATTCCATTCTCTTTTGCTTCCACTTTTCTTCTCATGCCAGGAGAATGAGCTATTTCAGTTCTTTGCTCCAAAGCACTTCTTTGGCAGAATTGGGATTGGTTTTTAGGTGCTAACATTATACCTTGTGTTTTAACAGATATGTTTATCTTGGTCTCTTTGACACTGAAATTGAAGCTGCTAGGTATTTTTGTCCGAAAGTTTGCATGCTGTGCCTGTTAAAATTCTTGAGAATGGAAAATTTATTAGCTTTTGTTTTCATTTTTAGAGCCTATGACAAAGCAGCAATAAAGTGTAACGGGAAGGATGCAGTGACCAACTTTGATCCTAGCATATATGAGAATGAGATAGAGATGGAGAGTGAGTTGCTCTGTGCCTGCCAACTTCTTATATTCTTGTACAGGAAGTTGATAATGATAAGCATGATTTTGTTCAGCTGAACAGGTCGAACATAACCTTGACCTTAGTTTGGGGAGTTCAAGCTCCAAGAGGAATAGTCTTGAATCATCAGATGCCATGGGATCCAATCGAATGGATCAACGAGCTTTCATGCCTTTTGAGCCAGAATGGAATCGCAACTCCAGATTTAAGGTATGATCCTTGTTATCAATAGTTATGCTGTCTCCTACTGAATAACATCGAACAATTGTCTCTGAGATGCTTTCTAATCTTGAAGTTGGGGTTAACGGGATATATATACAATCTTTTGATATCTGCGCATTTCCGTTACTAGTTCGATGAGAAGCTTAAGCTGTCTAGAGAAGAGGATAGCAGAAGCAACCTACCCCGCGTCAATGGCTACTTGCAGACTCCTATGCTCCTTAAGCCCAATGCAGCACTCCAGTATCCACCATTCCAAAGGGTCGGGGAGACGCCGCTGGCTGTTCAAATAGTTCCACATCATGCTACTTCATCTAATTTTCATCAGGTAAGTGATTCACAACAGCATTGAATTTGGTATGATGCAAAGATCAATTCTCAGAATGCAATTCCTTTTCAGATACAGTATCCAGGCAGCAATGGAGGCCTCTCTCTATCAGGCGGCATCGAACATCAACAAATGCATCTGGCGTGGGGAAGAGGTGGTGGCAATATGCGATCTCCTCCCATGCCGCCACCACAATTGTTCGAATCGGCCCCTTCTGCAGCATCATCAGGATTCCCACCCGAATTAACGAGGTACCCATCTAGTTGGCAGCAGAAGAATGGCTTCCATTCCTTCATCCGACCAAGCTAAAACCATTCACCCTTACTGAACGGCCAACTTCCTCTGCTGCCGGAGGACAGAACACATTTCAGACTAATTTTTTGTTTCGTGCATCCCCAACAACAAGAAAAAACTAAACACATCGCATCAAACAATTTTTTGATCCTCTATTCTGTAAATTTGAGATCATGAGGTAAGAAAGGTGCTGTGTATTGAATTGGGGGCGGGAGAGTTGTTTGGTTCATTAAGGAGCTATGCATCTCTTCCTTTATTCTCTACTGATCAGGTGCATAGTGTTCCTGCTATTTCATTTATTTGCTCTCTTTATGCAAGGCTACTTACTGCTCTCTGGTAGGATGACTAGATACAAAGTATGCTTGATGAATGTAATGTTGCCTAGAAAACTGTAGATATTGATGTTTCTTATCAACACAGTGGTAGATCGACCTTTTAACGTAGGAGAGCCTCGAACTCTACAAGAAATAACAGTAGTTTTGATCTATTTATGGAGCATACGTAGTTGTTTGAATCAGGGCAACGCAGTTATGATGAGAGGGACGCATCAGTCCCGTAACCAACCCCGAAGAAGTAATTGCCCGTCATGATTGCAGGCTTGCAGTCCACCTCACTCCTTTCTTATTCCAGCTCCTCTCATGCTTGTTTGCGTTTCCTGGTTACTGGTCCTTTTCTAGCTCCAAAATAATTGAGGCAGTCATTTGTTTTTTCCTCTCCTACTTTTGCCTTATTATCTAATTTTCTTTTTACATGATGTCCATGTCTTGCTGTAATTAGCCGCAGTAATGGCATTATTGAGTACAGCAAAGAAGCAAAAAATGGCATTATTGAGTACCGCGAGGAAGCAAGAAAAAGAAACATAGCTGTCACAGTTAGTGGGGTGCGCAGGGAAAAGGAGTTTTGATCTCTCTCTCTCTCTTCCCCTTGCATGGATGTGTGTGTGTGATGTGTGTGTAACTTCTATTTCTAGAAACTGTAAAGCTTGACAAAGCATTCATAACACAGTAGAGGGGGAGAGGTTTGTTCCACAGGGCATAGAAGAGGGTGGTGACATCTTTTTAGATGTACCAAAACCAGTTTAAAATTGGGGCAGTACTTCGCTGTCCCCTCCCATTCATATTTCGTTGTAGTAGTTGGCTTCATTCAGCTTTGTCAGTGGTCCTTGATAGGTTCCATTGGGCACTTGGCAGATGCATAAAACGATAGTGGAGTGGAACAGACGTAGATGCTCTCACCTTCAGCTCTCTCTCTCTCTCTCTCCTCATCTTTAACCTCTTCCAACAGTAGTACTAAAAGTGGATCTATCTGCATGCCTACGTAATAATTGTTTGGGTGGTGGATATTACTCACACAATCCACTGTTTTTGTATCTCTCGTGCCGCCTCCATTCTGAAACCCCACTGCTCAGTGGTAAAATATGTAGGATGCATGCATACACAGACAACATACATACAATTTTTTTACCTGCTTCACATAATAATAATAAAAATAATAATAAGGAATCAAGGTAGGGAGGTCATAACGCTTGATGTCAGTTGCAGATTTTACAGGGATGGTGATTAAGATTTCCAGCAACCTCCTGCAGCAGCTGCAGAGGGAGATCTTAATTCATGGAGCAGCGTTGGCATCATTCAAAGTTGAGCCGTGCGTATGCCTTTGACTGGTCATCAATCTTACACAATGTGTTGGATTCGAGACAGAGGTAAAAAAGAAAAGAAAAACAAACAGAAGAAAGAAAGAAAGAAAGTATCTATGCATCTTAGAACAGTTGGGTAGGATCCAAACAACCGTGGACAAAAGAGAAATTGCACGTTGCCAGTGATTGATAGATGGAAAAGGGCCAAAAACTGGAGACAAAATGGGCCACTTCTGTGATGACTCACGGCTCACGCCAAAGAAGCTCCATCTGCCCCGGTCCTCTCTCTCTCCTTTGCCCCTCCCAGTGCTCTACCCCCTTCCTATTTAGGGCCACTAGTGGTCGTCAGTGCCCCCTCTCAGTCTCTCTCCATCTCCCCACCAGGTTTAGGCCCTTGTAGCCTTTCCCCAACATCATGGCTTCAAACCAAAAACCAAAGTTATACTTATTCGATTCGGATGTATTTTACCTTCTCCAAATGGATTGGTTACATGACTCTGTTCGCTTACAGGTTAATAAAGTGCTGAAATAAGTAGTAATCATCGGAATACAGTCAAATAGGTGATAGATTGCGATTAAGGGAAGAAAAAACATACGCACAGTCCATGATGGATGTTCACTCTAATTGGGTAATTATTTTTCAAATTATTATATTCTTCAATTTCGATGGAATATAAATAATCGGATAAATTACACGAATGGTCCATCAATTTTAAATCGATTTTCAATTAGTTCTTTAACTTTAATTTGTGATCAGAACGTCCCTCATCTTTTATTTTCTTGCATGATTAGTCCTCGTGATCGATAATAATGAGTTTCTCAGTTGTCTTGCATACGTGGCCGGCACGTGAGTTATTTTTCTCTCATTCACATTATTTAACGCTTCAAACCAGGTAAACTACACGGATCATCCCCCAACTTTGAATCGATTTCTAAATAATTTCTTAACTTTGATATTATTGCACGATTCATCCACTTAACCGGTAAGAGACAGTCTTCTAATTATCTTATGATGTGACATAATAAAATATAATAAAAAATATTTACTAGCTGACATCAGAATATTATAAAAATTTAAGGACACGAAAACTGACGGAAGAGTGTCGGCCTCTCTCTCCAAGCTCGCCCTTTTGGCATCCAAACGGATTCTTACTTAATCCACTACTGAATTAGGCATCCAAACGGATTGTTATAATCTGAAAACAGTGGTGGGTTATATGCACAGAGAGTAGGAGAACTCCCATTGCATGCAAATGGCTGGTCGGGCCTGAAGCTACCTCGTAGTCTGTGATCCTTGGCCTCCTCGTTCTACAATTCTCGCTGGTAAGGTCTTGCGACTTTTGGGTTCTGTGACTGCTATCTTTCGATGGCTGATTTGGTTGCGGTGCTGGGAGGAGAAGAAACAACTTAATGAGCGAAGGCGCAAGGGGCAGAGTGCGCCATGTGACATTTCACAGGTCTCTCTCTCTCTCCCCCCTCTGCCCTTGTGAATGAATGATATGCCTAGTACAAAACATCTTTGGACCACTTGAAAGATCACGCATATTTGTTGTGCCCTTCCATTTTGTCTGTCACATGTTCAGCAGCAGAGCCTACTTGTTTCAGAATTGCACAACCCAGATTTTTTTTTTCTCTTGCCCATTAATTTGGCGCAACTGATGAATTGTTAGCCGAATATCGAATTAGTCGGATGCTAATACGACGAAGGGAGAAAAAAACGTCTCAAGCAACTTACTCTTTATGTGACGACATGGTTTGTCTCGTGCATCTTTCCTCTATTTTTTTTCTTCTCTTACTAGGAAAACATATCATGTCAATTGGAAATAACTTTGTACTGTGCACTCGTTTGTTGTCATCTCAGCAGTACTTGAAGGCCGCATATATCGCACTTCTGCGTTCGTTTTGTGTGATCAGTTTAATTTTAATTATCAAATCTTTAAATTTTATTATTATGATTAGTTACTACTATTACCTAATGGCTCTGATTTGATAGCATAATCATGCATTTAAAATACGGTTATTATAATTAAATTCCACATGACATCAACAAATAACTGGTTGCTCTTGTTATGGAAATTTTTTTATGTTAATTTGTTTATTTCAAAAAAGGTTAATTCTTTGTACCTAAACTATATCGATCTTCAACGTCTCTCTTTAAATTATGTCACTATTTTCACTTTAATTTATCCATCATATTCAATTAACTTTCTCATTTTTTTATTTTTTTAAATTTATTAAATGACTAAATTGCCCCTTGAATTTTTTTTAGTGGACATTTATTTTAAATCATAGGAGAACAATTTAGTCATTTAATAAATAATAAAAGTTAAAATTGACGAAAAAATTAACAAAACATGATAGATGGATTAATGTGAAAATCACACTAATATTAAAAGTAAATGCAAAAAATTGATATAGTTAAGGAGGGATTTAAAAAATTAACCCTTCTAAAAACATAATTAAAAAAACTACAGCACTACGAGATGAAAGGACTCAACTTACATTGGTTTGTTACAACTAATGGGCTTTTTCTATTTTATGTGGTTCTCGAGCCCAAGTTTTGTTCTAACCTATTCTCTATAATACATGACCTGATTTTCTACCTTTTCAAAATATTTGTGATATATATATATATATATATATATATATATATATATATATTAACTTGGGTTAATTTTGGCAATGATCATGTGACCATACTCTGAGTCTAATTCAATTCTCTCCCAATTTATTATCTTTTAGAATCACAAAAGGGGAGGAGAGAGTGATGAGTGTAAATTAAGTGCAAATATATTAGATCGTATTAAGTAATAAGAAATAAATAAAGGTGTCGAACTTACCAGAATTAATTTAATTTTTTATATGTCAACTTAGTTTGTTAATTAATAAAATAACAAAGTTTGGATTTCAAATAAAAATCATGGAGAATGATGCCTTTAAAAATGTGTGAGAGAGTTAGAGTTTAAATTTTGTATCTCCATCATTATCTCTTAACTGGGAATTAATCAAATATATAGACTTCTTAATAGAATGAAAAGGATAAAATGTATAGGACTCAAAAACTTGAGAACCTAATTATCCTAGTTAGGCATATAATCAAAGCACGTTAAAAACTCAATCAACTTTAATATACTCTCAATTAAGATGTTTTAGTATGAAAGGTTACTTAAGGTAAATGATTCAAAAAATTAAGAATCTAACTATCTTAAATAGAATAAATATGTCTAAAATTATATCAACTTCAATCTACTTTATCTAAGAAGTTTTAAGTTGTAAGCCTCTGTTTAATAACACAATTGCTAGTAATTAAAACTAATTTACTAAAACAATAACGAAAAATTACAACTCGGGTCGGTCTGAATTCGACTCAGTTTATCTCAAGTTTTAGTTCAAATGAAAATACAAATGAAACCCGGCCCGGATTGGTACCTACTCGACCTAAGTTCTTCACACGAACGAATTAGCGTAAATCGACTGATTATTTCTAGCGATAATTATGCAAAATAAGATACAATTAATGTAAAAAATTAATCAACTAAGATAAATCATTAAACACACATTATAATCATGTTCTCATAAGTCTAAATAATAAAATATATTAAGAGAAAACTGAGGTTCAACGTAGTATTCATCTAACGACTAAATCAATCCATAATAAAAAAGAATTCATATAAATATCGAGGAGAAAATATAAAATAAACATTAAAAATTATAAATTATAAATCAAACTTCAAAAAATGGTGGATATCTCTGGAACAAGTCTTAGTCGAAACTACGCCCCAAACGATTATTCGAAACTTCAAAATCTTGAATGGTCGATTGATTTGGAGTGGCGCACAATAGAATTTCTCTCTCATTTTTTATGTGTCTATGGCTTCAAACTCCGAGATTGTATCATTTTTTAGGAATTCGATCAGGGATTATTGCCACCCAGCTTGGTATCTAGAGGTCGGGTCGAGCCCGATTCGAATCTCGATCTGTGCACTCATCCCGATTTGAGTATAATGATGATTCAACTCGGGCTCTAGTATAAAATAATAAAACATAGCATTTCCGCTCCGACATTTCACACCTAATCTAATTGGTACGCACCTTCAAAATGATAATCCTGATATCAAAATAAATCAAAAGTGGGTAGTTTTTTACTCGAAAGAATTTAAGAAATTAAATAAGAAAATAAATGCATTCAATTATCAAAACTATGAATAATACCTAAATGGTGCAGGCAAAATATGTATGAAAATGCATGCATCAAATTCTCCCAACCTTAAATATTTGTTTGTCTTCAAGCAATGTTCAAAGCAAAACTTAGACAAAGATGGCTTAATCATCATCGCTTTCACCATATTAGGCAACTATTTTTCTTAGAAAAGTGTCTCTCCTCTATTCCAAGTATCTCTGCCTTATTCAATGTTGAATAATCAAGTGGAAGATGAATTTATTCTTTTTTTTCATTTGGGGTTTAACTATCTATCTTTATTTTCAGCTTTTTTTCCTATTTCTCTTTTTTTCCATTTTTTTCTTTGGAGTTCAACTAACCCTCTTTTTTATTTGATTTTTGTGGGGTTTGATTAACTCTCTTTATATATATATATATATATATATATATATATATATATATATTAAAGCTCAACAACCACTTGAATATTCAACAAGGATATAATTATTGTCAAAAATAGTATATATCATAAATAAGAGCATGAAAAAGAACTTGTCATCAAAATATTCATACTTTTACTAAACCTCTTTCTTCAAGCCAAATAAACCTAATATGATAAATGATAAAACATGAGATACTTTGAATTTCGCTAATTAATAGGAGGTCCTTGAATAAATCTTGAAAATAAGTAAAGACTAAATCAAAGGAAAATAAGAAGGGTCTTAATTTTTTTTTAAAAAATGCAGACACAAAGAAAACATTTAGTACTAAAATAAATTAAATAAAACAAACATGCAAATGCAATACAACAAGCAAACATAATGCATGAGTGAACCTCCCCCAAGTTTGAACTAAACATTATCCTCAATGTTAGACAAAAAAAGGTAAGGAGTATAAGGTGCAAGATTCAATAAAAGAAGAAAGGAAAAGACACAACCAATTAGCCATCTCTGGAGGTAGTGGATACTGCCCAAAGTACTCGTGAACCATCTATTAAGGCGATCCTGACGATCGGTAAGTGTTCAAAACTGGGCCCGAGACTCCTGATGGTGTGCTTCATCATTTGAAACTGCCACTCTTGACCAAAAAGAATGGCAGCTAAGGAATCTTGCAAAGCTGAAACATTAAACTGACATGAGCAGAAGAGTAAGCCTATTGTGTTGTAGACTCGAGCTGGAAAGTGGACTCGGAGCTGTAAAAGGCGGTTGCTCATGGTGTGAAGGCCCCTTGTCCTACATAGGTACTAGGTCCTCGTCGTGGCTCATCATGCTCAACAGAATCGAGAAAATAGCTTGGAATAAGATGCCTCAAAGATGAAAAATATAACGTCTAGATAGTGAACCTATCGGCATTACCTCAAGAAAATGTTTCGAGGTTGTTCCTGAATTTGAAGACATGACCATCTGGTGTCCTCCTCACTAGATTCATCTGTAGAACTATGCTAATGCCAATAAAAGATGGCTCAAGGAGCTACAGAGTAGGTAGATCTAGCCCAAGGTATATATAAAGCTATTGGAGTGATTAGACTGCCCATTAATTTGCAAGAAGTTCATCGAGCATGCCTCTGAAAATTATCTACTAAAAATGCTTTCCAGGTTGACTTGGACGCCTTCCACAATAGTCCAAAGTATCAAGATTTCAATATGATTGACCGCCCCTTCACTCTCCCTTAGTTGCATATCATAAAAGATAAGATCCTATGTCATAGTGGAACGCCTTAAAACTCAACTTCGAGAGAATGAGAAGCTCGTCATTCGTGATAGTCTTCTAGAATTGGGTTGGCTTGCACTGAGGAGAAAATTCAGACAAATCCATCAGAGGAAAGTCGTAGATCAACTTAAACTCAAAGAGCAAAAACTTGCACTCTCGATTGTGGAGACAGAACTAACTCGAGGTGGTCCACCATCCATCAAGATGAGAAGCTGCAAAAGAACTGAACAACTTATGGCAAAGCCTCTCATATGTGAGCCTAAGGCTACTGTAAGAGAGACCTCATACCCACCATCTAGAATAATATCATTTGTGATATTTCAGGCCGCCATGGTTTGCATGAAAGCATATCAAGTGGACGTGATGTTGAAGTAGAAGGCATTTCGATAGCATTTTAGTTGTTTGGCATTACAAAAATCTTGAGGAGCTTCGGCAATATCATCAAGGTCAACATTGCAATAAGATTTGTGAAAAGAAAACTTTTGACAATGTGACATGATGAGGAGAAAGAATGTTAAAAATTGTCTTTGAAGCAATTTTTTGAAGGAACCCATCCTGGGTTGCTGGTGGTTGTTAGCATGGTGATGAGCCCGCCCCGGGTGTATGTAGGTGCGGTTCAAGTTCTTGAGACTGGGCAAACTCCAACTGTGCGGATGAGGAGTGTGGCTTGGTTTGTCAATGGTGACGTTTGTGACGTGTGCAAATTGAGTCTAGCCTACGTGCAGAGGGAGTGCGGCCAGTGTGGTAGTCGGATGATAAGCTGGAGGAGCCCGTTGGAGGAGGTGGCCGCTTGGGTTTTCGGTGAAGAAGGCGACGACGGTGCGATGATGGGTTGACGGTGCTCTCGACATCGGAGAGGAGTAAAGGTAGGCGGCCATCGTAGACAGGGCTTGGATCGTTGGCGATGGAGGTAGTCGAAGGCGGTGCTGAAGATGCAGATCTGGTTGCCGATGGTTGATAAGCTTTTGGTAGTGCAGCATTGTGGTGGAACGCCTATTGAGGCAAAGGATGTCGAGTAGGCAAAGAGTGCTGGAGGTGGACATCAACTAGGCTCTCGTCGTTGAAAAAGAAGAAAGATGGCCGATTATGTGGTCATGCACAAGGTGAAGCCTAACCTTGTGATGCATGCAAAATATAACATATTTTAGATTATTATTTTATTTAATTTTTCTGTAATTTGTTCATGGCATGCATCATTTTTAGTCACTTTTAATCGTAATTCCGGATTTATTAATTTTAATTATTAATTCTCTAAATATTTTAATTGTGGATGGATTAATTAAATTTGAATAATTATTTTGCAGGAAAATTCAAAACACGGCCGAAATTCAAAGAAATTATTCCTTACGGTCGAGATTTGGCTTTACCCCCAAGTCATTTTGGCCGAGATTTGGCTTTACACCCAAGTCGTTTTGGGCGAGATTTTTAGGGGATAATGATAAGGAATCTTCTTTGTTACGGCTAAGATTTGAAGGGGTAAAGATAAATGATTTTATCTTTTGGGCGTAACAAGATTAAATTCCTTCCTTACGGCCGAGATTTGAAGGGAGTAAAAGGAATTTTATCTCTTTGGGAGTAAAGATTTAGTTCTTTCCTTACGGCCGAGATTAAAAGGGAGTAAAGATAAGAAAGATTTATCTTTGGGCGTAATGATAAAAGGATTTATCTTTGGCCGAGTTTATCTCATAATTTTAAAGTCAACCGTACGATGTTACGGTCGAGATCAAATTAAAGGCCGTCCGCACCCTATAAATACGTGAAGAATCCGTCGTTTCAATTAGTGCTCTGAAGTTTAGGTTTCTTCCACGGCGAGTCGTGGGCTCTGCAGGCTACGACCAAGAGGAGAGAGGTGCGACGGTTGGAGGTTGATCGCGACCCTGATCAAGTCCGAAAGGCTGCCCGACTGTTTGCCAGATTCGAGATCTCTATTTTGGGTGTAATTCTTTCAATTTTTATGATTTGTATTTTATTATCTCTCCGAAATTTCTAGGATGAACTCCATGTTTTTAGGATTATCATTTTAGGAGATTATTAATTGAAGGGAAATGTTTGGACCCTATTTTATTTATTTTAATCTTTTTTGATCAATTATTAATTGTGCTTAATGCTTTTATATTAGTTAATTAAATTTCTGAATTAGGCTATACCAGTTTGTGGAGTGTTTATTTTCAAAATTCATTATACTAATTATAATTGATTTTATTTGGAATTAATAATTGACATAAATTTGATAACTAGTGTGTGGAGAATCAAGTTTGTGTGGTTTATTAATCTATACCAGTTTGTGGAGTGATTAATAGTCTAGAAAATTCAATTTAATGCATCTTAATTTTAATATGATTTTGGGAGTACCAGTCGTGGAGACTTCAATTCTTATTAAATTAAGATAGTTCTATATGATTAGATTGAGGGATGCTAGTCGTGGAGACCACAAGTTAATCATGTTAGATTACTTTAGGGAGACTCTAATTCATCTTTAAAGATTAAATTTATCTCTTATGGTTCAAATATTTATCCTGATCTATTTTCATCCTAAGGCCTAACTTCAACACCATTATCTTATCTTTATCTTATTTTCTTTATCTTTTAAAACTCATTTTTAAAATCCATGTTTTTTCTCTCTTATTAATTTATAAATTCAGATATTGAATTAATAATATTCCTCGTGGGTTCGACACTCTTACTCTTATTACTATATTACTTGAGCGACTAGTGCACTTGCTAGCGATTTTATTTTGCTACATCATTTCAACGCATCACCTTGTTAAATAGATGAATCCGAGCATTGATAGGAAGCTACTGGGCCTTAGTATACAGAAATCATTGCTTGAATAAAGCTGATCATAAGTATGGTTACTTGGCAATTGATAGACGAGATTCGTGAATTGAAGATTGATCAAAGTGTCATTGAAAATTTGCACGAATTTGAGCGAATATTAGAGAGGGAAACACGGCCCAGATTCTTTCCCAACCCGGGTTAGTTGCCACAAATCTTTCAAGTAGTCGGATGATTCCCCACACCCTAGGGTTTACGTTGATGTGGTCCAAATTCCAACTTGGTTGGGGAAGATTTGCATGGGAACCTGGCCGTGTCTTTTGAGCCCGGGTCAAGTTCTATAAGAGAAATATTCCAAACTAGGACCCGACCCAAGTTTGAATGAGCATGACTCGGGGTTGTTCTGCAATGCTTGTTAGTGCATTAGAAATTTTGTATTTAATATCAACCAACTAATGGGTGGAGGTAAGAATTAAAATAAACCAACTAATATAAATAAACTAAGAAGTCAAGAACCAAGATGACGACTAATCGTGTATATGAACTTTTCTATTTTATGCTGCGAAGATTTTCTGTTAGTATGAACGTTTTATGTTGTGGACCACCATTGTTCTGAAATGCCACATCTAACACTGAAGAACATGTAAATGGCACACACAAAACAAAGGTTCAATTTTCATGTCGTGCTTATACAGAAGTTTCACGCGTACCAGATGCAACAGGCTGTAAATCATTTTTCTACAAATATTAGTACATATCACAAAAAGAAATCGGGGAGGTCGGCAGTCGTCGATAGTGAGCGTGGATGGAGGGAGATCGATAGTCATGAGTGGGTCGACTTCATGAGTCGTCGGCAGTGAGTTCGCTTCGGGCGACATCGGGAGGCGTGCTCGACATCCCGAAGCATGCAAAACAGCCAGAGATGGGAAATGTAAACACTTGCAAATTATTGGGCTTAACATGTAATAATTCATAATTCCGACATGATTAGGATATTTACACATGGATTAAACATGAATTAATAAATAATTACAAAATATCATCGATTAACAACGGTGGCGGTGCATGCGAGCTTGGTGGCAGCGGTGACGGTGCGCGAGCTCGACAGCGGTAGCGGCGATGGTGCGCGAGATCGGCGGCGACAGTGAAGAGAGGTCGCCGAGGGTCGAAGGGGGTCACCACGGGTCGGTGGCCGAGACTCGAAGGGGTTCACCACGGGTCGGTGGCCGGGCTCAGAGGGGGTCACCACGAGTCGGTGGCTGGGGCTCGGAGGAGGTCGCTGCGGGTTGGCGGGGTGGCAAATCTGGCCGATCGGTGTGGTCACAGATCTAGCCGGGGCTCGGAGGGGGTCGGGGAGGTCGGCGAGGCCGTAGATCTGACTGGGGGTCGTGGATCTGGTCGGCAGAGTCGCAGATTCGGCCGGGGCTCGAAAGCCGGTGGGGGGTCACAGATATGGCCGGTGCTCGGAGGAGGTTGCCGTGGGTCGATGAGATCGAACCGATCGGAGAGAGAGAGGAGATCGGCGGGGTGCGAGGTTGAACCGATCGGAGAGAGAGAGGAGATCGGCGGGGCGCGAGGTCAAACCGATCGAAGAGAGAGAGAGGAGATCGGCGATGCAGGGAAGAGAAACAAAGAGGGGAGAGAGAGGAGAGGAAAAAATGAGGGTTTCCAACATTTTATAGCCGATCGAACCGGGCCGCTCGTCCTATTTCAAACCGCGCATCAAACTGACGCCAATCTCTTCTCTCTCTTTCAGATTTGTTTTCATTGTCAAATTTTGATACAAACTGCAAATATGACTGATAATAAAAATAGGATAGCTATTATTAATAATAAATGTGCAAGAATCTTAACTACAATCACTACTAATAACTTGTCAATTCGAGATGACAAATCTCCATAAGTCCGTATGGAGTGGACCAAAGTCACCAAACTTCAATTACATAATTGATCAACACATTTTTAAAGGCTATCCTAAATTTAAAATCCATGTATGTATTTATAACATGTAAATGTAGTTACAATAACTATAACAGAACTACAAATATAACTAACTATCCACTACTTTTTTCTTAACCAGCTACTAACTAATACAAAGTGGTCTAAATACCCACTAATTAATTAAGTTAACGTCACAAGGGAAAGTCGGTTCAAGTGAACCCGTCTCCGGCAGTCCCTGCCGGCGGCGCCACCTTTCCGTCTCTGGTAGCCCCAGCCGGCGGCGCCAACGAACAGTTGGTCTGTGCTCACCCACAACTGGATGCATCCCCGCCTTCAACAACTGGCAGCCATTTCCCGTTCCAGGTCATCTCGCAGGCCGGCCACGCATTGTTTTCATTGCCTGGGAGAAGGCCACTTCGCACGGGCATGCTCGGCTCCCGTTCGTTGCATCGGCTGCAGGAAGGAGGGCCATCGGTGGGCTTTCTGCCCCCATCCTTCTCAACAGCGATCTGGCACGTCGGCCGTCTCCTACCGGAATAGTGTTCGGGACGAGAGACACACAACCTTGCCGCCGCCCTCAAACACTGTGAGCGTCCCCTGGTCACAATCGCTGCAAATGGTTGTGGATTTCCTTCGCCTATGCATCGTCGGTGAACCCACCGGTGGACCTCCGGACCTGCCGCTACTCCGCACGGTGGTGGTCGCGAAGGTTGGCACTTCACCACCTTTTCATCTCAGCTGCATATCCTCGACGTCCTGGCTCCTGGTCCCAGGTTCGCCACAATAGCGCGAGGCACTGCTCGCGTCGCCCACCCCTGTTTCGCCGGATTGCTCAGTCCAGTGGCGGCCCTGGAAGGAAGATGATGGTGCGATTTCCGTTCCGCCGGCGGACAGGGCGGTCATCGACATCATCGGCCTTCCCCTCCACCTCCTGCAGCCGGACGTCATCATGGCCATCGCGCCCAATCTAGGAAGCCCTCTATCTTTCTCCCTGCCGACGATGGGGTCGCCCGACCTCTCGGCCGTCTCAGTGGAAGTTGCGCTGCAGGGTAGCGCCCGCATCCCTCCGGCGGTCACGATATGTGCCGGCTCCGGCTCCTTCCTTTTGAAGCTCCAGCGTGCCGGTCCGGCGTCCTCGTGGGCGGACGTCGTCGCCGGCTCTGCCCTACCGATGGCTCATGCACAGGGGCCACGTGATGAATCGTATGGCGACACCCCCCCTTTTCAAATTCATGTATCTGCGACAATTGTCGCCCACCAACTCCCAACAACCCACAGCTCTCCCAACAACTCCACGTCAGCCCCAAATCACTCCATGCAGCGCCACCTAACCCCTTCCCTGCCAACCCAGCCACGACATCTCTCCCTCAACAAGGCCCACACGTCAAACCCGACCCGGACGCCTAACACCCGACCCCGACAAACACACTCCCACACCCGCTCCCCTCCTACCCCTCCTACAACCCGACCCGAACCCCCTGCAACCTGACCCGCCGCGGCAACCCGACCCGACACCCAACCCGGCCTCTTTGCAACCCGATCCGCCAGCCGATCCCAACCCGATCTTCCCCCCGGACCCGCCACAGCCGCACCCCCCTCCGGCGACGTCCCCGGCGGCAGACTTCCCCCCATACGCCGAGTCCCCTTCATATCCCCTCCCCACCTCCATGGCCCAGCCAACAACCGCAACCGTCTCCGCGGCGCCTGGCACGCGTCTATGGCCATCGGCACCGTCGGGTCACCACCCCTCCAACCTCATTACCTTTTCGCCGGAGAATGCCGCTGCTCACCCGACGCAGGGGACACTGGGACCGCGGCGAGCAGCCCTTCCCCGTCGACGGCGTCTACCACCTCCTCGGGATTGGATCGGGCAGACAGTGAGCCGCTGCACCTCCCTGGATGCCAGGAGCCCGACGTTCAGGAGGTTGCGGCCCAGGCAGGTTTCCGGCTCATTAGTCGACGCTCCTATACAGGACCTGACGTCCGTTGAAGGCCACTGGGTGTGCACCCCCCAGTGTTTCTTGGTGCTCGCCCGGAATGGCCTCAGGCGGAGGCAAATTGTGGGCCGAGGGTCACCCACCCGTGGAGAGACCACTGTTTCCTTATGAAGGTGCTGACATGGAATGTCCACGGCCTCGGCGATGTGGGGAGGCGCCGAACTCTTGGGCGTTACTTACGAGCATGGAGGCCGACGTGGTTTTCCTTCAGGAGACCAAACTTATAACATCCAAAGATTTTATCTCGTAGGTAAATCAATTATTTACATTAATTGTCTTCTTTTATCCACTATTATAATAGTGTTAATATCCAAATTGCCTTTAAGTTAATTAATTTAATTATAAATAACTAATTAGCTTAATCAAGGATTTAGTAACTCTTTTATCCAAGTTCGATCAAGTTATCGTATTGAAACATTAGCATATGTAAGTTAATTAATATGATTAATTAACTCAAGCAAAAATTTTGAGATAATTAGTCCTTTATTAATTTCTTTGACTTAATCTAATTATCTGTAATGTTATTAGTATTAATAAGCTTATATAAGTACTTTGGCAAATTAATGACTGTTATCTACTTAATTAATTATCATGAATGATTTACTATCCTCTTATTTATACTTCAACCTATATTGGAAAAAAATGGTATTACAATTAATTAGTCAATATGATAATCCTTTTTATCTACTATGCGGCTGCATGCAAACTTTGGTCCACAAGTTAGTTGACTCCTCATATAATTGACACCTCATGTTTCCACTTCATATGTTAACCCACGTACCCACCGCCATAGTACAATGAATTCTTATGGGCTACCAATTGGATGCTTATCCCTTGATCACTAATTTATTTCTAAATTATCTATGACTAATTAGGCTCATTAGAAATTAATCTCAGTCCCTATTTCTACATCACCGCCTTAATATATATATATATATATATATATATATATTATATTCTCTACTTCCAGCAATTATCCACTCGTGATCCCTCCAAAAACCCCTTGCCGTATGTTATCAAATCACCTAAAATATTGCTGGAATGAAGCCAAGCAGTTAGGATGTAAATAAGGAAGACAAAGGCAATTGCTAGGAACGAAGGTATGTAAACCTTTTGTGATTTAGCTTTAGATCATTGAAAAAAAAAATTATGCTGAATAATGATATGATCGGTTAGGTTCCAAATCGATAATAGGAGAATATGGATTTTAAGTTATTCAATAGAATTAAATAGTTTATGAAATCTTTGGATGTTGTTTTTGTGTGGCCGAAAAAGTGCATGCTGTTAATTAAACGTAAAATACTCATTTCAAATTAAGAATTTAATATAACATGAACCTATGTAGGACAAATCTTTGCAGACCTTGGAATCACATCAAAACGTTATGTATAGAGATAATTATGTGTAAGTTCATGAGCATAGGTCGTAGAGTTATTAGAATGAATTAGATATTATGCAATAAAAGCATATACTTATAATCTAGTTTTAACCGA
This sequence comes from Pontederia crassipes, assembly GCA_030549335.1. Classification (NCBI taxonomy): domain Eukaryota; kingdom Viridiplantae; phylum Streptophyta; class Magnoliopsida; order Commelinales; family Pontederiaceae; genus Pontederia; species Pontederia crassipes. The sequence goes on along the minus strand of CM060188.1, from coordinate 72,180,434 downwards.
GGTTCGAATTCAATTGGAATTAATTCAACAGAAGTTGAATAGAAAAGGATATAAGTGTCACGGTAGCTTCATTTATTTCCTTTTAGATTTTGAAGTACAATATAAGGACCTGTCACCGCGAAATGAGAATTACGCAAGATAATATAATTTATGAAACTAAGCTTGTTAACTCTCTTATGTATCTAGTTTATTTGAGATTTAGAATCAGGTTAATCAGATTTCTAGAGAAAATGTTATGTATTCATCTTTAGAGTTCTATCATTCTACCTATTGAAGTTGTTATCTGACTTCATATATTTGCTATTAAATCTAATGTAGGACATAAATATTTGATAATTTAGGGTTCCAATAATATTGATGTCAAGTTTCATATACGATTGAAATCATTTTAATAGGTTATGATTAGCCAAGATTATAAATTATTAACTAAGCCTTAGTTAGTTTGTCCATATGAAATTTAGAGAAGATCATTGTACTATTTATTAAATTTATTGTGATCAGTTCATAATGATATAGACTACAATAATTTTATGATTTAAACCTTGGTAAGTCTACTTTTAGAGGGTATGAAAATGATAGTTGTTTATTAATTTATATAAATCATACAATCAAGATCAGTTTGTCAATCTAGTAAAATATAGAATTAACAGAAAACCTAAGTTGGATGCCAGCCAACCATAAGGAAATAAAGTCTCAAACTTTTATCGCCTAGTCTCGTTGTATCCTACTTTCATAAAAACTTAGATTCCTGAGATTTGATTGTGCATAATGAAATATGAGAGTTGCCTCCAAAAGTAGTTGTCATGATTACGTGAACCATCAATTATTTGAACTATAGGATTGAAGGCATGAATAATATATATAACTTTGGTACTCATCGTATGTGTGTAATATATGTTGGTATCCACGTCAAGTGTTGATAAGAATATATATTATTGTTATAGGGTTAGATGAATGATAAGAAAAAGAAATGGAGAAACACATTGTGTGAGCTTATGCCAGGTAAGTTGATTTCTCCTACTCTATGTTTTCATCTCTTTTGAATTTCACGTGACATCGATTATTATATGTATTGAATATGCTTTGGATATACTATGAATTGATTTTGAAAAATGCAATGATGAAAAGTATATCTGAATGATTGTATGATTGCACATTTGAAAATCATATGATATGAATGGATTAGTGCAATCTTATTTCGTTTGAAATGGTATTTGATATGATTCATCTTCTGATATTTGATATACAATTGTTATATGTATTAAATTCATATATCGTCAAGTTTATATGAAAATTATGTTTTGAATGATTGATCAATTGATGGTTCATTGGTAAAGCATATGTGAAATGTTATGGAGCCATCTTATGAGATGTAATCATATTCTGTTTGAATGAGTTTGATTCATCTTTTGATATTCGAAATATGATCGTTATGTGATGAATCATGCATCTGCATATGCCTGCATTACATATATGATAGTTGGAGCTAAGTGCTACATTGCTGATCACGATGGGAGCCACCTCTAGAATTCAATGTATCATTTTGTTCTCCAGAAATGATATGAGATAGGCTGGAGCTAAGTGCCATACGGAGCTAAGTGCCACATCATGAGTAGTCGCGATGGGGGTCACCTCTAGAATTCGTAGGGGCCACCTCTAGAGTTCACCTATCATTTTGTGATTTATTCCCCGAAAGGGATGAAGTAGAATGGAGCTAAGTATTACATCGCTGATCACGATGGGAGCCACCTCTAGAGTCCACCTACCGACCACTGGTTAGTTGGTGATCCGTGCATTCATATGAGAGTGTTGCATTTGCATACATCTATTTGATATGATTTGAGTGATGTTGATGCAATTGGAGTGTGATGATTTTGATTAGAAAATTGTATATATTATTTTCAAATATATGAAAACACCGATTGTGATATTATAATTACTTTGTATCTTTGCATGTCCTTCTGAGTTAATTAGATGGTAACACATAGCTTATGAGTTATCAATTTACTGAGTTATTTTGCTCATAATGTTGTTTCTAATATTTTTTAGATTAATATAGATGTAGATGATCATGGAAGGTGGTAGTCTTAGACGGGTGCTATAACGACCTTGGTGGTAAGACATTAAGAAGATGTGTGTCTCTCGAGTTCTTTTATTAGGATGTCGAGAGGTTTGGTTATGTGTAATGCATATGTAATATTTTATATGTTATAAGAAGGCAACACCATTATATGAAATGTAAAACTTAAGGATTATTGGTTTGCTCTGAAGGATCATACATAAATTGTGTAGTTTATTTTATGATATTTTCATTCTTATGTATGTTATAAAAAAATATTTACATCACGTTTTCGCAATTTCTCTTAATTTTATTTGATCATCCGTAATGAATCGCGAACTCGGATTAAACTAAGGTTTAATTCAGGGTCGTGACAAAACTCGTGGAATGTACTAATCAAATGTGGGAGCAGATATGCGGTTCTCGGTTGACCCAACACATCTCGATCAGCTCGGTGGGCCATTCAGGGGGCAGTATCATCGGATGGCGGGCCGACTTGTTCACCCTGGTTGATGCCTGGTTGGCTCATTTTTCGATGACGGTTCATCTGAGATGCAGCTTGGACGGGGCCTCCTACCTCCTCTCCTGTGTTTATGGTCCTTGCTCCGGGTCCCTTCGGTCAGTCTTATGGGAGGAGCTATCGGCGGCCCATCTCCACCTTCCGGATGGTCGATGGCTGATTGGGGGCGTTTTCAATGTCACTTTGGACATGGACGATCGGCCCACCAGACGACAGGGGAGAGATTATGGCACTGAGGAGTTCAGAGACTTCATTGACTCGCATTTGTTATCTGACCTCCCGGCAACGAACTGCAGATTTACTTGGCGGAGCACGGCAGCACCTTCATCCAGGTCTCGACTGGACAGATTCCTTGGCTCTTTGGAGTTGGTGGAGGCGTACCAACTTGTTGATGTCCAGGCCATGGATCGCCCGTTTTCGGATCACACGCCCCTTTTGTGGCGGTCTGGGGACAGTCAGCCCCTACGTTCCATACTCCGGTTTGAGCAGTCATGGCTCGAGGAGGAGGGATTCAGACAGGCGGTGGCCGAGCACTAGCACAGCGTTGCGGCCTCTGACTCGGCAGCACGGACTCTCGCTGACAGGCTACACAGTTTGAGGCATTTCCTTTAGGACCGTCGGAGACAGATCCAGACGGCTCGGGAGGCTCGCAGGTCCGAGGCTCTGGAGGTCATCGTGCAGCATGACCGAGAAGAGGACTCCCTCCATCTCACGGAGGACGAGGTGGCCCACCGCAGGCGGACACAGTCGACTATTCAGACAGAGGATAGGCTGGTGGAGATACAGTGGAGGCAGCTCTCCCGGCAGACCTAACTCCAGGAGGGCGATGCTAACACTCGTTTCTTCCACCTATATACGAGTTCGCGGCGGCGGACAAATCGGATTGACCAGTTGGAGATGATGGGGCAGCGGATCACGGGACACCACCGCATCGGGACCGCCATCACTTCTTTCCACTGGGACTTCTCCAGGCGGCTCCTCCGTCGTCTTGGGGATGGTCTCTTAGGGGTATTTCTTGTCTTACTGATGATCAATCTGCGATGTTAGTGCAGACCATTACTAAGGGAGAGGTCACGGATGCGCTCCACGACCTCAACGGCGAGGGATCCCCCGGCCTCGACGGCTTTCCAATTTTCTTCTACAGGGAGTTCTGGCCTGTGGTGAGGGAGGATGTTATGGCGGTGATCCAAGAGTTCTCCAGCGAGAATCAGGGCTTCGAGCGCCTGAAAAGGTTCCTACTCTTCATGTTGCCGAAGAGCACGCCAGCGGACAGAATCGAAGATTTCCAGCCGATCGTCCTCTCCAATGCCATCTACCTGTTGCTGGCTCGGGCTCCGGGAGGTGCTTCCGGACCTCATCCAACATGCTCAGTCGGCCTTCATCCAGGACAGATCCATCACAGACAGCTTCTCCATGGCTTCGGAGATTCTGACGCAGTGGCATCGCGGCGGTCGTCGGGCCTTTCTCTGGAAGGTCGACTTCTCCAAAGCTTATGACTCTCTCTCATGACCCTTCCTTTGGTACTCATTGCAGGTGAGGGGCTTCCCAACGACCTAGATTGTTTGGATGAAGCGATGTATTATCATCGCTTCTTTCTCGGTCTTTCTCAACGGGTCGATGGTAGGGGGCTGGGTGCAGCCACAGCGCGGCATCCGACAAGGGTGTCCCCTTGCACCCATGCTATTTACGCTGGCGGTGGACGGCCTCGCCAGATGCACTCAGGAGGCATGCTCGGCCAGCCTGTTTGGTGGCTTCGCCGACGGGCTGGTGCCTCTGCTATAGTATGCGGATGACACTATTTTCTTCATCGAGGGGTCAGAGATGGAGGCCAGACGGGTGACCATTCTGGTGGAACTCTTTGGCGTGACTTCCGGACTAGAGATCAACCATGCCAAATCTTCTTTCATTCCTTTTGGCATGGTGACGGAGGAGGTCGTGCGCTGCGCAACTGAGTTGCGCACATCTATTGGGGACTTACCTATCACCTACCTTGGACTCCCTCTCTCATATCGATATATTTCATCCAAGAGGTGGACTCCTGTTATTGAGCAGCTCAAGCATCGCCTACAGGGCTAGAGTTCTCGTCTCTTATCCAGCGGAGGTCGCTTGGTCCTGCTTCGATCTGTTCTTTCGTCTCTCCCGACGTATTTCATGTTAGTGCTCCGCATGCCGACACAAGTATTATCACGGATTGACTCTTTGAGATGTAGGTTCTTCTGGAAGGGATGCAGCCATGCACGTCGGGTTCACATGGTGGCCTAGTCTTTCATATGTAGGCCCACCTCTCAGGACGGTTTGGACGTTCGTGACCTTCGATGCACCAACTGGGTACTCCTTGTCCGATGGGTGGGTCAGATTATGGGGCCCGAAGACAGTTTATGGAGGGAGGTGTTCTTCACATGCTATGACCGGGATTTCTCATGGACTACTAGGCCTACCGTAACCCGGGGCGCCTCGTCCTTTTGGAAGGGGTGGCGGCTCTCTTTCCTCTGCTGCGGCCTTTTATGATTCCATCGCTTGGCTCTGGGGAGGCGTTCTCATTTTGGCGGCATGAGTGGCTTCCCGGGGGCCCTCTGGCGGACGCCTTTCCACATTTACATGCTCTAGCAGCTCACCCTGACGCGTCTGTGGCTCGGTGTTGGTCTCAGATGGGGGCGCGAGGACCGGCTCGTGGACTCTCTTTTTTGGGTCTCCTCTGTCTGATCAGTGGATTTCGGACCTACTGGCACTTCATCAGAGGATCGCTCCTTTTCGTCCACATTCTACACGGTCAGAGGGCTGGATATGGGTGTCTGACTCCTTCTCGGCACGCAGCATCTACCTTCGGCTCCTTCCATCCATCACTGACTCAGATGATTTCAGAGTAGATTGTAGACTCATCTGGCGTTCTCATGTGCTACTGAAAGTCAAGGTCTTTGCTTGGCTTCTGCGGCAGGAGCGGATTCTCACCAGAGTTTATAGGGAGCGGTGGGCGCCGCAGGCGGATACCTCTTGTGTCTTATGTGGCGAGGTGGAGGATGTCGCCCACCTCTTTTTCAGTTCCCGAGTATCTCGAGAGGTTTGGTCCAGGACGAGCAGCATGGGCGGCATTCCCTTGTCGGCAAATGATCTATGGCGTTCTATGAGGGATCGGCGTAGACAGAGCCTGGATTGGAGACCTTTGGTGACGTCCTTTCTGGCCGGTGCCTGGGCCATCTGGCTTCAGCGCAACTGTGTTATTTTTTTGTGGAGAGAGATGTCAGGTGGATAAGATTGTACATCACATATTTTCTCTTCTTCGGGATTAGGGGATTTGACTAGCATCTTTTTGTCTTATTTTATCGTTCTTTGCTGGAGAGCTTTTCTCTTGTACATGATGTTTTCTCCTTGATTATATATATACATGGATGACAACCAAACTGGTGGTCATCCTTTTCCTTCTCAAAAAAATTAACCAACCACTAACTAATACAAAGTGGTACGTTATCAGGACACTCCTAAACTTTCGCCTTGTTCTCATGGTGAAGAAAAGAAAATTAATAATAATATTCTGCAAGTGCAGTTGAAGCCTTCAAATTTGATTAACTCCATCTTTCGGCCAAGAAAGAATTTATTGAACCAATATGAATTTTCAACTTTTTTTCTTATGAAATGAGTTTTCACTTGTAATATAAAAAATTGTTTTCTCCTAAATGAATGTTGCTTCTTTGTGCTATGCTACTAGGATCTGATACACTGAAAGTATAACTACATCCGTCTTGGATGTTCAAACGCTCCCCTGCCCTTGTTATGTCCTCTAGTTTCATTCCCATCAACAATCCTGAGTCAATAACCCTGGAATTTGCCCGTCTTTCAAAATCAGATAGCTTTTCCAAACTTTTAAATAAGCTCTCATACTCAAATGATTGAGCTGCACGAAGACAAGGAATGCGATCATTAAACAATAAAGAAGCTCTCATAATCAAATGCTTGAGCAGCACAAGGTGGAAAGATTTGATTTGAATGCACAATGCATTCTCATGCCAATTGAGCGATTGAGCTATTTCCTCTTGCACTAATGTGTCATAGATTTAACGAAAAACTTTTGGCAACAGTTATTTGTCTAGTATTACGCAGATTTCCACTGAAAGCTGTCAAAGTGATGCATACGGTGGCAGTGAGGACTGAGGCAACTATTAATGGAGGAGAAATACCAAGTAATCTTGGTCAGGCCTTCAAGGTTGAAAGAAGAAATATTATCATTGTATTTCTCAGTGTATTTCCCAGCTAAGATCGTGCATCCAAGTTTTAATAATGTGTTTTGTCATTTTATATAGAATCATATGAGCGAAATGTTCGCATATCATGCAACAATTATGTCGAACAACCTTGGCACCTTAATTGTGGTCTTCACAAGTACAGGGTTTATGGGCATCCTACTGAGTCGTCATTATAGACCATCTGGCACCATATTTGCTTTTACTGATGAGTACGTCTGTCATTTTATTCTGGTTGGTGGCATTTAATTTACTTGAAAATAGTAAACCCTTTCATATCTATACTGGTCTTTTGTTTGCCCAATAGTCATAAAGTTTTCTGATGATGCTGGAAAAACCTTTGCGGAGGCCTTGTCGTATTTTAAGGTAACATTTGACCTTCAAATTGTTTTTAATTTAGTCTCCGTGAAATTTTTATATATTTTTTTTCTTTACTTTAAGTTTTATAATAATTTCTTTTATGGAAATATGAAAAGTTTCCTTTTGGATTAGGAAGATATTTTAGATCTGTGATGACTTTTTCTTTGACGATATATTTTTATATGATGTGATGCAGAAAGAAACAAGGAATGGTGAAGGAAGGTGAGGAGGTAGCTCTTGTGCAGAGCGGCGGACAACCCATCTGGAGGTCTCAGTCCACGCATGACATTCAAGTCCGAAAGGCTTAACATGGTTACAATTAAAGTTCCTTTCTCTATAAAAAAAAAAAAGTTCCTTTCTGATTCGTAAGGAGAGACTAGAGAGGGACGATGCTGATGCATGAAGTTAGTGCAAAACGAAGCTAGTGCCAGGTTAAGCAAGAAACAGTAGCAATAGTTTTAAGTGGGTTGGTCAAATTTCGAGTTTCTTTCAATCTTAATGCCAAATTTTCAATTTGAATTTTTTTTCCAAACATGCTTGAGAAAGTACCGAGTGATTTCCTTTTCAGTTGTCAAAATTCACTTGTTTCCTTCATATTGATGTGAGGTGCATCTTGAATCATTTATGCCTACATCTTTACTCTGTCTGAATTCTCCAAGAATTTAAAATAACATATAAAAAACTGTAAGCCCAAGCCATCAAAAACTCCAGAGCACACATCCTAGGAGGAATTTTTACCAAGTCAATAGAATGTTCTAGGTCTCCAAGCATTTGACATGCGATCCTATATTCTTTGAAAAGGATTCTAATTTCTAACTTCATCAACAAAACTCGTGCAATAATATCACATTACTGAACCGTAAAGTTTGTGAAAATAATATCACATCACTAAACCATCAAAGTTCACATTCCAAGCATTAACCAACAGAAAGTGGAGTGAAAATTGCAACTTAACCAAGCCCAGACTTGTAGAATCTTCGCATATAATTAGAATAGACAAGAAATGTTTTCCAAACCCAAAGTTCAACCAAGCCAAAGCTTCTATACACAATAAAAATGTCTAGGATAACTTAAAACCACGGCCTATGCTCCTTCTAGGCTTCTATTTTGCCTATGCAGGTCCCCCCTTACCTTTTACACAAGGGGAACCGAGATCTAAAATGCTCCTAGCATTATGAATAAATCACAAATGACGAATCTCCAATTTTTCAAGCACCATACAACTTCTAATCGAACAACCACACATTTTAACAAACGGGATTCACATACAAGCGCCTGGCAGTTAACTCTTGCTCCCTATATACGAATTTCCAGAAAGCATTGCTATTAGACTTCCACCATGCACCCTGCCTTCCGGAAAAGAGACCTGAGGAGTAACAAGTGGATTTATCATGAGCTTTTGTGTGTTAAAAATTTTGCAGTCAATAGAACCGTCTATGCCATTGTCCACATTTGGATAGCCGTGAGCATTATTGATGAGGGTAACCTCTTTCATTGTCTCGGGCTCAATGAGACTTGCACACTGGTTTACCGGCAGCCCAAGTGTACCGCCACCGTGGACGCAGTGGTCTTGGATGAGGGCGCTATGTTCAGTACAGAGAGTTGATTTGCTCCTTGGCAACCTTTCACAGAGTGGTTCTCCAGCTCCAAACTGTGAACCTGCTTGACCCCATGCGCAGCGCTTTCCCCCTCCATGTGCCTTGCAAAAATCAGTGCTTCCTTGAGCACTTTTACTGCATCCTTCAGATTTGCACCGTCTGCCCCCACCATGTCGAACACAGAAACTAGTATGCCCCCTTGCACTCTTAGTACACTCTGGGACCGCACACCTCTTCGCACCACCATGGGCGACACAGAATTGTGTCCCGCCATGAACACTTTTTGTGCAAACGCCACCACCCTGAAATGAACATTGCTTCCCTCCACCATGTCCCTTACAGAATGGAGTGCTGCCTTCTGCTCCTTTAGTGCACCCCAAAAATGTGCATCTCTTTCCACCTCCATGCGCCTTGCAGAACAGTGTGCTTCCCTGAGCCCCTTTGGAGCACTGAGGAAACTGACAACGCCTGCCACCACCATGAGAGATGCAAAGGCCAGACTGACCTTCTGCACTCTTTGTACAATTCACCTTTTGACACATCTTTCCACCTCCATGCCTGATGCACAAACCAGATTTTCCCCTGGCAGCACGACTACAATCATTGTGGCTGCAGCGACGGCCACCACCATGGGCGATGCAATAATCAGTGCGGCCTTCTGCACTTTTGGTGCAGCCAAGAAATTCACATCGGCGTCCTCCCCCGTGGGCTTTGCAATAGATTGTTCTGCCCTCAGCTCCCTTCTGACATCCAGGTTTCTGGCACCTCCTTCTGCCACCATGGGCTATGCAGAAACCAGAAGCACCCCTTGCTCCTTTTTCACGTCCTTGGAATTGAAACTTTTTAGACCTACCGCTACGTTCTTGTATACGAATAACCCCGGAAGTACAAGCAACTGAACTTTTAACCTTCTGGTTCAAAGTTGATGATAAGTCTGGGACAACTGGAACAGAATAATTGTCACTGCAAATTTTCTCGCTGCAAGCAGAGCTGCTACTTGTAGATGAGTTGTGCACAGTAGGCTGGAGATAACTCCCAAATATCAAGCAAGATGATGCTGACCCCATATCATTGGATAAAGTTTGAGAAAACAATGTTACATTCTCCAAGTCATTATGATGCTGGTCTAATGGTGATTGATTCAATATTTCCGATCCAAGATTCAGATGGTGCCATTGTAAGATTTAACTGTAGGTTCAGCATACTTCCATTAGAAGAATCTAACTTCATAGGACTAATCATGCTTCCATTACCAAGGCTAAGCTCTAAATTTACACCAGGATCAACAGAGGATTCCTTGTCAGATTCTTTCAGTGCAGAGATTGTGGAGAGACTTGTGGAACTTGGCTTGCTAATATGTGAGGAACATGGCAAGTGATGCAAACCCAGGGCAGTCAAAGGGGGCTCTGGACCCGCAACGCCATTCATGAATGACCACACCTTTTCTTTCCCTCTTGTATTTGAATCACAGAGATTGAAAGGACCACCAGAATCAAATCTCAGAGAGCCATCAGTCTTAAACTCTTCTTGTGCATGAATTCCATTCCAGAAACAAAAGGACGGATCGATAAAATCAGGTGTATAGCTCAGTTGCGTAATACTGTTGTCCATTTACGGATAGTTACTAATGCTAGATGGCTATATCAACAAACTATTGCTGGAAAAGAATCAGTTAGCCTGACTTCCGGGATTTAAAAGGTTAACAATACTGCTTAGTCTAAAGGTACCTTGGGCACCATAGCTTGCATCCTCCACTGACAAACCCAGATGTATCATGGCGATTCATTTCAGAAAATGTTATAGAAACAAGCTAATCGGAAGAAGAAATGAAGTTGGCCTAGCACTTCTGATGTGTCATAGTCGATGTCACCAAACAACTAAAAATGTTAACAATTCCTGGAACAAAGATAAACACAGACTATAAAGTAACCTTAAAGAAATCAAGAATCTCATGAAGCTTCAAGACATATGCAACAAGCAATTTAAGAACATTCTTTTGAAAATTCAAGAAGTTGAATAGTGAGGGGAGCATATTGCAATGCACAGAGATGAAAGGAGGAGGCTTAAAAATATATCAGATAAACAATAAATGAAAATAAAACAGCATCACTTAGGTTCATTTTTTTAGGGAAAAGTTCGTTCATTTTTTTTATGCATCCTGATTTGTCAAACCGTTGATTTGTCAAATTTTGTATTCCATTACTGATCCTGGATACGTTGATACAGAAAAGCATCAGAATTGGCTGTACATGAAATATCAGAGCTAAATGACAAGTCATACTCCTTCCTATCTTCGTGAACATGTTGACCTTGATGGTAACTGGGTACATGAGATGCCTATACAAGTTTGATCTACACATTATCGTTTCTTGCAAATTGGTGAATAGGAGGAAAAGAATGATTCTGGAGACATAAATGGGAGACGGTTAAAAATTCACACACCTTACGCTTTAATATGATTAGAGAATTTTGCTAAAATCCCCAACAATTTGAATTTGATGTTATGAATTTTATCAGTTAGGTTTCGAAAATATCAATTATATAAAAAGAGCATCCAAGAAAAAACAAGTTCGATTCATTTAAAACCCATAACAGATCCATGGAATGCAATATTTAACTTATTCAAAAAGGTCAATACCAAAACAATTCAGGAAAGGTATAGAAGAGGATTGACAAAGTTTCATAAAGACAGGTCACTTTGAGTCTCATCCTTCGCATGTAACATCAGAAAACAAACCAACATCTATCGTCGAAACTAAAATACACCGGATAAGAAAGATTTAAAAAGGTATGAGTGCAGCTATGGAAACCCTATCAGTCATACCTACATCACACAGCAACAAATGAGCATATGTGGATGTGCAGATAAAAGCCTCTAAATTTGCACTGCCAGTGCGTCATTTAGATTCTGTGTTTTATAAGTCCGACTATTGACCACGGCTAGTTTGGTAGAAGAAATATGTTCAAACAAAAACACAAATGCACACCCAAAGAACTGGAAAGATCAATCGAATTCTGTCAGGTCAATACCTACCCGAGATATCATAATATCTGGGTATATGGCTATATGCATCCTTCAAAAAACTTAAGGATGGCTATTAGGAACTGACACCAAATCTACAGTAATTAGGATTTGACTATTTTCCATTCATATAAAGAGTCATTAAGAAACTTAATTGCAGTTGATAATATACAGATCACCTCCCAAATTTGAAGAACGAAAAGAGAGAGAAGAAAAAAGATAGCATCGTTTGCCAAGAACAAACAGTAGAAAAGGATCATCTTTGCATAAACAAAAAGAAACCTAACAAATGAAACTTTTAAGGGAGATAACAAGCAAAAACGCGCAAACGAAACAGTTATAATCAACCAAAATGACTTACTGACCTTTCATAAGATCGGAAAAAGTATTCATTTCGACATATGTCCCATTCTTCCAATCGGAAAATTTTTTTTGAAAAGGATCTCATTTTACGGATCAATAGTTGCGAGGTACAGTTAGTATGCCAATTTACTAAAGCAAACGAGCAAACTGAAATTAAATATTACACAAACGTCTTGAAGCAGGCATCGGCTATTTGCGCACGCAACCAGAAAAAAAACAATTCTTAATTCTGAGAACACATACAACAAAAAGGAGCGGCTTTCAAATAATGTAGGACAAACAAAACCACAAGTAGCAGCAGAAATGATCCGATTTTTCCCTTCCCCGATCAGAAGAACAAAACAGGGACGAACTCCGCAAAAAGCTGCAAACTTTAACCATAAAAGCCACCAGGGAAGTGCATAAAGACAAAACATACATACAACATGCCCAAGCCGGAGAACAATGAAGAAATCATTACAAAAAAAAACCTGCAAAGACACGGATTTGGACAACAGCAACAAGGAGAGAAGCGAACGCACCTCGAATCTAAAAACTCCACAGCGTTAGCGCCATGATTTCTGGACCTACACAAAATGGAAAGGCTGACATGATCGAAATGAGAAATTAAGACACTCTGCTGGACCTACACAGAAAATACAATTTCACTCATTACATTGTGACATAGCAGGGTCCTAGGGAGCAACAACATCAAAGATTTCTTACCACTAGATTTCAAAAGGCAAGAACTTATAAATTCAAATACTAGACTCAACTCCTATATCAGCCTGAGTAAGTTGAATTGACGCGTTTGAGTACATAATTACCTGACCAGGCTTCTACAACAACAACAACAAAGCCTTATCCCACTAGGTGGGGTCGGCTACATGAATCATACGACGCTTCGTTGATCCATGTTCATAAGATTCGACAGGTTTTACGCTAACTGTCGGGGCCTAACACAACCCTCCTCCTTTAGGGGCCTAACACAACCAGGCTTCTACAGAACCCAAAAAAAAATGTTGGACTAGGATATCTGCTTCCCCGTGACTGGGTCCAGATACAAAAGGAAAAGATAAATTAAATGTGAAAACCAGTAAATCATATACCTGATGAAAAGGCTGATCGAATGAGATCTGCACACCAACAGAATGACAGTATATGGAGATCAGTATTGAGTTCTTTTCTCCGTGTAATATTCTGAAAAAAATCTTTACATCCGTCTTGGAGGTTCAAACGCTCCCCTGCCCTTTTTATGTCCTCTAGTTTCATTCCCATCAACAATCCTGAGTCAATAACCCTGGAATTTGCTCGTCTTTCAAAATCAGACAGCTTTTCCAAACTTTTAAATAAGTTCTCATACTCAAATGATTGAGCTGCACAAAGACAAGGAATACGATCATTAAACAATAAACAAGCTCTCATAATCAAATGATTGAGCAGCACAAGGACAAGGAATACAAACGTTAAAACAATAAATAGTAAAAGGAATTGTTTCCACTAGCTACTACCAATAATAGATTACAAAATAACCATACAGAAATACCTTCCACTGGTGGAAGTAGGCTTTCTATGCACTGTTCATACTCTTCACTGTACTGTTTTGAAAGAGCAACAAATGAATTTTTCTTGTCTGAAGATGACTTTTGAGCATTCAAATTATCGGACCCACTGGGGTCCTTTGGTGCACTTAATATTGCGATTTCTGCTAGAATGGCAGAAGAATCAACCACAGGTCAAAGTCAGAGAACAAAACAAAGTGATCTCTTGGATCATGCATTCTTGTTACTGGAACCACCGCTGGATGACCAATGATCTGCGAATTGAAGAATTCAATTTCAAGCTTCATAGCTTGGTGGTAAAGTTTTTCTATGACTTCGAGTTCTCCAGTCAATGAAATACAGAGTTTATCAAGCAATTCTTCTATCAGCAAAGCAGACGCCTGCAGCAAACAAGCAATGAAAAGGCAAATGCCAATTAGTTTCTATTTTAGGCATCATACCTCACCTTGCCGTTAAAAGAGTGGCATTGTGATAAAAAATAAAAAGTTATTCAAAGTTATTTCTGAAGTGTCAGGCACCTCAAAACTTTTGGAACAATAACTGTCAATCCATTTCTTGTAGGGATTTTCATTTCCATCGTGCTCGAGATACAGCATAAGTTCCTTGCCTAAGTGTGCATAAAGCCTCATGCAAAGAGTCATCGCACCTACTGTGTAAGCAGCAATCTTTGTCTTCTCAAAAGGTGTAACAATTTTTCCAGGCGCTTTCCCTCCCTTGATTTTTCCAGAAGCTGTTGCGAGAAGGAACTGCGTATACTTAAGTGTTGAAGGGTGGACAGTGATCTCTTTGGTAGTGTCAATTCCCCAGTCCTGCACCACTGGTTTTCTTTAAAATCTTTGCATATCATATTCTTAAAGAAAACTGAAGTCAAAGATTAGAAAGGAAAAAAATCTGAATTTTGCTAGAAATGCATATTGGCAACATATCAATTCTATATTTTCTACAGTTTTTAGTAAAAAAAAACTATTCAAAGTCAAATGATTCGCCAGGCATATGTTCAAATAACTCAGCAGGCTTGTGGCGAGTGAGCCCGTTCCTGATCATTAGTATCTCACATGAGGTCACACAAATATAACTAGTAATAACAATGAAAATGGGACACATAGGAATGTTAGTGTGCTACCACACAAATTGGTAGCACTGTGCGATCACACATCACAGGCCGTTAGATCTGATTGAGCACTATCTGGACAGCCAGATGCATTCGCTCAAACACTGGGGGAAGGGGGCCAGCACCGGCGGGTGGGGTGGGGGATCGTCGTGGCAAGCTACCGGAGGGGGATCATCGCCATTTGCTGGTTGCGGGCCGGTTGCGGGGGAGAGGCAATGCAGGACAGGAGACCCGGCTGCCGGTCGTGGGGGAGAGGCAGGCAATGTGGAAGCAGCCGTGCGAGAGAAGATCGCTGGCCTGTAGTCCAGACACGAGAGAAGATCGCCAGCCTCCTGAACCTTGAACATGGCATCGGCGTGATTTGGGAGCAAACCGTACTGCGTCCGCCTTCTTCTTCTTCTTCGGCCTCCCAACCTGCCCTCGCCGGTGATCCCTCTGCGTCGTCGCCTTCTTCTTCTTCCTCCTCCTCCTCTGCCTCGTAGCCCTGGCGTCCGCCTCCTACGGCTTCTCCAACAGCCAAATGAGGAAGTGCTACCATCGACTTCTCCTGCTTCCATTGGCACAGTGCATGTCGTGAAAACAGCCAAATGAGGAAGTGCTCCTCGATGCAAGAGATGCAGATGGCATATCGTGTCCCTTAATGCATGCCCAGATAAATCAAATGGCCCAAATCGCTTGGTCGCACAGTGCTACCAATTTGTATGCTAGCACACTAATATTCTTCATATATACATATAGGCAAGATCCTGAGAAATTTACTAACTGAAAAAACAGAATTTAACTTTGGTAAATCAATTTCTACTATCCAAGATTACATTCTAATTTTTTTTAGAAGGGATTACATTCTAATTTTAGGCAATAATCCCATTTCAACGACCATGATTATTTTAGATGAGATTGACACCCCAATAGACAAGAAGTCATGGATATGCCAAGGAAGGTAGGCTCTGGAGAAATACTGTTGAACTATGTGACGTCCGAGAATTTTGTTAAAAGAAAAAAAAAAGTGGACTCGTTCGTAACTGTCCCTAACTCCACGGAGCTTATGATGCCAACCTAATAAAAAGATAATTAAAGAAACCTAAACGCTGGCTGATAATTTCATTTATCCACTTGTGCACCGCGGCAGGAGAGGAACAGATAGAGCACCATCGCACGCGTGATCGCAGGAGACGAGGGAGACGTCAGATCTAAGAACTCCTGTCACATTTGAAAGGAAAAGGTACTTTCTCCCGTGAAATTTTTATAATCGCGTCATCCATCGTAACTTCAACAAAGATATGAATTTAGATTATGATGATGTGATCCATTTGATCTATTGCATAATCACCATCCCTCTTCCATATTAATACTCCAGCAGTAACAAAAAAGAAAAGAAATGCCCGATGTAGTGCACGTCGACAGGTGCCTTGTGTACACAATTTTCCCCATATGACATCATTCGAATTATGCAGAAGGTACAAAGAAATAATGTACAAAAAATAGTATGTACGCGATTATATTAGCATTTATTATTATACCTCTCAACTGCTATAATATCATAGATCTTTTGTAGTTGAGATAGTGAGTGTACTTTACCTCATTGCATTATAACCTCTATTTAAATTCAGATATTTTCCATCCTTATTCGTTACTGTGATAATTAATCCCATATAAATGATTGCACATTTAGGTGTCACATGGCCATGTACATAGCAAGTGCATTAGTGTATTACATGTACATTTCCATGTTAAAAGGTATCAAAACGTGGGTGGTACTCCTAATAGATAGCTGACGACATCAAATGCACTCAAATAGTACACATCAAGCATGTTAATGTAACATGCTATAATCTGTTGTACCCCACAATTTATGTATTAAGTCTATTTCATCTATCGAATGATTTATCCGAAGCAATTATGATTTAATCAATTAATTATCTATTCTATTCTCTTGTATTTATCTGAATAGTTTTCTTAGCTGTCTCACCAATAATTTATCTATCATAGTATTACGATAATACTCGTATTATGGTATATTCAAGTTCACAAACCTGATTGATTTGCATCTTTATTTCAAATATTCTCAAATCATATCATCTACGATCTTATCCCTAAATCCCAAACATAGTTATAGGGGTAAATAAGATAAAAGATGAAAAATATTAAATAGAAGAGCTCTTCTTATGTTATGTTGACGACGGTCAACTTAGTCAAAAGGAAGTCGAAAGATATTCCACCGGTCCATATTTGGCATTGAGATGCTCCGCCCTGGCCAAAAGGGAGTCGAAGGATACTCCACCGGCCCTATTATGAGTTGAAAGACACTCCAAAATAAGTGTAACATAATGAACATGTAAATATGATAATGATTATGATGATGGGCAATGCCAATGATATTATGATATTTTAATGATGATTATGTTATTCTTGTTACACTTATCAGATTATCATATCTGTTATGCCATTATATGTCACGCCTCTTGATCATGATGCTATCACACCAATTATGACTACATGACTCTATCATTTATGATTATATTTATGATGTCATTACTGCTTATATGTTATATGACTATTATGTACTGGACGTCATAGCTCACAGGGAGGTTCACCTCCCCTGTCTATTCAATGTCACAGGTAATAATCTGTCCCAGTAAAAATATGATGACGTAGGCGACAGATCGAGCTCGTGGTGATCTTTGCACATGAAATCGAGTCTCTTCAGCTCTCTTTCTATTTTCATCGAGTTATATTTATCTTATGCAAACTCTTTGGTTTATATTATTTGAGACTCGATTATGTTATCTTGTTAAGACTTCCACACTCATTTTTATTATATCTCTTTTTAATCAAATAATAACTATTTTTTCTTCCGCAATTATGTCTTTATTATGTTGACCAGTCAAAGTCTTATTTTGGTCAAATTATTGTAACGTAAGCTATGTCTCGTAACGTTTTCGGGGTGTATTCGGCCACGTGGCAAGTACATTTCGGGGGCGTTACAGTTAGGTATCAGAACCTAAAGTCAGGACATTCTTATGTTCTGAAATGTTAAGTATGTAATCAATGTGCAAAGAGCCACGACATGTCGCCGCGCCAACCGATGCTAAGCCAAGTAAGAAAGTTATATTTTTATGATTTAAATGTTTTATTAAATGTTTCTATGATGTGCAATATTGTAGATGCCTCCACGACGTACTACCACTAGTAGAGGTCGTGGTCGACCTCGTCGTGATAGAGTAACCGACGTTGAACAAGAAGGGATGAATCAAAATGAGATTGAGTTTGGACAGCCTCCACCGGTGCAGCCCCCACCAGTTGAGCCTCCGTCTGCGCAGACACCACCAGTCCATCCGCCACCAGTGCAGACATCACCAGTTGAGCCTCCACCGGTGCAGGAGCCTCCACCGACGCAGACACCATCGGTGCAGCCTCCACCAGGCTATCCTCCACATATGTAGTTCTTGCCTATGCAGCCTCCACTAGGGCAGCCTTGGCCGATGTAGCCTTGGCCGATGCAGCCTCCGATTGTGCAACTCATGCCAGCGCCACCGCAGGACACCTTACAAGAGTTCTTGAGGTTGCATCCGCCGCAATTCGACGGCACATGTGATTTCGATAAGGTGGAGAGGTGGATCATATGTATGATAGAAACTTTCCTCGCGATGCGTTGTGCTGAGGACAGAAAGGTCTTGTACGCCACTAATCATCTGATTGGTGAAGCCCTTGATTGGTGGAGAAGTACCAAAGCAACTCAATTTGGAGAGCAAAACGTGATTCCCTGGAATAGCTTTTATGAGGTGTTTGAGGCACACTATTTCCCAGAGCATGATCGCATTCAAAAGCAGCGGAAATTTCTACAGCTTAGTCAGGGGAAGATGACTGTTGCTGAGTACCACTTCCAGTTCATAAAATTGGAAAAATATAATACCATGCGTATGAGTGAGAAGCAGAGGGCAAATCAATTTGCTCAAGGTTTAAACACCACTATCAGGTCCAAGACCTTATTCGAAAAATTGCAAAATCTGAAGGAGGCAGTCGAGCTAGCGACTACTATGGAGCGAGACCACTTAAGAGAATTGGAAGAACAAAAAGGGAAGGCCCCTATACAAACCCTTGAGCATGGTCGTCACAGGTGAAATGACAAGCGTTCAAACCGAAGGGATCACCGACGTGATAATTGTGTGAGGCCATATGAGCCTCGCAACACCCCACGCCAGTCACCACAACAGCAGCAACCTTATCGTCAGGTGAGAAGTAAAATAAATAAATAATTATAAGTATGCAATGATGATGACTAATGAATAAATGATTTCAGCCTCAACAGCGACAGGCACCGCAGCAGCCCCAGCAAAATAATAAAGCCTGCCAACATTGTGGGAGGTTTCACCCAGGAGAATGTCGACGAAGAACAGGTGTTTGTATCCACTGTGGTCAATAGGGACACTTTATCCGTGACTGTCCTAAGAAGGCAAGGGAGGAACAAGCTCAGCGTAGCGCTGGAGGTGCTAATACCTTGGTGCAAGGCAGAGTTTATAATATACAAACGGATACTACACCAGCTGACACCGACGTCATCAGAGGTACTTTACCTATAGCAGGCATGCCTACTACAAGTATTGTTTGATTCGAGTGTATCACATTCATTCATCTATCAAGATTGTACTATGGCTTTGAATTTTCCTCTGCATGATATGACATGTTCCATGAGTGTGGCAACCCCTATGGGTACTCTCTGCACTACGAAGTACATCCTAGAAGTACCAGTGACGATCGATGGCAAGAATTTCTCTACAGATCTGATCGTGATTCCCATGACAGATTATGATGTCATACTTGGTATGGACTGGCTGTCATACCACGATGCTGTAGTAGTATGCAGGCAAAAGAAGATTATCATTGGTACTCAAGGCAAGCCGAAGGCTACGGTGAAGGGTACTACTGGCAAGGAAGGCAAGGTGATCATTTCTGCAATGAAGGCACAGAAGATGTTGCATAAAGGCTGCAGAGGTTATCTAGCTAGTGTCGTGAAAACAGATGCCCCAGTTCTAGACCCACGATAGATGGACATAGTTAGAGACTTTCCTGACGCCTTTCCAGAAGACGTCACTGGATTGCCACCACGACGGGAGATCGATTTCTGCATCGACCTCCATCCTGGCACTGCTCCTATCTCCAAAGCTCCATACCGAATGGCTCCAGCTGAAATGCAAGAACTCAAGAAGCAAATTCAAGAGCTTTTAGATAAGGGGTTTATCCGACCCAGTGTTTCACCATGGGGTGCACCAGTGCTCTTCGTGAAGAAGAAAGATGGCTCCCTCAGATTATGTATAGATTACAGAATGCTAAACAAAGTCACTGTGAAGAATAAGTACCCGCTGCCACATATTGATGATTTGTTTGATCAACTGTCCAAGGCTTCTGTGTTCTCCAAGATAGATTTGCGGAGTGATTATCACCAACTACGAGTTGCAGAAGAAGACATTCCGAAGACTACTTTCCGGTCGAGATATGGGCATTACGAGTTATTGGTTATGCCTTTTGGGTTGACGAATGCACCTGCAGCATTCATGGATCTGATGAACAGGGTGTTCAAGCCTTATTTGGATTAGTTCGTCATCGTCTTCGTTGATGACATATTGATCTATTCATAAAATCTCGTGCAACACAGAGAGCATCTGAGGATCGTATTGAAGACTCTGAGGCAGCATAAACTCTATGCAAAATTGTCGAAGTATGAATTCTGGCTGGAAGAAATTATGTTCCTTGGACACATTATCTCTAAGAAGGGTATTTCTGTTGATCCAGCGAAGGTAGAGGCAGTGACAAATTGGGCTCGACCGAAGAATGTGATCGAGATACGCAATTTTCTTGGATTGACCAGATACTATAGGCGATTCATAAAGAACTTCTCAAAGATAGCCTCCCCAATGACGAAGCTGACAAAGAATGGTGAGAAGTTCATCTGGTCACGACAGTGTGAAGATAACTTTCAGGAGCTGAGGACTAGATTGACTACAGCACCGATACTCACCATCCCTTTTGGTAGTGGTGGGTATGTGGTGTATAGTGATGCCTGCGGTACAGGTTCGGGATGCGTACTAATGCAACACGGTAAGGTGATTGCATATGCATTAAGACAGCTGACGAAGCATGAGGTGAACTACCCGACACATGATTTGGAGTTAGCGGCAGTGGTTTTGCTCTGAAAATCTGGAGGCACTATTTGTATGGAAAGAAGTTCGAAGTGTTCACCGATCACAAGAGTCTAAAATATGTCTTCTCTCAGCGAGACTTAAACATGAGGCAACGCAGGTGGATGGAGTTTTTGAAAGATTATGAGTTCGCCATTAACTACCATTCAGGTAAGGCGAACACAGTTGCTGACGCATTGAGTCATAAATGGGAAGGCTCATTAGCATTTATGAGGCTTCGAGTGTTTGAGATGACTGAAGAACTCAACATGTGAAATCCAAGACCGGGCAGAAATGGAGCTATATTGATGATGCATCAGCTTCAACTAAATTTGGTTGACAGAATCATCAAGACACAGCCAGAGGATGCAGAATATGTCAAGATGGTCAGTAGGTGTGAGAAAGAAACAGAGGACTTCAAGATATCAGCTGATGGCAGAATCAGATATAGGAACCATCTGTGGGTCCCTAATGATACTGAACTCAAGAGGGAAGTGATGGACGAATGTCATAAGTCGAAGTTTGCCATCCATCCAGGCAGCACGAAAATGTACATGTATAACGAAGTTACTAGTGGCACGATATGAAGTGAGAGATCGCGGAATATGTCTCTACGTGTCTAGTATGCCAACAAGTGAAGATAGAGCATCAGAGGTCATATGGCAAGCTTAGCTCTTTAGGAATCCCGAGGTGGAAATGGGAAGACATTTTCATGGATTTCATATCATGTCTACTCCGCACACAAAAAGGACATGATGCTATTTGGGTAGTGGTCAATCGATTGACAAAATCTGCACACTTCATACCGATCAAATGGAGACAGTCAATCGAGAGGTTGATGGATATATATGTGCAGGAGGTTATCAGATTGCATGGTATTCCAATTTCTATAGTGTCAAATCGAGATCCTCGCTTTACAGCTAAGTTTTGGAGGAGTCTGCAGAATGCTTTCGAGATAAGACTGAACTACAGTAGGCTTTTCATCCCCAGACAGATGGTCAATCAGAGAGGACCATCCAGATGGTAGAAGACATGCTGAGGGCATGCGCTTTGGATTGGCATGGCAGTTGGGATGATCACTTGCCCCTGATCGAATTCGTCTATAATAATAGCTATCATTCCAGCATTGGCATGGCTACATTCGAGGCTTTGTATGGAAGACCATGTCGATCACCAGCTTGTTGGAATGAGGTCGGTGAACGAAAGTTCCTGAGCGCTAAAGAATTAAAGGAGACCGAGGAATATGCCAAGAAGGTGGAGTTAATACAGCAGAGAATGAAAGCAGCACAGACTCGCTAGAAGACCTATGCAAATAAAGGTCGACGTGAACAGATCTTTCGTGCAGGTGATCATGTACTGCTAAAAGTCTCTCCGACGAAAGGAGTCATGAGATTTAGCAAGAAGGGAAAGCTCAGTCCAAGGCATGTGGGTCCGTTCGAAGTACTAGAATTAATTAGAGAGGCAGCATGCAGATTAGCACTACCCCCATCGTATGGATGAGTGCATAATATTTTTTATGTATCTATGCTCCGAAAGTATAAACATGATGAGGCAAACATTATCAGATATGAGGAGCCGAATCTTAAAGAAGATCTCACATATGAAGAGCAGCCACTCAGAATCCTAGAATACAAAGTCCAACGTCACAAGAACAAGGATGTGCCACTAGTTAAAGTCGCATGGAGTCATCATCAAGGCGATGAAGCGACTTGGGAACTCGAGTCAGAAATGCGACAATAGTTTCCCAGACTATTTGGTAAGTTCCTACACTATACATAATTCCAGGACGAATTTTATTTTAAGGGGTTTATAATGTGACGTCCGAGAATTTTGGTAAAAGAAAAAAAAAGAAAGTGGACTCGTTCGTAACTGCCCCTAACTCCACGGAACCCATGATGCCAACCTAATAAAAAGATAATTAAAGAAACCTAAGCCCCGGCTGATAATTTCATTTACCCACTTGTGCACTACGGCAGGAGAGGAACAGATAGAGCACCATCGCACGCGTGATCGCAGGAGACGAGGGAGACGTCAAATCTAAGAACTCCTATCACATTTGAAAGGAAAAGGTACTTTCTCCCGTGAAATTTTTATAATCGCTTCATCCATCGTAACTTCAACAAAGATAAGAATTTAGATTATGATGCTGTGATCCATTTGATATGTTGCATAATCACCATCCCTCTTCCATATTAATACTCCAGCAGTAACAAAAAAGAAAAGAAATGCCCGATGTAGTGCACGTCGATAGGTGCCTAGTGTACACAATTTTCCCCATATGACATCATTCGAATTATGCAGAAGGTACAAAGAAATAATGTACAAAAAATAGTGTGTACGTGATTATATTAGCATTTATTATTATACCTCTCAACTGCTATAATATCATAGATCTTTCGTAGTTGAGATAGTGAGTGTACTTTACCTCGTTGCATTATAACCTCTATTTAAATTCAGATATTTTCCATCCTTATTCTTTGCTGTGATAATTAATCCCATATAAATGATTGCACATTTAGGTGTCACATGGCCATGTACATAGCAAGTGCATTAGTGTATTACATGCACATTTCCATGTTAAAAGGTATCAAAACGTGGGTGGTACTCCTAGTAGATAGCTGACGACATCAAATGCACTCAAATAGTACACATCAAGCATGTTAATGTAACATGCTATAATCGGTTGTACCTCACAATTTATGTATTAAGTCTATTTCATCTATCGAATGATTTATCCGAAGCAATTATGATTTAATTAATTAATTATCTATTCTATTCTCTTGTATTTATCTGAATAGTTTTCTTAGTTGTCCCACCAATAATTTATCTATCATAGTATTACGATAATACTCGTATTATGGTATGTTCAAGTTCACAAATCTGATTGATTTGCATCTTTATTTCAAATATTCTCAAATCATATCATCTACGATCTTATCCCTAAATTTCAAACATAGTTATAGGGATAAATAAGATAAAAGATGAAAAATATTGAATAGAAGAGCTCTTCTTATGTTATGTTGACGACGGTCAACTTAGCCAAAAGGAAGTCCAAAGATACTCCACCGGTCCATATTTGGCATTGAGATGCTCCGCCCTGGCCAAAAGGGAGTCGAAGGATACTCCACCGGCCCTATTATGAGTTGAAAGACACTCCAAAATAAGTGTAACATAATGAACATGTAAATATGATAATGATTATGATGATGGGCAATGCCAATGATATTATGATATTTTAATGATGATTATGTTATTCTTGTTACACTTATCAGATTATCATATCTGTTATGCCATTATATGTCACGCCTCTTGATCATGATGCTATCGCACCAATTATGACTACATGACTCTATCATTTATGATTATATTTATGATGTCATTACTGCTTATATGTTATATGACTATTATGTACTGGTCGTCAAAGCTCACAGGGAGGTTCACCTCCCCTGTGTATTCAATGTCACAGGTAATAATCTGTCCCAGTAAAAATATGATGACGTAGGCGACAGATCGAACTCGTGGTGATCTTTGCACATGAAATCGAGTCTCTTCAGCTCTCTTTCTATTTTCATCGAGTTATATTTATCTTATGCAAACTCTTTGGTTTATATTATTTGAGACTCGATTATGTTATCTTGTTAAGACTTCCACACTCATTTTTATTATATCTCTTTTTAATCAAATAATAACTATTTTTCCTTCCGCAATTATGTCTTTATTATGTTGACCAGTCAAAGTCTTATTTTGGTCAAATTATTGTAACGTAAGCTATGTCTCGTAACGTTTTCGGGGTGTATTCGGCCACGTGGCAAGTACATTTCGGGGGCGTTACAGTTAGGTATCAGAGCCTAAAGTCAGGACATTCTTATGTTTTGAAATGTTAAGTATGTAATCAATGTGCAAAGAGCCACGAGCATGTCGCCGCGCCAACCGATGCTAAGCCAAGTAAGAAAGTTATATTTTTATGATTTAAATGTTTTATTAAATGTTTCTATGATGTGCAATATTGTAGATGCCTCCACGACGTACTACCACTAGTAGAGGTCGTGGTCGACCTCGTCGTGATAGAGTAACCGACGTTGAACAAGAAGGGATGAATCAAAATGAGATTGAGTTTGGACAGCCTCCACCGGTGCAGCCCCCACCAGTTGAGCCTCCGTCTGCGCAGACACCACCAGTCCATCCGCCACCAGTGCAGACATCGCCAGTTGAGCCTCCACCGGTGCAGGAGCCTCCACCGACGCAGACACCATCGGTGCAGCCTCCACCAGGCTATCCTCCACATATGTAGTTCTTGCCTATGCAGCCTCCACTAGGGCAGCCTTGGCCGATGCAGCCTTGGCCGATGTAGCCTTGGCCGATGCAGCCTCCGATTGTGCAACTCATGCCAGCGCCACCGCAGGACACCTTACAAGAGTTCTTGAGGTTGCATCCGCCGCAATTCGACGGCACATGTGATTTCGATAAGGTGGAGAGGTGGAACGTATGTATGATAGAAACTTTCCTCGCGATGCGTTGTGCTGAGGACAGAAAGGTCTTGTACGCCACTAATCATCTGATTGGTGAAGCCCTTGATTGGTGGAGAAGTACCAAAGCAACTCAATTTGGAGAGCAAAACGTGATTCCCTGGAATAGCTTTTATGAGGTGTTTGAGGCACACTATTTCCCAGAGCATGATCGCATTCAAAAGCAGCGGAAATTTCTACAGCTTAGTCAGGGGAAGATGACTGTTGCTGAGTACCACTTCCAGTTCATAAAATTGGAAAAATATAATACCATGCGTATGAGTGAGAAGCAGAGGGCAAATCAATTTGCTCAAGGTTTAAACACCACTATCAGGTCCAAGACCTTATCCGAAAAATTGCAAAATCTGAAGGAGGCAGTCGAGCTAGCGACTACTATGGAGCGAGACCACTTAAGAGAATTGGAAGAACAAAAAGGGAAGGCCCCTATACAAACCCTTGAGCATGGTCGTCACAGGTGAAATGACAAGCGTTCAAACCGAAGGGATCACCGACGTGATAATTGTGTGAGGCCATATGAGCCTCGCAACACCCCACGCCAGTCACCACAACAGCAGCAACCTTATCGTCAGGTGAGAAGTAAAATAAATAAATAATTATAAGTATGCAATGATGATGACTAATGAATAAATGATTTCAGCCTCAACAGCGACAGGCACCGCAGCAGCCCCAGCAAAATAATAAAGCCTGCCAACATTGTGGGAGGTTTCACCCAGGAGAATGTCGACGAAGAACAGGTGTTTGTATCCACTGTGGTCAATAGGGACACTTTATCCGTGACTATCCTAAGAAGGCAAGGGAGGAACAAGCTCAGCGTAGCGCTGGAGGTGCTAATACCTTGGTGCAAGGCAGAGTTTATAATATACAAACGGATACTACACCAGCTGACACCGACGTCATCAGAGGTACTTTACCTATAGCAGGCATGCCTACTACAAGTATTGTTTGATTCGAGTGTATCACATTCATTCATCTATCAAGATTGTACTATGGCTTTGAATTTTCCTCTGCATGATATGACATGTTCCATGAGTGTGGCAACCCCTATGGGTACTCTCTGCACTACGAAGTACATCCTAGAAGTACCAGTGACGATCGATGGCAAGAATTTCTCTGCAGATCTGATCGTGATTCCCATGACAGATTATGATGTCATACTTGGTATGGACTGGCTATCATACCACGATGCTGTAGTAGTATGCAGGCAAAAGAAGATTATCATTGGTACTCAAGGCAAGCCGAAGGCTACGGTGAAGGGTACTACTGGCAAGGAAGGCAAGGTGATCATTTCTACAATGAAGGCACATAAGATGTTGCATAAAGGCTGCAGAGGTTATCTAGCTAGTGTCGTGAAAACAGATGCCCCAGTTCTAGACCCACGACAGATGGACATAGTTAGAGACTTTCCCGACGCCTTTCCAGAAGACGTCACTGGATTGCCACCACGACAGGAGATCGATTTCTGCATCGACCTCCATCCTGGCACTGCTCCTATCTCCAAAGCTCCATATCGAATGGCTCCAGCTGAAATGCAAGAACTCAAGAAGCAAATCCAAGAGCTTTTAGATAAGGGGTTTATCCGACCCAGTGTTTCACCATGGGGTGCACCAGTGCTCTTCGTGAAGAAGAAAGATGGCTCCCTCAGATTATGTATAGATTACAGAATGCTAAACAAAGTCACTGTGAAGAATAAGTACCCGCTGCCACATATTGATGATTTGTTTGATCAACTGTCCAAGGCTTCTGTGTTCTCCAAGATAGATTTGCGGAGTGATTATCACCAACTACGAGTTGCAGAAGAAGACATTCCGAAGACTACTTTCCGGTCGAGATATGGGCATTACGAGTTCTTGGTTATGCCTTTTGGGTTGACGAATGCACCTGCAGCATTCATGGATCTGATGAACAGGGTGTTCAAGCCTTATTTGGATTAGTTCGTCATCGTCTTCGTTGATGACATATTGATCTATTCATAAAATCTCGTGCAACACAGAGAGCATCTGAGGATCGTATTGAAGACTCTGAGGCAGCATAAACTCTATGCAAAATTGTCGAAGTATGAATTCTGGCTGGAAGAAATTATGTTCCTTGGACACATTATCTCTAAGAAGGGTATTTCTGTTGATCCAGCGAAGGTAGAGGCAGTGACAAATTGGGCTCGACCGAAGAATGTGATCGAGATACGCAGTTTTCTTGGATTGACCAGATACTATAGGCGATTCATAAAGAACTTCTCAAAGATAGCCTCCCCAATGACGAAGCTGACAAAGAATGGTGAGAAGTTCATCTGGTCACGACAGTGTGAAGATAACTTTCAGGAGCTGAAGACTAGATTGACTACAGCACCGATACTCACCATCCCTTTTGGTAGTGGTGGGTATGTGGTGTATAGTGATGCCTGCGGTACAGGTTCGGGATGCGTACTAATGCAACACGGTAAGGTGATTGCATATGCATTAAGACAGCTGACGAAGCATGAGGTGAACTACCCGACACATGATTTGGAGTTAGCGGCAGTGATCTTTGCTCTGAAAATCTGGAGACACTATTTGTATGGAAAGAAATTCGAAGTGTTCACCGATCACAAGAGTCTAAAATATGTCTTCTCTCAGCGAGACTTAAACATGAGGCAACGCAGGTGGATGGAGTTTTTGAAAGATTATGAGTTCGCCATTAACTACCATTCAGGTAAGGCGAACACAGTTGCTGACGCATTGAGTCATAAATGGGAAGGCTCATTAGCATTTATGAGGCTTCGAGTGTTTGAGATGACTAAAGAACTCAACATGTGAAATCCAAGACCGGGCAGAAATGGAGCTATATTGATGATGCATCAGCTTCAACTAAATTTGGTTGACAGAATCATTAAGACACAGCCAGAGGATGCAGAATATGTCAAGATGGTCAGTAGGTGTGAGAAAGAAACAGAGGACTTCAAGATATCAGCTGATGGCAGAATCAGATATAGGAACCGTCTGTGGGTCCCTAATGATACTGAACTCAAGAGGGAAGTGATGGACGAATGCCATAAGTCGAAGTTTGCCATCCATCCAGGCAGCACGAAAATGTACATGTATAACGAAGTTACTAGTGGCACAATATGAAGTGAGAGATCGGGAATATGTCTCTACGTGTCTAGTATGCCAACAAGTGAAGATAGAGCATCAGAGGTCATATGGCAAGCTTAGCTCTTTAGGAATCCCGAGGTGGAAATGGGAAGACATTTCCATGGATTTCATATCATGTCTACTCCGCACACAAAAAGGACATGATGCTATTTGGGTAGTGGTCAATCGATTGACAAAATCTGCACACTTCATACCGATCAAATGGAGACAGTCAATCGAGAGGTTGATGGATATATATGTGCAGGAGGTTATCAGATTGCATGGTATTCCAATTTCTATAGTGTCAAATCGAGATCCTCGCTTTACAGCTAGGTTTTGGAGGAGTCTGCAGAATGCTTTCGGGACAAGACTGAACTACAGTACGGCTTTTCATCCCCAGACAGATGGTCAATCAGAGAGGACCATCCAGATGGTAGAAGACATGCTGAGGGCATGCGCTTTGGATTGGCATGGCAGTTGGGATGATCACTTGCCCCTGATCGAATTCGTCTATAATAATAGCTATCATTCCAGCATTGGCATGGCTACATTCAAGGCTTTGTATGGAAGACCATGTCGATCACCAGCTTGTTGGAATGAGGTCGGTGAACAAAAGTTCCTGAGCGCTAAAGAATTAAAGGAGACCGAGGAATATGCCAAGAAGGTGGAGTTAATACAGCAGAGAATGAAAGCAGCACAGACTCGCTAGAAGACCTATGCAAATAAAGGTCGACGTGAACAGATCTTTCGTGCAGGTGATCATGTACTGCTAAAAGTCTCTCCGACGAAAGGAGTCATGAGATTTAGCAAGAAGGGAAAGCTCAGTCCGAGGCATGTGGGTCCGTTCGAAGTACTAGAATTAGTTAGAGAGGCAGCATGCAGATTAGCACTACCCCCATCGTATGGATGAGTGCATAATATTTTTTATGTATCTATGCTCCGAAAGTATAAACATGATGAGGCAAACATTATCAGATATGAGGAGCCGAATCTTAAAGAAGATCTCACATATGAAGAGCAGCCACTCAGAATCCTAGAATACAAAATCCAACGTCACAAGAACAAGGATGTGCCACTAGTTAAAGTCGCATGGAGTCATCATCAAGGCGATGAAGCGACTTGGGAACTCGAGTCAGAAATGCGACAATAATTTCCCAGACTATTTGGTAAGTTCCTACACTATACATAATTCGAGGACGAATTTTATTTTAAGGGGTTTATAATGTGACGTCCGAGAATTTTGGTAAAAGAAAAAAAAAGAAAGTGGACTCGTTCGTAACTGCCCCTAACTCCACGGAACCCATGATGCCAACCTAATAAAAAGATAATTAAAGAAATCTAAGCCCCGGCTGATAATTTCATTTACCCACTTGTGCACTACGGCAGGAGAGGAACAGATAGAGCACCATCGCACGCGTGATCGCAAGAGACGAGGGAGACGTCAGATCTAAGAACTCCTATCACATTTGAAAGGAAAAGGTACTTTCTCCCGTGAAATTTTTATAATCGCTTCATCCATCGTAACTTCAACAAAGATATGAATTTAGATTATGATGCTGTGATCCATTTGATCTGTTGCATAATCACCATCCCTCTTCCATATTAATACTCCAGCAGTAACAAAAAAGAAAAGAAATGCCCGATGTAGTGCACGTCGATAGGTGCCTTGTGTACACAATTTTCCCCATATGACATCATTCGAATTATGCAGAAGGTACAAAGAAATAATGTACAAAAAATAGTGTGTACGTGATTATATTAGCATTTATTATTATACCTCTCAACTGCTATAATATCATAGATCTTTTGTAGTTGAGATAGTGAGTGTACTTTACCTCATTGCATTATAACCTCTATTTAAATTCAGATATTTTCCATCCTTATTCGT
Source organism: Pontederia crassipes (assembly GCA_030549335.1). Classification (NCBI taxonomy): domain Eukaryota; kingdom Viridiplantae; phylum Streptophyta; class Magnoliopsida; order Commelinales; family Pontederiaceae; genus Pontederia; species Pontederia crassipes. The sequence continues at coordinate 72,149,931 of CM060188.1, read as the reverse complement.
TGCTGTGATAATTAATCCCATATAAATGATTGCACATTTAGGTGTCACATGGCCATGTACATAGCAAGTGCATTAGTGTATTACATGCACATTTCCATGTTAAAAGGTATCAAAACGTGGGTGGTACTCCTAGTAGATAGCTGACGACATCAAATGCACTCAAATAGTACACATCAAGCATGTTAATGTAACATGCTATAATCGGTTGTACCTCACAATTTATGTATTAAGTCTATTTCATCTATCGAATGATTTATCCGAAGCAATTATGATTTAATTAATTAATTATCTATTCTATTCTCTTGTATTTATCTGAATAGTTTTCTTAGTTGTCCCACCAATAATTTATCTATCATAGTATTACGATAATACTCGTATTATGGTATGTTCAAGTTCACAAATCTGATTGATTTGCATCTTTATTTCAAATATTCTCAAATCATATCATCTACGATCTTATCCCTAAATTTCAAACATAGTTATAGGGATAAATAAGATAAAAGATGAAAAATATTGAATAGAAGAGCTCTTCTTATGTTATGTTGACGACGGTCAACTTAGCCAAAAGGAAGTCGAAAGATACTCCACTGGTCCATATTTGGCGTTGAGATGCTCCGCCCTGGTCAAAAGGGAGTCGAAAGATACTCCACTGGCCCTATTAAAGGGAGTTGAAAGACACTCCAAAATAAGTGTAACATAATGAACATGTAAATATGATAATGATTATGATGATGGGCAATGCCAATGATATTATGATATTTTAATGATGATTATGTTATTCTTGTTACACTTATCAGATTATCATATCTGTTATGTCATTCTATGCCACGCCTCTTGATCATGATGCTATCGCACCAATTATGACTACATGACTCTATCATTTATGATTATATTTATGATGTCATTACTGCTTATATGTCATATGACTATTATGTACTGGTCGTCAAAGCTCACAGGGAGGTTCACCTCCCCTGTGTATTCAATGTCATAGGTAATAATCTGTCACAGTAAAAAGATGATAGCGCAAGCGACAGATCGAGCTCGTGGTGATCCTTGCACATGAAATCGAGTCTCTTCAGCTCCCTTTCTATTTTCATCGAGTTGTATTTATCTTATGCAAACTCTTTGGTTTATATTATTTGAGACTCGATTATGTTATCTTGTTAAGACTTCCGCACTTTTTTTTATTATCTCTTTTTAATCAAATAATAACTATTTTTTCTTCCGCAGTTATGCCTTTATTATGTTGACCAGTCAAAATCTTATTTTGGTCAAATTATTGTACACGTAAGCTATGTCTCGTAACGTTTCCGGGGTGTATTCGACTACGTGGCGGGGTACATTTCGAGGGCGTTACAACCTATGTTTGACCAATGACTAATCTCATATTATCCAGCACTCGAAGGCACGTCAGCTTGTTGTTTACTCAACGCATATCTCTTTTGACTATTGTTTCAAGAGACATATACTTCAGAGTTCAAAATGTGCGAGGATGCGAAACCAAGATCTAGGAACATCGTAATGATGAAAAAGTGACCAAGAAGTTGTTAAAACCTGTAAATGCTTAGTATATGAATCCCGAAAGGTATAAAATGCTTCCCTCCAAAAAAGTATTGAATGCTACAAACTGGCCCCTCTAAAAAAGCGCTACGAACTGGTATCTTTTCAAATCGTATATGAGAGGAAGTGAAGTCCTACATCTCCAACTTCCGTTAGTGATGGTTTCAGCAATCCATCATTATTGACATTTGTTTTTTTAGGAGAATTATTGACATTTGTTAAGATGAATATTTCAGTTTTCTGAGAATAAATGAATGGTGCAATAACCATTCCAAAAGTTTACATGCAGAGACTGATTTGATGGGTTAAAGGTTTCAACAGAGAAGACATGAGAATTTGATTTGCAAGACCCAAGACTTCCTTTTCATTTTCTTTATTTTCTTAGAGGAAGAGTGACATTAAGATTTACTTTTCATTTGTAATTCCTTTTCTGTACTTAGCAATATGAGTCAACATCTCTTATTAACTATTTGTTCCCTCTTCCTTTTGGTTTACCACAACTTTTTTTATAAGCATGCCATAATTGCCAGAAGAAACTTATATAGATGGCTAAGTTCTAAAACGAAGAATGATCTCCCCAATTATGTTAGCAGTCCCTTTCTGTTTCCCATTAATTTTCCATATTAAAGAAGATCCATGCATTGCAACTTAAACTCCAAAATTATTATCGTATCTTGAATGAGCACATTTACAGCTTTCAATAATTAATTTCTATCATAGTGTAAATTAATTTTGAGGAAATTAATTTCTAACACATTGTAAATTAATCATTATGATTAAATAGCATTCTCAAAGTTATCTGATGCCACAAACACCAAATGATGAGGAACTTTTTCTTCTAATGAAGTCCTCATTCACAAAAGATAACAAAGATTTTTTTTTACCAAACCGATACTAAAGGGGAGTTCACAAATACGAAATTCAGGCTTACACAACCTTAAAAGAGTTTGATGTGTCATCTCAACATGAATCATCGATGCAAATAATCTTTATCTACTCCAAGTAGCATACAGAAAAGGGATCAGTCGAGTCAAAGAATATGAGACGAGGATGACCATGACCTCAATAGTCCTTTAGAAAGAAAAACCTAAACACCGGAAGTTGTTTCAGCCAATATATACATCAGGCACAAAAAACAGTCATAAGCCCACAAGATAAGTTTGGTGTTATATCGAAATTAGCGTTTATTTAAGAATTCACAGCTAAGAAATGAAGAAACCCAGCTTGAACGCGAGAAATGTTGAGACCTTACTTTAATCACTGAACCATGCATTTCAAGCTCATCGAGTGCAGCTTTCTTCAAACCGTTTATGGCATCTTTGGCATCATCATCATCTGCACACTCTGCTGCCATATCATATCTAAAAGCAACCAACGGAAATCCATAAACAACCATTAATTATCATCCACTCAATGAGTAAAATCTGACCAAATCTATGACTTAAAACAAGTCTAACTGCAAACTGCAAACACATCGAAATTGACTAAATTCAACAAACACACATGAAGCAGGGAGACCAGAACCACTCACGCTTGCGCGAAGGCCTTGAGGAAATAGGCGTCTTGGGCAATGTAACTGCGGAAAGTGTCGAGCTCGAGCCTCCCAGCTGCGAGGCAGATCACGAATGGAGTGTACGCCGCGAAGACGGCCTCCCTTCTCGACATCACCCAGAACCGCCTAGCCGGCGACCCTTCGTCCACCGCCTTCGCCACCACGGCCATGCCTCCTCCCCCTGAGACCGAGCAACAGTAACGCCTCGCGGAGCCGGATCCCCCAGTCGCGACCCCAGGATTCGCCGGCAGAGGAATCGATCGGCAGCTCGCCGGACGGTGAACTCCGCGTAGAGGACCAATCCGGGGTCGGATCGAGGATGGCGGGGGAGATCGATGCGAAGAAGGGAAGGCGATGGAGGCGGGATTAGGACTTCGTCGGAGGCGGCGGTGGAGGAGGAGAGGGAAACGGAAGAAAGAGAGGGATCGCATCAAGAGCGAGTAGAGCAGAGAAGGGAGAGGGAGTTGTTATTTATACGGGGAGGCGAAGGCCGGCGGCCGGCAGGTTCGTGGCGTCCTCGTGAGGTCGGACCGAACGGCGTCGGGCCGGGTCGACGGTTGGACGTTGGGGACGGAACGGGAGGTCTACCCCTCTACTCCTCCTAACGATTAACGATGCGTCGTGCCCTCGCGCGGCATTATTTTGTAGTCATAATAAGTTCAAAATTGGTGAAGAATGTGTAGACATCCTTGAAATAACTTTTTGGCCAAAAGACTCAGAGGATTTAGACATATGATGATGGAATGGTCGCCATTAGGTCCACATCGCCACCTTTCAATATATTATGCAGTTGGCAAAAAGAGAGTATCATGTTTGAGTGTTCAAGAGACCTTCCGAAGTATATTCTCTTATTGTCACCAATATCTTATTTTTTTTCCTCATGAAATAAAAGAATTTAATTTATTTTTCACTCATAAAATCGTAACGCTGCTTTAGGCCACTTTATTGCCATATTAAATAAGTGTATCAACAAAATATTAACAATTAAAATCAAAACGTAAAATTATTCTAAAAATTAGTGATATTATAAGTTTAGCAGCGACAATAAAGAGACGCAAAGATAGACTACGAGGTTAAGTAGCATATAATCAATTTTACAAATCAGATTATGATTAAATATTAACAAATCAGTTGCAACAGCTTTACGAGACAATACCTTTGGGATTGGTTTCAAGTACCAGTAACACAGGTGTTGCTTCGTTTGTTAAATAGATATCTTGCAGATTCTGCTCCAAGACAAAGCAATACGTACAAAAGGTTTTTAGATATGAAAGATAATTGAAGGTTTACCAAATATCTAGATTTGCTTATTAGTATCATCTCAAACAACATCTCCAGACAAAACAAATAGCACATTAGTTCTAAGAACTGCTATATGTGGGATAAGCCACATTGCAAACAGAAGGTCTAGAGTTCGTCATGGCGCAAGTTAGGGATTGGTACTTCTAACTGGGGAAGTGCTTCTGCGGCTGTTGGTGGCGGTGCATGATTCAAGCCATTTCCGGCTCCCAATCTCTGGATTTGGTTCCCAACATCTTGTCTTACTGAACCACCCTTGATTGCAGCCATCAACGTCCGTTGCAGCTTCAATAATCCCACCCTCTTTGATGAGACGTATAACACCACCGATATAAATACGATGAAGCCAACGACCAGTATCACCCTGTTTTAATGCGATTCACAGTGAGCATTATTTGCCATGGAGATCGAACAGAGCACCACATCATATGTCGAAGAAAACCAAATGCCAAAAGGGTTGAGGTTTAAGATACACTTTTCACTTTTGCAATTCCATTTATCTGAGCTGGATATTTGAAATTCAAGCAATCCATATGATGCAGCTCCAGGAATAACCAAAAATGACTTCTAAGACTTAAAAATCAAGATTCTCAGAGTAGCTTTGCTCCCAATGAGATCTCAGAGAGTGACTCACACTTAGACCAATTGTAGGCTACTTTCACTTCTTGATAGCTACATAAATTATAGAAAATCACAGTAACCATAAGCAAAAATGTGCAGTACCTATCAAGAACATCCTGACGCTGCATCGTAGAAAGTAAATTCCGGGTCCGCATCAACAAAGAGCGCTGTCCTTTATATTCACTTTCAGCCTTCCTCAAGACACCCGTTGAATCCTCTGAAAAATACAACAGATTGACATAGCAATCTCGGTGAATCTAAAATCCCGAATGTAATGAGTTTGGGAAGAGCAAATTGAAAGGAAAGTTGTACTTACAAAGTATCTAAAGGTAAATGAATCATGAACGACCAACTTTAACGTGACCTTTTCATTATTTTTGTGGTCAAATTCCTACCACTAATATGCTACATGGCACGATTATACAGAAATAACTACACTGGAATGTATCTAGCAATATGAGCCTATGACAAGCACAATCATAGACTCCATTTATTTTGCTGCAAATAAGTTTGAGGAAAACAACTGGGGAAGTAGTTTTACTTACCTATTTTTTACTATGCATCAGAAAACATGCTGCTTTTTTTAGTTTACTTTGTGTTTCTTTATAGATCCATGTAGAATCTTATGAACATGGATCAACGAATGGCGTCGTATGATCCATGTAGCCGACCCCACCTAGTGGGATAAGGCTTTGTTGTTGTTGTTGTTGTTGTTGTGTTTCTTTATAGAATATTTATGTGGCATGAGAGTTGTCAAGGAGAAATGAACTTTCCTCTTATTTTCAGAAAACATTTTGCCTCGTTCTCTTTATTAACTTGGTCAACTAAGAATTTATTTTCCTTTGAGCTTTTTTATCAACAAAAACAGTATAGTGGAAAGAAGAAATTTCAACAATTCACTTTCCCCGCAAACAAACAAATTCATAGTGTTATGGAACCTTACCAACAAAGGAATAAATAATAAATAAATAAGTAATTAAATAAAAGCTACTGGACCATGTTATCATATCATACTCTATTTTCTTGTCAGCCTCTTGGTTCGAAGTTTGGAACTTAAAGGTGTAACTTGTTAATGAAGGACAAAAGATCAAAGAGTTCAATATCACTCAATTTGTTCATGACACATGAAAGAATAAATTATAGTTGCTCCTTGGTTACTGAGAGGTTTCAGATTCATCATTGAAACCTCTATGAAAATGAAAGGGAATACAGAAAAATTAGCAAGAGAGCAAGCAGCGTGCTGGATAAGCCCTTTATGAATATGGGTTATTGCTAGTCTACTCTCTTTATTGCTTGAAAACCCATATAATTAGGAGTCTGACTATATTCCTATCTTTTTCATGGAAATCAATCTGTAGCAATTGATGATAATTACACGTGAAGTCCAATTCTTGAAAGTTTGTAGGAAGTGAGGGAGTAATATACCAAAAGTAGCCAACGTGTTTGCACTTCTTTCCACCTCCTGCAAATATTAACTTGTTAAAGGTGTGATGTAGAATAAAAATAGGACTATGGGACTTTGTGCCCTAGTAATTAGTCTTTAGTTGTGGGCCTTTAGTACATCCCATTATTATAGTTTTTCTTATCTTAGATTTCCTTTTATCTGATTTTATCAAAATACAGCAATCCTGAGTATTATCCTAGATTTGGACAACTACCTGAACCATTAGTTGACGAGTGCGGCGAAGGCTCTCAGTAATGCTCTTGGCAGCTGATGTCATGCCAGCCTTTGTCCTATAACCATCAAAGAGTTTAATCTATTATAAGTATTTTTTATGCAATCTCATGAATGATTAGTATACTTTGTCAATCGAAAGTGACATGAAAGTTGTTTTTCTAGAGGGAAAAAGTATGATTAATCAGGTTGTTAATCACCCAGGCAAAAGTGACATGAAAGTTAAATCAAAGTGTGACTCAATCGAACACAAAGAACATACTGTAGATTGCGTCTGCGTATGGTAGACTCTTCTCCACCTCCTAAAAGGAGCTCTCTCTGCAAAAAAAAAGAATTTCAATATTAGATACACTGAACAACAGACAACAACAACAATAACAAAGCCTTATCCCACTAGGTGGGGTCGGCTACATGGATCATACGACGCCATTCCGCTCTATTAGTAACCAAGCCTCTCTTATCACTGTACCCGAGCTGTACAGCGCGTTACTTACGGGTAACGACCTAGCATTAACACAATATATTCGTTGATCCATGTTCATAAGATTCGACATGATTTTATGTTGGCCGTCGGGGCCTAACACAACCCTCCTTTATCCGGGCTTGGGACCGGCTATAAAATATAGGCGGAGTTATACACTGAACAACAGAGATGCAAAGAAATGGAATGGAGTCTGCAACGAGCTGACCCATGGAAAATATACTAACATACCAGAATGAGAATTGGAATACAAAATATATTCAACATCATCCTCTCCGAAGTCCAACCTTTCCAATTAACGAACTGATGGCATATGTTTCATGGAAACTCATTTTCTGTGAAGCACCCAAGTCAACTACGTATGACAGATATAGGTCCGGCAACTGGGTACTTCATTTTCCATATTAACAAATAATTACTGAACAAACAGCAGCATTTCTATTCATACCAACATCAGAGCCCATGTAAAAAAATTTCTAGTAGATTATTATTGTTCAATTATTATGGCAACTGTTCCCCAAAAAGAAAATGATGATCTACTAAAAAAAATATTATTCTAAATGTGATATAGGAACTTCCAAAAAGAGTGTGATATGGGATATGGAATGTAATTTTGCTTTATTGTTTATAAACGTTTAATAAAGAAAAAAATCATTTGAATTATTGAATTTTGGAACAAATAAGCTGCAGAACACTTATGAAACTAATAAAAACATTTACCTCTTCCTGGGCAGCTTTTCTAATGTTAGCTTTGGCTTGTAGATTAGCCTTTCTCAGGTTCATATGCAAACTGAAATGAAAGATGATAAACAAAAATAGGTATCCACAGAACATGGTAACCTTGGCTGCAAAAATGCAAAATAAGATCTAGGCTACAAACAAAGTGTAAATAGAAAAGGGAACTGAAATTTACTTCTGATACTGTTCCCTCCAAAATTCCAAGGTCAATTTTGCAGATTCTGATTCTTCTACTGTAGCCAGCTGCTGGGCAAGAAAATCAAGCCTAAATTGCATTATTCTCAGTGATGCAAGGCCATCCTGTGCAGCACCATTTAGTCTAGGAAGAGAATTTGTTTCTTGTATCCCACTTCCAGACTTTCCACAACTTTCAATTGTTTTAATCTGGTCTTGTACTCGTAAAACTGTATGATCCCACTCACTCTTCAATTTCATAACAGCTTCGGCAACTTCATCCATTGTGAACTAAACACAATACCCAAAAAGAAGCACAGTCATAGAATGCTTAATCGCAAAAGTAGAGTTTCATTAGCTCAAGACCTTGAATTTAAAAATGAAGCTAAATTACGAAAGTGAAAATCATAGCACATCCAACTAGGATATTTACATATGGATTAAACATGTAATAATTCATAATTCATAATTCCGACATGATTAGGATATTTACACATGGATTAAACATGAATTAATAAATAATTACACAATATCAACGATTAACAACGGTGGCGGTGCGCGCGAGCTTGGTGGCAGGGGTGACGGTGCGCGAGCTCGGCAGCGGCAGCGATGATGGTGCGCGAGATCGGCGGCGGCAGTGAAGAGAGGTCGCCGCGGGTCGGTGGTCGGGGCTCGGAGGGGGTCGCCACGGGTCGGTGGTCGGGGCTCGGAGGGGGTCGCCACGGGTCGGTGGCCGGGACTCGGAGGGGGTCGCCGCGGGTCGGTGGCTGGGGCTCGGAGGAGGTCGCTGCGGGTTGGCGGGGTGGCAGATCTGGCCGATCGGTGGGGTCGCAGATCTGGCCGGTGCTCGGAGGAGGTTGCCGCGGGTCGGCGAGATCGAACCGATCGGTGAGAGAGAGAGGAGATCGACGGGGCGCGAGGTCGAAAGAGGAGATCGGCGGCGCAGGGAAGAGAAAAATTTTATAGCCGGTCGAACCAAACCGCTCGTCCCATTTCAAATCGCGCATTGAACCGTGCAATCTCCTTCTCTCTCTTTCGAATTTGCATCCGCCGTCGGATGCGAATTTGACAATAGACGTAACATGGGGACAGTCCCCCACGTAAGTTGGGGGACGCTTATATTTCCCTCGTTCTTAAGGTTTTTCGTTCAATATCTATCATCCAATTCTGTTTCGCTGGATCTGATTCCTCAGGTGAGACCCACAGGTGGAGATCGCACCGCGCTGTCCATCACCGGCCCCGACTCATAGACCTCCACGGTTGTCCCATTCATCGGCCGCGACCCGGAGCTCTATGCCGCCCTCCTCTCCCTCCCCTCTGGCCGCCTTTTATCCTCCGCCGTCGGCGCCTCCTTTAACCTCGATGATCTCGTCGTTGGAGCTCTCTATATTCCTCCCTCGACCTGTAACTCCTCTTTCAGGATGTCTCCCTCTTTGAGCTTTTCTCCCTCCGCCGCTCCCTCTTCCTCCTACTCCCCCTCCCCCGGTTGCGACGCCCCGTTGGATCGGTTTCAGTTTCTTTTAGATCGGTGCTGAGTGATCTCCACACTCGTCGCCAAAATGCTCGTTCGATCGCGTGTGAAGTTGTGATCTCCGATTGGCGCAGCTCCAGCGACTCCGTCCGACAACATCGTGCTTTTTCCCTTTTCTTTCGTCACCTACACATCGGTGTTCTCGTCCTCTCCGACGGTCGTGCAACTGCTTTAGCCCGCCGACGGCATCGGTCTTGCTCGCCGCTTCGAACCTCCACATCTCCATATCAATAATATCAATCTCGCCGGTAGCATTGAGCCTGCGAGGTACCTTCTAACCGAGGTCCAACTTCTATTATAATTTGTGACTAAATATCGAATTGTAGAAATTAGAATTCCATCAATTTTCTTTCTCTTTCCTTCTTGAATGAACTGATTCAAATTAGATTCTCAGACATGAATTGTGACCATGTGAGTGAAATTAGATTCTCAGAAATTTGAATATACCTTTAGTTAGTTATGCTTCTGAATTGTGGCCATGTGGCATATGCTTTGTGCAGTAGAATTGCGATCTATTTAGCTTAGATTGTTTTATTTAACTAATGAATCGCTGTTTTGATTTGCAATGGCTAGTAGGTATGTTCCTTGAAGTTATGGCAAATCAAAGAGAAACAAATGATGCTATTACAGAATTTAGAACCGAGGACAGATTTTCAAGTGAACTATTTTCAAATTTGAGGCATTGATTAATATAATATGTTAATTAAAACTTGAGGCTTAGGAAAATATATTCTTGTGTAATTGCAAGAAAATATATGAGTGGTATTTATATATGTGGGTTATATTTTATTATTATTATTATTATTATTATTATTATTATTATTATTATTATTATTATTATTATTATTATATATGTATATATTTAAATTATCTGGAACATTAATGCTATGATTTTATGACACGAATTCACCAGAGGAAAATCACATTGAGCTAAACTCTCCACATTGACAAGATTCCTTGGAAGAATCTTACTTAGAGATTAAGGGATAAAAGTGTCATAATCCCGTGAACAGGTAAATGACAAATAATTCATTGTGAAATTTTGATACAAACTGAAAACACAACTACAAATATGACTGCTAATAAAAATATGATAACTATTATTAGTAGTAAAAGTGCAAAAATCTTAACCACAATCACTACTAATAACTTGTTAATTCGAGATGACAAATCTCCATAAGTCCGTATGAAGTGGACCAAAGTCACCAAACTTCAATTACATAATTGATCAACACATTTTCAAAGTCTATCCTAAATTTAAATCCATGCATGTATTTATAACATGTAAATGTAGTTACAATAACTATAACAGAACTACAAATATAACTAACTATCCACTACTTTTTTTTAACCAGTTACTAACTAATACAAAGTGGTCTAAATATCCACTACCTAATTAATCAGCCACTAACTAATATAAAGTGAACTTCAAGTGAACTTCCTACCACTAATATTCTACATGGCACGATTATACAGCAATAACTACACTGGAATGTATCTAGTAATATGAGCCTATGACAAGCACAATCATAGGCTCCATTTATTTTGCTGCAAATAACTTCGAGGAAAACAGCTGGGGAAGTAGTTTTACTTATATAGTTTTTCTTATCTTAGATTTCCTTTTATCTGATTTTATCAAAATAGAGCAACCTTGAGTATTATCCTAGATTTGGACAACTACCTGAACCATTAGTTGACAGAGTGCGACGAAGGCTCTCAGTAATGCTCTCAGCAGCTGATGTCATGCCAGCCTTTGTCCTATAACCATCAAAGAGTTTAATCTTAGAGGATCGAAACATGCCACTAAAAGATTCTACTAAGATAAAAAGATGAAGGTAGGATGGGCAGTTGGTCAGATCTAGTATGGATCGTATATGGACGATAATTGGAGTCGGCGGCTCTCCTAGGGTTCCCTCATCTGGATCCCTAGGGAAGAGGATCAAGTTCGCCCTTGCGAATAGCTTGATGCACTATCTCCCTTCAACCCTTTGAGCTAAATTTGGCAAAATGAAGGAAAATCCATGAATCGACCCCATCGTCTCCACCGTAGGAACTACGAGATCACCCCAAGGACGCCTTCGGCATCTAAGGGTCACGGACCGACCATAGACCCTGTTCAATAAGTGGAACGCATTAGCTTTCTGCTCTGTGGTTGGGCAGTAAGAGTCGGAGAAGGGCAATCACTCATTCTTAAAACCAGCATTTTTAAGACCAAAGAGTTGGGCGGAAAAAAGGGGAGAGCTCTCCGTTCCTGATTCTCCTGTAGTTGAATTCTCCGGAACCACAAGAATCCTTAGAATGGGATTCCAACTTAGCACCTTTTGAGATTTTGAGAAGAGTTGCTCTTTAGAGAGCACAGTACGATGAAAGTTGTAAGTTGTGTTCGCGACTTCGCCATCGGAGACCGGGCCGACATCGATGAGATCTGCTCCTCTCCTCTCGCGACTTCGCCACCGGAGACCGAGCGCCGTCGACGAGATTTGCCCCTCTCTTCTACGTCCGTCCGTCCAAATCTGCCCGCTGCCGACGAGATTTGCGCCTCGATGATCGCATCTGACCAGATCTGCCCGCCGCCGACGAGCTCGACCTCGAAGGTGCTTTCTGACCTCTTATTCTCCCTCTTCCTTTACGTTTTCTCACTTTCTCCCTCCGTTCGACCAGATCTCCGCTACAGGGAACCGTGACCCTCGTACACGTCCCCTACGGACCAGACTCGCCGCCGACCTTAGAGTTAAACTTTAATGTTTATAATATTTAAACTTAGAGTTAAATTTTATTTTTTTTAAACATCTACGTGATATATTTAATGTTTATAAAAAAAATTTTGAAAATTTATCATTTTAAAATAGGTTCCCGGCCCGAAAAAACTAAGACCGCATATGTTGAGTTTTTTTCTTTGGAAAAAAAATTAGGATGATCTTTTATGCGTTGAAAATCCGTCCAAAATTTGAAGGTCTATTTTTTTCGTGACCCGAACCACTTTCACCCCTAACACGAACTCATCATTAATTTATATATCAATGATAAATTTTATTAAATATTTTAAAGTGGATTTATTAATAAAATTAATACTACCAGTTCATGCATGTAAATCTACTTTGAATTCACGTAATTTTCAATCCCATTTTTTTTTTCTAATCCTAGGGAACAAGAGGTTAAGAATGTAATCTATATTGAACTACTTCAACGAGTCTACGTGTAAGAGTATCCAGTATCTGTCGTATAGCAGTATCAACAACTTTACGAGTGCATAACCGCATGAATAAGCTCACATCAATTCATCAATTTTTTATTCAATTCATGAAATGTAATAATATTGATTCATACAAAAGAAAAGTTATCTATACCGATGGGCATGATGTATCAAATTAGTTAGAATTTATGTTGTCCGGTCTTTAAAGTGCCATGCAAGTTAAAAAAAATCAATATTAATTTTCAAATATAGGAGTTGACAATGGAAAATTAGATAGGATAAAAATAGAAAATATATGTGACATAAGGAGGAATTTTTTTCTTATTCTTTTTCGACCTAAATTCAATCAAGGAAGATGAATCCTTTTTCTTTTCCTCTTCTCCTCTTTTGGAAAGCCTTGGTATTTTACTTAATATATGATTCAAACATTTTCCTAATTCTAGTCATTTTCTCTCAAATTTGGCTTTGCATCCCACCCATAAACTGTTACATGCGATAGAAATGAATCTGCACCTCACTTTATGGGCCTATACATTTTCACCTATTGGGCTGCACCTACTACATATGTGAATATTCTAATCCCTCGTCGGAGGCCGGCGTCGCGCTCCTTTTACGTGATCGTGAGAGATAGTCGTCGGATCGCATCCTGCTCCCCCATGATCGAGTGACAGTCGCCGCGACTCGAATTTCCTCGTCGGAGGACGACTTGGTGTCGACTTCAATCTCGTGATTCTCTTTGTCTTCTCCGACAATGGCAGGTGCATGCGAGGCAAAAAAGGAGGAAGACACCGTCTCCTCCTTATCAGGATCCGTTCTCTCGTCCACTCTTAAGAATAATGCGGCGCGAGGGGGCGATGCATCGTACTCATTAGAAGGAGTACAGGGGTAGAGCTCCCATCCAGTCCCTCGACGTCCAACCGTCCATCGTTACTCCCAACCCCTGTACTCCTTCTATCGAGTAACGATGATCAAGGAGTGGTCTTTATTATGACCCTTGAAAGAGGCAGAAATTTCTTCTGCCCTAAAACATGATCACCGATTTCTATGCAGGATTTTCTTCTTACGCCTAGCATTTCATTAAGACGAGTGGTAAAACTGCTTAATTATATTTCCAAATTAATGCCTATGATGACCACATTATGCATGGCAATAATGATATTGTTCAATAATTAGACTAATAGCATGCCCAATGCAAATTATTACATAATACAAGATGGTGGGAGAAAATAGAACCTGAGATATAGTCCTATCACTTTTGCCACAGAACTCCGCACTTCATCATTGTCAAGCTGTATAATATCTTTAAGGCCATAGTTCCTGTAATGCCCCCAAATCGACCAACGTCACGTGGCGAGGATCTATTTGAAAGCGTTACGAAAACACTATGACATTGACTAAAACTTGACCAAATCTCAATAAAAACGATAACATGTCAATAATAGGAATAAAGAAGGAAAGATAGAAATATCATAAAAGCGGAAGTCTCAAAGTGTTACAAAGTCTCTATGAAAGTCATAATGTCTGAATTACATCAAAGCTTATATTGCAAAAATAAAGATAAAGATAATTAGGCCATCTGTCGGTTCATGTGCTTTAGCATCACTGGTCGCGGCACACGATCTCGACACCATCACTGACATGGCTCTGTGGAAATCAACACAAGGGAAGAGGTCCTCCCGTAAGCTATACAGCCTAGTGGGGATCCATAAAGTACACAATGCATAACAATAAATAGCAATAGACAGAATTAGTAATCACTTGTAATAAGATCAGAATTGAGAGCATAAGATCATTCGCTTGAGATATCACTGGATAAATGGGATAGAGATCATGAGTCAATCTTATAATCATGAAATATTTCAGTAATCATGCTAGATCAATAAGCATACTTCATTCATCACATTCATGTTACTTGTCCATACTCCTTGGGCTCTTGGGTGCCCTTCGGATGTCTTTAACTTGGGGGATTTACGTCAGAGCGACAATACAGCTTCGTGCGGCCAATGAAAAATTAAGCCATGGCTAAGGGAGCGATCCTACCGATGAGCACTAAGCTTAAGCTCTGACCACCACTCCCATAAACATTTTCATCATTCATACTTAATCACTTTATCACTTTGTCATACTTGCATATCATGATAGAATTGGATCATAGGACAGATCAAAACAAGATCAAGAATTCAGTCACATAACACTTCAATGAGTGAGGAGTAGTACATCACACTCATAAAAAGAATATAGATCAAATCAACAATCAATCAGCAATCAATATACAATCTGACCAGGGATTGGTCGATCGGTCCTCACTAATCGATCGATCGATTTGCAAGCACCGGTTGACCGATATCTCTATATCGATCGATCGGTTGGTCTTAATGCAATACAGTAGACAAGTCCTAAATACCGGTCGACCGATATCTCTGGATCGGTCGACCGATAATACTTAGACTGAAAATGAGCTTCGATCGGCCGACCGATACAAGGCTCTTGAGGAATGATCGGTCGATCGGTCTCCAAGGATCAGTTGACCGATATTCGCATCACTGGTCGATCGATATACAAGATCGGTCGACCGGTCTGCATGAAAATAGAATCGGACAAAATTGCAATAACAACGATTTTTAATCCAAAAATACAATCAAAGCATATAATCAATCATTTAAGCATGGAAGACTAATACAGAACACATCTATAGTCATAAGAATCACAAAACATGCATCAAACACAAGAAGTGCATTCAATCATTTCATTCACATTCCTTCTCATCAATCAAGAACACAATCCATAATAAGAACCCTAATTCTATGCAATTGCTAATCATGTTATGCAGAGGATTTCAATATCACCCACCTTATTTCGTGATTGATCCTAGCTTGGCCCTTTCCGATCACCGATAATCACTTCTCCTTAATGTTCTCCACCTAGGAAGCATTCCAATGGGGGAGAGGAAGTGAGTAATGGACCTAGAGATTAAAGGATGCAGAAATGAAGATAAGAAACTAGATTAACCTTGTTGTATCTTCTTTGCCTTTGCTGGATGAAATGCCTTAGGGAAGAAGAAAGAGAAGTGAGGGAGAGGAAGAGGGTGGCTAGGGTGTGCTTAAGGCATACATCGCACTTCTGTGTTTGTTTGTGTGAACAGTTTAATTTATTTATCAAATCTTAAATTTATTATTATTATCAGTTATCACTATTATCTAATTGCTCTGATATGATGGCATGATCACACATTTAAAATATGATTATCATAATTTAAATTCCACATGATACCAACAAATAACTGGTTGCTCTTGTTATGAAATTTTTTCTATTAATTTGTTTATTTGGAAAAGGGTTAATTCTTTGTACCTTCGTTGAATTATAACGATTTTCGACATCTCTTTCTAGTTTATGAAATTATCATAGTGCCTCTCTAAATTGTGCCATTATTTTTATTTTAGTTCATCTATCATATTCGATTAACTTTCTCATTTTTTTAATTTTCTAAATGACTAAATTATCCCTTGAAATTTTTAGTGGACATTTATTTCAAATCATAGGAGGACAATTTAGTCATTTAATAAATAATTAAAATTGACAAAAAAATTAACAGAACATGACAGATGAATTAATGTAAAAATCACAATAATATTAAAAATAAATGTAAAAAATTGATATAGTTCGAGAGAGGTTTAAAGAATTAATCCTTCTAAAAACATAATTAAACTACAATACTACGAGATGAAAGGGCTCAACTTACATTGGTCTGTTACAACTAATGGGCTTTTCTATTTTTTGTGGTTCTTGAGCCCAAGTTTTGTTCTAACCTATTCTCTATAATACATGACCTGATTTTATACCTTTTCAAAATATTTGTGACGGGTTAATTTTGGCAATGTTCATGTGACTATACCTGAGTCTAATTCAATTTTCTCCCATTTATTATATTTTAGATTTGATTACCTTTTAGAATCACAAAAGGGGAGGAGAGAGTGATGAGTGTAAATTAAGTGCAAATATACTAGATCGTATTAAGTAATAAGAAGTAAATAAAAGTTTCAAACTTACGAGAATTAGTTTAATTTTTTTATGTTTCAACTTAGTTTGTTAATTAAGAAAATAACAAAGTTTGGATTTCAAATAAAAATCAGGAGAATGATGCCTTTAAAAATGTGTAAGAGAGAGTTAGAGTTTAAATTTTGCATCTCCATCATTATCTCTTAATTGTGAATTAATCAAATATATAGACCTCTTAGTAGAAAGAAATGGAAAAAATGTATAGGACTAAAAAAATTGAGAACCTAATTATCCGAGTTAGGCATATAATCAAAGCACTTTGAAAACTCAATCCACTTTAATATACTCCCAATTAATAATATGAAATGTTATTTAAAGTAAAGGACTCAAAAAATTAAGAACCTAACTATCTTAAATATAATAAATACGTCTAAAATGATATCAATTTCAATCTACTTTTTCTAAGATATTTTAACTTGCAAGACTCCCTTTAATTACACAATTGCTAGTAATTAAATCTAATTTACTAAAAAAATAACGAAAAATTATAACTTGGGCCTGGTTTGAACTCGACCTGGTTTGTCTCAAGTTTCGGTTCAAATGAAAATACTAATGAAACCCGGCCCGGATTGGTACCTACTCGACCTGAGTTCTTCACACGAACGAATTAGCATAAATCGATTGATTATTTCTAGCAATAATTATGCAAAATTAGATAAAATTAATCAACTAAGATAAATCATTAAACACACATTATAATTATGTTCTCATAAGTTTAAATATTAACATTATTAAGTGAAAACTGAGGTTCAATGCAGTCTTCATCTAACGACTAAATCAATCCATAATCGGAAAGAATTAATATGAATATCGAGGAGAAAATATAAAATAAATATTAAAAATTATAAATCAAACTCCCAAAAAATGGTGGATATCTTTGGAACAAGTCTTGGTCGAGACTATGCCCCAAACGATTATCCAAAACTTCAAAATCTTGAATTCTCGGTTGATTTGGAGTGGCGTACAATAGAATTTCTCTCTCATTTTTTATGTGGTTATGGCTTCAAACTCCGAGATTTTCTCCTCTTTATGTTCGTGGTACATTAATATTTATAGGCATGGCGGCTTCCAAGGGTTCCGAGTTGATTTCGAGATTCAAATCTGAGTGAAATTCGACTAGAAAATAACGATAGCTGATTAGGAATTCGATCAGGGTTTATTGTCACCTAGCCTGGTATCTAAAGGTTGGGTCGAGCCTGATTTGAATCTCGATCTGTGCACTCATCCCGGTTCAAGTATAATGATGACTTGATGTGGGTTCTAGTATAAAATAATGAAACATAGCATTTTCGCTCTGACATTTCGCACCTAATCTAATTAATATGCACCTTCGAAATGATAATCCTGAGATCAAAATAATAAAAAGTGGGTAGCTTCTAACTCGAAAGAATTTAAGAAATTAAATAAGAAAATAGATGCATTCAATTATCAAAACTATGAATAATAACCTAAATGGTGCATGCAAAATATATATGAAAATGCATGCATCAAATTCTCCCAACCTTAAATATTTGTTTGTCCTCAAGCAATGTTCAAAGTAAAACTCAGACAAAGATGCTTAAGCATCGCTCACCATGTTAGTCAACTTTTTTTCTTAGCATCGATTTTATACATTCATTGCCAAAGTATCTCTCCTCTATTCCAATAATCTCTGCCTTATGGAATTTCTAAAAATAAGATATTTTTAAACTTATTCAAATTCATCTATGAATAATAAGAAATAATTATTTTTTTATTGAATAAGAATATCAATGTTGAATAATCAAGTGGAAGATGAATTTAATCTTTTTCATTTGGGGTTTAACTATCCCTCTTTATTTTCAAATTTTTTCTATTTCTCTTTTTTTCATTTTTTTTCTTTAGGGTTCAACCAACCCTCTTTTTCATTTGATTTTTGTGGGGTTTGACTAACTCTCTCTCTCTCTCTATCTCTCTCTCTCTATATATATATATATATTTATTTATTTATTTATATTTATATTTATATTTAAAGCTCAACAACCACTTGAATGTTCAACAAGAATATAACTATTGTCAAAAATAGTATATATCATAAATAAGAGCATGAAAAAGAACTTGTCATCAAAATATTCATACTTTTACTAAACCTCTTTCTTCAAGCCAAATAAATCTAATACGATAAATGATGAAACATGAGATACTTTGAATTTCGCTAATTAATAGGAGGTCCTTGAATAAATCTTGAAAATAAGTAAAGACTAAAGCAAAGGAAAATAAGAAGGGTCTTAATTTTTTTTAAAAGCAGACACAAAGAAAACATGCAGTACTAAAATAAATTAAATAAAACGAACATGCAAATGCAATACAACAAGCAAACATAATGCATCAATGAACCTTCCCCAAGTTTGAACTAAACATTATCCTCATTGTTAGACAAACAAAGGTAAGGATATAAGATGCAAGACTCAATAAAAGAATAAAGAAAAAGACACAACCAACTAGCCCATCTCTGGAGGTGGTGGAGGTGGCGGATACTGCACAAAGTACTCGTGAACCATTGCTAAGGTGATCCTAACGATCGGTAAGTGTTCGAAATTGGGCCCGAGACTCCTGATGGTGTGCTTCATCATTTGAAACTTCCGCTCTTGACCAAAAAGAATGTCAGCTAAGGAATCCTGCAAAGCTAAAACATTAAATCGACAAGAGCAGAAGAGTAAGGCTATTGTGTTGTAGACTCGGGCTGGAGTGTGGACTCGGAACTGTAAAAGGTGGTTGCTCATAATGTGAAGGCCACTTGTCCTATATAGGTACTAGGTTCTCGTTGTGGCTCATCATGCTCAACAGAATCGAGAAAAAAGTTTAGAATAAGATGCCTCAAAGATGGAAAATATAACGTCCAGATAGTGAACCTATCGGCATTTGCTCAAGGAAATGTTTCAAGGTTGTTCATAAATTTGAAGACATCACCTAGTGTCCTCCTCACTAGATTCATCTATAGAACTATGCTAATGCCAATAAAAGATGGCTCAATGGGCTACAGAGTAGGCAGATCTAGCCCAAGGTATATATAAAGCTATTGGAGTGATTAGACCGCCCATTATTAATTTGCTTGAAGTTCATCGAGCATGCCTCTAAAAATTATCTGCTAAAAATGCTTTCCAGGTTGACTTGGACGCCTTCCATGATTTTCCAAAGTATCACGATTTCTATACGATTGACCGTCCCTTCACTCTCCCTTAGTTGCATATCGTAAAAGATAAGATCCTATGTGCATAGTAGAACACCTTAAAACTAAACTGAGAGAATGAGAAGCTCGTCGTCATTCATGATAGTCTTCTAGAATTGAGATGGCTTGCACTAAGGAGAAAATTCAGACAAATCCATCGGAGGAAAGTCGTAGATCAAGTTAAACTCGAAGAGCGAAAAATTGCACTTTCAATTGTAGAGTCTGAACTAACTCGGGGCAGTCCACCATCACCATCAAGATGAGAAGCTACAAAAGAACTGAACAACTCATGGCAAAGCCTCTCATATTTGAGCCAAGGCTGCTACAAGAAAGATCTCATACCCACCATCTAGAATAATATCATTTGTGATATTTCAGGCCGCCAAGGTTTGCATGCAAGCATATCAAGTGGACGTGATGTTGAAGTAGAAGGCATTTCGATAGCATTTTCGTTGCTTGGTATTACGAAAATCTAATTGAGTTGTCAGAGGTGGTGGACCTTCTGGTTGAGGAGCTTCGGCAACATCATCAAGGTCAACATTGCAATAAGATTTGTGAAAAGAAAACTTCCAACGATGTGGCATGATGAGGTGAAAAAATGTTAAAAACTATCTTTGAAGCAATTTTTTGGAAGAACCCAGCTCAGGTTGCTAGTGGTTGTTAGAATGGTGATGGCCCCGCCCCAAGTGTATGTAGGTGCGGTTCAAGTTCCCAAGATTAGGTGAACTCCGGCCGGGTGGATGAGGAGTGTGGCTTGGTTTGTCGGTGGTGATGTTTGCGACCTATGCAACTGAGTCTAGCCTGTGTGCAGAGGGAGTGCGGCTAGTGTGGTAGTCGGATGATTCTTCTGTTCGCCTACAAATGTTTCCAGAGAAGCTGGAGGAGCCCGTTGGAGGAGGTGGCCACTCGGGTTCCCGATGAAGACGGCGACGATGGTGCGATGATGGGTTGACGATGCTCTCGACGTCGGAGAGGAGTAAAGGTAGGCGGCCATTGTGGAGGGGGCTTCGGTCGTCTACGATGGAGGTAGTTGATGGCGATGCTGAAGATTCAGATCTGGTCGCCAACGATTGATAAGCTTTTGGTCGAGTAGCATTGTGGTGGAGCGCCTATTGAGGTGAAGGATGCCGAGTAGGCAAAGAGTGCTGGAGGTGGACGTCAACTACGCTCTCGTCGTCGAAGAAGAAGAAGAAGAAGAAGAAGAAGAAGGATGGCTAATTATGTGGTCCTGCACAAGGTGAAACCTAACCTTGTTAAATAGATGAATCCAAGCGTAGATACGAAGCTATTGGGCCTTGGTGTACGAAAATCATTGCTTGAATAAAGCTGGTCATAAATACGGTTACTTAGCAGTTGATAGACGAGATTCATGAATTGAAGATTGGTCAAAGTGTCATTAGAGATTTGCACGAATTTGAGCAAATATTAGATAGGGAAACGCTTCCCAGATTCTTTCCAACCCGGGTCAGTTGCCACAAATGTTGCAAGTAGTCGGATCATTCAACCTCCCTGGGGTTTATGTTGATGTGGTCCAAATTCCAACTGAGTTGGGGAAGATTTGCATGGGGACCTGGCCCATGTCTTTTGAGCTCGGGTCAAGTTCTATCGTGTGGAAGAGAAATATGCCAAACTAGGATCCGACCCAAGTTTGAATGAGCTCAACCCAGGTTTGTTGCAGATGATTGTTAGTGCATTAGAAATTTTGAATTTAATATCAACCAACTAATGGGCGGAGGTAAGAATTAAACAAAACAACTAATATAAATAAACTAAGAAGTCAAGAACCATGACGACGAATCTATGATTAAGACTCAAATCTAAGCAAGAAATTAAAAGCGACCTAAAAGAAAAATAAAAGTTCATCTAAGACTCAATAACATAAACTATCAAAATTATATTGTCGAAATTAAGATAATAAAGAACAATCTCACCACGGAAAGTTGATGTGTTCATAAACTCCTAATGTGATGAGCATAGAAAATGCAAGTGAATACACATCCAATCGACTCTAACTTCTGTTAGCCTTCTTCAGTGATTTTGGCTTTATCTTTTTATTTCGGATTGTGCTTTCTCCCCATTTTGACTTACTATTTGACTTTTTGGTCACCATTGTTGGGATGTGGTTGGTGCTTTTGATATTGACGATGTTAATGATGTGGCTCCGTCCTCTTTTAGACCTTTCCATCTTCAAATACATATTCACTCGTCTCATTCATCCTCCACTCCATAGTCCAAGTCCTCTGATAATTTCTTTGTGGCCTAAACCTTCCATAGGTGTTTTGGTTGTGGCATGGGAATATAAAAATCGAAGGATAATGTTCTACGCAAGTTTTCTAATATGAACCTATTTGAGAAGACAAATCTATAACCTGCTTCTCTAGTGTTTGAATGTTTTGCTCCATCTCCTAAAATTTTCTCTGAATCTCGAATGGTTATGGAGGTGGAGGAATCTCATTAGTTGCTTTGATTTGATCATTTAAATGAATTAATTGTGCCTCTAAGGATTGAATGAATTGGTCTTCTCAATGATTGAAATAAATTGGTTAAGCATGCCTTCCAAGTTCCTTGACTTTGTAGATGATTTATCTTCACACAAAGATGAGATGACACCATTAGTCTCTTCATTGTGTTGCTTCATATTTGAAATTTTAAAAGTGCAAAAGATAAAAAAAATACTCGCAAGTTTAGAAACAAAAATAGAATTACAAATAGTCCCTGACATTTGTCCTCTCTCATATCCAAAGAATGATAAAGGGGGTGGGGTCATAGTCCTCATTCTCCCCTCACCTTTGGTTGAAAGAGGGTGATAAAGTGGAGGACTAAAATCAAGGATATGTTGAACGATTACCTTTTTAATATAAAAATTATAACACCTCAAGATTTTTTTTGAATTTAATTAAAAAAGATAAATAAAATGAAATTTTATTTAATAATTAAATCTAAAATTATGTTAGAAAATAAAGATAATTAGAGTTAAGGAAGAAGAGAAGAAGTTAAGTATAGATAAGAGTTTGAGTAGGATAAAACAAAAGAAAAGAAGGAAAGAAGAGAAAGTTGATGTGTAAAATGATATAGCAAGCGCACTAGTCGCTCAAGTAATATAGTAAATAAGAGTATTGAGTGTCGAATCCATGAGGGATGTTATTAATTCAATATCTGATTTTATAAATTAATAAAAGAGCAAAAACATAAGTTTTGAAAATAAGTTTTCTAATTATAAAATAAACATTAAAAATAAGATAATAATAAGATAAGATAATGGTGTTGAAGTTAAGTCTTAGGATGATAATAAATTAAAGATAAATATGTGAATTAGAAAAGATAAATTAAATTTCTTAAGATGGATTAGAATTTTTCTAAGTTATTAATTTGGCAAGACTACACAGAGTCCACAAACTGATAATTCTATTATTTAATCAAGCAAATCAAATTATCTTAAATTTAATCAAAATTAAAGTGTCACAAATTGGTATTCATGCATATAAGATTAAAATTAAGATACATTAATATGAAAATCCTAAGCTATTAATCACTTCATTAACTGGTATAGATTAACACATCACATAGATCTAATTCTCCACACACTAGTTATTAGACCTATGGTAATTTTTAATTTCACAATAAATCATTTAATTTAACTAAATAAAATCTAAAATCAAGTAGTCCACAAACTGATAATTACTTAACTCATAAATTTAAATAAGTAAATAAAAACATTAAACATAATTAAAAATTCATCAAAATAATTTCAAAACTAAAATAAGAGTTCACAATATTTCCCTTCAATAATAATCTCCTAAAATAAAATAACTAAAACATGGAGTTCATCCTAGAATTGAAGAGAGATAACAACAAAATAACAATAATAATTGAAAGAATTACACTAAGAATAAATCAGGACCCTCAAATATCATCGTAGCTTCTAGATCAGTCGTCCGATCATCTCTCTCTCTCTCTCTCTCTCTGCAAAGCTCACGACTCACTACGGAAGAAAACCAAACCCCTAGACACACCTTGCAATGGAGGATTCATCATGTATTTATAGGTGCAAAAGGTGCTTCATCGTGATCACGATAGTTCAATCATACGACTGAGTTTAAATTCGGCTAGATAAAGTTCTTCTAATCTCGATCAAAATGATAAAATGCTTTTAATCTTCACGGCCTTCTATACGGCATACGTCTAATTATAGATCAATAAATTTCGAACATGTATTAATTAGCTTGCATGTCACACCCGATAAAATCATGTTGCATTTCTTTAACCCCCAAAGAAGTTGATGCCCTAATTACATAAAATTTTATCCAATTAAGGTGATAACCTCATTTTGGCACCCAACAAACTCAGCATGTAATTATAAAATCGTTGGCATTGGCATGATAGGAACTTGGCGCCTTGTAAACTCTTCTTGGTTTTGATTCTCACTCCCGTAAGGATAACATCTTGATACGATAAAGAACTTGGCACCCTTTATTCCAAGTGATTATTAACAACTTCAATTATATTTTTCGCCCAATAAAGATAAAGCCTCTGATAAATGTCGCCCAATAAAGATAATTACTCCTTAACTCCTTGTCTCATTTGGCGTCATGACTGAATTAACCTCCATAAGTAGATAAAGTTGGCACCTCGTGATTTGAAGCTTGAAGTGATATAATCTGCCCCGATAATCAACCATTTGACGTTAATTCAGCTTTCCCTATAAAATAATTATAAAAGATTAAGTCAATCCCTTCTCAGTTAAAATATTCAAAGCATTAATAATCAGAATCAGTAAATTTACAATTACGACTAAAAGTGATTTAGAATGATGCATGCTATGATCAAACTAAAGAAAAAATAATTAAAATGGTAAACTAAAATATATTATATTTTGGATGCATAGTATTTAAATAGAATGATTAAATAAAATAAAAGATAAGATTCAGAATTAAATTTAGATGTGCTTAAACAATTGATCTCGTATTAGAATTTTAACCCACCCATAGTCAAAGTCTTTTCCCTATAAATGGACCCCTTCAGCCAATAGTTTTCCCTTTATCCAAAAAACTAAATTTTGTGTCCATTTTGAGTCATTGTTTCTTTCTCCTCGGTGTGTGCACACCACTATTCCGACTAGCCATATGTGTGTCATGATTTGTGTGCGCGTGTATGTGAGGTGCAAGAGTGTAAATTAACATAGAAAACAATCCTAGTAGAAATTGATAACTCAGGGATCGAGTTGCTCTTAAGTCACGATATGCCCCCGACATGCCCCCATTTGGTAGAAAATATTGAATAAGCTTTTAAAATTTACAAAAAACTCCTTAGAAAACATGAAGAGGCTGCAAACGCACAATAGTAAGTGTAGTACTTAAGGGTTGATTCACAGATCCACAAAGAAAAGTCGAAAGCACACTTGATTGAAACTATTTTGAAGAAAAAGCTAAACTTAAGAAAATCGTTTGAAGTAAGAAAGTGACATACTATTAAGTTATAAATTGTAGCAAATGAAACTACACTAATTTTTAGGGGGATTTAAATGTAAGTGTGGACAAATTAGACTAGTGTAAATAAACACTAGGGCTTATGAGAACTACTTCAAGGCTTCCATTTCTTAAACCAATGAAAGATTCGTAAAGTAATAACAGATGCTCCCATGCTCGAGCATTCTCATTCTCATGGTGGATGTCATCCAATGACCAAATCACTCTCGTGCTTGCCAGTCATTTAACTTGCGCACATGGGGTCATCACCTAAAATGCAACAACCATGCTCTTGTGAGAACGAGACTTTTTAAAGTGCCAATTACATAGATGGGACGTGTCGACATACCCCATCTCTAGACTTAAATGAACCCTGGTTCATAAGTCGAGGTTCTCTCGGTCCGCATTGATTCCTGACAAGTGATATTCCCTCGGGTGAATTCCTTTGGGTCCGGTTTGAGAGAAAACATCTGAGAAAACTCCAAGCAAACCTCTAGGCCCAACTTGGCATTAGTCATCAATAACACCTTAGACACAACTCAGTTGTCATCCCACTCTTGACATGCATGCGACTACTTAGGACTAGATTATCTTTTTGGGCAAGAGTCACCGAGGAAGAACATTGAGGGAATAAGACATTAACAAAATTGTTCACAAAATGCCACGAACTTTCCTCTCGCAATACTAGCCATTGGTGACTCCTTTGATATAGCCCAATCGTCACCCCACTTCTCAACATGCATGTCAAGATTGAGGAATAAAGCACCCTCTCAGACCAAAGTCATCGACGTAAAAAACATAAACTAACAAAAAAAAAGAAACATCTCAACGGTAAAATACAGAAAATACTCCTAGCCCACCTCTTGACCTTGCTCGACATTGACCGATAATATCTCCTGAGCGTAACTCAATGATCACCCCACCCAAGGTTGTCAATATCGAGAGTCTAACTAAACCCATTTTGGGTCTCGTAAACTCGTATCGTAAATTCGTAGAGTCTATGTTCCAAAGATATTTAACTAAAAATATTATAATATTGTCAAGAACATTACCACATTTACACCTATGTTATATAATAATTAGTCATGATGAGCATGTTAACTTTATGTGTTAAAAAACTTATAGCATATAGTATTGTCCAAGTAGATGATAGGATAATATAACAAAAAAAATTGAAAAGCAATAAATTTTAACAATTTTAACTATATGTTCTATTACAAAATATGTGATGCTCGTGAAATACATGATAATAATTGTCTTTTGAAAATAAGAGTTATTTGAGCTAATAAGTAAATAAAGTTTGTATCGCAAAAATATAGATTATGGGATAAAAGAATGAATATCCTAGGTTGTGGTTATACCTATCTTACCAAAAAAAAATTAATGACTTGGTTTGCATGACAGTTTTGAATGCAAGACTCAGTAAATGCAAAAGAAAAAGAACATAATAGTAGAATTGAGATTTATGAAAATAAAGTAAGATACAAAAAGAAGAAAATCCGATTAGGAGATTAGCATTGACAAGACAAGCTCATGAAGTTAGAGATGATCAAATAAGGATGAATTAATACAATAAGCAAGTATAACGTTGAATTACTTGTAGTGAGACAAAAAAGATGAAACGATTATAAGGTTGCACTAGTTTCGAAAAAAATTAACTTCTTAATAATAACAATAATTTTTCATGATTAGAAGAATGAAAAAAAATTAAATTATTATGATAGAAATAATATTTAGAAGAGAAGCAATTATATTCAATTTATCAATTAATACATTTTAATACAAGCCTACTTTTATTATTTTCTCACATGGAACATAGACTTTAAGATTCTACAAGTAGTAGACTCTTAAGAGATAACCGAGTTTAAAGAGTTAATTCACGAGTCAACTCGAGTTTACTTCTATTTCCGATTTTGCTAAGAGTTGACTTATTTTTGCACTTTAAACTCTTGAGTTTAAGAGTCTGACTCGCGATATTAACAACCTTGACCCCACCTCTCGACACACATATGTGTTGAATAACGTACTATTCTCATATTTTGATGATAACAAATACTATTCACCGGCAAATGTTATTAATGAGTTTAACAAGTGATCTATATATAGGAATAAGTTTACAAGAAAAGAATGGCCGAAGAACTGATGTAGAAAGTAAGACCGGTTGAAGGATCGGTCGACCGGACGAACGACTAAACACAGTAGAACCGAAAAATCTATTGAAGTCACAAGATCGATGGATGGATCGGTCGACATTGAAGTCATAAGACCGGCCGAAGGTCGATCGATTGAATACAAGATCGAAGCAAATAGAAGCCTCCAACACATTGAAGTCATAAGATCGTCGAAGGATTGGACGACCGAAGGCAATACTGAATTGAACAAAATAATTAGGCATCAAATAAATCAGCGATCGGTCAAATGGTCAATCGACGGATGCACAACCGAAATGATAAAAGGTTGAAAGAAGAGGAAATAGAGGACCGATCACAGAATCGGCCGACCGGATTGTGCGATCAAAATAAATAGAAAGTTGAAGACGCTGTAGAAAAGCACAAATCGGTATAATAATATATGAAAGTGGTCCTTATCTATCTCTGTCTCTATAATTTAATTATTTTCCCCAATATATTTTTCTCCCTGGTCTCCTACTATTATCGTCTATCTCTCTCTCTTCGAGGGTAAAATTTATCTTTTGTCTCGTTTTCTTGCAAGTGGGCATGTGAGGAGGCGAGTGGGGTTGTCGAAAGGGAGAAGAGACTCCAAGGAAAGAGCAACTTGAAGCAGAGCGCTGTAAAAAAGAAGTAATGGTGGCAGAGATAAGGTTAAAAGGCGAAACCAGAGCACCAGTCGACCGATTCATGCGATCTGGCGAATTAAAAACCATATTTCGAATCAAATCTGCGGATTACGTTTCAGATATAGAAGATCTCATCAAGAACACTATAGAAGAAGGATAAAATGTACAAGAGAAGTTGGGGAATCAAGCACAAGCAAATCGAGAATCCATGAAGATTTCTTTCATCGTTATTCCCCTTGAAAAGCCTCAGAATCATTCCTTCTCAATACACTGGTGATCATCTGTGAAGAAAGAGAGAGATTGAGAGATCTGTAAAATATACTCTTGAAAGCTCCTGTGTGATAAGAGGATTGCCTCTCCTCTTGAGCAGAGAAGAATTTGGTGTATATGAAAAGTGTTTCCTTCTTCCTTTTTGAAAGGAGGACGATAGTGAATCTCTGACGATTTCGAGGTCGAGGAGTCAGAGCGGAGACGTAAATCAAGGAGTTGAGTCAAACTTCGTCAACAATTCTTGTGCTTGCCTTCTAACTTTTTTTTGTTCTATTTTCATTGCATTGCATCTAACATTCTCACAAAAAGGTTTTCTTAAAAAGGAAAAGGACTCAAATTTTGAGTTAAAAAATTATACACCAAATGACGCCCCCCCCCCTCTTGGTGCCCTATGATCATACAATTGGTATCAGAGCCTAGTTTCACTCTTGTGATTAAGATTTAATTATGTTTAAGGGTTATGGCATCAAACAATTTTATTCTTAGTGAAGGTCAATCAACCAACCGTCCTCC
Organism: Pontederia crassipes; assembly: GCA_030549335.1. NCBI lineage: Eukaryota > Viridiplantae > Streptophyta > Magnoliopsida > Commelinales > Pontederiaceae > Pontederia > Pontederia crassipes. Next base: position 72,120,819 of record CM060188.1, on the reverse strand, counting down.
ACTCTTTAATGCATGTAACTTTGTATATTGGAAAATAAGAATGCAGGCATATGTATGTTCCATTCATATTGATATCTGGGATATAATTGAAAATGGCTTCAATTTGCGTGGAAAAATACCAACCGAATATACTGATGGAGAAAGACTTTTAGTTAAATTAGATTGGATGGCAAAAAATATTCTTTATTGTGCTTTAGATACTACTGAATTTAATCGCATCTCTACCTGCCTAAATGCAAATGAAATTTGGAGAAAGCTTATTATTACTCATGAAGGAAATGAGAAAGTGAAGGAGTCTATGTTAAATCTATTAAATCATCAATATATCTCTTTTAAAATGTTTGATAATGAAACTATAAGTAACATGGTTGCATGCTTTAATGAATGTTGTGAATGACTTAACCTCTTCGGGTGAACCAAGGACTAATGCTCAAAAGTGAAAAAGTTTCTCAGATCACTATCCTCAAGGTGGCACACCAAAAGAACTATAATTGAAGAAAATGATTTCAACAAGCTGGACTTTGATGATCTTATAGGATAATTATTAACCTATGAGATAGGCATGAAAGAGGATGATGATGCAAATGTCGCCATGAAAAGGACTCTAGTCTTAAAGGCAGAAATTGACGAGGAAAAAACAAGTGAAGATGAAGATGATGTCGATGAAAGAAAACTGACACTCTATGCAAAGAAGCTGGACAAATATTTGAAGTTTGCCAAACAAAAGAAAGAAAGATGAATCTCTTAGAAGAAAGTCAACAAGCAAGAATCAAATCACCTGCTTTGAATGCAAAAAAGCAGGACATTACAAGAATGAATGTCCAATGCTTGTGAGAAAGGACAGAGATGCTGAAACCTCAAAGAAAAAGAAGAATGCACTTCAAGCAACTTGGGAAGGAAGTGAGTAGGAAAAAGATATTTCTTCCTCAAGTGATGAAGATGAAGCTTATCTTTGTCTCATGGCCAATGAAGAGGTATATTCCAACTCATCGAGTGATGAATTGAGTACTTTTGATATGCATGATGAATTTAAAAAATTGATAAAGAAATATGGGGCATTAAAAAAGAAGCATGAGAAATTGAAATCAGAATTGAAAATCGTTAAAAATGAACAACACAAACAATATGATACATGTGAAAATTACATCTCATTAAATGATGAAAATACTGGTCTATAATTTTTAATTGATGAACTAAAAATGAAGAATGATAGTTTAAATACATGCATTAGTTCACAAAGAAGTGAGATAGAAAAGTTAAATACGAAAGTAAATGAATTGGAAGAAAAGTTAAAAAATTTTCAAATGGTCGAAAAATGCTAGATGTTATGTTCAGTGGCTCCAGAATACCCACAAATAAGAAAGGCCGTGACTACAACTCTTATGGGAAAAGGTATGATTCAAAAACTCTATTTGTAAGGGCTACAAATGTACATAATTCAAAATGACTTGTTTTCATTGTGGTGCACTAGGTCATTATTCTTTTGAATGCGGTACTAGAAAAAAGAAAAAAATATTAGAATGAAGAAGATCTGGGTTCCTAAAAGATCCAATGCTAACCAAGATGGACCCAAACAAATCGAGTACCAAAATGATAAATTTTTGTGTCTATTTTCTTTAGCAAGCATCAATAAAAAAGAAGGAAAGCAGATGTATTTGTACAATGACTACTCAAGGCACATGAGGGATGCATCAAACTTTATCTCCCTGGAAAAGAAAAAATGGAGGAACTATCACCTTTGGAGACAATGCAAAAGGAAAGGTCATCAGTATAGATAACATTGGTAAATATGACAAAATCCTTCTTAAAAATGTGTGGCTAGTAGATAATTTGATGCATTTAGTATTAGTCAACTATGTGACAAAATTTTTTTAGTAAAGTTTGAAAAAGAAAAATGTCTAATACTAGATGAAATGAAAATTTGATGCACATTGATTTTAGACATAATAACATATATAAAATTGATTTTGAGGACTTAGAAAATAAAAAATGATTAAGTGCATTACATGATGATTCAACCTTGTGGTATAGACGACTTGGTCATGTAAACTTTAAATTATTAAAGAAGCTTTCTAAAAATAAGCTAGTAAGAGAATTACCTAAAATTAAAATTGAAAAAAAATATTGTGTGTGACTCTTGCCTAAAGGGAAAACAAACAAAAAGTTCCTTTAAATCAAAAGATCTTATTAATACCAGTAGAATTCTAGAACTATTGCATTTAGACTTATTTGGTCCAATTGATGTTACAAGCTTAGGTGGAAAAAGATATGTTTTTGTACTTGTAGATGACTACTCGCGTTTTACATGGACTTTATTTCTTACTCATAAAGATGAAGTTTTTCATACTTTTTTTAAGATTGCAAAAAGAGTACAAAATGAATTTGATAAAAAATTTCTAAAATTAGAAATGATGATGGTGGAGAATCCGAAAATAATTAGTTTGAATTATTTTGTGAAGAAAATTGGATCTCACATAAATTTTCTACACCTAGAATATCTCAGCAAAATGGAGTTGTTGAAAGAAAAGATAGAACTATACAAGAAATGGCTAGAACTATTCTAAATAAAAGAAACTTTCCTAAATACTTTTGGACAGAAGTTGTGAACACCTCATGTTATGTGTTAAATAGAATCTTAATAAGACCCCTAACAAAGAAAACTTGCTTTGAGCTTATCTATGGAAAAATACCAAACATTTCTTATTTCAAATTTTTTTGTTGCAAATGTTTTGTGCTGAATAATAAGGACAAGTTAGGAAAATTTAGTGTTAAATGTGATGATGCAATTTTTATTGAATATTCTGACACAAGCAAGGCATATAGAGTATGCAATAAAGAACTCTCTTGGTTGAAGAATCCATGTATGTCAAACTCAATGAAACTAATGATTCTATTTTGAACAAATATGTTGATGAAGATGATATAGGGGAACTTGAAGTGACAGAAAAATTAGAACAAGCTCAATTGAAAGAAAGCAGCTTATGAAGAAAGTGATGGAAAAGAAGAGGAAGATCAAAATGAAAAATAGGCAAAAATCCTGAAAGAATAGATGATCATCAAATTGACACACCATAATTAATACTCAAGAATGCTTCGTGACATGCAGTTGAACAAATCATTAGGAATATAGGTGATGGAATCAAAACTCGAAGTTCTTTTAAAAATTTCTATGTTTTTTTCTATTTTTCTCTCTCAAGTTGAGCATTCCTGCATAGATGAGGCATTAAACGATCCAAATTGAATAAATTCTATGCATGAGGAGTTAAACAACTTTGAGAGAAACCAGGTTTGGAAGCTTGTAGAAAGACCCTTTAATCATCCAATTGTTGGAACCACATGGGTATTTAGAAATAAGCTAGATGAAAATGGTGTCATTGTGAAAAATAAGGCTAGATCAGTGGACAAAGGTTACTCACAAATTGAAGGAATTGATTTTGATGAAATGTTTGCTCCGATTGCACTACTTGAGCTATTCGCATGCTTTTGGTCTTTGCTTGTCTTAAAGGTTTTAAACTTTTTCAAATGGATGTGAAATTGATGTTTTTAAATGGTTTTATTAATGAAGAAGTTTTATGTTGATCAACCCGAAGGCTTTGAAAATCATGATTTTTTGAATCATTTTTTAAACTCTCAAAAGTTCTTTATAGATTAAAGCAAGCTCCAAGAGCTTGGTATGAACGATTAAGTAGATTTTGATTGAAAATAAATTTCAAAAAGAAACAGTCGACACCATACTATTTTTAAAGCATTTTAAAAATCATATTTTAATAGTGCATATTTATGTTAATGATATAGTTTATGGTGTTACTAACGAAACCCTATGCAAATAGTTCAAATCTCTTATGCAAAAAGAATTTGAAATGAGTCTTGTAGGTGAGCTTATATTTTTTTTAGGACTGCAAGTGAAGCAAAGAAAGGAAATAAATTTTACAAGCCAAGAAAAGTATACAAAGGAGTTGCTAAAGAGATTTGGGATGAATGATTACAAACCATGCTCAACTCCAATGAGTACGACAACAAAACTCGACAAAGACAAAAATGGCAAGGCAATTGACCAAAAAAAGGTGTAGTTAACAGTATCCAGACCAGATATTATGTTTAGTGTGTGTTTGTGTGCTAGGTTCCAATTTGCACCCAAAGAATCTCATTTAGTGGCTATTAAAAGAATCATGCAATATCTAAAAAATACTTGTACTCTAGACATTTGATATGATAGGAACTCAACTTTTGATCTTCATGGCTACACTGATACTGACTTTGCTGGTGCAAAGTTGATAGGAAAAATACAAGTGGGATGTGTTGTTTCCTTAGGAGTTCCCTCATTTCATAGGCTAGTAAGAAACAAAACTCCATTACTCTCTTCACTGCCGACGTAGAATATATTGTCATCGGCAGCTATTGTGCACAAATCTTATGGGTCAAACAACAATTACTTAACTATGGGGTAGTCTGTACTAGTGTACCCATGAAATGTGATGACAAAATATCCAATAAATCACTCTAGAACGAAGCATATTGACGTAAGATACCATTTCATTATAGATAATGTGAATCACAAAAATATTGCAATTGAATATGTGCCCACTGAGATCCAATTAGCTGACATCTTTACTAAACCCTTAAGCGAAGACAAATTTTGTATGCTTCGAAGAGAACTAGGAATGATGGGACATTAATAGGGATATCAATTCTAAGTAAAGATGATTTGGTTGTGCAAACCCATCTTTGATCTAAATTGAACATCAAAGGATGTTGCATAGCATCCACATTACTTAATCAATTAGAAATTTCATTTTTCTTTTTTTCTTCAATTACGAACATTTTATCGGTCGATCAGCTCTCTCAATTAGCCGATCGACTATTTAAAATTGATCGACCGACTCCATATTTCGGTGGACCGCCAAATCATCGTGGATATACAAAATGTCACTATTCTAATCGCCCGACCGACTCTGCGAAGGCTTATCCACTTAAAACCTAGGGCATCTTCGACTGGGCTTCACTTGTTTGTTCTGCCGACCCTATTATGCCTTGCGGTCGTTGCTCCTGCCACCTCCAACAGCACCCGATCATCATCGCTGGAGAAAGCCTCCGACGATGATCTCACTCCTGACCAGTCGCTCCATCGGTTGCATCCTTCAACTGGCTACTTCTATGGTACAAATATGTCTTTCTCTCCGCACCTTGCACCATGATCATTTACAGGTTATCTTCACAAATCATGCCTTCACACCTCTCATTGTGTTATGGCGTCTCGTACCAAGAATGCAACTATCGAGTCATCTTCCTCTCGTGGTAGAACTAGCAATCATGTGTGTGGTCATGCTCGTCGAACCCTCACAACTCATTCATCTTCCCTCGACTCCTCCTCCGAGTCTCCACCACCACCTAGAGGCTATGACAATCATCTTTTTCACTCTTCTGACTTTGAGCCTTGCTTATGACACCTTTTATAGCTCACGCGAGGTTAAACGTGCTATCACTACTGATTGAGACTCTCTTAACATGCCTGTGTTCAAGAGATGTTCTTTGATATTGATTGGTATCCTCTCGTGTCCTTACGCTAACGTGCATATCCTCGTTTGGTGCACATGTTTTATGCCAACCTAACCATTGAGAATAATCATTTTTGGACTTATGTTCTTGGATGCCGCATCACTACTGACCCATCCATTCTATTGCACATCTTTGAGTTTCTTGTAACGCCAACTCGTTGGGGCTCTAAGTTACATGCCATTCACTCGTGGCCTCCCGATACTCTGACTATTCAGGATGTGGTGGATCTTGTATCCTGTGGACAAGATACCCAATACAAGACTGATGATGTCCACAAACATCTTCTATCTGCCCTTAAGGTAGCCCATCACATCTTAACACACATCATAACGCCTCACTCCGTCCATTTCAATGAAGTTCAGCACTTTGATCTCTTTTTTCTCTACTGCCTGGGCATTTGAGATAGCTTACATCCGAGCTTTCCACACTACTTTCTCTATCATCTTAAAGCCTTGCAAAAGAAGATCCTTAATAGAGAGCCTGGAAACCATCCCTTGTATTTTGGCTTCTGGATTACTAAAATCCTTACTTACTATGGAGTATTCCTATTGATGAGGAATCTATTCCCTGTCGAACTTGGGACACTATTGCATCCAACACCTTACATAGGAAACATATTCCACGTGATCTAGGTGGTGACAGACCACCTAGTGAGGCCATTCCCTCTGACGCGATGGATACGGATCACACTCAAGGGAGGAAGCCCACCTGCAGTAGCCTCCGTCCTCCAGTGCATCGTCTTCCTCTGGCTCACTTGATTTAACTACCCTTACTCATGAGGTGCGAGCCCTGCGGCGGACCGTTCGACATTAGGGTCATGACATGCGCTATTTTGCCGGCGTGACTACTATGCGGCTCAAGGATTTATATCCACCAGGGTTCGTGAGGATGACAGTTGTAATGAGGATTAGTTTGTTTTTTTTATGCCCCTCTTTGATGATGTCAAAAGGGGGAGTAGTATGTATTCAAGGGGAGTAGTTGTAATGAACTTATGTGTTTGGAACTTATGTGCTTGAACCTATGACTTTGTGTTTGGTAAAACTTATGCCTCTTAATATTACTCATCATGTGATATCTGTCGTACCTTTCTATTCTGAAAATTATATGCATGTATTTAGGGGGAGTGAAAATACATCTATATTTGCTCTCCATGGACCAATATGTTTGTCATCATAAAAAAGGGGAAGATTGTTGAATCACGTACCATTCACATATTTTGATAATAACAAATACGATTGGCCAGCAAATGTTACTAATGAGTTTATCAAGTGATCTATATATAGGAATAAGTTTATAGGAAAAGAATGGCCCGAGAACTGATGCAAAAAGCAAGACCGATTGAAGGACCGATCGACCGAACAAACGGCAGAACACAATAGAATAAAAAATCTATTGAAGTCACAAGATCGATCGACGGATCGGTCGATCGGATGGACGACCGAAGAAAATAGAAATGTAGAAGACATTGAAATAATAAGATTAGCCGAAGGGTCGGTCGACCGAATACAAGACCGAAGCAAATAGAAGCCTCCAACACATTGAAGTCATAAGATCGTCAAAGGATCGGATGACCGAAGGCAATATCGAATTGAACAGAACAATTAGGCATCGAAGAAATCAATGGACCGGATGCACGTCCGAAATGAATAGAAAGTTGAAAGAAAAGGAAATAAAGGCCAGTCATAGAATCGGCCGACCAGATTGTGCGACCGAAATAAATAAAAAGTTGAAGACGCCATAGAAAAGCACAAACCGATCGACTGCCTCTCTCAACCGGTCGATCGATTCATGCGATCTGGCTAATTAAAAACCATATTTTGAATCAAATTTGTGGATTATTTTCCAAATATAGAAGATCTCATCAAGCACACTATAAAATAAGGATAGAACGTATGAGAGAAGAAGGGGAATCAAGCACAAGCAAATCGAGAATCCATGAAGAATTTTTTCGTCGTTATTCCCTTGAAAAGCCTTAGAATCGTTCCTTCTCAACATTTTTCATTCTATAATTACCCCGGTGATCATCTGTGAAGAAATAGAGAGATTGAGAGATCTGTAAAAATATACTCTTGAAAGCTCCTGTGTAAAAAAAATGATTGCCTCTCCTCTTGAGCAGAGAATAAGGTGGTGTACGTGAAAATGGTTTTCTTCTCTCTTTTTGAAAGGAGGACGATAATGAATCTCTGATGGTCTCGAGGTCGAGGAATCAGAACGGGAACGTAGGCCAAGGAGTTAGGCCGAACCTCGTCAACAATTCCTATGTTTGCCTTCTAACTTTTTCTATTTTATTTTCATTGCAATGCATCTAACATTCTCACAAAAAGATTTTCTTAAAAAATAAAATGACTGAAATTTTGAGTTAAAAATTTATACACCAATTCAACCCCCCTGTGCCCTACGATCCTACAATATGACCACTGAGGAATAAAGCACCCTCTTGAGTGGGAGATAGTATTGTCATCAATTATGGCTGACGTTCAACCTCATGAAAACAAAAGGAACCTCAACAAAACAAATAACCTTGAGTTACTTTGGATCTACCTCTCGGCCTCATTGTAGAACTATCCATCGAGAATTCCTTAGACACAACCTATTCATTATCTCTCATCACGCATGCAATGATTGTGGAATAGAGTACCCTCTCGAGTGAAAGGTGTTAGTGTCGAGATGAATGATCGAAGTTTCAAAAATAGAAAATCAACTTTCGAAATCATAAAACAGGGGAAGCACGAGTGCATTCCCCCAGCTGAGCCTTGGTAGATGGTGTTTCATGGGCATATACTAGCATCGACCCAACTTCTCAGCTCACATGCCTTAGTTAGGAATCAGAACACTCTCTCGGATGAAAATCACATTGCCAAAGGTTGTTCGAAATGAACCCATAGGTTTTAACAAAAAAATGAATAAACGAAAGTCTAGCTCGTATCACTATAAGAAAATCGTGCATTTGCGAGTGACAATTTCCAACGAACACGAATCCTTCACATTTTTTATGACATTTGTGACAGAAACAAAAAAAACCTTTGAAAATATCAAAATCCTGTCAGTAGTTTATCGACAAGCCTAGCCTTCAAAATTATCGATGAATTTAAATTCGTCAATAATTCCGAAGGATAGGGCCATCGCTAATTATATAATATAATATTATATTATAATAATAATAATAATATAAGCATATGTTTAATATTTTATTATTAATATTTTTGACGGTCCAAGCCTTCGGAATTATTGATGAATTTAAAACCATCGATAATTTTGAAGGCTAGGCCCGTTGGTAATTAAATTTAATATTTTATTAATACTGTTTAGTATAATATAATATATATTTCTCTTTCTACATTTTCTTATAATATTTTCTTGTAAAAAGTACATTTAAAAATTGTCAATGATAAGTATTCTAAGTTCTAATAATTCACTTATTATTTTCCTAATTATATTTCCATTTTTTCTCACACTTCTTGCATTCTATATAAATCAAACATCCTTGTATCATTATTTTTTTATTATATGTTATAAAGACTATGAACTAATTTAAAACATTATGAAAATTAAGAACATAAAGCTACAACTATATGACCCTTCAAATTCTATATCAATTAATGACATAAGATTAGGATAAGCCTTCAACACAATTTAAACGTCTTAAAGAAAAATATCATGATAAGTCTTTATGAAGATTAAGATTAAGATATATGTGTATTAGGATAATATTAAGATATATAATATTGTTAGTATATAAACATATTGATTAACATTAGCATTATATATACATTAACATTATAAAATTAGTTGTAAATTATTATATTATATATAATATAATATAAAACATATGATTAATATTTTCATATTATTATTATCGATGGATTTGACCTTCGATAGTACCGACGTAATAGGGTAGACCCGTCAATATATTATTGTAATATTATATACATAAAATAATATAAATATAGGATTAATATTTTAATATTATTGTTATTGATGGATCTGGTCATCGGTATTGACGAATCTCCGTCAGCTTGTACTACCGAAGGATAGACCCATCGGTAGCTATTATTATAATATAAGGCATACTATATAATATAAGGATAGACCCATCGGTAGACCCATCGGTACTACTAAAGGTAGACTTATCAATAACTATTATTATAATATTATATATAATATAATATAAAATATATGATTAATATTTTAATATTATTATTACCTACAGATCTAGACTTCGGTATTACCTATGAATCTCTGTCCATCCGTACTACTACTATCGAAGGATAGACCCGTCAAAAAGTCTAATTTCTCCCGCCCATGATTCCCGCCTAATTTTTCCTCTCTCGTTATATCTCCCCCTCTCCCCTAACGCTCTTTCCATCTCTCCCTCTCCCCTCTGCCACCCTAATTCTTCATCTCCCCTCTCTCTCCCTCTTTCTCTCTTTCACTCCCATGACTCCGGCGACCTCCCATTCTCCAAAGATTATCGACGAATTCATCGACTCCGACTCCAGCCTTCCTCTCCATCTCCCGCTCACTCTCTCGACTCCGACCGCCCGCAAGCTGGACGTGCCTATGGTTGGATCTAGCATATAGGCGACCAAATCTGGCGCCAGAGGCTCGATCCGATGCTTGAGGCTCGATCTGATCCTTGAGGCTCGATCTGACCTATAGGCAGCCAATTTTGATGCCTTGGAAGTCGTGCAATTGAATCTGACTGCCTAGTGGCAACCTCCCTCTCTTCTGCTCTCCCCTTAGAAAAGATCGGCCTATACTATCGGATTGCAGCACTTGGGACCGGATTCAGCAACAAGGTTCAATTTTTCATATTTTAAAATAGTTTCTGATGGACGAACCCATCAAAACTCGTCGAAGATTTCGATAGAAGTTCTCACCGGAGGTTCCAACAGGGGTTGCTGACTTTCTCGTCAGACGTCCTGATAGGTGACTCCTTTGAAAATAGCGATGGATTTTGAAATTCGTCGAAAGCCATTATCGACGAGAGTTATTTTGACGATTTCCTTCTCGTAAAAAAATTTAAATTTTTTTTACAAATGTCACGAGATGTCCGATGGATTTATCCATTGAAAATCGTTAAAAATGTTGTAGTGTATTATGTCTTGCTAAGCGAACTCAACTCAAGATCATCACCTCTTGACCTTGAAGCTTGAGTTGGGGAAGATGTAACTCTCTCGAGCCAAGGCAAAATGGATGAACTAATTGAAGAAAAAGTATTCGGCAATCCAAAACAACATCATGAAAATCACAACAACATTATGGAACAAAATTCTCAAGAACAGTGAACATAAGATAAATGATATTTGGTTGTTGCATATCATAAACTTAGGATAAAAAGCTCAAAAATGAAATGTCCAAAACAAGCCCCTGTCCTAAATGGCTGATTTAGTTATATATTAAAAACAAGAAAAGAGGAAAAGAAGAAAAAAAAAGGAAAAAGAAAAAGAAAAGAAGAAGGGAGGATGTTGGAGTGCAATGGGTAGGAAATTTGGGTGTTGGAAGTTTCAAAAAAATGCCTTTCTTCGATAGCCCTCCATGCCCTTTCAAAGCCTTAGAGTATTGTGCCACCTGTCCACTCATCTACTTGTTCTCTTGTCTTATTCTACCAACTTTTTTCCAATCAAAGGAATATGCTTGTAAAATCTCAAATCTCCTTCCTTAACAATCTCCCACTTTAATTCATGTTGTGATTCAAGATTGCCACATGTTCGCCCTTTCAACTGCTCCATGTTCATATCTTCTCATAAAGTGTAAGGAAGCTTTTTTTTCCTCTTGTGCAAAAGAGAATTTGTCGGCTAATGTGGAAAGGTGTCTTGGTGAATTGTGTTGCAATGTTATTAGAATCAGACTAGACCAGACCGGCCAGTCACACCATCAATTGGCCACCAACACGGTTCATTACAAGCCCCGAAATTGGACCCTTAGTCAAACCGAATTGAACCGGTTCAGACTGGTCAAACTAACTAAAACAATAAAATAATCGGGTTGAACCGTGATTCATGGGCCAGAGGAATTTTTAAAATTTTTTCTTGTTAATAGATATTTTGGTAAGTTTTATTATTATAAATTTTAAAAATATCGAAAATAGACTTTCTCAATTAACAATGATATTGGCCCGTCTCCTCCTTTATTAATACTTCTCACTTTACTCTCATCTTCCCCGACTATGTTTGTACATAATACTTTTTCTTTTTTTCCTTTCATTTAGTCTAAAATTTATTACACTTTGAACTTTAACTTATGAATTATAATTTTATTCAAAATTTTAATATCATGAATATATATATTATAATATAAGTTAGTTATATATTTATTATGTTATGTATAATATTTTTTATATTAAATAAATTAGTTAGGAATGAATAGTGTAAACTTCGTTGTTATATGTATAATATACTTAATATAATATAGTATATATATATATATCTATAATATACACAAATTTAAATTTTCTTTACTTTAATATGTAATAACTTCAAATTTAACATTAACCGTTAATTATACCATATATTTAGAATATATGATCTTGACATAATATTTTTGAAAAAATATTTATTTGTTACTTCTAACATAAAAAAACAAAGATATGAAATAAAAAAATTAAAAAATATAAAAAATTATACATAATAATAGAAGTAAATAAGATTTTAATTTATTAAGTGTGCAATAATTTTAACATCAAATCTTAAAATTTAAATTTATGATTTATGGTTGTTATTTTTTTGTTGTATAATTACATTTTGACATAGGTATATAATCAAAATACAATAACTTAATTTAGCATACCATATTAAATATAATATTATATTACTATCCAGTCCAATCAGTTTGACTGATTTGACTTGAAACAGACACCTATTTGGATCGTTTGTTGTTTGATCCGATTCTGACAACATTGTCGTGTTGCTTCCTCTTGAATTTGTCTAGTGTCCATATTGTGGTACCTCTGTCATGAGTGCCCCCAATTCCATTCTTCTACTCAAAAAGATGCTAAAGGAAGCTTTGGCGCAAAGGAATTTGATAGGCTAATGTGGCAAGAGACCTTTCTCGAGCTACAAATTTCTTCTAAGACAGGTAGTGGTGCCATCTGACCACATGCTCTCATCTGGCTAGCATATGGAATTCTACATAAAAAAATAATTAAAACAACCAACAATGTAATCCCAGAAATATGAAATATCGCTTTTCTATTGATGTGGAGAAATCATAAAACTATAATGCAATAACAAACCATATGTTCGATCATGACAATATAGCAAAATCTGATATAAATGCATGCTGAACAAAAGTAAGAAATATACATAATTCCTCCATATCACCATCTACTCTTGGTTCTACACTCTTTCAAAGGACATCAGACACTTTGTCAGATGACTCTCCCTTCGCCTCGTAAAATGCACACAAAGTTTAGGGTTCAGGTAGTTTTGTCTAACAAGGTATGTGTTGATTCTAGATTTACTTTTGGATATATTTTCCTAATATATCTTATCAAGTTAACAATAGGAATCGATACTCACATGTTCTTTGATGAACCAAAAATAGTTTCCTTTTAATTTTATGTCGATAGCACGCATGGATTAATAGAAAACACGTTGCAAAGTTTGATAATTTGACATCAAAATTCCTTTGTAAGAACCTGGCCTGAGCTCAAAGAACCCAGCCCGAGTTCTTCAATAGTTGGAAGACTCAACCGTGGTACGAATCCAACCATGATTTTTAACTAAACTTGACTTAGGTTATGGAGGTGCCCAAGTCGGGTTCCTCCCCTATGCAATGCGAGCATTCAGTTTCAACTCAACCGACCCGGTTAGAGTTTCGATTATGCCTGACTTGAGTTCTGACTATAGACATTGTCAAGTTCGAGAGTTTAGGTAAACTCTTTTTTTAATCTGGCGAACTCATATCATAGAATCAACTCATAAATTGGTAGAGTGTATGTATTAAATAAGTTTAACTATTTAAATAATTTTTATGATCTTACAAACACTAAATTATAAATAACTAACATATTTTACTCAATATAAAATAAATATGAATGTAATCAAAATAAATACTATCACTTGCAACTAGTAAATATTATCAATTATTATCTTTATTAAGATAAAAACATATAAAAATAAAAAGAAGCAAAATGATTGCACTAAAATTTTAAATCATGATACTAATTTCATTCTCAAACATAAATACATTAATCAAATAAAATATTTAATATTTTACAAACTTTTTATTGTAAAAAATAAATAATTATTTGCAATCATATAGAATTGTATAAACTCATGTAAAATCATAGAGACTCTATAAGAGTTTATAAAGGTCTACAAAAATTTTTAAATTATTTAAAATGTAAATGTCTAAGTTATTCAGGAGTTTATATTGATTTGATCTGTTTTACTGATTAAAACTCTTAAACTCATAAGAGTTTAAGGGTTTGACTTGAGAGTTTAACAACAAGATTACTACATATGTTAAAGGTGCTCAGTCCGAGTCACCTTTGACTTGGCCCATGTCTAAGGCAACATCATCCCGAATTTAGGCTATTTTTTAAATGTGTATTCTTGTTGATTTGTTATGATACCAAATGACCATTAAGTCATGCGACATTAAGTGCTATTGTATCATAGAAACTATGGGAGTCACCTCTAGAATTAATAGGGGACACCTCTAAAATCCAATCAACCACATGAAAGTATCATGATTATCCTTAAAAGGAAAGTTAAAAGCCTAGGACTACACATATAGAAATATGCAGGCACATGCTTGAAAAGTAAAGAAGAAAGAATATGAAAAACATGAACAAGTGCAAGAAACATGAACATGAAAATAAAATATGGACATAGATATAGATAAGAATATCAGTAAGGACCATGAACATGGAAATAAAACATGGACATGGATAAGAATATGAACAAGAATGTGGTATAAATATGAACATGAATATGAACAAGAATAAGAAAAGTAAAGGAAGGGAATGTAATTTTTTATTTAAACACGTGATTATTGCCATTGATGAATGTTTTATAATTAAGTTTGATTCATTTCTATCATGAAAATATTCTATCATATTATCTCACGTATGGAATATTCATTACTCATGAAATTTTTATTTTTCTATGTCTGAATCCCACATGCAGTTGAACCTATAAGTAAAGACGAAGGCATGGATAGCAACAATGTTTGTGATAATGCAAAAATGCACATGAGTACGGAATCATTATCACTTTTATTGTTAAGTGATGTAAAGTTGATAGCCTTTGGAGAACTAGTAAGAAAAAGAAAAGATTGAAAGTAGTTCGCTTCTACACTCCATTAAGAATAGTTACATGTTACGTAGTGTAACAACCTAGATTTTCGTTAAATAAATAAATGAATATTTTATTCATTTATAATATCTGAAAAATCATTATCTAATATTCGAGAATTATTTAATTCTGAAATTCAAGGAAAATTGGAAAATATAGTTAAAGAGATAAGAAGGAATTTGAGAGGGATTGTATTTAATGGAGTTGTTATGATAGGAAATTAATTAATATCGGATTTAATTAAATCTGAGATATTATGATGTGGTAAATTATTAATGGATGGCCAAGATTGATTCTAAAAGAGTTCAAGGCCTAATAGAATTGATGTTGCAAATCTGCACCTATAAATAGGCATTAAAGGGTGACTGGAAATCCCTTTTTCTGCCAAACAGAATTTTGTCCACGATTCCCTTTTTTCCTCTTGTTTGCACGCAAACCGAGGCACTTCCGAGAACGTGTGGCGGCTAGATTCGAAGCCTGCACATAGAAGAAGAAGTTTCAGGTGGTGGCCGTAAGTTTCGGAGCGAGGACAGAGAGCAATCGCCGGCCAAAGTTCGACGTTCGCGCAGATTGTCAGAGAAGGGACTCCAGTTGGTTTTTCAGCCAAGTTTAGGTACGTAGGGGGAATCCCTATGTCGTCATTTTTCCATGACATGGAACCATATTCCCTTCTCCTTCGTATTGTGATTCCATTGATATAGCATATGCATTTTTGGACATCATATGGCATAGTTATTGTGGTCGGAAAGTCACGTCGGAACACACTTTTCCGTCGACGGTAGAACCCGGCCCCGGTTCTGCTGTGCCCGACCCGAATTTGGTTGAATCCGGACCGAATTGGATTCGGAACTGGATCGGGTTGTCCAACTCGGCCCGGGTTCCTATTGACCTGACCCGGGTTCAGGCTTCGCCTCGACTCGGGTTGCGGCGCATTTTCGATTGAACGTGAACTGGCCAACCCCGCCCGGGTTCACCACACACCCGGCCCAGGTTTGCCCTGGCCGAGGTGATATCGGATGTTTTCGGACGCGGCCCGGGTTCCACTCGACGCGGGCCGGGTTCTAGGGACAGAAATTATAATTTTGGATAAATTATTATAGATTATTGAATGGCTATCATAGTTTATTGTTCTTGATCGTCCCTGATGATATCACACACAGATCTGACCTCTTCATATCTTTTAGATTTGATTTGAGATTTATATCATTGTTATCCTGTCATATCGTGTGATCCCTTATGATGTCGATCCAGTAGTTTTTCCCTGATTGGGTCCTTGTCTAACCTAATAAAATAGGTCTTTAGGTTAAACAAGATAAAAGATGAAAACTGTTGGGTTTCCATATTCTCCGATTGTCTCTAAGCCCCTCTGGGCCATTATTGTTATAGTATTGTAAGGGGCAGATAGTGTACCTAGAGGTTTGAGACGTCATGAAAGAGACATGGAGTTCCCCTTAGCTGAGCGCTCCCTAATTGAATTGAATTGAACTGAATTGAATCGAATTGAATTGAAATTGAATAGACTTGAACTAAATTGAATTGAACCTTGGTCATTTGGATTTTGGCGTTGATTGGCTTTGCCTCCGCCTATTGAATAGAATAGAAATTGGTAATTGATTGATGATCACAAATATTGATAATAGAAAAATTGTAAAATTGGATAGATGTCATAGTGATCAGGCATAATTGTTAATTGATATTGATTGATCTCTTGATCTCTTACCTGATCTCTTTTATTGATTCATGACCTTATTGATTATTGATCTCTTCCTATATCATTCTATCATGTGCTCTATTGATTATTGTTCATTATTGATTATTAAGCACTATTGATCTACTTATTATTATGGTTAGACCCTACGTACTGAGTATTTTTATACTCATGGGTTTTTTCCTACATTTGGATTCATACAGGTAAGATGATAGAAGATGGCGATGTAGGTGGTCAGACTCAGTGACAGAGATGTTGCACATGGTGTAGGATTTAGTCTTACTAGCTTATTGGATTGGTTTTTACTTTCCGCACATTTAGCATGATGGAGTCATGGACATTTCCAGCTCTTTGATATTATATTGTTAAGCGATCTTATTTTCGCATTAATAGAAGTTATTTTCTGCAAAAAAAAATATTTACATAGAATTGTGTAGTGCCTTTGGGACGACTGAGCACGTGATAGTCGCGTGGGTCTCGGGGCGTTACACGTAGCTTTCGTATTCCATGTAAAAAAAGGTAAAAATAAAAAGAATTGTAGGTAACGTGATCCAAAATAAGTCCAATTGTCATGTGAGTAGAGGGTAAAATTTCATAGCGATACAAAAATAATGATTATTACAAAAATATAAACAACTTAAACATTGTGTAGTTCATGGACCACGAGAAATTTTAAGTCCATCAAGATTTCAGGGGCTTCATCTCCAAGATCTCATAGGAGGATCCCCTGCATTCCTCAAACTCATTGTCCAAACAACGAGGCTCTTATATGAGACAAACAAGCTCCAATTATTTGAGTGTCTACATAACGTAAAAGTCGAAAAAGGTTGGATTAAGATTCCATGCATTATGACTAGATAATTACATAAGTATTTTAATTGATAAATTACTATAAAAATAAAAAAAGTATAAAATAATTGGAAGGCCAGTAATAAAATTTATTATTTAATTATATAAATTAGAGAAAAAACATTGAAGCATGTGCCCACATTATTATTTATTTGTTAATTATTAATCATAGATTAAGATGACCATATATCAAAGATATTAAATTATTTCATCATAAAGTTAACTTTAATTCACTTTTCATCTAAAGCAATAAAGTTTCGTGAACACTAATAATTGAAATTGGCAGCTTGAAGATGTGTCAATTCAACGATAAACATGGGCTAAATTTAAACTAATAATATTTAAATTTATAAAATTACTTTTGGCCTTTCTATTTAGCATGCAAATCGATATCTAATTATGTCAAACATTTATCACATGTCATCATGACGTAGAAAATCAAGACATTATAACATGTCATTCATTGAAAAAGAGTAATTACATAATTAGGAGTGTAAAAGTTACAAAACAATGTCATAAAACATGCTATGTGTGGAAAGAAGCATTTGATGGCTATATTTTTGTCATAGTCATGAGCTTTCAATATTACCAATTTCATAATCATTAAAGTCATGAGACCAAATTGCGAGTTTGAATTGGAATGAAAAAAATTCATCCATAGCATAACTTGATCCATAATAGTATAAGAATTTCTCATATTTTTCTCTTATTCATTTCATGAGCTTCCTTTCAATGTCATGTTTTCTTTGAATAACTTCTTTTCATCTACCCCTTGATGACTTCTTATAACACAAATGAGTGTGGCTATTTGAGTTGTGATGAAGAGTTTTAGAACTTCAACATCACATTAAGTCATTTCAATGAAATTAATCTTATAGCATTGAAATTTGGGATTAATGAGCATGCTACCCATTGAATTGGGTAGCAATGTGCTATCCACTTTGGGAGTCATTTGATCCTTAGTGTATGATGGATCCTTCGGCGTAGTTCAGGGGGATTCGAAACATCAGTTCAATGATTTCACACAAAAAATCATCGGCTCACGCAAAAAAGTTGACCCGTCAAATTTTGAGGCCTTCATGAATGCCTTAGACATTGAACGCCTCACCATTGTCGAACAATCTTCTACTTCTTCCCTGACCACCCTTCGTTGAAACATCTCGAATGATCTTCACTACCTATTCAAATCCCTAGTCCGTCGAACAAGTGAATTGTTGATGTCAAGCAATCCAAGCCAGCCCTTTCTATCGAGCGATCCTAGCCATGGACTTTAGCGCGAGATTGCCGAAGAGCGATCGAGTTGCTCAAAGTCACCATTCAATTTGATCACTAATTAGCCGCTTGATCTTGAAGGCGCCATGCCAATCGACCTCATCACTTGACTTTGGTTTTAACATCCTGGTACCAAAAGTTATCTCCATCACTCAACAGGACTCCAAGAAAACTCTATTGTGAAGTTTTTACCTCTACTTTTTTTATTTTTTGTCATTTGTCATGAAGTCAATTAATTTGTGTTGTTTATTACTTCAATCAATTGTTTTTAATTACAAAGTTGTGATATAGGTTTTATTACCACAATCATTTGTTTGTTCACTAAAAAATGGGGCAAAAAGTTCGGTGATCATAGAAAAAAAAAGTAGATAGGATGATTCTTTATTGAATATAATTTTTAGGTGATGCAATTAGACAATTATGATGTTTCAATTCTAGAGAAGATTTGAAGGATCTTGGATGGCGAGGTCTTTTGTCACTAATTTCTTTTTATGTATGCAAATCTTGTGTTAGCAAACAATGAAATTACTAAATGTTGTTTCCAGAAAGAATTAGTGATTAAAACATCTTGGATAGAATGAAATCATGATTGAAGATTTTATTATTGATGATTATTTGAAGTGAGTTCCCAATCAAGACCTATATTTTTATATTTATGATATTTTGTTGTAATTCGTGTTCTCTTATGATGCAGAAACAAGGAGCATGCAATTACTACAAATGCACGGATGTGTCTTTTGAACCAAGATCCACATAAGTAATAAATGTGTTAGTACAAAAAATTGATGATGGAAGTTAAAAATAAAGTTGATAATGAAATTAGGATTAATAGGAATGGAATGAAGCTATGTTATAAATTCATTTTTATAACAATTGCTCTTGTAATTATGTCGATCATTTTTATATGACATGTGTCACATGAAAATGTTTATCTTGGTTAGTGTTTTGTTTCAAGCTATCTTAGTTGTAGCGCTTATGTGTCATAGTTGAAGACTACACGTTCTTATATTTCAACTTCATATGTTTATTTTCTTTCTGCTTCAGCTTGTCAACTTCGTAATGTGATTTTTATTACTGTGAATTTGTGACAACTTCATAACTGATTCGAGATTAGTGTGACAATGAGAATTTGGGACTATGAGAGCATGACGTTTGACAATACGTGTAGTTTTCTTCATAACCAATTTGTTTTTGTATATTGTATTTTAGTTGTGTTATAAATTGATTTAAAGCGTCAGTGAAAATAATTTTTTGACATTAGGCATCAGACCAACTCCACAAGCTAGTAGAATACTAATAATACAAAGTCATAACATGCCAAATTTGTGCAAATAAATTAGTTTATAATAAGAGGCAGAGTTCAACAGATGTTCATCTTAAGAGATTTACATGTAGCATCCTATTAAAGGTCTTCATCCGTGAGAATAGAAAAAAGTCCAACTCTTCATCTTTGAGACCTTGTTACATATTACTCCAAAACTATGATATCCACGATTTGATCCATATAAGATTATATAATTTAATTATATATTATATGATTGAAATGTATTCTCATAAGTGTGTTAGCATATATTCTTCAGCTCCATAGATTCCAATACATGAAATTGATGACAAATGACTAGGGGCAAGGAAAAATGACTTTTCAAATTTATTAAAATTTGGAAAATTAAAGTCCCAATAATTGTTCCATGAAAGTATATTAAATATGATTTTTAATAATTTTTATTAGGATTATTAGTTAGATTAAATGATAGTGCAAAATCAAAAATTCTATTAAATCATGATTTTTGTTCTTTGGACAAAAATTTAGATTTTGATTATTTGAAATTTTATTGTTCTAAATATTTTCTTTAAGACCAAATGAGAGGTAGTTTCTTATTTACATAATGTCTTAAGTAACTAAATAAATAAAATAAATATTGTAAGAGGACAAACCATTTAACCTTGCGGTTAGACCAAGATTTAAATTGGGATCATGACAAAAATGGTCATTACAATATTATTTGAATCTGCCTAAAAGAAACCAACCCCACAAGCTACATGTTACTCCAAAACAGCCATTATTGTATCATTTGAATCCATCGGCAAAAAGATACCACTAGGAACAACATCGCTAAAAAGATCTTGTATGTAAGACAATATCTTACATATGTAGCATAGCATCATCTTCACTTGGATGGAAGTAAAACTAAATTAAATATTGATGAGAGTATAAGTAACAAAAGAATGGTTATAATGATGAGGCATCATCTTCACTTGAATGAAAGTAATCTTGATTGTTTTGATATTCTAACAACTTGCACTTACTAGTGAAATTTAATTATCATATGAATATTCACAAGGATATAACAAAGAAATTAAATATTGTACTCTACCCTAAACAAATGGATTATTTATAGTGTCCATTCTTTATGCACTTTTCTTAACTCTTTTTCTTACAAACTTTTTTCAACATAAAAATTTCAACCTCATATTTAATCATTAAAACATCCCTCGGTCTACCTTAAGACTTCACATGAAATGAATTACATATGATGAAATGTGATTCTTACATGTGGATAATGGTTGTTTGACTTTAAGAAACTTCACTACTATTTGGTTGACTTTAGTTCATAGGTGTATTTGCAATGTGAAAGGTCCTAAAATTACTTATGACATCCTCTATGATTGGAGCATTATAAATACTTTGCTAAAATTAAATGCATTCCTTCAACTCGCCACAAATTACTTTGTCAAACCAATTTTTTAAATGGAGTTATGCAATCGCTACAGGATGAAGGACATATTGTGTCATATGCCACTCGACTATTTTGCATATTTCGCATTTACTGTCCAACAATGAAGGTCATATTCATAGGGGAACTATACAACACTATTCTTAAGGGGAACACTTATGTGACAACAAAAGTTTTTTATTTTTCCAAATTCTTGCAATAATATTTTATAAATAATGTTTTCTTGCCAACTAAACTACATAATATTCTTACTTGCATCCACACTTTGTATTGGAGAATACATAGATTTATCATCATCCTTAAAAAATTTGTGTCCATATAAATTGAAGGTTTGTCTACATTCTTCTTGAAACTTGCAAAATACATTGTGTGATATCTTCCCCGCTTCAACATTTAATGAATTATTGGCATCATAAGCATGAGTAGAGTTCATAACATGAAAATCTTCTCATCCTTCAACTCCATGATGAGTTTGAATTATTTTATCATATTGTTGTACAAAGTTGTGTTTGAATTACAAGCGCTATAAAAAATGCATTGATACTTTTTGCTTTTGTGTAGTACGCATGCGGTGCAGTAAAAAGACCTCCAAAATGTAATGAAACTAAATTTGTGATATTATATATATTTTCTAACCAGTGGTCATTTGTGATATCAAATTTTGTTTTCAAAGAAAGTCAATCTTCTTCGAACACATTGATGCTTGCATATTCATAAAGGTGTTTGTTATATTCTTCTTTACATGTGTCAAGTGCATATAGATCTTATGGATGAATCATTGTATTTTTTTGTAATATGTCAAGTGCAAAATATATATTTCATGTGCTAGAAAATTTTATGTATGGCATTGCCCATTGTAATATTCTCATAAGTAATTATGCAATGATGCTTTCCATTCATGCATTCAGATTTATTGAAAATAACCAATGAAATGTCTATTCAGTCTCATGAGTAAATAAAGTGCAACTAAATAAACATGATTTCTTAATGATAGTTTCAAGTGCATTGAGCAATGGCATTCCTAAATTATTTGTTCAATATGTTGTAATGAATACGACATTATCAAAAAGTTAAATAACTATCCCTTAACCTCTCATTAGTCCAAAAGCATTCATGATAGTGTTGAGTTATGCAAAATAGTCGAGTGGCATATGACACATCCAACTCTTATCTATTAAAGAAACATGCATCACCACTCAACTTGTTTTATAAATAACATATGATTTTTAAGCATTCGAATGTGAACTTGCCTTTTTTGCACTTAAATGATCAATATAGTCTCAAGTTATTATGAATGGTTTATTAGCCATATTGAATGATCTAGTTATACTTGACGAACCCATGTCATATTTGTGTAGGTTGACTGATTTCTTTAGAAGTCGTCAAAAATTGTTTTTTGTGGACCATAAAATTTTACCTTCGAATGAGTTGTACTATGTTCTTCATTAAATTTTCTTACCACCCACTTGTCATCCTTTTTTAAACCAACACACAATGTGCCAGACAATCATCCCTAACTTTTTTTCTCTATTTAAATATCTTTTGATGACTTTGCTTTAAATTCTTGTGCTCTTCTATAGAACAAATAAAAGTTCTACCAATAACATCTATAATGAATTTAAACTTATGTGAAGCATATTTTTTAAAAGAAAATTCCAATAGTTTGGCATACATATTATAATATGTGTATGCTTCATTGTTATTGTCAAACATTATGCCAAAAGATGGCTTTGGAAGCTCATTAATTTCACATAATTTGACTATTAAAAATCTTCAATATTTAGGACAAATTTCACTAAATACCTTCCAACTTTGATGTTTTTTCATTTCTATCCTCCAACTTCACTTTGTAACTAGACTGCCCTCTAACTTGTTTGATTAAATGCTCTTTCGACTGGGAATGGATAATTTTTTATCATTTCGCTAACGTGGCACATTATTTTAAAATAAAAATTATATGAAATATTAAAACATAAAAAATAAAAGAAAAAGGAAGCAGCGTGCACTCCCTCTTCCTCTCCCTTGGACCCTCTTCAGTCGGCTCTCAAGCGTCGAAGCGAGAGGGGAAGGGGTGGTGGCTGCCCCCCCCCCCCCCCCCCCCCCCCCCCCCCGCATCCTCTCTGCGCCAGAGAGGAGGGGATGCCACCCCCTCCCCCACTCCTCTCCGGCATTGAGAGGAGAGGGGGAAGGGGGCGCTGCCCCTTCGCCCCCCCTTGAATTTTTATTCTGGGTCCGCCCCTGGCAGAGGAAGTATCACACCTAATTCAATGATAAAGTTGTGATCCTAATTATTATATCCATTAATTTTGTCTAACAATTCTAAAAATAAATTTGACAAAATCTATCCGTTACTTATCTTTGTATTATTTGCTAATGCATATAACCTATGCACATATATTCATCAAAATTTACTCGAAAGATATAAAACATAACATTCACGTATTGTCATTATTTTGTTCACCATCTCACATATATCAATCCATAAGATAATGTTTATAACTTTATGAAAAGTTTCTACCACACTTTATTTCAACACTTATGTTTATCCATCAAATGCATGCATACATGCACATATCACAACGAGACAACACAACATCTCAGAACACACCGTCTTAGATGGAGAAGTCCCCTATCTCTGCCACTCCACCCACTCCCAACCACACCACCTAGTCCCCTCATCCTCTTCCTTCGAAGGCGCTCGCACCTCTCTGGTCATCCTGAACCCCTAGAACTTTGCCCCACCAACCCCCAAACTCCACCAACAAACTAGCCTTTCAACATCCACCAAAATAGTACCTTGCCATCAGCTCAACCCGATCAGCAACGTGGGCAAATGTCGTGCGCAAAGGCTCATGACTTACTGCTCCTCCTACTATGTCACCAAATCAGTTGAGAAGTATCAAGGAAGCAATCACAAAGGAAGTAGCTGACAATGCCAGAAGTTATTGCTCGTTTCTCTGGCAATGCGGCGGTTGTGACCTTGTTGTGGTGTGACCTACCCAAACTATGGAAGTTAATTGAGCCATTGTGTGTGATTGAAATAGGAAATTACTTGTTGTTCCAGTTCTCTTCCAATGTCATGCATATGAGTGTGCTCACGAATGGACCTTGGTCCATGGCATGTAACATTCTACATGTCATCATTCCATGCCCTTTCTTTCGATCGGAGGAGGAGCAATTACTTCATCGCCTAGATTGTCACGACCCCGATTTAACTCGCGAGTTAAACCAGAATTCGCGACTCATTATGGATGATCAAACAATATTATGAAGGAATGCGGAAACATGATGGAATTTGACTTTTGTTACTTGACACATCTCCTATATTGATATTCATACTATTCAGAACAATATTACATATAGATTCATCTATTCTTCCTATCTTCCTATTCGTATGTATGATTAAAATGTATCCCGACCTTGGGGGATATAGACTATAAAGTTTATTCATGTGGAGGTCATTCAAAAATTTTGGGTAACCAATATTGCTTGCCAAATATCAAAATACAGGGTGTTCAGATCCAATTTGTTTGATGCATCTTCTCTAATTATAATATCGGTAATATAAACATAAACACTATTTGAATCTCGTACATATGAACATTCTACTTCATTTGGATGGATTATAGATATTACCCTCATCTTATTATTTCAAAGTATTTATTCCAAAATAAAATATCTTACATGACTAAATTTTTTGTGTCATGACATCTAATTATAGTGTATGAACTTTTCTTCCTTGTCCTATGTCTCTTGTAACCTAAAATAAGAATTGGACATTCTCTAAACAATATATTCTCGTCCAAACCAATAGTTTTGAATATACCAAATCATATGCAAGTAATCTGATTCATTTTTTCTTAAAATGTGTACAAGAAACACATCATGAACATTCGAGAGTTAAGGGATAAACTTTTAATATGACCAACATGATTCTCAAATGATCTTGTGTATTAGGTACATGATCCTTCTGTTATGACCAACATGGTCCCCTACCATACGGTCATGCCAAAAATCACTAATATTGACACCCAATTTTGTTTTATAATGGTTTTGCAAAATAGGGTTCAAATGTTTTCATGACTTATATGAATCTATGAACATGAGTCTATGAACAAATTAAGATGTCATCAACAAAAATAATTGTAATTTAATAAAAGAACAATTCAAAATTCATATTTATCATATCAATAAAGGTTGTTGAACATTAAAATATCTCAAGACGTTATAAAAACTTATAATGATCATATGGTGTTTTAAATGCACTCTTTTACATATAACATTCTTTTTTCCAATGTTGTTAAAATTTTAAATCAAGCGTAGGGAATTCAAGGGACACCTTGTAGTTGATCAATCAAATACCATATATATTTGTGTATAACAGATATTCATCACAATCACTACTTTAAGTTGTCTACCATAAATGGCCAACTTGGTGTCTCTTCTTTCTTTGTGATGAATAAGCCTATAGCTCATAGTTTAATTGGATTAAACCTACGAAGGCTCATACAATTCATTTTGCATTGTTTGATATGAAGTGCTAAAAAGTAAACATAATTCTATGAGCAAGGTCAATAAAGAATTTCATCACTCTATCTAGGGTAGGACACCACTCCTATCACATCCATTTGGAAACTCCTTAAACATGTGTATTTTTTTTCGAAAAGTACTCATATACTTTTTTTTATTAAATAATCAAAATCTGGCACATCATTTCCAAAGTAATTTACTCCCATAGATTAATAGATTAGAGAACCTATACCTACTTCCCATAAAATAAAAATAATGGCTGATTTAGATAAAAAGGCAATCATCTTCCTATGTCAACTTAAACATACATGTCACACAACTAATCATACCTAAAAATCACATCAAATTCATACGAATACGAAACAATCATGGCAATAACGAAGTTCGCATTTCCAACTATGCATTATTGATATACTACATGTGAATACAAGGCATTACTTTGAAGAATAAAAATCATAAAATAGTACTTGATAGTTCTTTTTTTTATGACATGCCAAATTCACATATACAAATCAATGTATAAGGGTGCGATATATAGGGTCACAATTGATCATAAGCGTACATCACCATCACATTGTGAAAGGTCACACATTAGTATCTATATGATCTCACACTATAATCCCCAAATTGACGCCACTCAAGATAAACATAAGAACCCCACTATAAGCATAACAATGTCATCCTAGACATAGCTATGCAAACATTGACAAAGGGAAGGACTTATTGCTCTGATACCATAATTGTCATGACCCCGATTTAACCCGCGAGTTAAACGAGAATTCGCGACTCATTACGGACGATCAAACAATATTATGAAGGAATGCAGAAACATGATGGAATTTATTTTTTTACATAAAAATTAAAGTATAACATTAAACAAATTACACAATATGTGATGATTATTTCAGAGCAAATCAACTTTCTTAAGTTTTACAGCATATAAAATATTACATATCCATTAAACATAACCAAACCTCTCGACATCCTAATAGAAGGATACAAGGGACTCAAATCTTTTCATCTTACCACGAACCCTTCAAATACTATCACCTCGCATGATTCTCAAGAATTATCTGAAAAATATTAGAAATAACAGAGTGAGTTAAAATAGCTCAGTAAGTTGATAACTCATAGCCTATGTGTTACTAACTAATCAATTCGGAGTGACATAGAAAAGCGTACAATAATCATAATAGCAAAATAGATATTTTCATATATTTGATAATTACATATGTAACATACTAATCAGAAATATCACACTCAACTTGCAATCAATATCATATGAATTATACCAAACATATGTATGCAATGCAACACTCTCATATGTATGCACGGATCACCAGCTGGCCAGTGGTCGGTAGGTAGATTCTAGAGGTGGCTCCCATCATGATCAGCGATGTAGCACTTAGCTCCATTCTACCTCATCCCTTTCAGGGAACATATCATATAGCGATGGATGAATTCTAGAGGTGGCTCATATCGTGATCAGTGATGTAGCACTTAGCTCCATTCTATCTCATCCCTTTCGGGAACATATAGCGATAGGTGAATTCTAGATGTGGCCCCTACGGATTCTAGAGGTGGCTCCCATCGCGACTCCTCATGATGCAGCACTTAGCTCCGCATGGCACTTAGCTCCAATCTATCTCATCCCATTGTTGGGGAACAGAATGATGGATTGGATTCTAGAGGTGGCTCCCATCGTGATCAGCGATGTAGCACTTAGCTCCAACCATCATACAAAGCAATGCAGGCAGATGCAGATGCATCATTCATCATATAACAATTGTATCTCAATATCATAAGATGAATCATATCAAATATCATTTCAAACCGAACAAGATTGCACTTCTCATAATCCATTCATATCATATCACATATGCTTTTCAAATGTGCAATCATACAATCATTTAGATATACTCTTCATAATTGCATTTCTCGAAATCAATTCATAACATATCCAAAACATATTCAATACATATAATAGTCAATGTCACACCGAATTTAAAAGAGATGAATACATAGAGTAGGAGAAACTAACTTACCTTATATAGATGATAACAAAAGACTTTCCTCGTTCTTTTTCTTACATTAATCTTCTTTCCTATAACAATAATATATGTTCATATTATTATTATAAAGTTAACACCAACCTAGCATACGTAGAACATGACAAATATATATGATCCATGTGTTCAATCTTCTTGCTTTACCCATCAAAAGTGTATTATGATATCTCACGCACTTGGTAAAAGAAAATTCATATCTTTTAAATTAAACAATTTATTCTTGTGTTCCAATTTTCCTTATCTATGAACTATATTATTACTAAGTATTCGACGTTTTAGATTTTATCTCACAAGGATAGCTTATAAAAAAAAATCAACATTCAACACATATTTCATGCTCATTCTATCTTCTAGCAGACTAACTAACACGGATTATAAAATTTATAACTTTTGATTCATAGGTAAAAATAATTGCAATATAATTTTATTTGACATCAAACCTTCTAAAGTACAACATACATAAATTTTGATTTTTATTCATCGTAATAATTTTACATAAATTTTCATGGTCAAAGACATCTCATTATTACTTATAAAAATTTATACCACTCATTATATTCATAACTTTCTCTACCCAAATTATTTTGAATTGACTCAAATTATATTAGAACCCTTGTTTGCGCAAGGTCCTTAGTCTTAAAATTCATATTTTATTTCTAAATATATAATTTCTAGCACAACATCTAATCCAATCTACTGATTCGGTTGGATAGCAAGACATAGCACACAAAATGTCTAATAATTCTTTCCTAAAACTAAACTTCTAAATAATCATTTTCTATAGGTTCCATAGTCTTTATAATCATTATAATATATTTTAACAATAAATTAAACATTCGGCTACTAAACTTGGAATTAGAGAATTGTTTCTTCTAGTTTTGATTTTTCATATATCCAAGTGGTTGGACAAATTTCTTATTAATCCAATCAATAGAAAATGCATGACTTTACATTTAAAGTGCCAAAAAAAGTCGGGAAAATAATGATTCAAATCTAAATCATACATACCTTATAAAATTTCCATTTTTTCTTTCCTTTTGCTTTGGTGCCGTGTTGTCTTCCTTCCCTTATATGGTTCGGCCAACTTTAGAGAACAAGACTCCTTTTTAACCTTCTCTCCCATTTTTTTTTCTATTTATGGCCGACCACACGCAAGGAAGTAATTTTTTTCCTTAGGTCATGCAAGGTAAGTCGGTAATCAAGTTTCCATTTATTTTATTTTTGCATGATTTTACGGTGATGTGGCAGCTCACCTTTGAAACTAAATTACTTGTGTGGTGAGCTGTCATTCCACCGAAAGTTGTTCTTTTTCTTCTTTTAAGGTAAGTCGGTAAAATGGTCTTTGTTGTCATTCCAATCCTAGTTAATTATTTTAGGTGATTAAATCTACCATGTGATGATAACAAAATTGGAAGATACCAGCAACTTAATTAATTAGCATAATTATTAATTAGGAGAAGATTTACTAAACTATTATAGGAAGGTTAATTCAAATTTATTGAATAATGATATTAATATGCCTAATCTTCGCAGATTTTTATCTTGCTACATTAATGGATGGATGATAATAAGTCAATTAAAACTCTCGTAACTTTAAATCATTTGTATCTGCCTTTAGCACGAGAAGATGAGGATAATATATATATATATATATATATATATATATATATTATATCACACGCTAACTAATTAATTATTTTAATAAAAAATTATGCATATTAATGCTAGCTTTATACTAATCCAATAATATTAAATTCAACTTGATGATATAATATTTTATGGAATTTGTCACTAGAGCTCATTAATAATTTACCTTTAAAAAAATCACCAAATATTTAACTTGGGGTATTACATAGATAGATTCACATCTCAGGACTACCTTTCGAGCTTAGGAACCACTCCGTTGTCAGGCGCATTGCCAATTGTTTTGGTACTCTACTTCGTGTGGAGGAGATTCACGATGACAAGAACTATGTCTGTTACATTGATCGCTCATTACCAATGAAGCAAGGAATTTGGGTGCGAATTCCAGATGGTAAAAGATATTTTCAATGAGTCATTTATGAGAATATGTCGGTATTATGCTTCCGTTGTGACGCTCCCGGTCATCGGTCGGATTTCTGCTCTCTTCAATCGGTTGGTCTGGCAGAAGAGGAGATATCAAACGTATCAAAGCGACCTCTACTATTTGGGCCTTGGTTGCAGGTACCTAGAGAAGACAAAGGTCCCACTAGTGTTTGGTGACTAGGTATTCCTCCTCCTCGGTGGGCGTAGTTGCAAGCAGTTTTGCGTGTTCCGAATCTCAATGTCCCGAACTTGGAGCTTGATCCAGGGGCTCATCCGTACTCCAACGATCGAAATCCCTAATATCAACATTCAGATTTCGTACTTGCCGACGTCAAATTCCTAGAACTCATGATGTTGAAAAGTGCACATCAGCTATCACAAAGAGATAAGATCTCTGGATCTAACGGTCAAGACATTTCAGGAGTGAGTAACAGATCATACAGTCAAGATACTCCGGGAGTGCGGAATGGCGACCTCCTCCAGATGCATGTCTAAATGCCTCATCTGCCTCTAGCTCCTGTACTCATGGAGCTAGCTTCGAATGGTCTAGATGAAGTAACATGTTCCCATGCTCCTCTACCACAGATCCAAAATCAGTCATCAACTTGAGCGTTGAGAGCATGGATCCTTTCTACACGTGGTGTGTATCCTCCGTTAGGGTTCTTTGGGACTGAAATGGAGAGGTGGCCACCTAACCCTCCTCTTCCACCTTTAGAATCAATCAATGCCTCTGAAGAATGCCCCCTTGCTACTAGGGCCATCTGGAACTTGCTCGCCAGTTTCTGCGCTGACAGTGCCAAAAGAATCTCATTGTAGCTTAGTTACCCAAATGTTACAACAATTCACCATGCCAGAGCGCAACCAAGTGGAAGATGTCTCCACAGCTTCAACGACCTCTGAGGAAGAAGTTTCGGATGTTGAACTCCTTCCAACCCTACGAGCAGAGAGAAAGTCATCCCAGCATCGGAAGAAGTCGATGGACGATATCCTGGAACTACACTAGCATCATAGCCAAATCACTTGAAAGGGCCCATCTAAAGGTAAGCGACAAATCCCAAAGTTATCAGAGAACTCAATATGTTCATTGGTCATGCAAGAGTAAGTCTCGGTGCAGATGTCGGGGAACAAATGAAGATCCTAAGCTGAAATTGTCGGGGAGCAGGGAGAAGGTCAGGGACCGGCTCTTTGACATAATAAAAAATCACAAATGATGTTATGGTACTAGTGAAGTCGCATACGATCAGCAGGGTTCATAGCGTGTCATCCGAAGGCTTGGAAGGTAGTGGGAGGGGCACTTCGTGGCCGACGGTGGGGCCTTAGGGGGCATCATCATTGCTTGGACCAGCTCCTGCATCCAGGTGACATCGATCCACTCTAGCTCTCAAATCTTGCATATGGTCATGACGCGCTATAATTTTTCCTTCTTGTTATCGTGTATTTATGCTAGCACTATTCCTCTAATGCATTTAAACCTTTGGAATGATTTGAACAATCTTGATATGGATGGTATCCCATGGGCTATATCATGGGACTCTAATTCATTATTAACTCATGAAGATAAAAAAAAAAGGGGCACCTTTTAAGATGACCAAGTCAATCCAGGCTTTCAAATCATTAATCCACACTCAAGGTTTAATTGACATTTGTCCTAAGAATGCACGCTTCACATGGTGTAATAATAAGTTAGGAATGGCTTGAATTTTGTGTAGGCTGGATCGACTATTGATTAATAACGAGTGGATGCTTGCTTATCCTAATTTGAAGTTGAGTTCCTTTCCCAGAGTCTGATCACTTAGGAGGCTTAGGGTTTTTAAATACGAATATTTCTAGTTTGAATATGATAGACCAAGGGAAATTGTTAAAAGTGAATGAGACACCTGCCTACACAACAGTGGAGCGCAATCTAAAGCAAATAAAAAAAGAAAAACCTTAAAATGGAACAAAGAAGAATTAGGAAATTTAGAGCTCAAAGATGTGGAGGCACAAAAATTGATGCACCACTTAGAACATAAGGATGAACATTTAGGCCTATCCAACCATGAACTATTAACATTGAGAGCAACATACATCAGACACTTAGCATACCTAAGACAAATGGTGGAGCAAATCAAGGATAAACTGGATTCAACATGGTGATAAAAATATCAAGTTTTTTCATCTTTCTACAATTATCAAATCTAAAACCAACAATATCTCCTCAATCATGATAATGATGGCGAGGTGTTAACTGATGAATCTCTTATTAGAAGCACTTTTATGAGGCACTACATGGAATTATGAGGACGGTGGACACTTTTGTTTCTTCTAACGTATGGCCTAATCTTCCCAAGCTGCATCCCATGTGGCTCCCAAGAAATTAAGGATAGCTTCGGGGGTTTGGGTCTGGGCAAGGTTCCTGGGCTTGATGGATTCACTATTGAATTTTACAAAAACTATTGGGATATTGTTAGAGGGGAAATAAACAAGAATATTAAAATTGTGTTTACTAACAATAAGCTGCCTGTTGAATGGACAAAGACCTCCCTAATATTTATACTTAAGAAAGAGCATCATGTTAAAGTCAATGATTTCAAACCAATGTCTCTTTGCAATGTATGATATTGTGTTGTGTCCAAAATTCTTGAACAAAGACTAAAACCCACACTAGACCGTCTCATAGATCTAACACAATCAACTTTCATCTCCAATAGATCAATACAAGATAACTCACATAGGAACTTGCACATTCGATTGCCAAAAGTAGAAAAAAATATTTATTGCTTAAAATAAGATCTTTTGGTCTATTATTGATATTATTTTAATTAAAATGAGCTTTCCTACTAAATTTATCTTGTGGATCCTTACATGCATTAATAAATCACCTACATTTTCTTGCAACATTAATGGAACTGAATCACAAATGTTTACTAGTCATAAAGGTATTAGGAAAAAGGACCATATTTCCCCTTACCTTTTCATTATAGTTTCTCAAGTTTTTACCTCACTGATCCTTCATGTAATAAATGGTTCTCTTACTCTCTACACTACAAATGATTGTACCATTAGCCATCTTATGTATGTTGATAACCTTTTAATATGTATGGGAGCCACAAAATCAAACTGTATCACACTAAAAAAGATATTTAAAGAATATACGAGCTTGACTAATCAAAGGTGAACCACTCTAAATCTGAAAATTTCCCTCCCAAATTGGCAAACAACAGAAAGTGCATCATAAAAAGCATATTAAACTTCAATTTGGGTACCTTTCCTTTTTTCTATCTTGGAGTTCTAATATCTTATAAATACATATCAATTAGGATCCACAAGAACATTGTTAAAAGGTCACTAGGAGAGCTACTGGCGGGAAGCAACATCTCTTAAACCAAGCTGGGAATCTGTCCTCATTAACTATGTCCTTACTTCCGTTACAATTTATGCACTTAGCTCCTCTTACCTTGCCGATGGAATCTTAGATGCAATTGAACATCTTTTGGGATCAGGTGGTGGAAAGAGGGATGCACATCTAATTAATTGAGAGATAGTTCAATTACCTAGGGGCTTAGGGGATGTGTGAATTAAGAACCTAAAATATATAAGGCACTCCCTTCTAGCTAAAAGAATCCTTGAACTATTAAACCATAAGGATACTCCTTGGGTTAAGCTAATTACTAGTAAGTATGGTAGAGTACACCCTGGTCTCCTCCAAACAATATCACTACTTCTACTTGGAGTTGGAAAATTATGATGCTCACTCTGCAATCATATGCACTGATTTTATGAAGCAGAAATGGCCTTGCCACATCTATCTTGGATGCTGTGAGTGTTGCTTTATCCCTGAATCAATGATGGTAAGTGATTTGGCAATTGCTGGAATGTTAACCTATCACAAAATCTCTTTGGATCTATACTGATTGACAATATATTATCCATCTAATTACCTTTTAATGCGTGTGATGACTGTTGGCTACGGGTAAGGGATACCCAAGGCTTCGCTAGAGCCAAATCCGTATACAAATTCTTGGTTAGCTGCTTTTTACCATGACCATTGCCTGGACAATTGCTGTGGAAAATCAGTGTGTTTTTATGGAAACTTTTCCATAATTGTTTGCCTACTTTTGATATCATTATGTGGTTTATTCCTTCAATTGATGTCTCTTGTAAACTGTTGGGTCGTAGCATGGAAACTACTACTCACTTGTTCTTCTCTTTTTCATTTTCTATGCAAATGTGGGCACTTCTTCAATCTGACCTCGAATTTAATTTTGAACTTCAGTCTTCTTGGCATTCAGATATCTGGTTGCATGAGGGACAAAACTTGATATCTACTTCAAAATCAAACCTCATGTCTATAATCGCCTTTTGTCTATGGGAAATTTTGTCTACTAGAAATGATGCTTTCTTTCGCTCTAGGGCAGCAACTGCTTTTGGAATTTTGCAGAGTTTTGGCTAGCTTTAAAGAATATGATGAGTGCTAGAG
Source organism: Pontederia crassipes (assembly GCA_030549335.1). Lineage (NCBI taxonomy): Eukaryota > Viridiplantae > Streptophyta > Magnoliopsida > Commelinales > Pontederiaceae > Pontederia > Pontederia crassipes. Next base: position 72,086,272 of record CM060188.1, on the reverse strand, counting down.
GCACCTTCCCCCATGGTCATCTCTTGGCCCGATGGGAGCCCTTTTGTGGGGTGGATCAGACTCAATTCTAATGGATTCTTATTTAGATGTCCATGACACTGGAGGTGCGGGCTTTGTCATTCACACTCAGTATTCTTCCTTTCTGGTTGTAGGTGCACTCAAGGGGAATGGAAATTTTGCTCTTGAGATGGAAGCGTGAGGAATGTTGGAAGGAATTAGGAGATGAACCCAATTTGGCATTAGGTGCTTGCTCATTGAATCTAATTCGGAGATCCTAATGCATATGATCAGTAACAAGTCATGCCCCCCTTAGCGTATTAGCAGAATCGTATAGGATATAGTATCTTTGTTGTCCACCCCCGCATTGCTATAGGAGTGTTAACACTGTTGCTGACTTTTTTGCTAATTCTGTTCTACGTTCAACTCATGACGTATTTTTGGAAAATGCCCCTCCTCATGAGGTTCTCCATCTTTTGTACTTGGACAGCTCCGACTGCTATATTAATTCTTCACCAAATCAATTTTGTTAAAAAAATATATGATTTAAAAAACAAAAGTGAAGAAAGAAATAAAATTATTTCAACTGCTCAACATCTTCTGTATGCAGCAAAAATAAGCTATGAAGCAACTCAACTCGGGAACTTATGAGTGTTTTAAAAGGCAAAGTGAACAATAATCAATTGCTTAATGAGTGGAATAAAAGTATAATATAGTAGAACGATATGAATGCATATAGTATTTAAATAACCATATTTTGCGTATGATTAAAAATTTAAAACATAACATATATAACATGTCAACTCATATGAACTTTTATATAAATATAAATAACTCAAAATATCATCATATTCACAATCAAATTCATAGTGTCATATCACATTCTTAATATGAATCAATACGATCACACAGAACAAATTAGATCAATATGCATCGCAGAGCTTCATAATTATGTGCCATACAATTAAGAAAAGCTTCATAATACGCAAAGCATAATATGCGTCAATATGTCTTATATAGCAATAATCATAGGTCATTCGTGCTTGCAAAGTAGCCCAAAGGGCAAAGACACTCGACATATGCTCCATATGCATAATGTATATCATCTGCAGTCCCAAAGACCTATTTCAATATGCATAATAAATGAACACATGGGGTTTCATAATATACCAAAATACACATGTCACTATTAACTAAAACTTATTTTAATATTACAAGCATTGTTCTAAAAAAAATTCATAAAACGATTTGCATAAGTTTATCTCATATAAGATTCTTGAAATATATCATAATTTTTTTCTTAACTCAATATATGTTTCCGAGAGTATATCTTTGTATAATAATAGTAATTCTTGCTTGAAATACTACTATAAGTAAAAAAGGTAACATATAAATTTTGCTGTGTTATAAATTTACTCACCTGTCATGTACTCTATCTTTTTAAATATGTTTATTAGACTCTCTTTCTTTCATTTGTAACTTGATGATTTCCTACAAGAAATAAAGTTATTTTACTTTTCAATCAATAATAACAATATATGCAATTCATGTTCATGATATGTGAATGCTTATGCAACTTAAAATATATGTAATCTCACTAATATTTAATTTTAGAATTTTATGTACATATGCTATTGCATACTTTAAACCAAATACTCTCCAATCTTTTGAAACTTGACTAGGCGTTGCTTTAGATACAGTGTAGTTAACAAATAATTTATAACTTATTAACCCAGTTACCAAATCTTATTATTATAGATGAAATAAAATTAGACTTAGTAAGGTTTGCAACATGTAAATATCATCAATTAATTCTTAATAAGTAATTTATAAAAGTCTAAACAATTTGATTTAAGATTTGTGTTTTGACACACTGTATGATCCTAAAAAAATAATTTATCCTCAATACTTATTTATTTGATTGTATCCTATATTTTTTTAGTAAAAACTAGACTTCAATAATATCCAAGCGAAAAAATATAAAATTAAAATTATTGTATACCCATGTAACAAAAATAGTTAATCGCATCTATGTTCTGTCAATGTTTTGAAACCTAACAAAAGGAGTCATATGAGATGAAAAATTTCATAAAAGGAGTATACAGCAAGCTAGGTGGCTATAATCTACAGCAAACTTTTTGAAGGTTGATCAAAATTGAAGAAAAAAAAAGCCCCAAAAAAGAAGAGGAAAAGTCGCTCTTGCTCGCCGGTAATCTTGGGGAGCAAAGAGGGTTCTTCAATTGCTGGCAATGGAGCATTTCTCAGCTATTGGTATTACTTTCCTCACCTGATGGCCAAGTCGGTATTTTTTAGGAACAATTTCAAGAAAGAACATTGATCGAGCGACATGTGACGGCTAGAACTAACAAGAGTTAATAATCTTCTTCCATAAGAATGTTATGCTTGATTTCTTGATAGACCGGTTGCCGATGATATGCATCTTTTTTTAGAAGGATAATATGCATCTAATATGGCTGCTCCTCCATTCGCTAACAGCAAGGGGACAGTTGGCGTTCCAGCAGTACCCTTGTTGTCACTCATGGATGGCCCGTCAAAATTGTACTCAGTCAAGTACTTCTCGGTAGCCTCTACAAAGAACCAATGGAAGGGAGTGAGGTTTTCAGATTCTCCACCACCGAGAGTTTCCAGGTTCTCTGCCTCCACTCTTTGCAGCAATCAATACTCTACATTCCTTGCGAGGAAGAGAGGAGGGAAAAAAGTAATAAAAAAGAAAAGGAAAATGGACGAGGAGGAGATGAGACAGAGAGAAGTGGGGAAGAGGGAAAGCTAAGAAATGATTCAGAACAAGCTTTTATGGTTTGGCTCCAGTCACAAATGATGATGGGGAATAAAGAAAGCGAGAAAGAGAGTTGAAATGTTCCAAAAAAATCGAGACCATTCTATTAGATTCGACGACTGCAATCAATTGCTGTAAATTACAGTTCAAAACTAGCGCTGCACATTCATAGCCCCCTTATGCATATATATATATATATATATATATATATATATATATACATATATATATACAAATTAAATGATTTCACTTCTCACTAAACCTTTATAAGATCAATTTAACATATATAATTTTCAAACTTTAATTCAGTCTACTTTAATTATGTCCTAATTTACAAGATGAACATGTATCTCACTCGGGATAGAATGAGAGATCAACGAAGATAAATTCATAACTTCCTATATAAAAGCTTGTTTTTAGTCTATTCCAATGGCCATGAAAATGGAAAGCTAACTTTGAAAAAATTAATCATATAAAATTTCATAATATATAGAGAAGAACTACAAAAAAAATTATAATTTTAATCATAAGATCAATTTTGAATTAGGAAACTCACTCTAAACAATCGACTTTCTCCAAATTTTTCCGGCATGTTATGCTAGGGTTTGACCTATGCTATTGCACACTTTAATATGTTCACATGCTATTGCATACTTTAAACTAAATACTATCCAATTTTTTGAAACTTGACTAGGTGTTGCTTCAGATTTTTAGACAGTGTAGTTAACAAATAATTCATAACTTATTGACCTAGTTACCAAATCTTATTATTATAGATTAAATAAAAATTAGACTTACTAAGATTTACAACATGTGAATATCATCAATTAATTCTTAATAAGTAATTTATAAAAGTCTAGACAATTTGATTTAAGATTTATGTTTTGACACGCTGTATGGTCCTAAAAAAATAATTTATCCTCAATACTCAACTATTTGATTGTATCTTATATTTTTTTAGTAAAAACTAGACTTCAATAATATCCAAGTGGAAAAATATAAAATTAAAGTTCTTGTGTACCCATGTACCAAAAATAGTTAATCACACATATGTTCTGTCAATTTTGAAACCTAACAAAGGAGTCATATGATATGAAAATTTAGTTTATGTATATATAGAAGTACAAATTAAATTATTCCACTTCTCACTAAACTTTTATAAGATTAATTTAACATATATAATTTTAATATTTTCTGTGACCGAAAAAAATTATAATATTTTTGCTGGAAAAAAACGCTTTCCTCTTTTATTTTAAAGCTTACTTTTAATCAGACACTTTGAAAATGGACCCAGTCAAAATACGCCACACGCGGCTTCCGACCTCCCGACTCGTCAGCACGTTGACGTCACGTTGCCATCTCCCAAACGTAACGGCCGCGACCAAACGTAACCGTTACGCGCCCCCTCCCGGCCGGCGACTTCACACTCGGGGGACTGACCAGATCGGACGGTTGGTTTCACTCCAACCCACTCAACCAAAGGCCGAGATCATGGGATCGGTCAAAACTAGGGTTTCCATATCTATCCACGTATAAAAGACCCTCGTCGGCTTCCATTTCGCCGGTGCGGTGCAGTTTCGGGACTGCGCTCCCAAAAACCACAAAAAATTACTACCTTGTCGCCCTCTTCGATCTATCAAAAATCCCGAAAAATACCCAAAAAAATCGGAAAAACCCTAAAAAAACTTGTTCCTTGATCATTACATCGTGGATATTTTGTAGGTTATTCGGTGTTTTATCGTCGATCTTAGGGTTTTTGGTCGAGTCGTAGATCGGGGTTCCAGAGATGGCGGCGCAGGTACAGATTCCGCCGCAGGCGGCGGTTCCAGCGGTCGTTCCCCTGGTGGCGGGCGGCGCGAATCAGTTCCCGACGACGTCGCTCTACGTCGGGGATTTGGACCTGAGCGTGGATGACCCCCAGCTGTTTGATGTTTTTAGCCAGGTCGGGCAGGTGGTGTCAGTGCGCGTGTGCCGCGACACGAACACTCAACGCTCTCTCGGTTACGCCTACGTGAACTACGGAAATCCGATGGATGGTGAGGAGATATTTTGTGTAGAATCCCAAGTTGATTCCTTTTTATTGTGCCATTGCTGCTTTGGCTTCTTATTGGTCAAAATCTGCGGTATTGTGGCTATCTGTCTATTTGATTGATTATTAATGTTGTTTAAATGTTATTTAGGAACCCAAAAAAATATGGTGTAGGAATGAAATTATTGTTGTGATGATTCAGATTTCGTTGATTTGTTTTGTTGGTGTCTAACTGATCATTTTCACAATCGTATATAATTTGATTAAGTGCCCCTTTCTTCTGTGGCAGGAATGCCCAGATTCGTAATCTGTCAACTAAGTTGGTTTAAGTAGACATTACTAATATCAAGAGTTGGTGCTCGCTTGTGTGCTCACTTTTTGTTATGGAATGTTTATTTGCAGCTGCTAAGGCGTTGGATATGCTTAATTTTACTCCTCTGAATGGAAAGCCTATTCGCATAATGTATTCCAACCGTGATCCAAGCTCACGCAAGAGTGGAGCAGCTAATATATTTATCAAGGTTGGACCTTGTGATTCATCTTATTATACATGATTCAGTCCTTGAACTGCTGGTTTGTTAACATAACATCATTCTGTACTTGTGTCTATGTAACTTTCTTAATTTTCCCTCTCAAAAGAAAAACTTTCTTAATTTTTAATTTGCCTTGCTGTACAGGGGTTTTGCTGCTTGTAGTACATATTTGCTTATTCTTCCGTTGTTTGCTTATCTTGACCATGTTATGTTCACTTCTGACTATGAGGTCTTTTTTTTTTTCAGAATCTTGAAAAGTCCATAGACCACAAGGCATTACACGACACGTTTTCTGTGTTTGGTAACATTCTATCTTGCAAGGTTGCAACTGAGCCATCTGGACAGTCGAAGGGATATGGTTTTGTTCAGTATGACAGTGAGGAAGCCGCACAGAGTGCAATAGCAGCACTAAACAACAAAATTATGAATGGTAAACAAGTTTATGTTGGGCCCTTCGTCCGCAAGAATGAAAGGGATAATTCTGCTGGCAGCTCTAAATTTAACAATGTATTTGTAAAGAATCTTTCTGAAAATACAACAGAGGATAAACTTAATGAAGTTTTTGGTCAATTTGGTGAAATTAGTAGTACTGTCGTAATGAGAGATGGTGATGGAAAATCAAAGTGTTTTGGCTTTGTCAATTTCCTGAATCCTGATTCTGCTGCCAAAGCTGTTGAGGAACTCAATGGGAAGAGATTTGATGATAAGGAATGGTATGTTGGGAAGGCACAGAAAAAATCTGAGAGAGAGATGGAACTGAAGGCAAAGTTTGACCAGAGTACAAAGGAGGTAGTTGAGAAACCTCAAGGGACTAACTTATACTTGAAAAACTTAGATGATGCTGTTGGGGATAGTGAACTGAAGGAGCTCTTCTCCAAATATGGAACTATTACTTCTTCCAAGGTCCTTTACTGATTATTTTGTGTATTACCTGTTTTGTTTATTCATGCCAAACTTTTCCATTGATTAACCTCTTTAGAGTACACAGGTTATGTGTGATCAGAATGGTGTAAGCAAGGGATCTGGCTTTGTTGCTTTTGCTTCTCCTGAAAGTGCATCTCGAGCTGTAAGTACAAGTATCTCAGATGTTTTCATCATATTTTGGTCCTTTTACTGATATACCATTGTTGTCAGTTGGCAGAGATGAATGGAAAAATGATTGGTAGTAAGCCTCTTTATGTTGCGCCGGCGCAACGGAAAGAAGAGAGGAGAGCCAGACTGCAGGTTGAAATTTTAACAGTTTTTTAAAGAGGCTGCTGATTTGTTCAATTGAACGTGATGCTCTGTCATGAAATTCTTGACTTTATTCCACTTGTCTTGCTCTTCTGAGATTGTTCTTTATTCATGTGGTCAAATGATGTAATATTCATCTGAATAATGATATTCTTATCTTTTGTTTATTACTTTTAGGCACAATTCTCACAAATGCGTCCAGTGGCAATGCCTCCTGTGGCTACTCGTGTCCCTCTGTATCCTCCAGGTGCTCCAGGCATGGGACAACAGGTCTTTTATGGTCAACCACCTCCTGCACTCATTCCTCAGGTATCTTTGTTTCCAAGTTGCATTGGATGAATAAAATTAAAATATTGTATGGTTGCACTTATATTTTCAGATTATATTGTTTTTGCTCCTCTGTGACATTAGTAGCATAATTATTTATGAAAGCACAAGTTTGCTTACTTAAGATTATGCAATACACTAATGCATTACTGCATGAGGCTTGTCAAGTGATCTTCTTGTTTTGGCTTAATGTATTCCCTTGGAGTTTGTATTCTGGATGTTTTCTGTTTACAATAATGACGGTTTAGTAATTTTTTGTTAATGTGTTTGCTTCATTATAAATTGCAATTTTCAGGCGACTACATCCAAAGAGTGAAGTTATTTTATTTTATTTTTCCAACCTTGTTGCTTCATTATAAATGACATTGTTGCCAATGCATCTCCTTAATTTGAATGACTGAAACTGTGTTGTCGATGTCACAATTTAGGCTGTTCTTTCACCAGGCTTGCTGCTGTCTTTTTGCTTTGTAATAGACATTTTTGTCTTGCAAATCTTTGATTGAAGCCTTCCTTTCCCTTCTATAAAACATTTCTTTAATGCCAGAGTTCTTTGAGTATTCTCTCTTTTGGTTCTTTAAAGCTTATTGTTCAGCAATTATTGGTTTCTGCATTTGGGATTTTTTTGAAGGCGGGAATTTTTCAAGCCTACTTTTGCTTTCAATTGGTAGTCCCTCTTTGTTGATGCCTTGAAGTAAATGACATTGGTATGCAAATTTTTTGGTACTGTTCTTGCACAAATGATTGTAACAAGGTCATGTGCCTGTCTCTATGCCAATCTCTTCAATTTACTCATTCCAAAAGGCGATGTGCCTATCTCTATACTAGTCTGTTCAATTTACTCATTCCCATTGTGTTAATATTGTCATTTCCTCTTTGTTCTGAGCACCCTTCTGATTCTTGCCATCTGATACTAGAAATAGTCACATGGGCATTGAGCAAATATAGTGATATACTGATATTAACAAATTGTGAATATTTAACTGTATAGTCATTTGTATGTAGGCCACCTCTAGTAGTAGTTCTGTACTTGTTGTTCCAGTACCAGATTTCAATTGAAATTGTGTAACACCGGTTTTCTCATGATGATAGCACCTATATTCTGAACTGATGTTGATTTTTAATCATTACGGGTTAGTTTGGTTATATTTACTATTTTTCAGCAAACTCAATTTGTGTCATTTGCATAAGTTACAAGGCATGCACTTACATGGTTCGTTACTTTTTCTTCAGTAGTCTCTTAAAAAGATATTCTGCTAAATTAAGTTTATTGTGAATGGAAAAGGTAAAGTGCTAAAAGTTTAGTTGCGCAAAAGGGTTTTAGAACCTCCAGGTCATGTGAAACCTCGAAATAGTTCAGTGGGGTCAAGAGGAAATGATCCCTTCAATTATTGACCATGTGCAACGGGTCAAGTTGGACACAAATTCAAAGGCTTAGGAGAGTTGCGTGATATAGATTATTCAAGTTTGTAGGTTGTTTTGCATCACTTGGGTCGTTCTTTTTGTTTTGTTTTCCATTTTTCCCAACTTTATTTTTTAAGGGCCTCCTTTCAGGTATTTGCCTTCATGCACTCATCTATCCTTATTGTTGACTGTGGTCTTAATCTGTACTCGGCATAATTTCTGAAAGAGGCGTAAAATTTTTTTTTGAGGGGAGGAGGCGAAAAAGTTTACTTTATGTTGCTTGTGTCTGTGCAGCCTGGGTTTGGTTTCCAGCAGCCTCTTGTTCCTGGAATGCGACCCGGGGCAGGTCCTGTACCAAATTTTTTCATGCCAATGGTTCAACAAGGTCAGCAGGCACAGCGTCCTGGTGGTAGACGTCCTGGAGTAGGTCCAATGCAAGGGGCTCAGCACCCTGTCCCTGTCATTCATCAACAGGTTGGTTATTTTTCCAAGATAAGGTCATTGACATACCAGACATTATGTTGTCCTTGTTGAGACTTGGTGAAAACATCTGATGAAAACGCCTCTTGTCCTGTTGATACTTATTTACTGTAGATGCTTCCGAGGGGTGGTCGTGCATATCGTCACCCACCTGGTCGCAACATACCAGACATTATGGCCGGTGTTGGTGGAGGAATGCTATCTGGCCCTTATGATGGTGGTATGATGCCTTTGCAGCAGCCAATGCCTATTGGATCTTTGGCTTCAGCTCTTACGAATGCTACTCCCGAGGAGCAGAGAATGGTAATTTTAATTCTACTTTCCAGAGTTCATTCTCCCAGATATTCTTGAATGGCTAATACCCCTATTCTTAACCATTCAGATGCTTGGTGAAAATCTGTATCCTCTTGTGGACCGGTTGGAGCATGACCACGCCGCCAAAGTGACAGGTATGCTTCTGGAAATGGACCAGACTGAAGTGTTGCACCTGCTGGAATCGCCTGATGCCTTGAGGGCTAAAGTGGCTGAGGCTATGGATGTTTTGAGGAATGTTGCTCAGCAGCACCATCTAGCGGATTCTCCTTCTGATCAGTTAGCCGCCCTCTCACTGAACGACGGCGTCATCTGATGCGCTGATTGATATGCATGGCATCATTTGTAGCGTTTGCACTGGCTTGACATGTTTGCTTCCTTTGGAACTTACTTAGGTTTGCTAGCCTGCTATTGCCTCTGGATTGCTTTCTGTTTACTGAACTTGTTGGAGATGAAACCTCTTTAATTTCTTCGTAAAAAGAAAAAAAAAACCTTTGTCATTTTGATCTGTCTGTGCTTGGACAAAGTTACTTTTGTTGGATCTGTCTGTGATTTTTAAAAGTTATCCTATACATCGAGATCTGTTTAACTATGCGACTCTTTTTGGGATGGTTTTCATGCCTTATGTTTAACATGCATATAAAGAATTAATCACAACTTAATTAAATCGGGACTCGTCATTCTGTTTTACTAAAACTTTGTTTGCAGCATTTGAGTCTTTCTTTGACCCTGAATTTTCGTAAGTCTCCCGAGTCATATGACAAAATCCAAATATAATTAGATTGACGAGTCTACGTTCATCACGTCATTCAAAATCAAATTTATCAAATTGTTAGCTTTTTAGAGGTTTAAAGCAGGCCCGTACTAATGACCCGGAATGATCGAGTAAGATAATATATATTAGTTAGTACAAAAATAAAGATATGTTAAATAAATTTCTCTCATCTTTTTTAGTGCCTTATAAAAAACATAATAAATAAAATAAAATTATTTAAAAGTCAAATAATATAATAAAAGTAAGTCTTAATTAAATTATTATTTTTTATAATTATAAATAAAAAATATTGATGATATTTGATGAAAAATGAAAATTTTGTGGATATATATATGTGCATGCATGCAAATAATGTTTTTTTAAACAAAAATATTTTTTTGTCCCTTTTTTTCATTTTGGTCAGATGGGGTCACTCAAATCCATAGGATTGCTCGGTTAAACTTGAATTTTGATCGAATTTAATCGAGTCAAAATGAGTCAACCTTAAGGTCAAAATGAGTCAACCTTAAGGACGAATTTGAGGTGAGTAGTGAACAATTTTGAAGGTTGATCGGAGTGGTCGATTTGATAGTATTGATTAAAAGTAATTAAATTTATTTTGTCCTTTATTTTTATAATTGATTAAAAATGTTTGTTTAAGTCTTTCTAAGGCTCTGATTGGCAACACAAAAATTAACGTTTTAATAGTGTTTAACGTTTCAATCACTAATAAGTAATGTTTGGTAAATGACAAAAATAAGTAATGTTTAACGTTTCATACGAAAATATTGAAAAACTTCTTCTACTAGCGTTTAATGATTAGAGGTTAGCGGTTCATAATTTTATCCAATTTTACCCTTATTCAAATGCATTATTTATTTCTCAACTTTTCTTATTATTTTGTGTTATTTTCATAAATAACATTATCCCCTAAACTATCGCATCTTTTTATATTTAATCTCAAAGACTTCTTTTGTTTATTTCTAAACTATGATGATTTTTCACTTTAGTCTTTTTGTTTACTTCTATTACGTTTTTTCGTTACTTTTAATTTTTCTCATTTATAAAAAGACTTTACCCCTCCCTTCATAACACATCAAATAATAAATATAAAAAATGAAAAAAAAAATCAAGGGAGGGTAATTTAGTCTTTTTCATAAATGACAAATTTTTTTGTTTATCACTTTAATCCTTCCAATGATTTTTTTATTTGTTATATTTGTTATTTCATATTTTTCTAGAGAGATGAATAATTTAGTCTTTTCATAAATAAAAAAAAGTAAAAGTAATGACAAACATAACATAAGTGGACGAGAGGACTAAAGTGAAAAACTTGTGATAGTTTAGGGATAAAAAAATAAGTTCGTAATTTGGAATTAGACGTGAAAAACGTGATAGTTTAGGGGAGGTTTATGAAAATAATCCTATTATTTTCTCATTTTTTATTTTATCAACATGTAACTATATTTCTTTTTATATTCATGTTTAATTAATTATAAATTATTTATATATTAATAATGAATAAAAAATACTTTAATAAATAATGTTTTTATATCATGAGTGCACTATATAGAATTTATTGTTGATAAAAATTTCTATATATTTTAACAAAAAAATAATTATGAGATTTTATTTTATTTAATTGAGATATAAATAACTTATCTATTGCATTGTAATAAAATTTATATAGTGCTTAATTAAATAATTTATTATATGTCCAATTATATCATTTTATATTCATCATCTAATTCGCTAAGTTTATCAAACACTTATTTGTTAAAACTTCTAACCGTTAATCATTATCTGCTATCCGCGTAAATTGTTATCCGATATCAAATCGTTATCCGCTTATCAAATCGTTAATAATGTCAAACAGAGCTTAAGTGTAGCACCCCGAATTTCACCCCAAAAATTGTCAAGGACAATTGAGTCATTCGGCTGTGTTAGCCCATTCGCCATTACAAAACCATAATAAAATATAATTTTCAATTAATATAACGGAAGCATGATACTATTAAATAAAATAAAATAACTCTTTTCAAAATATAGCGGAAGACTTCGATAAAACATCAAAAGTATGTTTATAAAATTGAAACACATCTAACATCATCACTAGTAGCAATTTAAAAGCATCTTAAAGCCATAGTCAAAACATCTCTTTAAAACTCATAGTGAAAAGACTCTAAAAGAAAATGACTCTTGACATCCTAGACCCTTGTGCAATATCTCGACATGAGCTGAGCCGTCATCTACCTAAACATTACACACCTGCACGGATCTAGGGAATAGATATTTTTTTGTTAGAGTATGTAAAGGTCATGCATGCAATGATATGATCATATACAGGATACCACATGATATACATCATCATCTTTATATAAAAGAAGTAAACAATATGCATGTCATATCTTAACATATGAATTACATGTCATTCGTTCATTTATTTCTATCATCATGCGATAAATAAAAGCATGGAAATATGTAGTCAATTCATCGTACATATAGTATAGACATTGATACAATCATACATTCAATTCATAGGCATATGAGTGTAGTACACTTACCATAATCATTGCCTCCATAACTTTTCTCAGGGTTGCTTTATAACCCTTTGGACTTTCACTGTCGTGGGACATCATTCTATTCCATCGACCATTGGTCATTTCCTATTAATGTTATATTTTTTGATAGTTGAAATTTATGTCGTTGCCCTTCAATATGCTACCTAAGCCTGGAGATAATGCTCTCCCCTAACATCTAAAGGTGACATCAGACTGCACACACTATTACCGATGTATGTAACGATCATTTTGGACTCTCGTCCGAGGGCGACATCGGAATGACACACCGTTGTAGATGTGTGCAACGATCATTTCGGACAATATCTGATAAAGGGCCATAGATGGTCGACATGTAACATCATCCACAATTGGTTCATTATGCTATACAATCAACAAATATTTACGTCCCTCAATCTTCAGATTTTAACCTAATTACGTGAGAACATGCATATACGTATATTTAGGTTCTTATACAATCATCAAGCATCAATACATACTATCTGTACCTTGAAAATAATATTTAATATACTATATAAGGTTTCATCACTGGTCATGACCGTGAAACAGGCCGTCACGATCGTGACAGAATCCCAAAATTGCCCTTCTATCATGGTCATGCAATGAGACGATCATGGTTGTGCTATGACCTTATCACGGCCGTGACATGTATTGTCACGGGCTTGAGAAAAAGCTGATTTTTGGCTCTTTTTCAAACATTCTATCACAGACGTGACAATGTGCGTCACGACCATGATAGAACTCTAGAGTCCGTCGCCCAGCTCAATTTTTCACAATTTTTTATCCAAAAATTGAGGAAAATGATACATAATAATTAGAAACTCAAACATATGTATTTCCTAGGCATTCTAAGATCAAATGAACATGGAGAAACATATTAATTCATGAATTTCTAAAATTTAGGGTCATCCCTAAATCATGAATAATAAGAAAAGCATGAATCCTAACATTTAGATCTAACCATAAAAACCTATACATGCATAGATATAATGATTTAAACAATAAACACTCTCAGCACAATCCAACTTGAGGACAAGGAGTCCTCATGCTCTCAATTCAATCGTGAAAAACCACTAAGAAAGGAGAGAGGGATTTGGATCCCTTTTACACACCTTTTTTTTTAAATCCTTCTTTTCTTTCTTCCTCTTCTTCCTCCTCCTTGTTACTCTTGTTCTTGTTCTCTTTCCCCAAGCCCTAGCCGTCAAGATATAGAGAAAAGAGATGAATAATAGGAATAAAGGGTTTTATATAGGGGAGATAATGAGGGATTGAACAAAAAGTCCAAGTTGCCCTTGATTAAAAATCCGGGGTATTACACTAAATCGATTCGTAGTGGGGTTTACATTAATGCTATTAGCCTTTTGGGAAAATAGTGTTGTCGTCAATGTTTGTGTTATTAGTCAATTTGAAATGAAGGATTGATTCTTCATTTATTGTTCGTTATGAATCGAATATGGATTAATAGAGCTCCATCGTCCATTACGAATTATTTTCAAATAATGATTAATTAATCGACGTGTCTAATGGCATGACCCCTTAAAATAAAAAGGGTGATACAAACATTTTTTGCCCCAGTATGCCAACAAAATACGTTAAATAAAACAATATAAATATTACTAGAATCGTAATGATTAGGTCAAATTTGTAAATTTGATATTGATTAAAATATTTCAAAAATAAATGAGGTTTATTAAAATAATTATATTAATGGAAAAGTATGCTTTTATGTAATACAACAAAATTAAGTATAATAAAAAATCGAAGGTGTGCTCTGGTGGAGTTTTTTTTGCAAGGAAAATGACCGAGAGTGACTAAGTATTCTTTTTTTTTCGGTCAACCTCTAGTATTTGGAAAGTGGTGCACTCAACTCAGGAAACGTTAAAAAGCGCACTGTTCATAAGTTGGAGGTTGGTCCACCATCGAGCTCAATTAATCTTATTAGGTTTGGGCCGAGTCGTGTACAACAGAAATATTATGCATTTACAAAGTCCCGAATTCGAGACCTTAGTTAAGTGAGAAGAAATCACATACGATATTCTTAATTGACACCTTATGTCATAACATTATGGTGACTTGTCGAAAGAGACGAAAAGACTTGGAGGAGGAGCATCCTAAAAATTTCAAGATTCTGATTCTTTGGCGTTAGTTTTATAATAATAATGAATCTATGAAAATGCTATAAAGTCATAAACAATAAGTTTCTTTCAAATAATTCATATTGTTTACTGATAAGAATATTCATCTTGATTTTTCCTTGAAAAGACATCTCTATGTTACTATTTTTCTTTAATTAAATCAAAGACAAAATTCTTTAGTGGTGCTATAATTGATGATGTGTAGATAAAAATTGATAAAAATTGCGTTACCAACTTATCATAAGATTAAATGTAATAGTTCCAAAATTCGATTCACTACGTGATGAAATTTCTCTCGGTGTGTTACGATTTCTTCAATCATCTTGACACCTTTGTTGACCAGAGCAATTATAAAGGGTCCATATAAGTGAAAACTTATAAAAATGTTACAACATTTTAGAATCATTCATGCGAAAGTTGAATCGATAAAGTCTATAAATATGAGTACATAGAGCGGAAGCTCGGTAATATAAAAGTGCATCACATAACATAATAAGACAATCATGGATCATGTCATAATACAAAGTATACATATGTCCCACATATACTAATAAATACAACTACTATAGCAATGTCTCATCACCCGAGCACGTAAACAAGCAATCATGGGATCAACTCAGAGGAGGCACCCCTTCCGTTAGCACAAGGCTTCTGATAACGATAAGTCTTAAGGATGGTCCATAAGATATGAGTATGATATGAATCATAAACAATCATATAAGATTCATGCGAATAATCATGTGAGCAAGCAATGGATGTTCATTTCATGTGGAATCTTTAACATTTGATTACTTCATGGACCATGATGGAAAGAACCAACATTTATGGTCAGTCATATGGCTCATAAGACAATTCATGTTTCTCTTGAAAAGACATTCATTTCATCATTGTTGCATTTCTTTTTCACTTCATTTAATGTTCTTGTTCATAAGAACATAGTTCTTTCATTCTTATTCATTTCATTTATTTTATCCATAGGTTGGAAGAACTCTTCACTTTAGGGTGTCATGTCAAAATAGTACAACCTATGCCATCATGGTCAGTAGGAGATCAATAGCACGATAGTGCCCCATAAAAAGGGAGGATGACCTTGCATAAAGTTGTTAACATCTTCTTCATTGTTTAAGGTGGAGCGGTTCCACACAAAAACAATAGTGTCACTTGTATTTTGCCTTCACCAGTTCGTAGTTTCGTCTTCAACTACTCTATTTTACCTCTCCACTTAACATTCTTTATTTAGTTCTCCTTACATAGGTATAAACAATGACAACTCTCCTTTTTTCATTCTTCACCTTCATATCCTTTTATCTTTTGATCATAATGGATTTTAATCGAAGCTCATGAAAGTAAGGTCAACTCCATATTTGAACCCGTCTTCTTTGTCCAATTTTCGGATGCCCACTAGTTCGAGTGGTCATTCATCGGATACCCGAAAGATGGATCAGACGTTCAATTTTAATGTATCATTCAACCATTCAAAGGCACGGTACAATTCAGACGTCCGATAGGTTGAGCGATCATCAGATAATTAATGATTCATCAGACGTCCAGTCTTTCTTGGATAGAAATGTCGAACTCTCACCATGTGTTTCGAATGCCCAGAGGATTAAGCGATCGTCTGATCTGCCCACATTACAATTATTCATTACTGTATCATTTTCATTGGTCAATCGATAGCTTATTGATCGATCAAATAGTTACTTTTCTGGGCAGGAAATATCATACATCCGCTAAACAGATAAGGCATTTGGCATGATAATACCTATCTCTCTCCTAAGAGGAGCGGACAACCGTTAATGCGACCGGCCGTCCGTTCCTCCTTCGTAGAAATGCAGGTCTTACAAGTCCCTAGGTTTTCAATCAAATTTTTTGTAACAAAAATGATCAAAAGCATATTTATTATTTAATCAATCACTAACATATATTTTAATTCATATGATCATATTCATTTCATCATTAAACACTTCATTCAAGAAAAAGTCTATTTCATACGTTTTATTTCCAAACTCATATCTATAAATCATCATAGTAACATTCCTTAAATCCACACCACATCAAATACATAATCATCATAGAGATTAATCTAAGCATACATCATAAGTTCCTTATGGGTAATCATGCACATAAACTCTTAATCATCAATTAAACTTACTTGGTTCATCTCCTTTGACATTTTCAATATCAATATCATGGTACATCATAAGGACATCCATTACTACAATTTTCAACAAATCATATAATCATAATAGAGAATAACCTAACCATGTAAGGTGACTTTCTTATGAGTAATCATGTCACATCTTAATCATCAAATAGATCACTTAGTTCATTTCCATTATTCCATTCAAGTAGCTTAAATTGTTTTAGCATATAAATCATTTTCAAAATAATCATTTAAGACCTAGCACGAACCTAATTTCATATGACATAATCATGACATTTATCCCACCCAATTTCAACATGAAAACTAAGTTTAAAATGATCTTAGAAACATGAAAAGCCCTCAAGAAATGAATCACGACATAATTTCGTTAAACACATCTTTTAATTATTATTTGATTCTTCCTTAAAATATTTTTGTGTGAGGCATATAAGAGACACAAATAGATTTGAAGAAAAAAGAATGCCACATGAAAGAAAATTTGATTTAAGAAAACATGTGAAGATGAAACAAAATGGTAGGAATGGAATCCTTCGAATTTCAATTTTAATTAGGGTTCTCGATCCCGCGCATGAATCATCGACGGCGGGCTCGAATCGATGACGATGGCCTCGACGAAGGCGCAGGCTTGGCGCAGATCTTCCCCTTCGACGACGCGGGTTTGGATCGATCTGTGGCTCAACGACGATGACATTTGTAGGGATCTAGGAGAGGACGATGATGCTCGCACGGATCTAGGCGACGACGATGACGCTCGCACGGATCTGGGCGATGACAATGGTACTCGCATGGGTCTAGGCGAAGATGATGTGCTCTACAAGGTCTAGACAACGACAACGACAACGACGACACTCGACTCGCGCCCAACGAGATCTTGAGGTCGGAGAGAAGAGAGAGAGGGCACGAGGGAGAAGAGAGGATCAAGGGTGTCGTCGGTGGTCGCCGGATGTGGAGATCATCGCATCGAGGGCGTCGCCAGTAGTCGCCGGTGATCGTCGGACGGTGGGGAGGTCGAACTCGCAGTCGAAGAGGAGATGAGAGAAGATAGACTGTTCGATTAGATTTAAGTGATTGCATCGTGATCGTTGGATCAGATGTTACACTCAAGGGTGTTACATCTCCATTAAATCCATATATATATACATATTGATAAATTAATAATTTAAGGGCTTATGAAATCATGAAATAATAGATGAAATTTGATAAAAGGTGTAAAATTGCAAGGCATATGATGAAATCTTCAAAGGGTCGTTTGGTGCATTACCGATTTAATTAATCGATAATTTAGATTACTATTTAAATAGATTACTATTATTTAAATTACTGGTAATATTACATTATAGTGTTTGGCAAACATTGGTAATATAAATCATGACTAAAATAGTTAAAGAGTAAATTATTAAAATACCCCTAAAAAATATTTTATACGTTCATCATATAGTATCCTAAATAAATAAAGTAAAAAATAAAAAAATGAATATATATAAAATAAGATGAGTAAAATATAAGAGTTATTTATAAAAAATTCAAATAATAAAAGAGATGAAGTTAAATAATATTTATTTAATAATTAAATATTAAAATTAAAATATTTTATGGAATGGATATTTTTGTCAAAATGCATGTCAAGCTACCGATAATTTAGAAAGCCAACTCCCCTGTCCGCTATCTAAATTATCAGTGAGATGATAATTAAAATTATCAAAATGATTAAAATTATCAATAATTAGTGATAATCAAACCACATAATTTTAAATAAAATAAACGAGATAATCTATTTAAATTATACCATAGCAGAGGGCCCAAGGGCATTTCCGACCAACGAATAAATGGAGAAGCTCCCATCGTCTTTCCTCGTTAGTTCTTATATCTTCCCTCCTCCTACAGCGACTTCGCGATCTGGTCGGAGGTAACAAAGAGGCCATTTGCCGCCATGGATATCTCCGACCACCACCATCTCCAACCTCCGGCGGCGGCCGACGGGGCCGTGGAGACATCCTCGTCCTCGTCCTCCTCCTCATCCGCGTCATCATCCACCAGCCGCGTCGCGGTCGCCGCGGCGTCGCTTCCCTCGCCGTCGGGGTCGACCGGCGGAGCCCAGTACGAAGACGAAGAGGAGGACGAGGGGGACGTGTGCAGGATTTGCCGCAACCCCGGCGACGCGGAGAACCCCCTTCGGTATCCTTGCGCCTGCAGCGGGAGCATCAAGTACGTCCATCAGGATTGCCTCCTCCAGTGGTTGAATCATAGTGGCGCCGTCCAGTGCGAGGTCGAGTTCCTTCTTCCCCTGGAGATTCATCATCGATGCCCTTCTTCTTAGATCTCATATATTTCAAATTAGGGTTTGTTCTTTTATTTCGACCATCATCCACATCGGAATTAGGGTTATGGTGTCTCTCCCTGTCATCTGATCTTTTTTACGATAAATTAAGTCAAGTTTCACATTCTGAATGCTGTTTAACATATTTTGATCTTTTCATGGTAATCGGTTAGGGTTTCGTGCTTGATAGAGTTTGGGTTTGGGCGATATGTTAGTTGACTTGGAAACCATAGCTACTTCGCGAGATCCTGTTTAGGGTGGAAACATTCAGTTCCTATGGGTGTCTTAGAAACTCTTTCAGTAATTGATGATCTCAATTTCTTAGCTATCGGGTTTAACTTCACATTTCTTAGAGATGGATATTGCGAAAAAGATGATGAGATTGGTCATAATTGTTGTAAATTGGGAGGTCACCTAATACGCTGTACAATAAACAATGTATACATTCAGATGCGAACCCTCTAGCTGTTGTTGGTTTTGATTAGTAAAAGGTGGTCAAGTATATAATTATAACGATTTAACATTGTCATGTCTGCTTGTTATATTGAAACTTATTCAATATTTATTGTTCTAATTTCTTATCTATCCAGCTATATTCAGATGACATTTCTCAGATGTCTCCTGCATCACAAGTTTTGTTTTTTTTTTATCTTGTTACAGGTCTGTAAACATGCATTTTCATTCTCCCCTGTTTATGCTGAGAATGCTCCATCAAGGCTGCCTTTTCAAGAGTTTGTGGTTGGGATGGCCATGAAAGCATGCCATGTGCTTCAGTTCTTTCTGCGCCTTGCTTTTGTGCTTTCTGTTTGGCTTCTCATAATACCTTTTATTACATTCTGGATTTGGCGCCTGACATTTGTGAGGAGTCTACGTGAGGCACAGAGGCTATTCTTGAGTCACATATCAGCACCCTTGATACTCACTGATTGTCTTCATGGGTTTTTGCTATCTGCTAGTATCGTGTTTATATTTCTTGGGGCCACATCATTAAGAGATTATTTTAGACACCTAAGGGAACTTGGAGGACATGAAGATGATGAAGGTGGTCAGGAAAGGCATGGGGCTCGTGCTGTGAGGAGACTTCCTGGTGCTGCTAATAGAGTTCCTGCTGGTGATGGAAATCCTGATGAAGCAGGAGGGGCACAAGGAATGGCTGGGGCTGGCTTTGTCAGACGAAATGCAGAAAATGTTGCGGCTCGCATTGAAATGCAGGCTGCACGACTTGAAGCTCATGTTGAGCAGATGTTTGATGGTCTTGATGATGCTGATGGTGCAGATGATGTGCCATTTGATCAGCTTGTTGGCATGCAAGGCCCTGTGTTTCATTTGGTTGAAAATGCAATAACTGTAAGTTTCTTATAGTTTCTTTTTTGGATACAGAAGTTTGTGATAATATATATAGCAGTAACTGTGAAACTATTATAACAATGAGATGAAAACATTTTTTGCTTGATTTTCTCAAATGTCTATCCAAGCATAAGATGTCTAAATAAACCTTTTGGATTTTAGTGTCATAAAGCAATACAAGAATATATGGGTTTATAAAAATCTTATGGTTACAAAGTATGTTCGTTATGATCATTTTATATGGAAGTGATTTTTCTTGGTTGATATCAATGGTTCTCTTCCTTTTGTCGATTTAGTTATTTAAGCATGGCTCTTCTATCTTCAAATACCTATGCATCTCCATTTAATTCTCTTGCTAAAGTTTTAAGAGACCCCAATGAGGTTGGCGAGAAAGGATGAATTTATTCTTTAAATACATTTTACATGAATCATTTGCACTTGAATTATAGGTGCTTAGGCAGTTTGCCTGTTTTCAATGTCATGGACTAGTAACATTTAACAAGTATATGGGAACAACTTCTGTCAGGCATCTTGAATGTTTTTTTATTGTATTAGTTATGTTGTTTCCTTTGTAGTAAGTCTCTCTATCTCAATGTGGTTATTTTTTTGACTTGTGCATGTCCTTTTTTTTCCTTTGGACAGGTACTGGCGAGCAATGCAATATTCCTGGGTGTTGTGATTTTCATTCCTTTCTCACTTGGAAGGATAGTCCTTTATTATCTGACATGGTTTCTAACATCTGCCTCGGGTCCAATGTTAGCAAAAATTGTGCCTCTTACAGATGCAGCCTTTTCTTTGACTAACATGACGGCGAAGAATGCTCTGACTGCAGTTAAGAATATGTCTGATGCGCAAAATGAAAGCATCCTGAGCGATGTTGTTGACGTGGTCACAAGTTCGTTGAAAATAAATGCAACAGGAGGAGAAGAAGTTTCAAAGAGTGTTGGCGCTTCTGTTTCAACTGATGTGGTCAAGGGAGCAATTATTGAGAACTCTCGTCTATCCGATGTTACTACTCTAGCAGTTGGGTAC
This sequence comes from Pontederia crassipes, assembly GCA_030549335.1. Taxonomy (NCBI): domain Eukaryota; kingdom Viridiplantae; phylum Streptophyta; class Magnoliopsida; order Commelinales; family Pontederiaceae; genus Pontederia; species Pontederia crassipes. The sequence goes on along the minus strand of CM060188.1, from coordinate 72,064,835 downwards.
ATATTCATCTTCTGTTTGGTTTTCTTCTATCTTGGTCTTCTTGCTTTAATTCGGTACACCAGAGGTGAGCGTTTGACCTTGGGGAGGCTCTATGGGTTAGTGACAATAGCAGAAGCAATTCCTTCTCTATTCAAGCAGTTCTTGGCTGGAATGAGGCATCTGCTGACTATGGTGAAGGTTGCGTTCCTGCTGGTGATTGAACTTGGAGTCTTCCCGTTGATGTGTGGATGGTGGCTTGACATATGTACTTTAAGGATGCTGGGTACAACATTAGACAAAAGAGTTGATTTCTTTTCAGCATCACCCTTAGCAAGCTCATCACTTCACTGGCTTGTCGGTATTATTTATATGCTGCAAATCAGCATCTTTGTGAGCCTTCTTCGAGGGGTATGCTTAACATAGTGATTTTAGGTTGGGTCATTACTGTGTCAATTTCTTGATATTATTTTCGCTTTTTGTAGGTACTGAGACCTGGAGTTCTATATTTTCTCCGTGATCCAGCTGATCCTAACTATAACCCATTCAGAGATCTTATTGATGATCCAGTTGTTAAGCATGCTCGGCGTGTGTTGCTTTCTGTTGCTGTTTACGGGAGTTTGATTGTTATGCTTGTTTTTCTACCTGTTAAACTTGCAATGCGTCTTGCTCCTTCAATATTCCCTTTGGACATCAGGTAAGTCATCTTATACTTATTTTGATTCTTGAGAATAAGTTCTTCTCTCCTGACACTATTTTTATATTGTCTACTGCAGTATTTTCGATCCTTTTACAGAGATTCCTGCTGATGTGCTCCTCTTTCAAATATGCATACCCTTTGCGATAGAGCACTTCAAACCACGTGCAACTATCAAGTCCCTTTTACGACATTGGTTCACAGCTGTTGGTTGGACCCTTGGCTTAACTGACTTTCTGCTACCGCGACCTGATGAAAATGGGGCACAGGATGTTGGAAATGCAGCACCAGCAAGGCAAGACAGATTGCATGACGCACAACAAGGTGTGGCCAGGCAGAATGTACAGCCTTTAGTACCATTTATTGGTGTGGACGATCATGAAGGCAGAGATGATGCCATTGGAAACGTGGATATTGCTGAAGATTATGATTTAGATGATCAAGCAGATTCTGAGTAAGTGCTGCTTTAGCTTGATGCTCATTTATACTATTTCTATGAAGAAATGTCGTAAATGTCGATTTGGTTGATGATTGTCAAGACCTTAACTCTTACCTTGCTTGGACAAAAAACTGTGTATATGGTTAGCTTGGTTGAAAAGGAAATTGTTTTTTAGCTGATGTACAATGGTACCAACTTATTGTAAATAATTCATTGCAGGTACGGTTTTGTCCTTCGTATTATTTTATTGCTGGTCTTGGCCTGGATGACGCTTTTACTTTTCAACTCAGCAATGATTGTCCTTCCTATGTCTCTTGGGCGTGCATTGTTCAATTCAATTCCTCGCCTTCCCATTACTCATGGATTCAAGTGCAATGGTATTGTTGCCTACCTCTTTACAATCTCTTCCTTGTCATTTTGTTTCCTATTACAGAGCTAAAACAGTAATTTATTCTTTTTGGCAGATCTATTTGCATTCAGTATAGGATGTTACATTATCTGGGCAGCTGTAGCTGGTGCCAGGTACTCAATTGATTACATTCGAACACGAAGAGCACTTGTTTTGATGTCACAGATATGGAAGTGGTGTGCAATTGTTACCAAGAGTGCTGTCCTATTGTCAATATGGGTAAGTGATGGCAACTAAAATTCTTCTTTCCTAATTCCACATGTTATTTAATATGCATCTAATTACATCTGTATGTTCTATTTGTTCAGATCTTCGTCATTCCTGTGCTGATAGGCCTCCTATTTGAACTGCTAGTAATTGTCCCAATGAGGGTGCCTGTGGATGAAAGTCCAGTTTTCCTTCTGTATCAGGACTGGGCTTTGGGTCTAATCTTCCTTAAGATCTGGACTAGACTGGTAAGAAAGCATTATTTGTTGTTTATGGACTTATATACTGATATATGCTGCCTTAAAAGAAAATACTGATATATGTGCAGTAGATGTATCGGGGTTATAAAGGGTGTTTGACATGCTATGATTGTGACTCCAATTTTTTTTTTTCTGAACGTTCCCATAGGATGATCTTAGCTTTTGAATTATGTAGGTTATGCTGGAACAGATGCAACCATTAGTTGATGAGAGTTGGCGAAGGAAGTTTGAAAGAGTGAGAGAAGATGGTTTCTCCAGGTTGAGGGGTTTGTGGGTTTTGCAAGAGATCGTAATCCCCATTGTCTCCAAATTGCTGACTGCATTATGTGTTCCCTATGTATTTGCCAAGGGCATATTCCCGGTATTCGGTTACCCGCTGATAGTAAACTCTGCTGTCTATCGATTTGCCTGGCTCGGCTGCCTCCTCATCAGCTTATTGTGCTTCTGCACCAAAAGATTCCATGTATGGTTCACCAATCTCCACAACTCCATTAGGGATGATCGGTATCTCATCGGTCGCAGGTTGCACGATTATGGCGAGCAAATGACACAGCAAGCAAATCTGAGATCATTTTCCCCAATGGAAGACATGAACCCACAAGATGCAGGGTTAAATGGAGTTCCCAGATTGAGACGCCCCAATCAGCGACATAATCAAGCAATGCAAGAGGCCATGTAAGGATCTAAACTACACACCAGTTGCTCTGGAGTTTTGGCGCGAGGTACGCTGAAACATGAACTTAAGACTGGTGCAGTTGAAAGTTACTGGTTTGTGTGGGGTGGGGCGGACTTGAGGGTGGTGGCCCCTCGTTGCCCATTTGAATTCTGAAGAACGCTGGCTCACATGATTATCGTGCGCAGTAAAGAGAAGCTTATAAACTAGAAAGCAAATGAGCGTCTCTCTCTGTCTCTCTCTCTCTCGGCTGCGGGCAAGCAGACGGGGGTGGTACTGTTGGTCTCTTGATGATCACTTAGGCAAAATGATAGCAAGGCTAACTTTCTTGCTTGTGGAAATATTTGTTATGATGCGTTTAGTTCGGTAGGTTATTTGCCTGCTCAGTTGCACCAGAAATATAACGACACGATTGTAATTGCATATTTTTGTTGGTGTCGATTGTGACGTGATTATATGCCAAGTAATGAAGCGAAGTTTTCATAGAGATAAATATTATTTCACTCGCAAACAGTTTTTCGCGGCATTATATATTTTCTAACAAACAAAAGAAGACGTTAATCACAATGCTTTATTTCGTTACTAAACATCAACAAATGAAATAAAACGCACAATGGATACTCTCCTTCAAGTAAAACTTAAATATGGGTCTCCTGAAACGAATTTTTTTTCGGAGATTATATAAAATAAATACCATTTTTGAAAAAAAAATAGAAAGTAAAATGAACATTTAAAAAGACTTTGGTCGCCTTTTGGGGGCCATCTCGCGAGCAAAGTAAACACACAAGGCAAAAAGAGTTCAGAACTCGACGCAAAAGAGAACGAGGAGGCCATCCTCATTATTATCATATTTCTTCTTCGGTACATAATCTCTCTCCACTGAGGCAGTCTTCACAAAGATTGCCAGATTCCTCAATGGGCTAACACCCAGAGTTAGTTTCTGCCGACACTGGTGTGAAATAATACCCACCTTATTGTTTTCCCCAAGAGCTTATTAATAGATATTACAAACATGCTCGTTCCTGGAACAAAAGAGGGAAAAAAATAAAGAAAGAACTCAATTTTAAGTACCAACGAAATGAATGTAGAATTCCGAGCTTCATGGTGGAAATACATTTACCTTAAAATTGTGGAGAGAGGAGATTTAAACTCTACCGCCAAGAAATTTCTTCTGAATAGGGGTTTCAGATGACTGCTTGTCTTTTAAAATACAGAGATACTCTATGCGACTCAGAGAACCGGCACACTTGAACTGAGAAGACAAATTGGAACCTGGAAAGTATTTGATTCGATGCGGTCAATCATCGTACTGAGGGATTCATTTATCATATGCAAAGTGCTCCCATATCTGGCAAAGACGTCGAAGATCCAGATGTACTACGTGTGACCTCTTTCATGGCTTCCCTTTTCTTGTTTTTCTTTGTTTCCTTCTTGGCTTTTCTCGGCACAACTTTGCTATTTCTGCATATCAATCCAAGCACAAATGACGTCAAAACTTTTCACCACAATAAATTGAATCAATGTTCACACATGCATTCTTTGTTCTTGTATCTCAATTCCATAGTGTTTTTTTTTTCTTGGAGGAAATATTAATTCAATTGTAAGTTTAAGAGTGCTCCCACCTAGTGGGATAAGGCTTTGTTGTTGTTATAAGTTTAAGAGTTGCCATATGAACCCAGGTCGAACTTATAGTATTTTTTTTTGGTGAAATCGAACTTATTTCATTTGTTCCAATTTCCATAGAGTTGGTCGGGCGGTAACTCTCTCGCTATATAAAAATTGTCTCTATGAAATAATAAGGTGACAAAAATTTTAGAAGTATACATTACTGATGTCACATTTTTTTGCACAGCTGAACCACAACAGTGCTTGTATTTCTTTTTCGACCCACAGGAACACTCTTTATTTCTTGAAATCTTCCACAACAACAAAAAAAAGAGAGTAAATATGACAAGTTGAATTAGGAAATGAGTTTAATAAGCGTTAATATTCAAGTCATGATAATACCTTGTCTTCACTACCATTTTTCTGAAGTTGATCAGATTGGGTATTACAAATATCTTTATCTTCCAGTTCCATGTCTGCACATTCTCCTGTTTTAATGTGGTCATCACCTGTACGGATTCATGTGTGAGCTCGTTTAGTCAAACATGTTTAGAGGCCACAGAATCATAATTCTTGGAATGCTACTTCCACAAAATTAAAGTCGTTACACGATTTCTTAATGAAAAAAATAGACATTTCAGTAAAAAAAAAATACATGAATCATGTTTCCTTGAAGAAAAGAAGGAACAAGATGATTTAAAGTCCACTGAAACACCAAAATGACAAGTACATGCCTGTAGCTAGTGAGGCTACATCATTCATCAGTTGAAATCCATACTGCAGAAGGGTAAGGTCCCAGGAGAAGAAATCATTATGGAGATAACAAAACCAACATTCAGTTTGGAAAGAAAAAGGACAGAGAGCTCAGCCCAGCCTTTTCAAATTTCACGTCTTCAGATGCAAACTTTTCTGCGTGTACTTAACCTATTAAGATAAAATATCACAGAGAAACCATTACCATTACAGATACGACTCGTCATTTCATTGTTAGGATCATTGGATGTGTCCATGTTATCCTCATCCCACTCCTTTTCAGCAATCAAAAACTCAATTGCAGCATCTACATCCCCATTAACTTCTTGTAAAACCTGGCTTCAAAATTCAAACAATTAGCTCATCACTACTAGACAACAAAAAGGAGTCCCTCTTGCAAAAGCCTATGTTATTTCTTTGAAATAATAGAACATGAGTTTTACCTGTTCAACTTTGCTGGCATTTCCACATCCTGTCCCAGCCATAAGTAATTTGATGGATCCAGCATCATAAGGACACCTGTTAGTAGATCCATTTGATGATTTAACTGTTAATTTGTTATTCTCATCCTTGGGAGAAATATTTTGGTCCACCTAAAATCAGAATAACCTATTAATACTGTTTAAGTGATTCATTCACCCATCGATGAGAAAACCAATAACTTTTGTACCTTAATGATTATTGGCTTAGCAGGTCCATCACAAGAATCTTCCTTTGACCGAACACTGTTGTAATGTTCACCGTCATGGTAGCATCTGCATATAAAAACAACCATGACAAAAAGAAAGCACTTCAAGATATGCAATGATCCAATACTAGTGCAAACCTGTGTATACTGAAATTTTGATAGCGCATGGCATTACAAACTCAAACAATAAGATATCCATGGTCAAAGGTTTTTAGTAGTTAGATAGACTAAAACTCTTCATGGATAGGCAAACCACATCTGAATAACAGGAGAAAAGAAACATCCTCTTTGAACAGCTCAGTTCAACAGAAAAACACAAAATCTTGATCCATTAAAAATGAATGAACTGTATCTTGATCAACACACTTTCTCAGGCATAGAAAGAACTGTGACGACTTACAAATGAATCATATGAGACTGATGACCACTGAAATTATGTATGTACCAGCGTGGAGATCTAAGCTGCACAATGAGCATTGCTAGACAAATTATTCATTTGTTCATATGTCTACACTAATAATGTACATAGACATCTGAATGGAATACAGAATTTCTTGCAACAGCCAAAATCTCTAACATGATATGTTATAATGATTTATGCTATAAATGCAAATGGCAAAGAACTTATTATAGTGAATGGATTGACCACACATTTGCAAATAGAATCATCTACTTATGAGGCATGATGATGGTTGGAGGAAACTCATAACTCTTCTGTTCAGAAAGTCATACATTAAATTGCATGACATCGTGAAAAGGGAAGATGCATCCAAACTAACATTAGGATACCTGAAATTCTAAATTTGCATACATGCACCTTTCTGAAGGAAGAACTTTGCATCTTTCTACACATTGCCATCAGTAATAGATAAGATTAAATAAACCATAAGCTTATATTGTCGAATTATCTCAATTTCTGTAGGTTAACATATAAAGTCATCATAATCTATGAACATATGACCTAAGTCAAAGGCACTAGAGTTCCAAGTTAAAATTCTTGAACTTTACAAAAACACCAATGGAAGAACATATTTATTTTGGGGACAGAACATCATACTATACATAAGCTGTTATGTATAGTATTTCTGAAGATATTTAAGATTATTTTGAGGCAGAGGTATTAAAGCTACATTGATGATTGGAGATTAAGTACATTAGTTCCTATTTACAAAAATAAAGGGGATATTCAGAATTGTGCAAATTATAGAGGGATTAAACTTATGAGTCACAAAATAAAATTATGGAAAAAAGTGATTGAGCATAGATTGAGAATGAAGACTAGTATTTCTGAGAGACAATTTGGGTTCATGCCAGGAAGATCCACTACAGATGCGATTTATTTACTAAGGGGGATGATGGAGAAGTATCGAAGTAGGAGAAGAGACTTACATATGGCTTTCATTGACTTGGAGAAGGCGTATGATTGGGTACCAAGGGATGTACTTTGGAAAGCCTTGCAAAAGAAGAGGGTGTGTGTTGCCTACATTAAGGTAATACAAGATATGTACGATGGGGTATTGACTAGGGTTAGGACATCCGGAGGTGAGACAAATGAATTTCCTATAGGAATTGGCCTACATCAAGGATCAGCTTTAAGCCCGTATCTATTTAACTTAGTTATCGATACTATAACCGAGAGTATCACAGAGGAGGTACCTAAGTGCATGCTATTTGCGGATGATATAGTACTTTTAGCGGATTCAAGAGAAGAGATTAATACAAAATTGGAAATATGGAGAAATACGTTGGAGTCAAAGGGTTTTCGTTTAAGTAGGAATAAAACAGAATATATGCATAACAATTTCACAAATAAACAACTTAGAGACGATTTGAAAGTTAGGCTAGGGGATGATATAATTCCTCAAGTGACAAAGTTTAAATATTTAGGATCAATTGTAAGACAAGATGGTGAGATTGATGACGATGTTAATCATAGAATTCAAGCTGGTTGGTGTAAGTGGAGGAAAGCCACTGGAATTCTTTGTGATAGAAAAGTACCCAATAAAGTTAAAGGAAAATTCTATCGTACTGCTATAAGGCCAGTTGGGCTATGAAGGGACAACATGAACGTAAAGTGGGGGTAGCCGAAATGAGGATGTTGAGATGGATGTGTGGTCATACAATATTAGATATGATTAGGAATGACCATATACGTGAACGAGTCGGAGTGGCTCCTATTAGTGAGAAAATGATAGAGAATCGTTTGAGATGATTTGGTCATGTTCAGAGAAGACCATTAGATGCGCCAGTAAGAAGAGTAGATCAAATAATCTGGAGTCCGATTAAAAGAGGGAGAGGGAGGCCAAGGCGGACACTTGGCGAACTAATAGAGCAAGATCTATTGGTGAATAATATACCGAAAGGTTTGATTACTAATAGAGCGGAATGGCGTCGTATGATCCATATAGCCGACCCCACCTAGTGGGATAAGGCTTTGTTGTTGTTGTTGTTTTGTGCATCATGGAAAATGCTGGCAACAATTCTCTTAAGGAGCATATAAAAAGTTGAAGTTCCAAATGGAAAGATATGAAGAACTTGCTCGATGAATACAAATATTTCTTTTGGTAACAAGAGAAGCTGCTTGAAGTTCCATATGCCCAGCCCAAGTACCATCCTCTCCCATGGACTGACAATATTGATTGAAGGGGACCTCATCCTCAATAAAGGGCTCAAAGTCCTCGCGATGGCTCTGGATAGCACCACATGAAAAAATTAATTGATGAGCAAGAAAAATGAAGAATAAGAGTCAACAAAAATCACTACTAAAAAATGCTAGCAAAATATGAAAATGAATCAGCAAAGTATCACAACATGTGTCTAACATTTTTTATGTTTAGGGAAATTCTGAGAGATCTAACAAAACAGAACCAAAAGCATGTTAAGCAAATTAGTGAATGGGTAGCATGGAAGTAACAAAGAAATGCTGCCCAATATCATATACAAAAATTCAATTGCACTTTGGCTCATATTACCAATTTTTTTGATAAAAACCTATCTTAAGTACGAACCAGAATATATTGCACAACCATGTCCCTGTACTTCTTGTGCTCTTCTTGGTTCCCCTCAAGTTGATCAGCCAAAGCCCTATATACAATGGCAAAAGGTAACATTGAAAGCCATATGATCGATTATGCTTTAGGATTTTAGCATGTAACAAACCTGAAAAAGCAGTTTCCATCTGCTGTTACTTCAACAATCTTTAGGCCCAAAGCATCAAGCTGGACACGGAATTCTGCAATATCAGCTTGCTTTCCATGCTTCTTCACCTGCATGGAATGCATCATGTCATACCAAAGAAATCACGGATCTAAGCAAAGGAAGAAGATTAAGCTAAATATCCACGAGAAGATGACAATTTTACATGTCAGAAAGCACTGAAATCTGTGCGGCACAGGGAAACAACTCCGCAGCTCATCAATAGCTGATTATATTGAAAGATGTCAGGTCGATATATCCAACTTTTTACTACGTAACGATGATGGCAATACGAAAACCCCGCCCTTTCATACAAATTTCTTTAACTTTTTTACTTCATCATAATAACCGTAACCAATATAAACAGCTGATGAATTAAACGTGTGTATTTCGCCTTAAATTCGTAAGTATTTGTTAGGTTCCTAGTCCAACTAGGATCCTAATTAGATCACTTCGAGGGGATCAAGCCTCCAATAGACCACTTCGAGGGGGTCAAGCCTCCAAGATAGTTGCTCCAAGCAGATATCAAAAGAAGATTGTATTCTTATATATGATTAAAAAGAGTTCCAAGGGGGTCCTATTTATAGGGTAACCCAAACAAGTCCTAGTAGAACTAGAAATAAAATAAAAAGAGTGCTACTCAAACTAGGAAGTAAATAATTAAAGTACTAATCAAACTAGGCCATCAAACTAGGAAGTAAATACCTAATTCTAATTAAAGAAAATAAACTAATTCTACTATTACTAGGTATAGGATCCTATCATTCCCGCCTCCTTTAAATTAGCCTTGTCCTCAAGGCTGAGCAGCAACAAACTCAGGAAACCCTCCTTGTAGAGATTGATAGCGTTCCCAAGTAGCATCTTCAACTGGCGAATTCTCCCATTTAATCAACCACTCAGTAACTGCATAATTCTTTTGTTGAATAAAACGATGCTTCAAAACAATTTCAGGTATTGCACGAACATTGCCTTCTGAATCCAATTCAGGAAGATGATGTAGCGCAGAAATATTATTCTCAAGCTTCTTCTTAAGACAAGAAACATGGAACACTGGATGAATACGAGATGTTGAAGGTAGATCAAGATGATAAGCTACTGGCCCAATTCGCTCCAAAACTTTATAAGGCTCATAAAATCGAGGTGCTAATTTCATTGAACTCTGAACAATAACAGAAAGTTGTTTATATGGCTGCAGACGTAAATAAACTAAGTCTCCAATTTGAAATTCCCTCTCAGTTCGCTTTTTGTCAGCTTGTTGTTTCATTTGAGATTGAGCACTAGTAAGATTATCCTTTAATAGCCTTAGTACTTGGTCTCGATCACGTAATTCAATATCCACAGCATTAACAGTAGTAGCGCCTGTTGAATATTGGGCAATAGCAGGAGGAGGATATCCATACATAGCTTCAAAAGGAGTAAGTTTTGTTGAAGAGTGAAAAGTTGTGTTGTACCACCACTCTGCCCAAGGAAGCCACTTCACCCAATTTTTAGGCTTATCACTTGAGAAACAACGAAGATAAGATTCCAAACATCTATTGACAACTTCAATTTGTCCGTCCGTTTGAGGATGATAAGCGGTGCTCATTGTCAATTGGGTTTGTTGTAAACGACAAAGTTCCTTCCAAAATTGGCTAGTGAAGACTTTGTCTCTATCACTTACGATTGATCGTGGCACCCCATGCAACTTGACAACATTTTCAACAAAAATATTAACAACAGTAACTGTCGTATATGGATGAGACATGACACAAAAGTGGACATACTTAGTAAGGCGATCCACTACCACAAATATTGTAGTTTTTCCATGCGAAGAGGATAAACCCTCAATGAAATCCATAGATATATCTACCCATGCTTCAATAGGAATTGGAAGTGGCTGCAATAAATCTGTACTTGCAATTGTTTCCCCTTTATGACGCTGGCAAACATCACATTCAGCAATAAATTTCTTGACGTCATTTTTCATGCCTTTATATAGAAGATTTCTAGAGTGCCAAGAATACAGTGAAACTGAAAGAGGTTCATCTTGTAACCTTTGAATTAAGGTCTTGATAGCAGCATCCTCTTGCCATTTAGTATATGCAATTGGTCGTCCTTCTTGCATCAACACAGCACCAATCCCGACTCCATAATCCTTCACAAACTTGCGATAGTATCCTGTTAAGCCCAAGAACCCTCTAAGTGCTTTAACTGTATGAGAAACGGGCCACTCAAGCATTACTTGAATTTTAGTTTGATCCACTGAAACGCCCTCATAAGAGACAATATGGCCAAGGTACTCTACTTGCGGTTGGTCAAAACTGCATTTAGATTTCTCAACAAATAATTTATGCTCCCGAAGTATAGTAAAAATTAGCTTTAAATGAGATAGGTGCTCCGGCAATGATGAACTGTAAATGAGGATATCATCAAAGAATATTAGCACAAATTTCCGTAAGTATGGTCGAAAGATGTCGTTCATCAAGCTCTGAAAAGTGGATAGAGCATTAGTTAACCCGAAGGGCATGACCAAAAACTCATAATGTTCATCGTGAGTTCGAAAAGCAGTCTTTTGCACATCGGCTTCATGTACCCGAATTTGATGATACCCAGAACGTAGGTCGAGCTTAGTGTATAACTTTGCACCTCCAAGTTCATCAAGCAACTCATCGACCACTGTAATAGGGTATTTGTCCTTGATAGTGATTCTATTGAGAGTTCTATAATTCACACACATACGCCATGAACCATCTTTCTTTTTTTCCAATAACACCGGAGAAGAATAAGGACTAACACTAGGATGAATTATTCCTGCTTCAAGCATTTCTTGAACTATTTTTTCAATTTCAGCCTTTTGAAAATGAGGATAACGATATGGCCGAACATTAGTCGGAGAAGAGCCTGATAAGAGGGGCATTCGATGATCATGTGATCGTTGAGGTGGCAGTCCTTCTGGTTCTGCAAATATATCTGAAAATTCTGAAAGCAAGGGCTCAAGTCCATTATCAACAGTTGACGGTAAATGTGTTACTCCCATAAGTTGGAGTTGAATAATATAACCCCTTTTTTCCTTTCGAAGTATTTTTTCCATGCGATGATTTGATATAGAATTGACTTTGCAACATTTTCCTTTTAATATCACATTTTGGTCTTCCAATTCAAATTTCATTATTAATTTTGAGAAGTCCCAAGTGATTTCTCCCAATGTACGTAACCACTCAATACCGAGCACAACTTCCTCAAGGCTATACAGAAACATGTGAGAGAACTTTTCTTTTCGATGCTTGATCAGACGAAGTCTCTTGATAACTTGAATAAAATAGAGATCCTTCTTCAGATAGTAGCTTTGACTATGCATCGGTAGCATTGGAACAAGCTTGCATTCGTTGAAGAAAGAGAATTTGAAATTGATCAAATTCTTTTCGCATGAATAAAATTGACCTTGAGCCTTCTGAGTACCGCAATCTTCAAATTTTTTTGAGGCTGAGTTAACCGTCATGAATAAGTCCTTATTAATATATGATTCTTCAATGTATTTTGCACTAGATTCTTCAGAAGTTGTTTGCTCCTTTGACGGTAGAATTATAGATGTCTCATCTTTAAAAGATGTCTCAACAGATGAATCTGAAGCTTGAACTTCGACTGAATTATTTTCAATATCCTTCGCTTCTTGTTGAGATAAAGTTTTCGTAAAAATTTCTGAAGAAATTGAAGTGTTGGACTCTTCTGCATTTGATGAAAATATTATTGCACTTGTGCTTCGGAGTGATTTGTTCAAGTGTCGACTTGATCTATGCCTCTCTTCATTTAAACGTTCTTCTTCCCATCGAGCAAAAGAAATTGCAGCAACTATAGTAATGGGCCGTCGAGCTTTTACTTCTCGTCGAAGATCGGGGAGAAGTCCTTCAACAAAAGTTTCCACCAATCGATGTTCGCTCCAATTTTTAATTTGACTTGATAATAATTCGAAACGAGTCTGGTACTCCTCGATCGTACTTAATTGTTGAATATTTGCAAGCTTATCTTCTACGTGATTTCCCTTGTTTACTCGTTGATATTTCTTGTCATCGTTGAATACTTGTAAAATTTGTTGAAATCGTTCTTCGATTCGAGTAAGACGATCGGCTAGTGTTAAAATTTCTGAAGTCGATAAATCCTGTGAAGCCATAGATTTTTCCTGCACATTTGAAATATTAAATTATGAATATTAGTAAGCGGCGGTGATGGCGATATAGTGGCAGCAGCGGATGCGATAGATGGCAGCGGAAGACGATAGATGACAGTGGAAGATGGAGATAACTAGGTTATTGGTCCAACCAAAAACCCGAGATATCACAATTGTCCGAAAAAGATCGAACAGCTCTGATACCAATTGTTAGGTTCCTAGTCCAACTAGGATCCTAATTAGATCACTTCGAGGGGATCAAGCCTCCAATAGACCACTTCGAGGGGGTCAAGCCTCCAAGATAGTTGCTCCAAGCAGATATCAAAAGAAGATTGTATTCTTATATATGATTAAAAAGAGTTCCAAGGGGGTCCTATTTATAGGGTAACCCAAACAAGTCCTAGTATAACTAGAAATAAAATAAAAAGAGTGCTACTCAAACTAGGAAGTAAATAATTAAAGTACTAATCAAACTAGGCCATCAAACTAGGAAGTAAATACCTAATTCTAATTAAAGAAAATAAACTAATTCTACTATTACTAGGTATAGGATCCTATCAGTATTGACATCATCGTAGAGTGCCATATAAATCACCGAAGAATCCAAATTCGATCGACTACAGGAGCGTTAGGATAAATTACAGCTTTGCAGTTCACAATTAGGCATCAAAATTGGCCGCAGAAATCTACATACTTATCGAACGGAAGAGCAAAAGTAGGGCAACAGAATGGAATTTCCTGGAGTGATCGGAGCAGGAGTTAGAGAAACTTACGCCGTCGCGCTGCGGACGTCGCGGTTTTACCTTCTTTGGCTGAACCATCGCCGGCGACCAAGACGAGATCGGCGACGGCGGCGGCGCTTCTCTCGGATTTTGTACCGTAAAATAATTTTTGCGGGTCAGTCTTTTTTCCGGTGGAATCGAACGGTTCTTGTTTTTATCAAGCGAAATTATTTTACTATAAAACATACAGCTATTTATTAAGAATTACTTCGTACTATCTTTTTTACATTTTAAAAAACATATTAAATAATAAATAAATGACTAGTGATATTGTAAAATATAATTATTATACAATCCGTGATGTTATAATCCTTTAATAATTATCCAAAATAATGTATTAACAATTAAACATGATAAATGAGAAAATATAATTGTTGTCTTGATATAAATAAAATAAATTTCACTATTAAATCAAATTGAAAAAAAAAGATTGAAACACGACATTGTAGATTATGTTAAAGTACCTGTTTTTTTTTATCCCGGCAAAAAGTGCCTCTTTTTTTACATATATAAACATTTTTATGTATAATAGATAAGACAATAATTTCGTTATAATTTTATTTTTATTAAAATATAGCCTTAGAAAGACTGATAAGATTTTAGAATTTTACGAGCATGTCATATATTTCTTTTCTATATTTTTATAAATATATTTTCTTAATTTTATTCATGAAACTTCTTCTTCTATTAGAACTAATTTTTTTAATAAATAATATGGATTGTAAAACATTAAAAATTACTTTTTTGGCTTACAAAAGTGGTCCATAGACCTAATAAAAAAAATAAATGACTGATTACAAAGGAAGCTGAAGATTCATAAACTTAGCATACAAAATAAAGATTGAAAATAAGGTGGTGATTGATTTTTATGTTACAACAATAATCTGCCTATGTATATTATTAATAGACCATTAATATTACATTAATATTTAATTAATGGTGTATATGTTACACATAATGTGATATTTCATGTTACCAGTCACTCAACTTTTTTTAAAAAAAGTATTTGATTTAAATTATTTGATTTTAAGTTTCAATATAAATGTTAATAAACCTTTACAAAGGAAAATTATTAACTAGCGATAAAACTTAAAAGTTCTAGATGACATTGTTCATTCCATAGTTGATTGCAGGTAGGGTTCTGGCAAAAACGAAAGTGTTAGGAATAAGTGAATTCAACTACTTCGAAAAAAGAAGAATAAAATACGAAATCAACTAAAAAGACAAAAAATAATAGAATATTTTATCCATTATTCAAGAACAATTTTTTTCGTCTCTCTCTATATATATATAAAGATGACCCGGTGCATATTCTCTTTTAATATTTTTGTTAAGATTCATTTTAAAATCATTAATTTATAAATTAACGATTGAGTCACATGTGTAAACTCATTTTAAATTCATGTATTCCTTATATAATAATAATTTCTTTTTTAACACGAAAATAATAATTTATTTTGCGGTTTTGCCTCCTTATAGAAGAAGAAACCGACCCGAATCCTTGATGTGGAAGAAAGTGAACCCAATTGGACGTGACCCGTCATTTGACGAACCACGCGGACCCAATTTTGACCAAGGGAGGGTGCGGACCAGATCTCTGACGATTTTATTTTATTTTTCACTGTTTCTCGATATTTCTTTTACTTTTTTTGCAAGATTTTTAGGCAATTTCTATTATATTAATGCTATTGTCTTGATTCCTCGTCAACCTTTTTTTTTCTATAAATCTTGTGTTATTTTGCTGATATTTAATGTTTTTTTAATGATTCTTCATCGTTTAAATAGATTCCGAATTTAATTTTTTAAAGCGAACATTAATTTTTTGTGAGAATATTAATTTTATTTAAATTTAATTCTAGTTTATGACACACCTTGTAAATTCGATAACTGAAAATAATGTTGACGTGGGTGATGGTATATAAAGGAGGAGAGAGAAGGTTCAACTTCTAAGTTCTACTCCTCCCATTCCCTCTCACGCGAACGGACGAGGCAAAACCCTCAGGCAAGGCGCCGTTGCCGTACACCTTCGATCCCTCGTCGTCGGAGCTCGCCTGCGAAATCGTAAGGGACCGAGACGACGGGTGCAACTAGGAGAATAGATCCGCACCGCTTCGGGAACCGGAGGCGACCTGTGGAAGGAGAGAGGGCGCCGCGCTCGCCGGAAGAAGAGTCGCGGCCGACCGTCGACTTCGTCGCCGTCTCTCCTTGGATTTTCATTTTGGTCAGTGTGAAATCGTGGATAGCCGATTGAATCCCATTTTATTGGATTTTAATTGGAGCTTACGTTAGTTGGATCGGTGTTTTCGGATCGCCCTCGGCCGTCGTTTTTCCTTCGAGCTTCATCTGAGTCCGGGGTGAATTTCTGTTTCCATCTCGGGGAGATTGCGGAGTCGCCGGAGGAGAGGCTGATCGTTGGACGTCGGATTTGACTTTAGGTATGAGATAGATCTGTGGTTGTGCTTTGTGGGGAACTTGCTATCATTTTATCTGACCAATTTCAGAATGTTACAGTATTCTCTTTGATGACTGATAGTAGTATAATAGGATAGAAACTATAGCATATGTGAGTCAATCGATTGCTGTTGAGATTATAATTGTTAGTATAACAACAACAACAACAACAAAGCCTTATCCCACTAGGTGGGGTCGGCTACATGAATCATACGACGCCATTCCGCTCTATTAGTAACCAAATATTTCGGTATATTATTCACCAATAGATCTTGCTCTATTAGTTAGTATAACGTTATGGTAAATTATGATGTCAGTAACATTATAATAATGCTGAGGTGTTAATATGTTATGGTCGTGTAGTTAGAAGTTTCTCTAGGAAATGGAAATATAGCTACTTGTTACGAAAAGAGGGAGAGAGATGGAACACAAAGATTTACGATGTTCACTCTAAATCGGATTACGTCATCGGGAAGCAGCGTCTCTCTTTATTATGGAATAATGATGATTAGGTCTCTATCTGACCCCTAGGAAGTTTATATAGGCACTCCCTCAGACAGATGATAGGAATTACAAAATATCTGGGACTCTAAATTAATCCCCAAAATAGGACACGTATAAGGAAATAAATCAATTCCAAATCACATACAAAATACCCCTAAAATTTTTTGTTCAGGGGGCTCCGCCCCCTTGCAACCCCCGCAGGGGGATCCCCCTTGACCCCCCACAGGCTCGCTTTGGGGAAATCTGCTAAAGCGCCCGACTAAGAAAGAGGAACAACTGAGTTCAAATTCAAGGCATTATCAACACTACTTATGGTAAACAATATTGAGACGTGATCGGTAATTTTGACATATGAGTTTATATTAAATAATATATTTATTTTTTCTGAGAAGTGAAAGGATAGCTACCAAGGTTATAGCTATCCTTAAATTTTATATATATGATGTGGATTGAATTGGATTACTTGATTTAATACAGTAAAATTATTTATAGTAATAGTAATAACATTAAATGTACTTGATTTGGATACAATCTAAAATAATAATAGTTCTATTTTCAGGAATTGATTTAACAACAACAACAACAACAACAACAACAACAAAGCCTTATCCCACTAGGTGGGGATAAATAAAAATATTATAAATCATTACATGGTGGTTAATAAATTAAAAATCTGATGTATGAATATAAGTAAGCATCTATAGGTAATGACGAGTAATAATTCAAGGATTATAGATACAACTGTTTAGGATTTTGGGAAACATTACTCTACTGGATATTTAAGTGATTGGATTAGAAGTAGGGATAAAATATTAGTGTATCTAGTTGATGATTGATTGTTTTCCATGGTGTGATTTGGATTATGTTGTTTCATCGATATATGGTTATGGATTTAAGCGCTGATATTGATTCAAGATAATGGATTCATGTCCAGGTCTTAATGTGGTGATGTGAGATGATAATAATAATGTTTACATGTATTGCACTTGAAAATAGTTTTCTTCATATCATATCATATCATTGTCTTGATGTGATTGTGAGTACTTGATAGTATGATTTCTTGCATTCATGTCATTCATGTGCATTGTTTTATTCGAGATTTATGTTGTGTTTCATGGTTTTCAAATTTTATGAATTCCTTTTCACTCACTGAGTTTATCAATGCTCACCTCTCCTATTTTAAGTCTTATAGGTAATAATTGAAAGATTTTCTTGCTTGCCTGACTTGAAATAAGAAATGTAAAAAGGGATAAGGAATGAGCGCATGCGAGGGACATGCCATTTTTCTTAGTGAGCTTTATTCTTTTCATATTATCCTTTATAACTCAATTTATGAATTAGATGGTTTCATGTTTTGGTTTGAGATAGTATGCAGCTGTCATGAGATGTTGCATATTGAACAACTAGCTTGTGAAACTTAGTGATGATTGTGAGCTTGTGACTTGCTGTTTTGGCCTTGAGTCCCATATTTTTTCTTGATAAATTGCCAGTAATATTCATATATTACAATGTTTTTTGAGAAGATATATATAAATTGTTTGTGATGATTTCGAAGTAATGTTCATGACGAACTTTTGAAAAGTGCTTTTACTGTTTCACCTTTTGTGGTGATTAATGGTGGTGTTCGTTAGTAGTTAACCTTTATGAAATTGACTTTCAGAGAATCTGCTAACTATTTTGGCAAACTTTGTTTGATTCCCCATTTTTCTTCTAATTATAATGAATCGAATGAATCAAGTTTCTGCAGGTTCCTGTTGTTGCAACTCTTTCCTCTTCGAGCTAGCCTTACACAATGGTCTCCTTCGATATGAATGACAGAAAAAGTATGATTATTTACTGATAGATAATATTCTTAGCTTTCGTTTTAAAAAAATATATTCTTAGCTTTCTTTTGCATTTAATAAAGTTTGTGCATTAAACTGATTGTTATTCAGTCATTTTATCTAGAGTCCTAGGCTTTTTCTAGTTCATATGAGCGACTTGGGAGGTTAGTGGACTTCTTCACATTTTTTTAGGAGAATACATCTTCATATATCTTGACTTTACGAGATTCAAGCTGAATGCTTAAGAAATGGATCCAAATGGATGATGGCTTTTGTATTCACGCCCTCAGTTCATAGCTTGATTGCCTGATACTGCATCATCTATCCTATTACTGAATTGGTGAAGAATTGCAATATGTTCTTGCATTAGGAAAAGAAATATAAGAGTGTGAACCATGAGAGAATTGTGAAACTTTCTCTAGTGAAATAAATATTTGATAATTTTTATTTTGTGTGATTCAGTGTTTGCCTAAATTTGAAAATCTTCTAGTACTTTGTCCAAGTTTATTAAAATATTCCTTCGCTCCTATTTTATTGCAAAAGAGATGGACTTGTATTTTCTTTATATTTCTTTAAGAATTTATACTTATTCTTATTGAATAAATATGGAATCAAACAAAGGCTCTGATATCCTTCTGACCTTAAAAAAAGAACTTATACTTGTTTGATGCCCACATTGCATATAATATAATGTTACGGAACCAATTAAAGCTTAGATCCCTATCATGTTGGATACTACATTTATGGGCAAAAGCCTGAACGAACTCTGCTTCCTATAATTGTTCTCCAACTCAAAATGTCATCGGATATTACAATTGTTCATGATTTGATCCTCTGCAGAAAAGGGCTACTTTATGCATGATCGACCCTAGTCAAGTAGTCAAAGCTTTGTTGTTCATTTGTTCATATATCCTAACTTTTTTTGCAATGACAGAAATTGGCCTAGGATTGACGGGGTTTGGGATATTTTTCTCTTTCCTGGGAATCATATTTTTCTTCGACAAGGGACTTCTAGCTATGGGGAATGTAAGGTTCCGTTCTTGGTCTTTGTTGACTATTTGTCTGGAATGGTTTCATGCATAGAAACTAACTTTCTTCAGTACCACTAGATTCTCTTTCTGTTTGGTGTCATGTTGACCATTGGTCTTAAATCGACAATGCAATTTTTCACCAAGCCCAAGAACTACAAGGTTGGTTTAATGTTGTGGATTGGCATAGTATGCAATTGTTGACATGATCTGATTATTCTAATCTTTTTGCTTACTTGTCAGGGCACTCTCTCATTTGGAGCTGGTTTTTTGCTTGTCCTTATTGGATGGCCTCTCATTGGGATGATTTTGGAGTTATACGGTTTCATTATTCTATTTAGGTTAGAGAATCTTCTTTTTAATTAGATTAAATATTATTTTTTATGCTCTTTTTAATTTTTTTGAGGATTTAATATATTAATTTTTAACACTTTCCATTATATTTCATATAGTAGTTTGTTAACTTGAATTAACTTAATACGGGTTGGCAGTGGCTTTTGGCCAACTCTTGCAGTCTTCCTACAGAGGATTCCTTTTCTTGGTTGGCTCTTCCAACAACCATTTGTCACATCGGTAAGCAGATATTACTTAAGTGGGTCTCATTTTTCAAGTCATTTCGTGACTTTTGTCTATGATCTTTCCCTGCAGTTCATCGAGCGATACAGAGGAAAACGTGTTCCAGTTTAGGCTATGATTTTTTTTTTCTGAAGACAAGTTCCTTTTGAGATAATAGTCACCCACTGATTTCGTCCCTGCGATATTAATTGATCTACTTCTCGAACCTTGTGGGGTGGACTATATTTATGGAATTGCTACTAGAAGTGTTATTTTTATATCTCATCTTTACTTCTTTTTTTTTTTGTAAAATATGCTTCCCTTCTATGTGAACAAGATTGTAAATATTGTTTCCTTCAGCTTCGCCACTTAGCCCTTTACTGCATTCAGTGAAAATTTTGTTCAATGTAATTTCCGATTGCATAATTTCCATGGAATTTCTTTTTTGTCTTTGAGAAACTTGATTCTTTTGCATTCCGATGTAATGTGGAGAGCAATAGCATCGTCTGAATATTTCACCGGTTGGTCGCAAATGGATCCGCTCAGGTAAATTCCAAGTGCAGATTTATGTTTTTTGTTTTCTTGGACTATAAGAGAAGTTAATTTAACTGTATTAAAAAAAATTAACTGTAAGTGCCCAGCATCTGCAATGTGAGACCCGGTCGATCCAGCCGGAATTGAAGTCTGTCCGAAATTGTTTCCAATATCCTAAAAGCCTGGCTGGTTTCAGACAAGCACTTGATTTAGTTTCTAATAACATGGACAAATACCTAATTGGTATAATGATCCCACTTGAGATATGTGATCCCAATCTTAAATTTAGAATATTTATAGGACCGATAAGATTGCAACATTCTATTAAACCTACCAAGGTTGTTTCATTTTTTTTTTTCAAATTTTAAAGTTTTAATCAAGTGCAATATGATTTTTGAATAAATAAGGCCAAGAGAGATGGTTAAAATTTTAAGAATATCTTCTTCACAAAACAACTTTAATATTAATGTACATCAAAAGTTATTTGTATAATGGTAATCTATAGTAATCATATCATTGTTATTTTTTATCAATTCGTATCAAATTACTGTCACATAAGTAATATATATATATATATATAATAGGATAGTAGTTAAATTAATATTATCTATAATCTAAATCATTATAATTTATTAAAAAATAATTTTAATATAATTTTATATATTAAATTATTTTTTAATATATAGGTATCATTGGATCCAATCTTACGTAAGATCTCAATTACAATATTATATTATATAATATATGATTTCTTATCCCCTTCAACCTCCATCTCCAAAGCTGCAACTTTGTAAAATCTAGGTTAGGCAACCCTTCTGACCGTCCGACGTGCTAGCCCTCGCTTGTCTTCTTCAACAACGCACTCCCTCAAGAGAGGATTAAACCTCTAACAGACCATTATGGGGGGCTCAAACCACCATGATTCTTGCTTTAACAAAAGAAAATAAGAATTCCTAATAAAAAAAATAAACCTATTCTTATTATAATAAGATCCTATCATTCCCTTCTTAAAATCAGCCTTGTCCTCAAGGTTGACCAATAACAAATTCTGAAAATTGTTCCTTGTGATGACGAATTACTATTTTTCTCTTGCAAGCTTGTGATACATGATGAAACTATGAAGAGTTAACCTTGTACGTCAAACTTGTTTGCTTCTTGTGATGTCAAGGTAATTTTTCTTCTTAGTGACTTAAGTTGATTCTTCAATGTAATTGTCTCCATACGTTGACTCGATGCATAATTGAGCTTATGGTATTTCCTTTAAAGGCAATTGTCTCCATACGTCAACTCTTTGGCCATTTTACTTGAATGCCATGATAAGTTTTGAGAATTCCAAGAATCTTGGCAAAGCGCGAGTAACCATTCAATTTCTAAAATAACTTCATAATCATCAATTGGTAAAAAATAAAGATCAATCAATAATTCATAACCTTGGATGAAGAGTTTAACACGAGCACATTTGTTCTTGTCCATCAGCAAGCTTAATGCAAACTTTGAATCTTAGCTAAGTCAGCCTTCAAGAAGTTATTAGAGCTTCTAGTATCAATCAAAATAGTTGTTGGATGTTTCTTAAAAAATTCATATAACTTCATAGTCTAAAGATTTGTATAACCAACAAGCACACATATTGTCGATTCAATTATGATATTTTTAATTCCAACTTCTCCATCATTTGATTCAATGTCTTCATGATCTTCTAATTCAACCATGAGTGCAATAGTTAATAATTGTCCTCTGTTACAAACATGATCTTTCTGTCACTTCTCGTTACAATGAAAGCATAAACTTTTATGAGCACGTTCCTTCATGTCTTATTGTGACAATTTATTAGTTGAAGATTTAGATGGAGCATATAAAGAAGTACCATTCATCGAAATGCTTGAAATCCTATCATATCGTATGTCCTTTAATCATTCTTCCTCTACTGGAGCAAATGAGATAGCATCTACCATTGTCATAGGTCTTCAAACTTTAACTTCTCATCGAATATCAGGAAGAAGGCCTTCAACAAAATGTTCCTACCAAATGACGTTCACTCTAACCCTTTGGACAAATTGAAAGCCGCTCAAAACGAGTTTGATACTCTAATACAGTAGTGGTTTGATGAATCTTGGCTAGCTCTCCATGTACGTTTCAAACTTTGGCAGTCCGAATCGTGCTAATAATTCCTTGACTTTGTTTTCTCAAGTTAGTGTTCCTCTCCCATTTCTAGCCAATCTAACCATTGGATAACATCATCATCAAGTTTAATTGATGCAAGCACCACTTTGGATTCTTTTGGAGTGCGATGATATTAAAAATATTTTTCAGCTTAAGAAATCCATCCAACTGAATCGTTCTCATCTCAATGTGGAAAGTCTATTTTCATACAGAAGATCATTGTAGAAATCACCTTGTCCATCATCTTAATAATCTTTGTCATGTGAAGGACTTGAAGTGTCCCCTCATTTTAAATTGACTTGTTGTTTCATCAATCATGTTATATTCTTAATTTGTTCAAGTAAGTTGCACGTTTTGATAATGAAGAAATTTCTGAATTTGATGATGCCTGAGAAGTCATAGAATATTTCTATAAATTTGATACATCGAGCTTGTATTTTTTATGTCGGGTTAAGGGCATAGATTTTTTTTCTGCCAAGTCAGTGTAGTGATTGACAATGCGATGGTTGACGATGACGAAGAATTGCAGCGGATGCGATAGATAACAACGAAAAATAAAGATAAACTAGATTATTGGTCCAAACAAAAATTTGGAATATCACATATGAAGATCGAACAACTCTAATACTAATTGTTAAGTTCCTAGTCTAACTAAGATTCTAAATAGATCACTTCGAGGAATCAAGCCTTCAATACACCACTTCGAGGGGTTTAAATCATCGAGACACTTGCTCTAAGCGATTAACAAAAGAAGATTAATTTTCATATATAATTAAAAAGGATTCCAAGGGCTCCTATTTATAGGGCAAACTCATAGTAGTCCTAATCAAAATAGAAATAAAAGACAAAAAGAATTATAATCAAACTATGAATAAGAAACTATTCTTAATAAAAAATAAACCTATTCCTTTTATGGTAAGATCCCATCATCCGGCAGCTTCTTTTGACCAATCATCTCTAACCTTGGTTAGTGGTCCAACCCTAAGACACTCAACACTACCTGTTTCAATTTAAGCTCAGACCTGGTCTCAGCTATACAATGTTCTCCAAAAGGTCAATCGATCTAGAAGAATTACAACTGTACTGGCACAAGTCATAAAATACAAGAATTACAAGAAGAATAGTATTTTTTGTTATATGGTATAAATTCATATTACCAAGATAGAGAATGAATAATACCCAACATATGACCCACGAAAGAAAGATCAAATGATCATGGACTTCCTCCAAGTCATTGTATCCTTGGTGGTCTCATGCTTCATTTCAAAACCACATCAATTCAATTCCATGTTCAAACTTCTAGTTCGAAAACATAATTTTACAAATCACAAGTTGTTTTTCTAGTGATCTCACTAACCAAGAAATAATCTTTACATCTGAGGACATCGAGAAAATAAAAATATGAGCATGCGGACTTTGAACTCCTTGTTACTATCCTTATATATATACTTCCCACTTTACACCTAATGAAATATCTCTTTATAAAGCATGTACACGATTTCTTCGTCAATTAAAAAAGACGCTCGAAGAAAGGGCATTCCGTTCATCAAACCTTTACTCTTACTCATCTAGCTAAGCTTGGTGTGTGAATAGTAGTCAGCTGTAAGTTTTGGAACTGAGAGGCTGTTGTGAACAATAGATGCCTTAGCATCATATTATGCCTCGAAGAGACTGCGGTCTAGGCCTCGACCTCATGATTGTTTCATCACTTTGTCGAATCCACTCAGAAAGTCTCCAAGGCTTCTGCCACTTCCATTTGAATTGTAGTAACCACTGATGGTGACTCCTTTTCCACCTCCACAGCTTTCCTCCTTGTGCAACAATGGCAAGTTTCTTCCCCGATGATGAATGCGCAATTGGGACCATCTACAATCAGAAAGAAATATTTCATCGTAACCAAATAGGAGTATAACTTCATTAATGAAAGAGGGAGAAACATGCCTTAAGTGGTTGATTGTTAAATGTTGAAGGCCCTTTGCTTGGGCTGTTAACAATGCCAGCAGTGTACTTCAGTTGTTTTTGTGCTGGGACGGGTATAGGAGAAGAGGGGGCACTGGATTCATCAGCAGAGTGTTTCAATGATCCATTTGAGCTCACCTGAAACCAATTACATAGCTCAAATCAAACCCTATTATGACAAAATCTAAAAATATTCCTTTTTTTAGAGATACTAGAAAAACAAGTTGAGCTGTAAAACTATCTTTTTGATCTACATAGCATTTTACAGGTTTTAGATGAACAAATTGGGTAAAAGATTTTAGAGGTCATGCATCATCAATGTTGGAAGGCTTAAATCAACATAATTATTTGCACATACTTGATAGCACTTTTGAGAACTTTGTTACTACTTTAACACATACATACATACATACATATACTTGTGCATATGTCAAAACTTAGGAGTTCTTACAACTCCACAGATCTTAGTGATCTTAAGAGTCTATTTTGTTTTTGAGAGGAATCTTGGGACTCCCGTTGCTGTCATATGATGTGATATGATATGAACTCTGATTATAAGCACCAAATCAATTTGAAGACTTCTTTTGAGGAGTAATTTGGATCACTTGATTGCCAAAAGGAAATTCTATAAATCTGCCAATGTTTTTGCAATTCATAGTATCATGCTAAAGTTGAAACTTAAAAGAAGAATTATATAAGAAAAACAAATAACAGAATTGCCATCACCATCCTGCCCTAGTTTTATAACATATACAAAAATCATTACCGCTCCTGACACTTTTGAGAGGACTTGTGACTTCCAGTTAAACAGCAAGTTATGATTATGAAACTGTTGAAGAAGGTCAAGTGTAGGTGTCACATGTATTAGTCACAAGGCACAGGTATGTAATTGACGGCTATGTTTCCAAGAAATTTTTTTTTCAATTGTGTTTTAGCTTTTTAGGTCATTATTTCCACATCTGAGTCAAAGAATGCAGCACCATTAGTGAATTACAATAAAGAAATAATGGTATCTTACAGTTGTTGGTGTGGCTAATGCAGTTGAAACAGGTTGCTCGCGCACTTTTTGTTGTTTCTCCATTTCTTTTCTCCGTGCTTCACTGTGCCTAAGAAGACCAACCAACTCATTCAGTTGTTCCTTTAACTCTTTGATGTCAATTTCCCTTTCCCTCAACTGGCATCTGTTTCCAAGTTAAAGAAATATAAACTGTAATTTAGATGAGTGTAAGGCTTTTCAGTATGACTTGCATAACAGTTTAGGCATGCAAATACAACCTTGCATCTGCTGCAACATTAAACATATATTGAAGCAAACTTTTTGCATCTCCCATAGATCGCAACTGATTCCATCGACCACGGCCTGTGAATGCACGTTCACGCTCCTCCGCTTCTGAAAGTTGGGAAGCCATTGCTACAAGAGTGTTTGATGATATGCTGATCATGTTCTCCAATGATGCTATTCTTGATAACCGTGCATTGGGGGACATTGTGGACAATCTGAGGACGAAAGATAAAGAAAGGATAGAACCAAATTTAGCATGAACAATTGAAATCTAAAAGACCAATGACTGTCTGATAGCGTTATTGTTATTTAGAATAAGACAAGGATTAACATCACAAATTTATAAGGTACCTAGAATGCCCATTCTTTCCTCTTGGTGGACCGCTACCATTGCATAAAGCCTCATCTTCTTTCAGAAAGGAGAGCTCATCAGCCAAAGCTGCTCGTCTGAATCAAAGTATAATCAGTGAATACATATGCATACGAGTGGATTCTTGACCAAAGATCACAATAAAGTTCTTTTGTGCCTACACTTGACTTTGTTTCTCGTATTCGTTCCTGACTTCTTGTACATGCACCATTACCTCAAGCTCATGGTCCAGCCATCGTTGCAAGGATTTCTCATTAATCTGAAGTTTAAGCTTGATTCAAATTCTGCCAAAAGAAACTATACCAGGCTCCTTATGGACTGAAGGCAGTAAGTAATGTACAGATCACTGACCTGTGAGCCGACTGAATTACCATTTGCAATAACTGAAGAAAAAAAAAACTTAATTTGGAATCTATTGCAGGCTGACAAAGGGACATAGAATCCTGAAAGATGCATACCAGAGTTTTCTCGAGATGAAGACTTTCTGGCTTCTAAGAGTTCCTTCAATTTCTTAGTAGCCATTGCAGCTTCTTCTGTCTTCCTTTGGAGAACCTGGAGGTAAAAGTTTTCAGGCCTGATCAATGCTCTGAGTTGAAAAAGTATTAGCTAGTGGTTTTTCAGTGTTACCTTACTGATTTTCTTTAAGAAAATTTACTCTTACTTCTTTTGTATCGAGATTATCAATCCCTTCACAAGCAATAAAGTACATAGCCAAAAGTGGCAAAATATGTTGACTTTATTGGTGAAACTAGTAATATATGCAGCTTCGAGTCACATATTATTCAGCTTTGGATTTTCTTAATGTAATGTATTGAGCTTTATCTCATCCAAATTTGACATGGTAGTCAGCGATACAGTCTCTCATCAGACTTGTGAAGATAATACTCGTATCTTCAACATAAACTACAAAAATGTCTACAATTTTTGCTACACGAACTAAGCAGACTTTAAAAAGATAAAGTCGATATGATATCTCAAGTTTCATAGTTCCCAAGGATAAAACAACACCCTAAAACCTAAAGACTTTACTTTTTGGCTAGCAACACAGAAATGAACGAACTGTGATATAGCCATACTCATTAATGATTTTTGTTTCATAGTTCCCAAGTACATTAAGGAACAACCAGAACTTGGATAGAAATGACTGTAAGCAAATTAGTAAACATAGAATAAGTTATCAATGTGGGTTTCCATACCATTTTCTGTCTTTGATTCAGTGCTTGTAGCTTGTGACGCTCATACTCATTTCTTCTCCCTTCTTTCCGTAACTGTTTGAATGAAAGATGTAATGTTTACATTAATAAGAAGATAAAACACTTGAGGTAAGAATTGCTAGAACATGAAGATACAAATATTGTAATATCATGATCGAAATCTTCACCATCACCTTTTAAGCAAATGATGAAATAATGCAGGCACAGTTAATGGTGTTAAAGTAAATAACTTTTTAAGTTCTGTAGAAAACTTCACAAACTAGTGTTGGTGCTCGTTGTTAGTTGTTACAAGATGTTTATGATATTTAAGTAGAACAAACTTTTGCACAAATATGATTGTCAGATCTCACTCAATGACACCATTCACTCATTTGCTTTTTCTCTTTGATGAAATTTCTGTTATACATGAATCATCAGACTGAATTGTTGGCTTGGATATCAATGTTCTCATTTTTCTTTACATTTCAAATGTTGGATGACCATAAACTAAAAAAAGAACTTTTGAGATTTCAACCACCGGATGAAATTCAAACAGCTTATATATCAAGTAGATCATTCCATAATAGGATGAGATCTAATAGTTAAATTGTGTTACACGTGTGATATACATGTGCACCTTTCGTTCCTTTTCCCTAAAAATTCCATCTATGGAAACTGTTCAGCTTTGTATCTTTTAATAAGAGGGGTAATCATGTACCTGCAGAAGTTCCTTTTCACGAGAAGTCTTCCATTGGCGAAACTGTTCAGCTTCTTGTTTTATCTTGTTTTGCAATTGAACCTGCAAAGAAGTGACAAATAAAAAATTATTTCCACACACATATATCAGTGCATATTACTCAGGTATATGTCATTAAAGTTACGAATAACAACCTTCTGTGCTTTGATAAATTGTATTTCTTCCTGCAGCTTCTTTGCAGCTTCATCGCTTCTCTGCTTTTGCTTTAAAAGTTGAACTTGGTTTTCTTGTTTTTTCTTAAGTTCCAAAATCTGTTTAAGAAAACAGGGGTTAACTTTGCAAAGAAGAGGGACCTACTGTGAGATACAATGTTATTACAGCTTACCTGCGTTTCGAGGGATTTCAATTTTTGTAAGTGATTATCATGCAACTTGTGACCTTGTCCATCTGAGTTAGCAGCGAGATTTTCAACTTCAGCAAACAATCTATCTCGTTCTTGCTGAACAATTAGAAAAACAAGCTTATTGTCATTTTTGAGGAAAAAGCACACATATTTAATGTCAATATTTGTTTCAAGAAAATGCCAAGCCACCTGCACAACTTTTTTCTCCTCTTCAAGTTCCATGAGCTTTTTACCATAGTGTTGCTTAAGAGCAAGAGTGTCAAATCCACCAAACATTTTCATCTCAGACTGAAAATAAAATAAAAAGCTTATCATTCAGCCAATTGTTCTCTAATTTGCAGGATATAATTCAGACTCGTACACCAAATTTTTGCCCAATTTCTACCTCAAATCAGTTAAATACAGTTTTGCTTTAATGAAATCAAGCAGTTATCGTTATGGAAGTACTAGTGTCTTATATCACCTCTTTTTGTTCCAATCGCCTGTTTAGTTCATTCAATTCCTTGCCCATGGAATCTTGCAAGATTGTATGCTCCCACTCTTTGGCGACTTCTTCATCTATGTCTTTAGAATTATCACCTGTTTGTGTAAAGGTTTACCCAAAAATGTTGCAGTCAACAAACAGAAAATAGCATGCATAACTATATGAATGTGCTAAGGAAACCTAAACAACACATAGTTTCACTTTTTTGATTCATCAAATGCCTAAAATAACACACCTCTCAAGGTCTCAGTCATCTTGTAGTCAAAAGTTTCTGTACTTTGCAGGCTCCTTTTTAACCCTTCTGCTTTCATGAAGCAAGCTCCGCCTTTCTGAAATGGGAAAAAGATAAAACAAACATGAGTGTTATTATAGCAGGAACAAAATAATTGTGCAATAGCAAATTTTATTATGTATTGAACAGTGATAGATATGAAGATTACTTGATAATCTGTGTCAGAATAATCAACGTGAGCTGATCGATTTCGACATTCATACAGTTCTCTACAGAGATTTTCGTTGGTAGATTCCAACCAAGAGACTTTCTCTTTAAGAGCCTACACAAAGAATTATTCATTGAGAATAAAATATAAACATATCAATGAATATTGATAATATAACTGACATTGGTCTTATGTAATATCATATAAAGCTATCACAATTTTTTCCAGCTCAGATTCCTTTTAAACTCAGGATAATTTGTATTGCTACAATTTACCATAGAAGGTTGAAATAATTAATTTTCTTAAGTCCCATATGAATCATTGACAAATTGGTATTTGCATTAAATTGTTCTGAATTGTTTTTTTTGGGTCGTTGAATGTGATTTTTTTTCATCAGTACCCATATGATAATGCATGTAATATTAACCTGAACTTCATCAGATGCACCTCCTACACCACGACAACAGGTTAGTTCCGCTTGCAAGTATTCAATATGTTGTCGCATCCTCTGAATTTCATCTGATATTGGATTTCGGTTAACCTGAATCATGAAATGATGTGAGATGAATTGCACAAAACCAACAGGAAAAGAAGCCTAAATAGCACAGAGCAACCATAGTTCCAGGAAAGTCAACATTAGAGTGCAAACTTACAATTGGCTTGTTCTGGATGTTGCGAGCACGATTGGCATACTTCAGTGTGTTAAGAGTTTCTTCTGCATTGATATCTGCTGGGCTTATGCAAGCTAAAAGAAGCAAGAAAGTAGGAGTCAGAGGGCTAATTTCTTATTTAAAATTCAACTTTAAGTTATATTACTGAAGCAACATTCAGTGATCTATTACCGATGATAGAATTATATGATTAATTATTTTTTGGTAAAAATAGTAACTTTGTGCTTAAGGTCCATATCACAAGCTCTGGATTAATTCTAAAATCAGCACAGTTGTACCCCGTCTGACAACTATCTTAGATAATCCAAGCATTTGATGGTACAGTAGATTTTTTTTACTTTTAATAGAACACAAATCCAGTACAGTGCCATAACCCCAGCTCTGAATATGGGGTGTTTCCGCATTTTCTGCTATGTATCCCAGAAGTAGTTGTGCAATCTGAATCTGGAAATGGCTAATGTGTGCTCCTTAATTGTTGTATGCAGGTGCTAAGATGTGAAGACAATATCACATGGTAGGCATAATATATATCAAGAAAATTTCATGAGATATTCATTAGATTTCGCAACAGGAAATACATTTATTTACACTTATGCCTAATCTAGAGCTTCAATCATAAACTACCACAGTACTACATACTCAAGTATCCCAGAAAAGCATCATCTTGAATTATTTTAGGGCGCCAATTTTTGCTAAAGTTTAAACTGGTAAACTAATATTTAAAACCATAGACGTGTTACCTATCATCACAGTCCTGCTATTTCCACCAAGTGAGTCCTGACAAAATTCAAGTAAAAAAGCATTTAGAAAAAGTCTCCTCTACCAAATATAGATTCTATGAAGGTCAAGATGCCTTTACTAAACAAGGCTCTAAGGTGCATTACTAAAGAAACATGTTCGAATAAAAGGAGTGAGAAGGCTGAAAAAGATGAAATAAATAGCAGCTATCAAGACAATGCACAACTATAAAGTTTCTAATCAACTATGCTCGAGAGGATATTTTCTTGTTCATCTTTGATTATGAAATTAACATTGTAGAACTAATGCAATTTTATATAACCGAACTAGAAAGCTGCATAAATATTCTAAATGTGGATCAGAGATTTTTTGAACATATCTGGATGATTCTTCCTTCTATGAAGGTTCAGAATGAGAAACATATCAGTGGCATGGTGACAATGTAGACCTTGAAATAAAATTATTAAACATGGATATAAAAAATGTCCATCAATGTAAACTATAATAATTGGATATTATTGATATACTCCTCAATTGTAGAGTTATTATTGTGACCTAGTTCCTAGATTAGATGCATCAACCTGTCATTCCCAATTTCAAAAGAATGTGTGATAAACACCTGCAAGAGTCTAGTGAGCTTGCTGTCACGGTAGGGTACATGAGCACCTTCTTTACGTTTTTTTTCATCACCAAGGGCACTTATAACATTTCCAAGAGCCAGAAGGCCTTTGTTGATATGAACCCCTGAAACAGACAATATCGATATAAATAGAACTGTTTAAATTAAACTGATTGCCATCACCATTAAGTGGCCAAAATAGTACCTTCCTTGAATCGAAGGCCATCTGAACCTGTTCTCTTAGCGCGTTCTGATCCAGCAAGGTCTACTAGATGGAGCTTTGCAGTAAGATAATCCACAGTCATTTCTTCAATTGGAAGACCATCATTGTTGAAGGTGGGACCAAGTTTGCGCATCTGCTCCAATGTGATTGTGAAGATGGCATGGGAACGACTAGTGATTGAAAAATGAAGTTATGCAAACATCATTAAAATACTGATATTGAAGAAAACCATAAAACATTAAGTCCAACACTGAAATTTGTGCAACTATTCTACAATAAGAAAAATACTTAACAATAATAAAAAAGAATGATAACTGTTACTACATGGTCCGTTTCACACTGTAATGCACAGTTTACTCATTATTTTTTTCTGTCACTTTATCAGTCATTTTTACTTTGCTGACATATGGTGTGCAAATGCTATTATGTATTTAGACTTCACCTTGAACAAGGTTTTACAAATTAATAATAGTGATATCAGGTTGAGATAGCAGATCTTTTAATTTTCAACAAAGAAATATTATATCATTAGAAATTTTACTAACCTTGACTGATTGTTCATGTTTGTACTTCCTGTGGCACGACTTAATGAACCTTGTTCTAAGCAAGCAGACATGTCCTTTTGAGTACTAACATCAACTTCTGTTGAACCAGCTAAGGTTATTACTCCATTTGATGCCTCACGTATCTGCACAGGAGGTTTTCCAGGCATTGTCACTTTCCCAACATGTCCATTTCCACCCTCAAGTTTTCCAACTGTTGCCATGTCCAGCAAATCTCTGACTTCTTCTTTCAGTATCTTGACAACCAAGTTGAAGATGTTAGAGATATCTCAATAAATCATGATGCTGCAATTTGAAAATGTGAAGCAGAAAGGGAAATAATCACAATTATTATGCTCATAGCAAGAGACAGAAAGGTAGAACACATACCTCAATGAATGAGACTCTCAACTGAAACTCTGCTTGATGCTTCATTGTTTCTATCTTACTGAACAATGCATTCATAACTTGATGAATGAGTCCAGTTTGAGAACCATCTCTACCTCCAGTTCCCATGGTATATGTTTTCCCAGAACCAGTCTGCAACAATGTTAATTGCTTCAAGCATGATCAACATATAAATATTGAACTTCTCAAGAATGTGACAAAGACAATGAGTAAGATGGCTACTTAACCTGACCATATGCGAGAACAGTGGCGTTATATCCTTGGAACAAACCATCAACAAGTGGGGCAACACATTCTTCAAACATAGCAGAGGAAGGAGAACCCATGCTCCCATATACATGATCAAAGGTAAAAGAATGGCTGCCTATTTGGATCTGCATGTAAGAAGTCAGCATAGTGTCAATGGAAAATGCAATGTTGTTTTGGAGTTTTGAAATACATATAAGAAGAAAAGTGAATGCAGTTCACTGAAAAAGGTAACATAATTACACAACCATCCAAGTGCATTTAGCATTCAACTCAACGGTAAGAAAACTTGAATCAACCGAATTTTGATTTTGTATTAAGGGTTCAAGTGGTCCAAGTGCAGACTATACTTTAGTGTCTAAAACAGGCCTCATTTAATTAAGCTAACTTGGTATCGTGTTTCTGAAGGTATGGTCTTGGAAGGTACTCTTTTGAGCTGTTTGGTTCCTCGCAAGTTCTGATTGTGGAATATACAACTGGATCAGAAAGTATTCTCCATCAAGCGATCCAAGTTAAAATTTTGAGTGTCAAACTTTATGGAAAACATTACAGCACTTATCCCTATTAAAGATGCTCCAAAGTAATTATGGCTTGTTGTAAAAGGATCACTGTTTTACTCTTAATTCACAATTGAAAGAATACTAGAGGAGATTATCAAAGTCTCTTAAGAACTCAAAGGTCTAATGGAGGTAAATTAAGAAGTCTAAATTATCCAATACAAGAACAAGACACATTGCAAAAGAGAACCGCAGGTGAACACCTGAAAGGGCTCGAGAAAGTACAGCAAAATCTGAGAAGTTCAAATAGAACTTCATGAATCATCCATTAATAGTTAATCAATCATCCAAGTGATCTAAAATAGTTGAGTGTAGAAATTTGGTTCCAGAAAGACATGGAGTTGAGATTCCATGCAAGATCAATTAAGACACAGAGATCCAAAACTCAGAATTTGTGCATAGAAAAGCACCATTTTTTTATTAGATATATAATGGTTTAAAAGACAAAAAGAATTAGGATCTAAGAACCAGAAGAACACAAAACAACTGGATTTCGCATCCTTTACTTCATCATGAGCAAATCTAGAAGACAGTAACTAGATATATCGAATAAAGAGCGAAATTCTTCAGAGGGAATTAATGCTTCAATCCAATAGGCATTGATCCAGAAACAATCCGAATCGTCGGCAGGAACAAGAAGATTTCCATCATTATTGATCCTGAAAAACAGGACTCATTACAGATCAAAACCGGTAAGATTTCCCCCAAAGAACATCCAAGAACAGAGTAAAAATAACAAAAAAAGATTCGTCATTTCTTCACATTTCCTAACTAGGCATTCATTGTGTCACGAAAAAGATCTCATCTTGGCGACAAAATCCAACAAGCAAAACAAGAACCTGCGGCTTTCCGGGGACGACCGTGACGCAGTCCTTACAGCCCTGCAGCCGCTCGTCGCCGATGAGAGGACGAACGTGGACTGCCACTTTGACGCAGCAATCCTCTCCATTATCCACCGTCATTTTTTTTTTCGACGACTTCCCAAGTAATCACAGTCTAAGGAAGACCATAAACAGAGATTTCCTACAATTTCGGCCCCCCTTTTTTTTCCTTTTCTTGTCGTCTAAGAGCAACAGGAAACAGAGACGGTTCTGAATTCCCCAATAAAATGGCACCAAACTGGAAGATTGCAGACGAAAATGACTGGCGAGATACGATGGTCTGTTGGAGGACAGAAGAGGAAAGAGGAAGTGATGGCTCGGAGGGAAGGAAACGGGGAAGTCAGGAGGATTTAGTATCGGCAACAGGGACAGCAGCAGTTGCAGTGACAGCAGCAACAGCAACAACCGCTATCATGCTTCCTTCAGCTTCACTGCAAGCAAAGCTCCTCCTCAGGTCCGCCAACGTGCAGACGCGGGAAGCCGAGGAGGAGACCAGCAACAGGAATCTGCGAAGGTAGCTGGCGATGGAAATGGCAACGGTGGATAGTGGCGATAGTTGGAAAGAAGGAAAGAGAGAGTAGGAAGAAAAAGAAAGGAAAGAAATCTTCGGCACTGTTCTTTCCCGAAATGCCCCTCTTTCTCTCTCCTCCTCCTCGGAGTGTCGGAGCTCAGAAAAAAAAAAATCACAGGTCTTCGTGTCGTCGCAGTGCCGATGGATTGGTGCGTGATATTGTTGAGAGAGCGAGACAGAGAGAGAAAGAGAAGTGGCATTATTATTAGGGCCCGAGAGAGGAGAGAGGAGAGAGGAGAGAGGAGAGAGGCGAGAGGAGAGAGGAGAGAGAGGAGCATCTTTCTCTCACCTCTCTGGTCGCGTTAATTAATTATATTGTATTAGTAATTTGTTAAACAAAGATAAAACTGGGAATCAGAGCAGCGGCATGAGTATAAAAAGGTCATTATCATGGTCTTTTATCAGGTTAATAATTTATTAAAATTTGTTGCTTGATTGGTAAAATTAATGCGTTGTTTCCTCACCCTCTCTCTCCCTTTCTCTCTCTCTCTCTGTGCATTTGGTATTTTTTTAAAAAAAAAAGAAAGTCTATGAAATTTATACGTTACAAAATAAAAGAATAAAAATTTTATTAGGGAGATCACTTACGGAATGGACACTTTCGTCGTCCTAATTACTGGAGAACGTAAAAATATAATTAAATTAAAATTTAAAGCATCATTAATTTTTTAATTTAAATAATAATAATAATAATAATAATAATATGTTTTCATTATTTATTCGATTAGTGAAAAGGGAAAAAAAGAAACATTGTGGAAATGGAAGGGGACGAGGCATAGAACCGTTGGAGGCTGCTTTGGACCCAACGGCCATTTTGTGTTTAGCTGGATTGCAACATAAGACAACTTTACCTGCATATATATAATTAAATACAAAAATAACTATATATATTTATATTTATAAATAAAAAAGGTGGACCTCACAATTATATTTCCTCCACATATAAATATTAATTTCCCCTTGCATGGAATGGCAAAAACAATTATATATATATAATTACGTATTTCTTTTTTTTTTACTTCTCCTGCATGTCTAACATATATATACACTTACATTTATTAACACGTCCAAAAAAAATTTGGCAACTTGGAAATTAAATTACATTCGACAAATTTATATCCCTACGTGAAAAAAATAATTACCATTACTAGGTAAATGACAAAACAGTAGCCACTTTTCGAGCCCCATGCATGCATGCATGATAAATTAGGCAGTGCACAAGGGAAGGGGTGGGGGGTTTAAATAATTTAACCTTCATCTTTTAAAACTAAAATTTTAATTAATCCTATTAGTTAATTAAAGTACTATTTATCATTACACCCTATTTAGTTGATAATTCGTCATATATTATAAAAGACGGCCTACACATCTTGTGAATAATATATATATATAATATACGTAGAACTATATGTGTGTGTATGCATGACGAGTGGCGTTTTGTCTATGGCACGTGGGCCAGCTGCTAAGTAGACATGACATGCATTTTTTAGATTTATTTTTTTTGTATTTGTATTTGCGTTTGGGAAGGCAGCTGCAGCTGCAGCTTCTGCTGCTGTGCCCACAGTCGATCTTGTGATCATACTGATCACAGCTGCCAGCTGTATGCGCAATCGAACTGGTCAAGCCAACTTAATTAATCATTTATTTATGAATTTAATGTTTGTCCTCCCTACGGAGCACCGTCCTCCCTAATTTATCAGTCGTGCGATGTAGAATAGACGTGCGACCGAAAAAATCATGGTTCGCAACATGATATGAGCGGTTCGAAGATCTGATGGAGTGGGAGGTCGTGAGCGGTTCACATGGTTAACCCACGATAAGGATGCGAGGCTCGACGAAGGGTGACACCTCAGTTCGTGAGCGGCGACCTCTTCTCCGTTGACCTCTAGGATCCCCTTCAAGGGCTTCCCCTTCCCTATTGATGCCCTTCCCTCGCCCGTCGTTTCTAGGCGAGGCCTCTGTCTTCCCCATCGTCTACGACGATTGGAGGGAAAGGCTTACATCCCGAGCATCAAGAAGGAGGAGCTCAAGGTGAAGGTGGAGGACGCGCAGCGGCGAAAGCGGGCACAACGCCCAAAGGACCTCAGCGCACAATGGCCAACGCAATGAGACTGAACCGATTTACGTTTTTTGTCTAACGTGTCCTACGACTGATCAATCGTCGATTCTACATCAGACGACAGATAAATTAGGCAAGACAGTCCTCCCTCACAAGTAGGGAGGACAAATATTAAATCCTTTATTAATACACCAAGTATGTAGCACGACCTTATCCCAAGATTAATCATATTATATGTGTATACATATACATATCAAAATTTTAAAATACATGCATTATTCGTACAAAACTCAAATATGGGTCCCACCTTTAAAAAAATATAAAAAAGTCCACATAATAACAATAATAAATAAATAAATAAAGATGCCACGCTCCGAGGAGGTCGACCTGAAACTGCATGGATTGGATTCAATGGTTGGTCGTCCCCCACATCACATGGAACGCAATGCAAATTATGCAGTGAAGTGCAGTGCAGTGCAGTGCAGTGAGAGCTGAACTCGGGAGTGGATGATGATAAAGGTAGAGGAGGAAGAGGGGAACAGTTGTTGGGTGCATGGTGTGGGACTCAGGAAAAGTAATTAAAGTGGCCATTGGGGCCATCGGACTTGGCCCCCCTCTCAATTCCTCTGCGTGAATGCTGCTCCCATCACGACATGCCATGCCATGATCAGACCCCAGCGAGCCAAAGAGAGAGAAAGAGAGAGATCATTGTGTGTGTGAGAGAGAGAGAGAGAAACATGCGTCAATATTAGTTAATGCATATATATGCAACGCATATATAGGATCGAGGTATGCATGTTAAGATTCTTTGCAACCTGTTCCCCAAAGAAAACGAGGGATCGGAGTTGGAAAGGGGGGAGAAAAAAGAGGGGTATACAAAGCTGTAAGGAGATCGATCGATCCAAGGACCTTCGTGCCTTTAGCCGAAAGCCATGGAGGAGATCACCAACGTCTCTTTTAACAACGACTACTCTCTCTCTCTCTCTCTCTCCACCCACTTTCCAAGTAAAAAGAGGCAACATCTTAATTAATTTACAACAGATCATATTAATCAAGATACAGCTATCCATTAACTCCATCCATGCATGTACTATCAAGCTTTTTTTTCCCATTTTCACCAAAGAACAATAAAATTCAAGCATGTTGTTACAGCAATGCCAGTTTTGAACTCATAAGAAAAGTAAATGCATAATGCATTGAATATGAACCAGTTGTAATTTTATACAAGCGCTAATATAGTCAGACATTTTAGTAATGGTGCGGCAAAGCCGCCTATCCCCCTACTAATTCGTTATAATTTTATATTCTTGTAATCATCATTATTTCATAATAAAGAGTCGTCGTCGTCCGAAAACGTAGTTCAATTTATGGTAACTTTCGTATGTTCTTCTGTGATTGTGCGATCTCTCTTTCTCCTTTCATAATTAACATGCAGGATGCGATTAATTAACGAATCAATTGAAATTTGATTAAGAAAAATAAGGCTAATACTGGCGCATTTGTTGGATCAACATGCAAGTTGGCAAAACCAAATGTTCAAATTGCAAGAACTACGTACATCTATCTACATATATATATATAGAGAGAGAGAGATGCAATGGCATGCAGCAGCCAGCCACAAGGGAACACAGCTCAAAAGCTTCCATGTTGTTCTTCATATATGCGTGGACAGGATGGAATGCATGCATGCCCTCCATTTGGGTTACCATTTTCATTCATAGGGCCACCTTTTTATGGTCAATTAATACCGATTCCGATCCTTGATTGGTCTTCCACTTACTGTAAGCTCCTATAATAAACACCAACTACACACAAATATTTATATACATGGAAGAAAGGAGAGATGGAGAGAGAAAGATAGGCACATGATTTGGAATCTATAGATAGGGGAGAGGGGTGTGACAAATAGTGAACAAGAGATCGATGGCGTGGGTCTTCCTCCCTTCTCACCACCTGTTCCTTGACAGTACACAAATTAAAGTTGCATATATATTAATGTTAGAAGGAATTTAAAATATATGAAATGAAAAAGGATACGAAGGGAATGGAAGCTGTCTTTTTGCACGAGCACGAGCTCTAGCTTCCGGTGTTCATGATTCGCCACGGCTACAACTTTTGTCGTGAATACGACTAATTAAGAAAGAAATTCGACGTACTTCTTTTTTCTTTTTGCATTTGTTCAGTGAAAAATAAATATTATTTTTTTGTTAAATTCATCATCAATGATTTTACCTTCTTAATACTCTTCCTCATGTGAATTATTGATAACTTTGTCAACACGTGAATAATTAAGAGAGGAAAATATTTTTTTTATAAGAGCTTAATTAACAAGGCTTGAATACTGACTTTGATACCATCAGTACAATAAAAAATGTTTTTTCCGATGAAAATTTTTTCATTTCCTATAGCTCCAGCTTAGGAAATCTTTTTCCATGGTTCGGATCGTGAAAATAAATGTTTCTCACGATTTGAGCCGTGAAAATTTTCCACGGCCCACGACTTTGACCGTGGGAATTTTCTACGGCTCGAGTCGTGAAAAAATTTTTCTACGATTTTAATCGTGAAAAATATTTCTCACGATCTAAAACATCGAAAAATCAAAAATCTCGTCAAACTCTCCCGCCTATTTTTTTCTCGCTTCTCTCTTTTTATTCACCTCCTCCCTCTCTCCTCTCTCTACCTCTTTCCCACTCTCCCCTCTCCTCTCTCTCTCCCTCACCGGCGCGCTCCTTCCAGGCGACCGACGCGACGACCTCCAGCGAGAGACCTCGAGCGACGACCGGCCATCTCTCTCGTAGCGACACACATGACCTTCCTCCTTCCCTATCTCTATCTTGCGGGCGACGCGCGCGGTCGAATCCCGCCTTTTTCTTGTAGTGCATGTTAACTGATTAATTTTTCTAAAAATTTAAGTCATTAAAAAGAGCAATATTAATAATTTTATATTCTTAATACTTTTTTATGTTGGACATTTTTTGAACAAACTACAAGAGCATCGCGTGAACTTTTTAGTTGAGCTAATTAGTTCCTATTGGAGGAACATATATGTATAACAAGTTCAAATACAATTCTGTCAAATACATACATGTATATCAAATTATACAATTCTACGTAGAAGGTGATATATAAGTAGTTTTTTTTATTCGTTTTAACATTTTTCCTCTCATTAGTTGTAATTCAAGAGTTCCCCATGATGTCCATATATAGCATCGAGAATAATTATATACTTATTTATTTTAAAAAAATGAGGACTTATAAGCATTATAAATTTTCGGTGGTTTATTATATATACAATATAATTTCGTAAACATTATCATAGACCTTCTTTGTTATAAACAAATAATAATAATATGTGACAAAAGATGCATGTTTTATTAACCTTTTAATATTATATAAAGTATTGCTTGATTCATGGAATTATCGAATATGACAAAGTACGAACATTATTTGACAAAACAAAGAAAAAGTAGATTTTAATTAACAGTTTACATGACTTCTTTTATTGGTTGATAATTAGTTATTAATTAATTGCGTCATGTTCAAGTAATTCTATCAACTAGCAAACCCTATTCAAATGCTATTAATAGGGAAAGAAAAAAACTTATTCAAATGTTGAAATGAAACAATATATATGGGGACCCGTTATTAATTATGTCTAAGGACATAAATATATAGAAGACATGATGAGAACAGGATCCCTAAACGTTCAAATTATTTGACAAGGTTTCAAAGGCTTCCATCTCAAGTTAATTATTAACTATTTTATTCAATATATATATATATATATATATATATATATATATTAATAGCACGCTCCCCCCACATCATTAATCACACAAATAATTAAGAGATGGATCCAACTTGGATCTTTGAGGATACATGTTCGACATCTATACGACATAAATTAGGATCCACCTACAAAATTCTTAGAATTCATATATTAATAAAGAAGCATTCAAATGGAGAATAAAATTACAATTAATAAGTTGCCAAATTGAATGTTCCGCAAGCTATAGTCAAAGTTTATTTTATAATTGATTACTCTAATAATAACAAAAAATCGAAGAATCTCAAACTAATTAATTAACTCCATAATTACAATTATTCCAAGGAGGTCAAGCTCGTACTTATTAATTAATCTATAAATTATAAACACATTTCACATGTAATATTGAAATTACAAATGTCTTGAAATTTGTAGCTAAAAATAGCATTTTCCCAAATTTAAAAGTTAGAATTACCATAATCATATTTTTTTCACATACCTTCATCTTGAAACAAATGGGCTAATCAAGCAATTTGATTATGAGTGTGATAATTGATTAGTTATGTTGATTCATTCCTTTTTATTATATATAGATGGTCTTCTTTTTCTCATCTATCCATCACATGAATTTTGAAGATGTCAAATTTAATGAACTACTCATCTTTATTTGTCTCAATTTTGACTGATTCATGAAATATTATGGTTTTTAAAATAAAATTTCATCATAGTAAGTTATTACGTAAGCTATCAACAACATAAAAAAAACTTAGGGTTTGATAACTGAAGCTGATTTTAAAAATAAACAATTACACGTTTGATAATAAAAAAACTTATAAATTATTATTTTAATCAAATGATCCAAAAATTCATAATATTATAAAAAAAATTATGTGAATAATATATATATATATATATATATATATTAAAATTTATTAATTAGAATTTTTCACACAAAATAAGTGAAGATCCTTCCGTTTATTTTTTCTGACTTATAAGCAGATAAAATAATTATTTATAGGCAAAAAAAGAGTTGAATTATCAAATTGATCCAAGTGTAAATTCTACATCACTAAATTATGGTGTTAACTACATATATGGAGAGGGGGGGGGGGGGGGGGGGGGGGGGGGGGGGGGGGCAAAAAGTGAGTCGAATTATCAAATTGATCCAAGTGTAAATTCTACATCACTAAATTATGGTGTTCATTATATATATATATATATTTATATATGGAGAGAGAGAGGGGCAAAAAGTAAGTCGAATTATCAAATTGTTCCAAGTGTAATTCTACATCACTAAATTATAGTGTTATATATATATATATATATATATATATATATGGAGAGAGAGAGAGAGGGGCAAAAAATGAGTCGAATTATCAAATTGATCCAAGTGTAAATTCTACATCACTAAATTATGTTAATTATATATGGTGCGGGAGGGAGGGAGGGAGAGAGAGAGAGAGAAAGGCAAAAAGTGAGTCGAATTATCAAATTGGTCCAAGTGTAAATTCTACATCACTAAATTATGGTGTTAATTATATATATGGAGAGAGAGAGAGGAGAGAGAGAGGCAAAAAGTTAGTCGAATTTTCAAATTGATCCAAGTGTAAATTCTACATCACTAAATTATGGTGTTAATTATATATGGAGAGAGAGGATTCCCAATGGGGTGAGTTGGTGAGAAGAGAGCAAGCAAAAGGCAGCGTGGCCCCCGCCCCATCACGTGGCTTAGTTGTTATCGTTGCTGTGGCCGTGATTTTTGAGGTCCGAGAGCGTTATCTTTTTGTTCAATTGGTCCCCTTCCTCTTATTGTGGTGCCAAAATTTATACTTCCACCATGTGCTCTCTCTCCTCCTCCCTCTCTCTCCTCCTCATATACATATTATCAAATATTTTTGTCCAAGTTACCATCACAATATATATCCAAGATGATAGGGTCGGAAGACTCGAAACGAAGGCAAAGTATACATTAACAGGTGAAAGGAGC
Source organism: Pontederia crassipes (assembly GCA_030549335.1). Classification (NCBI taxonomy): domain Eukaryota; kingdom Viridiplantae; phylum Streptophyta; class Magnoliopsida; order Commelinales; family Pontederiaceae; genus Pontederia; species Pontederia crassipes. The sequence goes on along the minus strand of CM060188.1, from coordinate 72,021,856 downwards.
TCAAATTTTTTTAGTCTCCCTCACACATAGTAGTAAACTTAAATAGTGTTTTTTTTATACATAAAAAGGTCCATAGACCTAATGTAACGATTAATAAAATTAAAGAAATACATACGCCTCACTAATAAAATTTGAATTCGTAATCTCCCGATCATGTGTACACTCTTATTCTCAGGAAACCAAAATAGTTATCTTAATGTAATTGAAAGAGATATACGTACACATATAAAGGATCATTTATCGCTTTTATATTATTCTTCTGATGCTCGAACTAAACTAATCAAATCTCAATAAACCAAAAAAGGTGTGTGCATCTTATAATATATGATTGCCTTCTATGTTTTCATGTCATAATAAAAAAAAAAACAATTCTCGAGTTTTAACGAAAAGAAGAAGATAATAATTTGGCACTATTAAATATTTTTATGATTAAATGAGGAGTAAAGGAAAAAATAAATTTGAAAATAAATGAAACAAATAATTTTCACCATGAAATTTGAACTTGAGATAATTTACCTCAGAATTTTTTATTTTAATATCATGTTAAATTTAATGTGCTAATTAATTTTCTTAAAAGTTTAAGTCACATCATTCATTTTATATTCTTAATATATTAAATTTTATTTTAATTTTTAATATTATCACAAATATGCTTTAGTTATTTTTTCTTCTTCAAATATTGGTAACTAATAATAAAATGGTAAGAATTAAAATAATCCACAATAGATTAACGAATATTTTTCATAACTTAGAAAGGGAAGTAGAAAGAGCTACGACGAGACATGAAACATTTTGGATTCGGACCAGATCCAACTCAGATGTGACACTAGAAAGCAAAACCTACACAATTTTGTGAAACTACGTGACGTCTTCTCATGCAAGTCCACAAGATCATTTTTCGTTCGAGGGCAAAAAAACTGAAAAATGAATTCTTGAATCATGAAAAAAAAATTGCGTCCATCGGATCTCCATTTGATCAGAGGAGGAGTCCATTAAATCTATATATATATATATATACACATACATGTATATATGGGAGGACCCCATTATATATATATATATATATATATATATTCTAGGAGTTAAATTCAATTAGATACACTTCAATTTCTTATGAAAATCAAGTTAAAAGTTTTTTTTTATCGCGTGAAACCAAGTATCACATGAAAATGACTACGCCGTGCGACCAAAGATATGGGTCGTCCGATCACACATCAACGGCGATCAAAGCACTTTCCCGCTTCTTTTCTTCTCTCCTTTTGCATCTTCCCCTCTCCTTCTTCCGCTTCTGACGGGATGGCTACGGTGGGGTGGTCATGGACGTTGTAAAGACTGCGGCGAGGTTAGCTCCCAAGTGGAAGTCGGGCCACTTGTGCCAACGAACGAGCTTGGCATGTTGAAGGCGGGAGCTCCAGTCGGGCGTGGGGACGGCAAGGGCTGAGGGGACGCGGCCATAGACAAAGAGAGAGTCAATGAAGGGGAAGACGTGGACGAGACAAGCAGTGACGAAGAGGTGGTGATCATTGCGACAAAGCATGAGCCGACGGCCCGAGGTAGTCAAAGTTGGCAATAGGACCAAAAAAAAAGGATCATAAGTCAGGGAAGAGAAGGAAGAGATCGAGGTGGTAGACGGAGGGAAAGCGAGGAGGAGTAACATCACGATTGATGGGAAAATCCGAGAACAAGGAGAGAAGATCGCAGAGAGATTGCAGAAAAAATAGAGGAGACACACAAAATTTACCCAGGTTCACCCTTGAGATGAGGGCTACGTTCTGCAAAGAGGTTCCACTATATGTTTAGGTTTACAGCCGCCACACCAAATTACATCAGAAATTAGGCTATTAATAGCCTCTCCAAACCGGGTTTAAAACCCAAACAAACAGAGAAAAAACCTAATCCGAACCACACGGGCCGGCTAAACAAAAGTCCAAAACCCGTCTAGATTTCGGAGGCGCTGCCCCCGAACCCCCGCCCGCTCACCGGCGAGCGGGACCGCCGTCGAGGGGCGGGGCCCCCCGAACCCCCCCTTTCGTTCATACGCCAGCAATACTATTAATTGGGTAATACTCAGATTCCCCTAAGCTCACGTGGACGAATCCGATGTGAGAAACAAGGGGCCCTAAAGTATTCACCAACTCTAATAAGGATGCACCAGGGAATTGCTGTCAGGATCAATAGAGGAAAACGGGGCACCGACAACGATAGCACCCCCGCATGGGAGAAAGGAGGAGACAGAAGCACAAAAAGAAGAAGAAGAAGACCCAGATTTGTGATCCCTAAGATGGACCCATTTTTCTCCCTTTAGAGAGCAAACGTGGGTAATTGTGGTGCGCTCTCTCTTCGTCTCTCGTGAGCATAAAACTATTAATTGTCTTTTTTTATATTTGTATTTATTGAAGGAAGACGTGATTGAGTGGGGGTACGTAGCGAGGACGTCTTCTATCAGTTGACAACAGCAGGTCATAAATTATGGGACCAAATCTCTCCAAATTCATTTGCACATTTCTTGGTTCACGCTATGTTACTTAATTTCTTCATAAAAAAAAAGAAACAAATTTAACGGATTTTCATGTAAAGATCAAGTATTTTTCCGTATTAACCCTAATGTTTCATGAAACTCAGAAATTTAATTTCAACATATTCTTTCCTCCGAAGTGATCTAATTAGTACTTCGGAATTCAATTTTGTAAACTCAGAAAACCTTTGTTGTCGCATGATAATTTTGTTTGAAAATTGGAATTGATTTTTGTTTGTTTACTCATCATTAATTCTATAAATAGCAAACTTTCACTTTACTAACTACCAAATCAAGGATTGAGACTACTAAACCTTCAGATTCATGCTATTTGGAGACTTTTTTTTTCAATTGAATTTTCTTTTCTCTCGATTTGACATATTAATATTCAAATATTTTGTTCCCCAACTAATTGGGTAACTAGAAATTAAGCATTGACTGAAAAATGGCCGGGCCTCTCGGGATCTTTTTTGTGATTGAAAATTAATTTATTTTTATATTACGTCATATTTTGAAAAATTAATATAGAGTGCTACTTACTTTCTAATTTGTAATTGTCTTCTATTTTCATCTTATAATATGATTTGTAATTCTCTTATATTTTCATCTAATAAAATTATGTGTCGCTTTAAATTCTAATGTGTTCGCCAATGCATAATTTCTCTTACGTAAAAATCCTAACAAATTATAATGATTTTTAACATTTTTTTCTTAGATCGAACTTAAATTAATTGAATTAATTAAGTACTAATATAGGATAATAAAAGAAAAGAAACTTACATTATATCTACATATATCGACGTCGTTTCTACCGAAACATCCACTACAACAAACTTCCACCATAATCGATCAAACGCTGATGTGATACATCTCAATTTTTTTCTATTTTAATTAATTGAAAGGTGCACAATAATATACACATTTGAATAATTATGTCGGCCTAAAAAAATGGAAGCCATCTTTATAAATTTAGACGGCATTAAAAAGGGCCAAAGCAAATTGGCGAATCCACAATCCTTCAATTAACCTTTTTCTTTGATGCCAACTGATCAACAAATAAGATGATGACCACATAACTCCTCTAATAAATCAACACCTAATAAAATCAACCATTTTTTTTCAAAAAAAAAATCAAATCCATTATATATAAAAATAATTAAAAGATTTATGCATCAACCAAATCTAACGTTCTTGCTTTTTATCAAAGTTGACAAGATCCATGCAACAAACAGCTTTAACCCATCTAAGCAATTTAAAGATGTTGGAATTGCCAAACACCCAAGCAATCCCAATTCCACACATACACATAGAGAAAGGCAACAAGGATTGACTATTACGTTAGTGACATCAATTACTACTCTCTATGCAGGTCTTTTCCCATCCGTGATTAGGTTTGGATACAAGTGATTAATTAAGACCTTAATTAATTCAAGTTTTAACTTGGATGAGATTTCTGTCGGCAGGGCTGCATATTTGCTATCAATTAGCTAATTAGGAATGCATGAAATAAAACAAAATGGAGTCCTTGATTTATTAGAATTTATCCGCTCCAATGAATTGGTATATATGTTTCAATTGCCCTAAACACTACTAACTATATATAGTGAAATGATTGTAAACCTCATCTTAATAAATTTATTGGTAAGAGTGACACCAACAATTGGCTCAGGCAGGGGGCGGTGTTTCTAATTCCTACTACTTTACATTAATAATTATTAGGATTTCTTTACGAGAGATATTAAGCGTCAAATGAACGTATGAGAATTTTAAGATGATGTACAATTTTATTAGATGGAAACAGAAAAAAATTACAAATTAAATTGAAAAAAAATATAAAAGAGTTTATATAGGCAATATCTTTACAGACGATTGGAATTAGATATCGGCTGTGATTCTATATTAATCTCTCAAAAATTAGGGATAATAGTAATTGATGAGGGTGTTAATTTTCTTTGTTGTGATGAATGCTGAAGTGTTAAATTGTTAGAGAGAAAGAAGTGTGAGAATTAGGCCGGCCTTGTTTGGTCACAATCTTAAAGTACTTCGTGCCTTTTACATATAATTCATCACAAGTCATTCCATACATCTTCACCTTTTCTCTTTTTCCTTTTTCTTTTCCAATCAAATGCCCAACTTTTCTTTTGATTTGTAGTTGTTGAAGACTTTAATTTCCACTCTACTTTATTCCACCAAATATAAATGTTTTGGTCTTTAAAATGAATAGGGATAGTTGTCATAAAGAATTATCCTAATGAACAGTATAAAAACCATGTATAGAAATGGAAACACCACAAGTTCCAAACCATGTACTATATGTGAAATGATCCAAAACATTCCCCTGGTAAAACACTTCGCCAACTACTATTTCTTTTTCCCTTTCATTACTTTTTTTTTCTAGCACATGGAACAATAAAGAACAAGCCAAAAATGTACTGCACTTGATAACAATTTTTGACCACTTAGCTACACATAAAATAACCAAGTACTACTACTATGATGTTTCTTTACCCAATTAAAAGAAGAAAAAAAAGTTGCAATATTGTGATTCGGGTTAAATGCTGTTTTGTTATGCGTCAATATTAAATTCCTTACTTTTCTCTCGTTCTGCTCAGCTATTTGCATCAACTTTACCAGATCCAAAGATGTGACGTTGCTGTTACAAAACACAGATGCACAGAATTTGATCAACACAGGCCAAAGAACCAACCATCTCAATGATTAGGGTTTGCCTCTCCATGCACACTTGTTCTCTCTCTCTCTCTCTCCTCTCCACTGTGCCTAGTCTTGTTCTTTCACATGACTCACTTTTCAGTTCCTTTTGAGCCCCCATATAAGCATTTCTTTCTGGTCACCAGTGCTTCACATGCACCTCATAAAACTTCATGCGTTAGGCAAGCACAATTTATGCCCCTTAGAATTATGAAGCATATGTAACATGCTCTCTTTTTTTTTTCTTTTAATACTCACTCGGCTCTCGTTGGTATTCGGAATTAATCTCGAGAGAGCAAAGAGATGTAACATCTTTCTCTCTCATGCATTCAGCCATATATATATATATATATATCTCTCTCCTTGATGTCATTGCCATTTGTCATTCATCATGGTTACAGGCTGCCCTGCTGAAACTTGAAAGCGCTCGATGGATCCAGTGCATGCATGGTGGAAGTACTTTAACCTCTCTTTCTCATAATTATATATATATATATATATATATATATATATATATATGAGAGAGAGAGAGAGAGAGAGTTGTGTGTGGGGGGGTGGGGAGTAACTTGTCCATCTTTGATCTTTGGAAAATGAATAAAGCTGCAGGCACATTGAGATGATGCCAACAAGAACAATCATCACTGCATAGTCCTTTTTTCCAATCTTGCTACAAAGGCTGGCAATTCCTTTTCCGAGTCTCTCTCTCCTCTTTCTCTCTCTCCCTTCATTGATGCCATTAAATTTATCATTTACCTCTATACGTAATACGAGTAAAGCACACATATGTAGCAGGGTACAGGTACAAATGTAACATGCATGCATATGATTTATCGGACGAGATAAGATAGTGATGTGATCAATGTCACATTTATTAATGGTACGAGAACAAGAGAGAATATATGCTGGTATATATATATATATATATATATAGTGAAAAAGGCTACAGATTAGTTAATAGGCTAACTGGTAGGCCGGCCCACAAGGACGTGGTGGGTGAATGGGTATATGTTTCTCAAACAGATTTGGGCTACTCTTGGAGACTGAAGCATGTCGTCATTTTTGGGCCGGGCTTCGGAAGAAAACCCAGAAGAGTTATTATTGTTAGCATGCAGATAAAATGATAACTTGATCAGGGGAAACAATTGTTTTGAAAACAGAAGTAAAAAAAAAAGATGACCCATGCATATCTTACCTAGGGGTGTCCACGGGTCGGATCAAATTCGACCAGTGAACAAATCCGACTCGACCCGATCCGACTAACGGGTCGAATCAAATCCGACTCGTGAACAAATCCGACTCGACCCGATCCGACCAACGGGTCGGATATCCTTTTTTTTTTGTGACTCGATCCAACCCGACTCTGACCGAGCCAAGTCGGGTCGGATGGGGGTGGTCGGGTTACCCGACCATTATTTTTTCTATTTTTTTAAATTTTCATTTATTTTTATATAAAAAGCATTTATTATTTTATTTTTAATACAAAATAAAGCTTTTTAAAATATCAAAAATATTGTTTTAAATATTTATATACTTTTCTACATATAAAATAGTTTATTTCATTTTTTAATTTTAAATGATATAAGACTATTAAGAAAATTTTCTGCTAGGAGGCTTCCAACGTGAACCATTGCTTTCCTTGTTCATTTCTGTAATTCCTCAAATAGGAATATGAACCTGTACATGTCACAGGGTCATTCTCGGACACTAGACCACGTGCGGTGACTATGCGGATAGGCACCTAGCCAAGTTTATTTTGAGTTTGCAGCGGAAGTTTTATGATCGAGACGACTCTGTCGAGAGTCGCTCTTATAGGCATTCGATCACGGACATAATTAGAGTGTTGAACTACTTGTCATGGGACCGTGGCATTAGCGCATTGCGGCACTAATGCAGGCGCTTGGACGCTTAAAGTCCGAAGGGACAGTCGAGGAACCACGGAACGCCACGAAGGGACACCGATGTGGATTACCACCCTACGCTCAAGGCCATGATACTAGAATTAAAGAAAGTTTGCTTGTATTAGATATGATGAAACATCAACATATAATTGGGCCTCGGAAGACACTAATGAACTTCTTCTAATATACCGTAGGTATATGATTCTTAATACATATTAAAGATACAAAAGACGTACCCTACGGGTAACATCACCCACTTGGCCATTCATAAGAACGGCCTTACAAGATAAATGCCCTAAGAACGGATAACTTGGTACTCCGCAATATTACGCAGTGCGGGGTGACTGCATGTGTTCCATGGTTTCGACGCTGAGTGACCGAGAGTTATAAGTTGAACGGCACCGGTGCCGCAAGGCTTCACGTTTTGTGTCACAAAAAAATGGACCATGACATTCTCCCCCACCAAAGTCGGTGACGCCCCCGACGCTGTTGTCCGAGCTTCCTCGGGGCCTTCGTCTTCAGTCTTGACTTCGTTTGTCTCGTTCAATTCTGTCTCCTTTGCCTTGACTTCTACTTCATCAGCATCGTGCAGCGTCAGGAATGCTCGCTCCTTGGGGTCTCGCTGAGGACTCCTCCCTCGGGCCTACTTCGCTTACTGATCCTTCGTCCGATCCGGGGTCATCACTTGTGCAGCGTCAGTGGAGTCCGCCATGTGCGGTCTGACTTTATCAAGCAACTATCCGTCCATCAAGTCTCTGTTGGCTTCACTTCTCTTCGACTTGCGCAGCGTCAACTTGTGTGGTTTGGCTTCTTTGGGGGTGAAACAACTCTTGTATGCCTTCAAGAATAGCTCGAAAGAAGAGTCATCTCAGAGTCGGACAGAACACGATGAAAAGTCTCATCATTCGACCTGCATGACTTGATTCAATACTTTCATATTGCGGGTGGCCGCAACATAAAGTCTCATTTCCGTTGAATGCAAAATACGGGGCCATCTCACCCTCGATGATCGTTCTAAAATTTCGATGGCTTGAAACAGCACAAGCTCTTCGATGACGACGTTTGCAACTTGTTTGCTTCGGATGCTTTGGGTCGCTATGATGAGCAACAAGAATCTTCCCACAAATGCTTCAGGACGCTTCAGGTCTCTTTGTGGGCTTGATTCAATGTCTCTATATTGCAAGTGGTTGCAACGTAGAGTCTTCCATTCCTCTGCCAAATGAAGAGCATATGACTACCTCCTCCTTGGTAATCCCCTGATATTTTGACTGTCTGGAGATAGGACAATGTTCTTTGATATAACACTTCATGCCTTGTCCATTCCGAGTCGCCATGGCGAGCGACGAGAATCTCTCCACATTCCCTTGTGGTTCAACTCACTGTCTCCATGTTGCAGATGGCTGCAACGTAAAACTCTTCATCCGTCAAGTGTCGAATGCAGGGCCACCTTAGCCTTGGCGATCATCTGATATCTCGATGGTTTGAAGTAGAGCAAGGTTCTCGAATATGATACTCTCTACCTTGTCCACTTCAAGTCGCTATAATGAGCGACGGGAGTCTCCCCACATTTCTGTGGTTCAACTCGATCCTCCAGCTTCGATGGGCTGTCTTTGTCTTTGGCAGGATAGCTTCCTCTTTGCGACTTGCACTACTCTCCCCCACCATTGCCCTTGTCCAAGGGCTTTGGTGGTATGACACTTGTCTTGACGTGAACGCCTTGACAGCGGTGGCTAGCGAGCGGAGGTTGGGCGATCCTGTCGTTCTAACTCCGTCCTAGTCCAAAGCTTCAACCCCTCTACTTGAAGAGCACCAACGTTAGGTCTTCATCCACCTGGGAACACTGTAGGCAGAGCTCGGTGATATCTTTCACGTCCTCCTTCAACATATCCATCTAGCCGATGCTGAACAATACGATCTTGACCTCCAGTCCCAACTTGTCATGGCTTGCGTAATTAAAGAACTGCATCTTCCCTCTGTCCCATGTCTCAATGGGATCCATGTTTGTCACATTCCACATTGTCGCGATGGCAACGCCATCCTGAGTTCGCCACATCTTGCAGTGTTCTTGGGATTTGCTTTCTTTCGATCCTGGGACCTCCTTTGAAGCTTAAGCAACACCTTTGGATATGGACGGGGTGAGATCGTTGTGCTCGTTCACGAAGAGGATGCACCTTAAATACTCGTCCGTCCATAATTTGGACGAAGTAATGCTATTGCGCTTGTCGGCAAGGATCATGCGCATTTGACATATTTGTCCATCGAGCGACTGACCATTGTGAAAGAATAGTCATTCCGAGTCTTCAACGAACCATAAAGGTGTTCGTGAAAATGCTCCGCTTGGGCAAGCGGATTGTGGTTGGTGAACTCGTGGCATGAGCTCCCAACGTCACCTCCATCTCCATTCGAAGGGACGACATCGCCAGTGTGTCATTCGAAACCTTTGGATTGCGATCCTTGGAGGCCGCTTCGATTGCTTGAGGCGCTGACCGAGAGGGAAGGGTACTCTTTCCTTCAGTTGGCGGTGGAACGTTTGATAGCAGCATACCAATGTTCGTCGATGCTCAACGCTTAAACCATTTGCCAAATTAATCATTGAATTGAGACCGATTTGCGTTGGCATGTAGCAGGTTCATCCCAACCCTTGATGAATGACATCACGCCGCTTGTGGGACGACACTTGACGAGGCAGCAAGGCTGGCGGCTCGTCCCTAAGTATTTGCAAGTAATCAACGCTTTGCTCCATCTTTGAAAGTCATCGTGGCGTGGCAGGCGATGCTACGACACGACAAGATGCCTGAGTTTGATGCTCCTTAGCCGATAGGATGATATTCCTTAGCCGAAAGGGACCATGAACCTTGATGCTTAAACTTGAACCATTTTATCCCGTGAAGCGGTTTTGCACTTTATGTTGCATGACTGGGCATGGGTGCGACGTCACAAAATACCGAGCAGCGTCAGGTCATCATGATAGTGCATGACCGACAGTCTTTGAATATGACGCAGGTCCACCGAGTTACATGGCCACTTTTGACACAGTGCGACACTTCAAGATTTCTGACTGTATACCTAGGGTGGTTAATCTACTCAAGTGAGCGACGCATGATCGTCCCAGTTAGGCGAGGCGATCAGTCCGCTATCATGATGCATGACAGACGTTCCTTGACACGACACAGGTGTATAAGGAACATGCTACGGGGCACGACTGAGTGTGCGACAAGGAAGCTTGCCACACATTCCTCGTTGGTGTCCATGATAAAAAACCATGGTACTAATGCACCTAGGCGTAGCGGAGTTTTTGAGCGGAAGCACTTTTCCTACGCTAGGGTACGTCGCGACGACACAAGCGAGTCATCGTCGCTAGGTAGTCCGAGCAGAATAAACTGCTCTTATACCACTTGTCACGAGGTCATTCTCGGATACTAGACCACGTGCGGCGACTAGGCGGATAGGCACCTAGCCAAGTCTGTGTTGAGTTTGCAGCGAAAGTTTTATGGTCGAGACGACTATGCCGAAAGTCGCTCTTATAAACATTCGATCACAAACATGACTAGAGTGTTGGACTACTCGTCATGGGACCGTGGCATTAGCGCGTTGCGGCACTAATGTAAACGCTTGGGCGCTTAAAGTCCGAAGGGGCAACCGAGGAACCACGGGACGCCACGAAGGGACACCGATGTGGGTTGCCACCCCACGCTCAAGGCTATATCACTAGAATTAAAGGAAAGCTTGCTTGTATTAAATATGATGAAATATAACATACAATTGGGCCTCGGAAGACACTGGTGAACTTCTCCTAGTGTACCGTAGGTATAGGAGTTTTAATACATATTAAAAATATAAAAGACATATCCTACGGGTAATGTCACCTACTTGATCTTTTATAAGGATGACCTTACAAGATAAATGTCCTAAAGGCGGATAACTTGGTACTCCGCAATATTACGCTGTGCAGGACGGCTGCATGTTTTTCATGATTTCGGCGCTGAGCGGCCGAGAGTTATAAGTTGAGCGGCACTGGTGCCGTGAGGCTTCACGCTTCGTGTCACGAAAAAACGCCCCGCGACATACACACATTAACTAGATATAGCTACTTTATAACTTTTGAGTTGATTGTAGAGTTGACCATGGCTATAGTAATTGATGAGATTTGGATGAATTTTGAATGTACATGTATGAATAGAATAGATAAAGAAGATATATAGAAGCTGCACAGGGCAGGCATTGCCTTGAGTGATCTCATCAACCTAAATATGTTAGAGGGGTTTCATCACAGTCGTAAGAAATTTCTAGTGGAATAAGAAGATCTCATCAACAAGAGCGCCACTTGAATGCAACGCAATACTTGAGGTATGGAATAAGATCCATTTGCTGCATCAACTAGTTCTACGCATCTGTCTTCCTTCCACAATTGCCACGCCTACATAGAACAGCGGTTGAAACATTCATGGAACATGTTAAGGTAAAAGGCAAGTTCTAATTTAATTTCCAATAAGATTGAAATTTGTACTTACCTGTCCTACAAGATTGTTACGAGGCTCATCTTGCCTAGCTGATCTATTTTTTTTGCCACTTACTATTTCCTACATTATCACACCAAAGCTGAAGACATCAAGTCTCGGCGAATAAATACCATCCATCACATACTCGGGTGACATGTATCCACTGGATTGACAATGTTACATCATTCAAGTTATGAAGGTAACACCCAAAGGAAATATTATGAATTCAAATTGCCTGCAAGACTGGAACTACTTACTATGTCCCCTTAACTCGAGTTGTATTTTCTTCATTCTGATCCATCTTTACAATTCTAGCAGTGCCAAAATCCGAAATTTTTGGATTCATTTCCGCATCAAGGAGAATATTGCTTGCCTTTAAATCTCTATGTATAATTTTCAGTCGAGAATCTTGATGCATGCAGGTAAACCAGTCCTCGAGCAATTCCTTCAATAATGCTAAGCCGCTTCTGCCAACTAAGGAGTGCCCGTTGTGTTTCATCTGGCAATGAAATGAAACTGTGGTATTCATCTTAACAAGTTTGATAAATCTCCAAGTTTAGTGAAATATCACAAGTCATCAACGCCGAACCAGAAAGAAACGTATCCAAGCTCTTGTTTTGCATGTATTCATAAACCAAAATCCTTTCATTCTCCTAAACACAGCAGCCAAGGAGTCAAACAAGATCTTTATGTTGAAGATTGGCGATTAGAAGAGCTTCATTTTTGAACTCATTTACTCCCTGCACCGAATCCTTGGACATCCTCTTGACAGCAATTTCCCTTAGACGACCCTACTGATTGTTGTAAGCATAAGAAAAATAGGACCTGACATATAGAAGAACACGTTTATTCGATAATTCAATTATGCATTAAACTTCTTGTGACTCAATAATTACCTTATAAACTGGACCAAAGCCACCCCGTCCTGCTGAAAATTCCTTAGTGGCAACTTTAATCACCATCATATCAAATAAATTCAATTTGATTTCATCTCCTTTCGATATCCTTCTATCAAAAATATGTACTTCTCCTGTTATTACATTGTGAGACATCCGGATTAATTCTTGTCATATTGTACTTGTGCACATAAATCGTTAGAAATCTATAAACAAAATTAGATTTCTTAAATATGAATTAATCATGATTCTAGATATTAAAACTCTCTTTTACTTTTCAATAGAATGAATAATTAATCTTCTTAATCATAATTAAGACAATAGCTATAGATAAATAAATGCACAATAAAATGTACACCTCTGACCATTTATATTCAAAGAATGAATTTAATTTGGATGTCAATTCAAAAAGAAAATATCAATGAGACCTTCCTTTTTATTGCTAAATTCATAAATGTTATATGAATTTGATTTGAGAAGCGTGACGACCCCTTTAGCCATATGTTGGCTTAGATCATCCATTTTCACCATAAAAAAACATAATTCATATTTATATGTTTATTAATTGAGCACATTAATGAGGCTTAAGTCAATGTTATCAATGATTGAAAGAAAAAGTACGCGGATCAATTCTAAAGATAAGAAATACTTTCTCCATGTATTGTAACTAATGTTAAGAAAGTTACTCAAATTTCTGTATTCTTCCAATTGATTCGTATACTTTTATTTAAATATCCAATCTTTATTCTTTATGAAAAGTAAAATGTATGAATCATGACAATATGTCATCATAACTGAATAATATTTTTTATGTATTAGTTTTTACTTCTTCCAAAGGCCCCATTTCAATTTTGTGAACTAAATCTTATGTTCATTTCAAGTTCAACATTTATAAGTTATTCTCCTCAAAATGCATACATCGAAATGAGAAATAACTTTGTTCAAATAATAACAGTTTCAACAAAGTTCAAAAATCTATTAAACTACTGTAGAATCAAGTTCCATTTTATTTACATGATCCTTGAAATTCTCTATTGGCATGTTTTTTGTCAAAGGATTAGGTAACATCAACACAATGTTAATATGTTCAATTACCACTTTTTGTGCTTGACATATCGACTTAGAGCTCTATATTTAATGTCAATGAATTTGCATCGACCATTATTTTTATCATAATAGATTCTTAATGACTTAGATATAGAATTCATAATTTTAGGTCCTGATATCAAACTCTTTAACCATATATCATTTAATGTTGTCTCAAAACAAGAAACAAACTCAACCTTCATAGTTGAAGTAGTAACCAATATTTGTTTGGCACTTTTTCATGTTATGGCTCCACTAGCAAGTAAAAAGATATATTTTAATGTCGATTTATGTGATTATGCATGGCCAATTACCTATAACTTGTCGTTCCATTTATACATGAGTATGCGATCTTTGGTTCCCTGAAATCATTTTCTTTGCAGCTTTCCACTAGTACATGGATTACTTTGATATCTTCTTTAATATATCTTCCTAACTTTCCAATAACAAATAATGTCAGGTCTCATACAAACTTGACCATACATGAAACTACCGACAACATTTGTTCCCTTTCCAAATTAGTTTTGGGATACTGATTCAAATTGAACTTGTCACCCTTTATATTGGGTGTTACACTTGGTGAACAATCTTTCATTCGAAATATCTTTAATATCTTATTGATATAATTTCTGTTGATAGACCTAAAATTCCTTTATGCCTATCTCTATATAGCAAAATGGATATACTACAAATGAAAATGCAATGTAGACACTGCATAGCAATAGCAATAGTTGGATTTCAAATGAGAGGCTACGATCTTTCTTTTACTTGAATCATCACGTTAGTAGGCTTCAAAGGTTGCTCTTCTGTTCCCTTCATGTTCTCTTCAAATCTAATCAAGATCACTTGTGTTCAACAACCTCCCTCTGCGACGGTCCATGGTATCTGGGCCTTTCCATGGGGTTGGACACCGGCTGCTAATGCGAAGGTGGAGGACAAGACGACAAATCGATCGACCATTATGGGCGTCTAAGAAAATTCCAACAGCATCTTCGCATTGGCGGTTGAGCGACTGGTGGCTTGACCCACGTTCACCACTCATTTTTAATTCACTGCTGCATTCTTTTTTCTTTTTTAAACAATCACTTGAGCATGCACTCCAATTGTGATTTGAACAAGGTCGCCCGCGTGAATGCTCTTTCCAATAGCCATCAGCAAAGGTGTGTGGATAGGGGTTTCTGGTCCATTGTGAAGTCATTACCACTATATATTGACTTCTAGTAAACTTCCTATTTCATGATAGACTTCGATGGCCAAACTAATTTGTTTTCATGGAGAAAGGAGTACCGAAGGAAGAGACTAAGTACAAGAAGGTGGTCGGCTTGGTGTTGCTTCTACCAAAAGGTGTTAGCTGCATTCAATCCACGAGGATAGTTGTAAGAGGAGGCTTCAAATATACGATTTGCACCTGCCAATTTTAGATGTTCCAAGTGCTCATAGGCCACCGAATGCCCACATGGCAGGATCAGTCAGTCGACCAGATAGTCTTGAAGAAGCCCCAAGATGTTGACACATAGTTTGACGTTTCACATGGGCAGGCTCATGCTCGAGGTGGCGACTAGAAATTGAATGGTGATAAGAAAGGATGTGACATGGTTGGACCCATTTGTGACTTGGAGGACTGCAGAAGAGTAGGTGAACAACAAGAATAAATAGTTTATGGGATGCAAAGTGTTGTCTTGGCTGAGACAATCTTCTTTCCAGCACATATCCTGCACAAGGCATCGATATTGGGCACACACGATCTCTGGTGCGGGTCAATCTTTGGCACAAGTCGCACGCAAAAAATTTATCTTGATTAGATTGAATAGAGGGAAGAGGTGAGGGGCAACCTTAAAGAACATTTAATCATGTGATGGTTAAAACAAAGGGAAGATCACAACCAATAATTTGAAATCGACGGTTTGAAATTATTATACAGTGACATTGCATTTTGTGATGCAGTATATCAAGTGCCCTCGTCTCTATATATGTTATGTCAATGACATAAAATGCATCATCCATATCTTTCACATCAAAATTATTAGAGAAAAAAATGTTTCATCTTGTGCAACAATCCTTTATTATTGGTAGCAAATAAAATATCATCCACGTATAAAACAAGAAAAAATTGCTTCCACTAAACTTATGGTAAATACATTCATCCATGATGTTTTCCACAAAATCGAAAGATGAAAACAATATGAAATTTTAAATAGCATTGAAATGATGCTTGTTTCAATACTATGAATTTCTTAAATTTGCATATCAAATGCTCACCATCACTTGAGAAAAATTCTTTAGGTTGCTTCATATAGATAGATCTCTTACTCCAAATCTCTATTGACAAATGTTGTTTTTACATTCCTTTGATGTAGTTGTAGATCAAAATGAGCAACTAATACCATAATGATTTCTTTTTGAAAGAGCTAATATCATAATGATACGAAGAGTCTTTGGTAGATACAGGAGAAAATGTCTCATTTATACTCTACTCCATTGTTGCCACAACCGGACAGAACCGGCCAGTCGGACCATCGACCGGTCACTAAAATGGCCCCTAGCTCATCCCAAAATCGAGAGTGCCATTGGACCGTTTTGAACCGCTTAGAACTGGTCAAAACCGGTGAGAACCGATCAAAACTAGGATGAACTGCCAAAACCGGTCTGGATGAACTGACCAAATAAAATATTTATTTTTTTAACAATCTAATTACCTTGGCCCAGAATCACCTTAGTCCCATTTTATATTGGTTGTCTTCTTTCTTTATTTTCCTCATTCAATAGTTAACTTTATCTTTTACTCTTTTGATATCATTATTTATTTGTACAACGTTTTATTCATGAATTTGTTCTTACTTTTTATTTATAATACTAAAATATTTTATCTATGTATTTTTCTTTTTATTCTTGTTTTGTAGTAATTTAATATATAATACATATATTTTACTCAACAAATATTGTAATCATGACTTTATTTTTTATATGAAATTTTTACATTAAAAATTACTAAATATTAATATAAATTTAGTAGTTACTAAATTAGTATGTAATAATTTTTAAATTTAACTTATGATGTTATTTTATATGATTATGGACAATATGTGATTTGATTTAACATACTTTTTATAGCTATAATATTTTATTCTTATGCGGTTCGACCGAACAGTCGTTCGACCTGAAATGAAGACTTTTCCGAGTCGATGTCCGGTCCGGTTCTTACAACATTGCTCTACTCCTTTTGAATGAATCTTTGCGCTACTAGTCTAGCTTTATCTCTATTGATGTTTCTAGATAAATCTCTTTAAGCTTTCAAGATCCATTTACATTCAGTAGATTTGGATCCTTTAGGCAACTCAACAAGATCCCGAACTTATTTAGTGTCATTGAATCATGCCAAGTTTAGACTCTATAAAAGTCATTTCCCGATAAAATTTGGATCATTTTTTGGCTCCTAAGTCAAAATCTATTTCTTGTTGACACACAAAATAATCACTAGATTTTTTTTGAGAAAGAGAAGGATGTCAGTCAGAGTTTGAGTCTGACATCCATTTATTGATGAATATTGCACTATGCAAGTAACAAAATGTTATGTACAAGTATGAAAAATCACTTAATCTACTTAATCTACATAGATACCGATCAAGGTATATATTGAATGGTCTTAATTTAGTAGATTAAGTGATTGTTCATACTTGTACATAACATTTTGTTATTTGCACAGTGCAGTATTCATCAATAAATGGATGTCAAACTCAAACTCTGACTGACATCCTTCTCTTTCTCAAAAGAAAAAAATATAGTGATTATTTTGTGTGTCCACAAGAAATAGATTTTGACTTAGGAGCAAAAAATGCTCCAAATTTTATCAGGCAATGACTTTTATAGAGTCTGAACTTGGCATGATTCAATGACACTAAATAAATTTGGGATCTTGTTGAGTTGCCTAAAGGATCCAAATCTATTGGATGTAAATGGATCTTGAAAGCCTAAAGAGATTCATCTAGAAACATCAAAAGAGATAAAGCTAGACTAGTAGCGCAAAGATTCACTCAAAAGGAGTAGAGTATAAAGGAGACATTTTCTCCTGTATCTACAAAGACTCTTCGTATCATTATGATATTAGTTCTTTCAAAAAGAAATTATTATGGTATTAGTTGCTCATTTTGATCTACAACTACGTCAAATGGATGTGAAAATAACATTTATCAACAGAGATTTGGAGTAAGAGATCTATCTATATGAAGAAACCTATTTCTCAAGTGATGGTGCATTTTATATGCATTTGATCACTGGCGACTTTTATTCTGGTGAGCCTCATTGATGATAATTTTTATAAGGGTTCTAGCAAGGGTTTTATTTGAAGATGCAAAGTATTCGCCTATTGTCTTCAATAATTTCTTAACATTTTTATGCTTCCCAATTTAATCATTAATACTAATAGGTAATCTAGTTCTTATGAACATCATGCCTAAATGATTGGATAGCTCTGACTATTCACAAGCAACAATGTCAACCTAATTGCTAGTATCTATAATAGCTAATGGTTCATCTTTCATTGTGGCATAATCGGTGTCAATACAACCCAAATGTAGGAGAATTCTCTCCCTCCAAATTTTATAATTATCACTCAGTTCCGTAATATCATTCTTGTAATTAAAGTAATCCGATTGCATTGCTGCAAGAAAATAGCATATAGATGTTCCTAAAAGAGATAAATCTTAAATAAAATCATATATTTAGCCAATGCAAACATGTTTAAAGATATAAATCTAAACAATGGGCAAAGTTTAATTGTTATGATCTATATCTTACCTTTTATGATAAACCTAATAAATTATATACCTTGATTCTTGTTGGTAAGACAAGAAATATGATATATTATTTTACTCCATTAATCAGAGACATATAATAAAAACTTTTGTGGGATAATATTGATCATATTAATATGATTAATTACATCGATGCCATGTTATTGTATGCTACTTGAAAAGTAATTCAAATAATTATAATAATAATCAAAGATGTTGTGGACACTCTAATTGTTCAAAATAATACTTTAGTTATGACATCATATTCTTAGGTGCATGAATTATTGAACATGTACCATCTTTAATAAATACATTATGCTTAGACATATCTTTAGTTTATGCTTACATCCCAACATTACTTCAATTGACAAAATTCTAACTTACCAACATGTCAACAGTTATTGTCAATATAAATTTCTTTTAACAACTTTGTAAATTAATCATAATTAGAAATATTAGAACTCTATCAATTAATCTTCTGATAGAATAAATAATTAATCATCTTAACCATAATGAATATCAATAGTTATAGATAAATAAATGGCGAATAAAATGTATACCTACTACCATTGATATGCCAAAAATGAATTTTATCTGGAGGTCAATTCACAAAGAAAAAATCAAGGATATGAATTTGATTTGGGAAGTGTGAAGACTCCTTTAGCCATGTGTTGGCTTAAATACCCACCATAAAAAATGTAGTCATATATTTATCAATTAAACACATTAATGAGGCTTAAGTTAAAATTATCAAAGATTGAAAGAAAAAGTAAACAAATCAATTCTAAAAGTAAGAAATTCTTTCTTAACATATTTTAGTTAACGTTAAGAAAGTTACTCAAATTTCTTACATAAATAAATACGAAAAATAGGCCAAAGTTCTAAATGATATTTTTCTTTCCTACTTCATAGCTCATATCGGTAGGTATCAAGGATTTGTAACCAAATTTTGGTTCAATTTGAAGCAATATCCATGAATGAATTTTGAATGGATGTTGTAATCAATGCACAACAAAGAGTACCCATGGCATAAACATGGAATAGTTGTTCAACCTTGTATTTGTAAACTACTGAATTTTAACAAAAATATCCATTTCATAATTTTTTTAAATTTTAATTTTTATTATTAAATAAATATCATTTAACTACATTTCTTTTATTATTTGAATCCTTTTATAAATAACTCTTATTTTTTACTCATCTTATTTTACCTACATTCATTTTTCTATTTTTTGCTTTATTTATTTAGGATACTATATAATGAACGTGTAAAATATTTTTTAGGAGTATTTTCATAATTTACTCTCTAACTATTTTAGTCATAATTTATATTACCAATGTTTGCCAAATAATATAATGTGATATTACCGGTAATTGAAATAGTGGTAATTTATTTAAGTGGTAATCTAAATTATGGGTTAATTAAATCGGTAATGCACCAAACAGTCCAAAATATGATGTTTAAAGGTAGCAAGATCGTTGAATAAATAAAAGACAGAAATGCATGCTTTCTCTCATTTGTCGGAAACAGGTAAAACTGAAGGCAATGTACTGATAGCTAGAAGGTAAGGATGATAGGATGAAAAGTAAACTGCACCTTGTTTCCTTTTCTTAATCTTAGCAGCAAGAGTAAACAAACAGATCCAAGCAGCAGAATGCCCACAATTGAAGGTAGGAGTATGACAAGCATAGTTTTTCTACTTCTTGAATGACCAGTAGGAGCATCTGCAAAGAAGTGTCTTTGCTGTTAATCTGTTTATTGTAGGACACGTTTCTGAGAGCTCAGATTATGAGACACAAGGCATCATAGATATACTGTCATAATTTATGCATGATAATAAGTCATCGCATTATACAAAAATTTCATATTTGATTAGTGTCATTTCTGCTTATGCATGAAGTACTCACCAGATGTTACATGATATCAGTGGCATCCTTTCTGTAAATTTTAGTAAACAGTGCAAACTTGTCCACTTCAAGGAACTTAGATGCTTACCACTTTCAGATGCTGCAAGCCGAATGTATAGGATATCTCCTTCCTCGTTAAATCTCCTAATGTCGACAAGATCACCATGCCAGACCAGGCACCCACTTTCTCCACTTACGGTATAGGCTACACAAGAACAGTTCTGTTTGCACCATTCTTGGCATTCTTGGAGAGTCTTTGCAGTGTCTATGCTAGCATTCAGAGTATCAAGTAGCTTCACATTATGCAGCTCGTGAGTCCCTGGGAAACTTGGATATCCATGCGGATCTCGCACTTCAGGAGATCACTTACCTTGAGAACCTCGACATGCTTCGGGGTCTCTCTCCCAATGAGCTTGGTCGTCTGCGCTCTGCGTACCACCGCCATGCTGCGCTGATGCAGCAGATTAGCTTGAAGTGGTGGAGTAAATTTCGTGTGTCTTGGCTCCGGCAGGGTGATCGAAACACACGCTTCTTTCATCTCTCCGCTGTCATACGTCACAAGCATAACACTATTTCCTCGCTTCTGGATGAATCTAATAACAATATCACTAATACTTCCCAGATCCAATCCCTCTTTGTCGACCACTATCAGAACTTGTGGAACGCTTCCTCTTACTATCCCCCTGACTATTGGTCACAACTCCCACTACAAGAAAAGTGACTTTTAGCGGCCATAATTAACGGAGAGATTCAAATATGGTCGTTAAACATCGCTTTTAACGACTAAAAAAAATTCTAGCCGTCAACAATAAAGACCAAAAAAATTCTAGTCCTTAATATTCTTATGACTGACCGTTATAAGTCAATAATAAGGATCAGAAGAAATCTGGTCCTTAATATTTAAATTAACGACTATCATCTTGTCGTTAAAAATATGAAAGAAGTAGGTATAGAAACATAGTCCCACATTCATTATAGTAGTATGATGAGAGCAAAGAGACAAGTATTAATAGAGGAGGAGACTAATGAGTTAATGTAGAGTTTTATGGAGAATGTCCATCTTTGGATTTTTTTAAATTTAAAATAATATTTTTTATTAGATTATTTGTTCACAAAATTTTTTTTAAAATTTGATCGGTTCATCCAAAATGTGATTCAATCCGGTGATGTCTTTAGAGACTAGGTGAATGGTCCTTATAAGTTATATAGGGGACCAGCATACTAGTCGCTATTGAATTTTTAAGGAAGAGAATTATAGTGGTCCTTAAAAAGAATCAACGGCCAGTTATTCACACTGGACGCTAAAATCTTTTAGCGGCGGGACCTATAGCGAAGAGCCGCGATCAATTTTTTCTTGTCGTTGATGAGTATTAACGGCAAGATGACAACTATTAACGACTACATATCTTTTCGCTAATGACCTAATTTCTTGTAGTGTCCCTTCCCTCGATTCTGCCTGGCATTCCTCTCTCCTTGCCCCAATCACTTACTGGGAGGTTACCAACACTCTTCGTAGCATGTCACCTGGCAAGGCTCTGGGACCAGACGGTTTTACTATCGAGTTCTACTGGGATATCGTCCATAGCAAGATTGTGGAGGACATCTCTAATTTCTTTAATACTAATCATTTACCTCCTGAATGGGCTAGCACATCCCTTATATTTATCCCCAAAACTGCCAACACTAAGCGCGTTAAAGACTACCGACATATCTCTCTGTGCAATGTGTTATATCACTTATTATCTAAGATACTTGCTAATAGGCTAAGACCCACACTCAGCTCTCTTATTGACCTAAACCAAATAGCTTTTATCCATGGACGCTCAATCCATGACAATATCCTTATCACCCAGGAGCTTGCCCACTCATTAAAGTCTGGACGTAATAAATATATGATGCTTAAAGCTGATCTTGAGAAAGGTTTTGATCGTATCTCCTGGCATGTGATATCCTCCATACTCACCTTTATGAATTTCCCTGACCAATTTATTCACTGAATTCACCTCTGCATATCCTCCCCGCGCTATCATTGTCTTATCAATGGAGAGCCTTCACAATAGTTTACTAGCCACCGAGGTATTTGCCAAGGTGACCCGATTTCACCCTATTTGTTTATTTTAGTGGCCTAGGACTTCTCCTCGCTTATTGGTCAGCATGTGGCGGCCAGCCTAATCTCTCCATTCTGGATAAACTCATTTAGCCTAACTCACCTCCTATTTGCTGACGACCTTCTTATCTGTCTTAGGGCAACCAAAAGTAACTGCCAGAACCTCAGAAAAATACTTCAAATCTACGAGCTGCTCAGTGATCAGCACGTTAACCCACAAAAGTCTGAGCTCTCTCTACCCAAGATGAATATCTGACGACGCCAGCTACTTAGCACCACTCTTAATTTCAACCTTAGCAATTTTCCTTTTCACTATATTGGCGTACCTATCTCCCCTAAACATATTCCCTCTCGTGACCAAAACTTCGTGGTTAACAAGATCACCTTGAAGCTTGCTGGTTGGCGCCAAGTTGTGCTTAGCGAGGTTGGCCGCGCTACTCTTATTAAGTCTACACTCGCGACAATCCCGATTCACTCTCTCAGTGTCATTAACTTATTTGGTAGTACCTTGGCCTCCATTGAGCGATTGTCCCTCTCGTTTCTCTGGGATCCTGGGGGGTCGCTGAGGTATCCATCTCATCAATTGGCATACTGCCCAGTTCGCCCGTAGTGTCGGGGGCTTGGGTATCAGGAACATGACTACCATCCGTCACTCCCTGGTCGCTAGGCGATTCCAAGATCTCCTTAACAATTTCCCCTCTATTTGGGGGAACCTTGTGAAATCTAAGTATGGAACAATCAACATTTGGGATAATGCTTCGAGCTCTCACGTGGCTGACTCATGGAAGCTTATCCTTAATTCTGTCAGTATTCTCCGCACTGGCTTCACCAAATATATTGGGTCTGGGCACTCGACATCAGTCCTCCTTGACCCTTGGATCTTTACAACTCCTCTCATTTGGAACCCACGTATATCAATATGGAAACCTGCCTAGATAACCTCTCTGTGGACCACTTCATCATTAATAATAACTGGAACAGCTCCCTCCTACGCTCCTCTTTTGGCCCGCTCTTATGTTCTCGAATTGAACGCATTTATCTTTCTTCGTCAGCCGATGATGATGCGTGAGTTTGGGTGAATGATACCTCAGGATGCGCTAATGCTAAGTCAGTCTACAACTTTGTTAGTCGCCGCTCTATGCCACCGTTTCCCACTGGGGGGCCGTCGTGGCAGCATGTTTGGAAGATTCCTGTCCCTCCAAAATACATTTCTTCCTTTGAAAACTCTTGCATTGTAAACTATCCACTCTGAATATCATATTATTTTTTGATAACACTATTGATCCATCTTGTCTGCTTTGCGGTCTTCACCTCGAAACCGATGTCCATTTATTCTTTCAATGCCATGTCGCGCTTCAGTTATGGACTATTCTCCAGGAACATTTGCACATTCCTTTTCTGCACATTACTTCTTGGCATCTTGGCGCCTGGATTAGTGAAGGGGCCAATATGGATCAGCAGTCTAAACACACCTTTTTATCTATTTTTGCCCTTTGCCTTTGGAAACTTTGGAATCTTTGAAATGATGCTCACTTTAGATCACGACGTGCAATCGTGGATTCGGTATGGGAAAGGGTTGGCCGGCTTTCATGAGTTTGCTGGCATCCACGCACCTGAGGCACTCTGCCCCCACGACTCGCTAACGCGGGTCCGATGCTTCTCTTAGCTCGGATGGCTCCTTTGAGCCTTCAGGGGTTGAGAGTATAGGTTATCTTTCTCTCTCCCACACTAACTCTTTCCATTTTGCAGGTTCTGAGGCTGTTGGTGCTCACTCGGTGCTAGAGATTGAAGTTAGGGCTATGCTTGCAGGACTCCTGAAGTGTATGGATGCTGGCCTCTTGCACATCCACGTCTCCCGTGATTCGGCAAACCTTGTCCAGATCGTAAATCGCAACCTGGCTTGCCCTTGACGGATCAAGGGAATTATTTTGAATATCAGAAACATTCTTTCAGCTGTCAGCCCTACCATCGTAGTTTTTAGGCCTCGAAATGATAATCGGACTGCGGATTAGCTAGCACGTTTGGGTCGCACTCTTGTTAGCGATAATTTTTGGCTGGGCATACCACCCTCGGGTACAATTTTTGTACTCCAACTCTTTTGAAGTATCTTAATGACAAGTAATCTCTTTTTTTAAAAAAAAAAACTTATCAGTGGGACAGTCCAAACCAATTCTTCTCGAACAACCACCAGTAGACTCTTCACTGTCCCCATTTATGTCAGCTTTTGGAGCAAAGCCAGGAAGGCATTCACAGGTTGGTGTCTAAGTGCCGTTGCAGATGCCGTTTGCACCGCATCGAGCATAGCTGTCACATTGGTCCTCTGGGATAGTCCACTACACACTCCATGTGTTGCTTTGTCCCAGACCACACCATGCGCTGAAGCTCTCCATTCTCATTCAGTAATGCACGGGGGGCCATTGTAGAATTATCCAAGACTGTGAAGGTGTAGTAAACCTCGTACTGGTTCCTGACGAAGTGGAACCGAAACAACCCAGTCTTGCCCATGTCCGGCCGTCCGCTGGATCCGTCCCCTGTCCAAGGACCACGGCGACAGATGGGAATATCTTCTCTCCATGTAAAGTTCTCCGGCACCCCATGGGTTTCCATCCCGTAGTAGTAATCCCCTGGTGATGGGTCGGTAGGGCTCTTCCATGAATTTAGGTGCCTATAAGTGTTATATCAGAGCGTTTGGATTGGATTGGCAAAAGAAATGTTAGATTGCGACCATTTCCTTCATAAAATACCACTGATCATGTAATATGATTGTTTATACTTTATAATATAGTTGTTTATGGTTCAGTTTATTCACATATATCCAACATTATCTGAGTCTTAATTTTACTTGGACTCTTTGTGAAACTTAATTCAAATCTTCGCGAGATGTCCTTTTATTGAACCATCCGTACTTTCATTTTCTAGTCGTGTTAAACACCAAGCAAATCTCAATTTGGCACTTCTTAGTTTGTCCCTACACTCACACACACATGCGACCAAATCAAGCAAAGACTTCTATTTGTAATGGATATATATATAGGGGTGGGCACCATTATATATATGTCCCAATCAGGAAAAGACTTCGATTAGTAATGGATATATATAGGGTACCATTATTACTAATCTAAAAATACTATTGTTTCACCTAAGAGAGATTTTAAATCAGACGATTTAGATTTGGAGGCTACACGAGGTTTCACCTAAGAGAGGTTACACCTCCATTAATCCCAATGATATATACTCACTTTTCTTTCTTATTTCTTTCTGATGGCAAGAAATAAATTTATATTTAAAGACCATCTCAATGAAGCATGGATAATGAGTATGAATATTACACAAGTATATATTGTCCTTAGAGGATGAATAATTTCAAGCCTATTGGTCTCCGTTCGTATTCCAAAACGAGTATGAATAATGATCGACTTTACTCCTACCTAGTATATTCTTATATTAAACAATCTCTTTAATTTGAATAAAATGGGAGATCAAACGGCATGTGAATGTATCTTTTGGTTAAAGAAAGAACTAGTCATTGGTTTTTTTTCTCGTCATAGGTTTACATTTGTCAAGAGGGTTGGTGTAAGTCCGTGTATAGTTATTGGTTTACATTTGTCATCGACATGATCGATGCATGATTCACTGAAATTAATAACAATTCACGGACTAGGATATTGCAACATGTAGGATGGCTCATTAAGATGATACACGATTTAATTACTTGTGCACCTAAAAAAAAGGTTGATAACTTAATTATTATTTTGGACAATTAAAGAGTGGCCACAATATCTTTAATTATTATTATAATTATTTGAATTACTTTTCAAATTTCATACAGTAACATGACATCGATGTAATAATCTAAATCTTATTCCACCTACCATTAATTAGAATAAAATAATATATCATATTTCTTGACTTACTCACAAGAATCAAGTTATATAATATATTAAGTTTATCATAAAAGAAAAAATATAGATCATATACAATTAAACTTCACCCATTGTTTAGATTTATATCTTTAAACATGTGTGCATTGGCTAAATATATTTGTTTAATCTCTACAAGAAATCTGTTGAATAGCTACATAAATTACCCTCTCAACGGTGGCGATGCTAGGTCGATGCCAAAAGCGTCGACACAAGATCACACTAGCGTCGCAAATTGTTGATGCTAGTTGCCTCACAATAGCTCAACTTTGCGTCGGCATAGCATTACAAACTGTCAATGCCAAATCAGGGGCCCTCTTGGAGCTATGTCATCACTAATAATGCGTGCAAGATGACAAGGTGCGCTAAAATATGACGCTATCGTGGCATCACTGACAAGAAGGTGCTATATATGTATGCATGTATATAAACATACATATATGTATATATATTGATATAATTAGATAATGTAAACTTATGTACACAATTGTTAATATAAATAGTATACATATGTATAAATAGTTTAACATATTTCATTTAATTTATATATCTACATATATATACATATTTCAATAATTATATATACAATTTATATCATATTTTAATTATCTATAAATTATTTTTATTTCCTTAATCATAAAATTATGAGCATGTTATTAAATGATATGATTTATATCGATTGTGCAATTAAAAATAATTCAAATGTGGGGTATATATTGAAAAATATTATTGATATTTAGCATCATCATATGGAACAATAAAGTTAACCTAAAAATAATTGATTGGCTGCATATTAGCGCCACCATCGTGTCACAACATTTAAGATGCTAATTTAGAGACACGATAAAGTTGTGTTACCATCGTTAGTGTGTGATGCTACTTCATGTTTTTACATACAAGAAATATCATATGCTATTTCATTTTAGTGTTATCAAGCGTCCACGTTTATTCTCTCCGCTAACTTAGAGTCACTTCGGCGCCAATTTAGTGTTGCATATTCCCGACTCTACTTTGTAGGGAAGTTGATTTGCTTGACAACTTTTTTCGTGCCACATTTAGAATCACATTGGTGTCGCCAGTGTTGGTGACGCTAAAAGAATTATCTTAAATCCCTAACCCCTCTTTTGTTTAACTTTTATCGTTTTACTTCTTCCCTCCATCATCGTTGTCGTCGCTCTGCCATTGCCATCGCTGACCCCGACCATATCATCCTCCGTCCACCGACCCCCAATGCTTCCGTCCTAACTCTTGTTGAGCCTCCATCCTCCGGCCTGCGACCCTAACATGTGTTCGCCATCACCCATTACCAGTAGCATGTAACAATTGAAATCCGTCAATAAGGTCGGCAATTCTCTTTGTAGTTTATCAAATTGGCATTAATGTAGTTGTTTATTTAGTTGATTTCAGTTATCAACTGTAGAACATCCCCCTCTCATGACCTTTCTTAACGTTACCATCGTTACTCGGATGCTGCCGCCTTTCGCCCGCACAACAAGTTTGCTGATTCTTGTTATCCGTTTTTTGTCCTTCATACTTTACTGCAATAAAATCAACAATAATATGAACCTCTGTTAAGTGACTTCTAGGAACCTCTATTAAATGGACATCATAAATGTTATTGGTTTAATAATGTACATAACATGCTATTCTTTTTGGCATCATCTATGGGTAGGTACAATACATGCATCTAAAGCAGCTCTTGTCCTATATATTATCATTATGTTGACCGACCATCCAAACATTAATCTCACTACAAGAAAAAAGCCAATTGTTGACGGTTACGACCGTCTGTATTTAGTCTACAACCGTCGAAAATGCCCCTTTTCGATGGGTTTTTCGACGGATAGCATTCGTGCGAAAACTACGTGTCGCAAATTATTTTCGACGAGTACCTCACAACCGTCGAAATCTTCGACGGTCAAGTTGGCGGACTGAGCTGTCGAACAATCGAGAGTTACAATGGTTTTAGTCATCGATATATATCGATGGTTTGAGCTGTCAATACTATCGATGGTTGTAGTCGTCGATAGTGCATCGACGGTTTGAGCCGTCTATAACACTGTTAGGTTTCAATGACTCAAACCGTCGTTAGGTTTCGATGGTTAAAATCGTCAATATTTATCGACGGGTCCAACCATCTATATATTTCGACAGCTCAAACCGTCGATGGTTATCGACAATTAAAACCGTTGAATATGATACTATCGACCAATGATGGTAAAACCGTCGAATATGATACTATCGACCATTGATGGTTAAAATCATCGAATATGATACTATCGACGGTCTAAGTCATCGAAACAAATAAAAAAAATTGGCACAAACGTAAATCAGTAAATAATTTTGAAAGCATTTAATAAATCATTTAAATAAATAATTTAAAATAAAACTAAATAAATAATTTATGTCCAAATGTCCAAACTAAAGTAAAAGAAATTGAAATACGACAAATGCCAAACGTCAAATACAACACAACATCGCTACAATACTGCATCATCATCGTCGTCATTGTTGAGCTTGCCACACATCATTTGACGCATCATTTTCTTCATCTCTTTCTTTTGAGCTAATGCCATGCGTTGCTCATATTCTTCGAACTCTTTTCTGAGTTCCTACGTAACCTCTTGTCTGATCTCCTGTCGGACATCGGATAAATGTTGTTCCCACATATTATTAAACATTTGTTGCATACCTTGACTCGGGGAACCGGATACTAATTTATGGCCATATCCAATATCTGCACTACTAACAGATGATCCGTGGCGTAAATGCGACCCTTCTTGATCCTGACGTGGTCCGTCCAAAGTTGTCGAGGGGTCAGCGATGTGGTCCCCTCCTGTATGGCTTGCGTAATGTGCTCGACTTCTCTTGTTTTGCAACCCTCCTGAAATTTAAAAAAAATACATCAACTATATTATTTAAAATGAGGAATTTACTATCTTATGTTATGAACTATTTAGTTGCATGTCTCCTGAGCAAACGATGAAACTCGTTCTTTATTTTTCTTCTGATGAGTTCTGAAAAATATTTCATCCTGAGTAGGTGCTCTACTCGTCTCTTTCTCCTTCAGTTAAAAATGTCAAATAAAGTATAATATTTTTTAAAATATAAAATCTATTCAAGGAATTTACCATTCTTTTTGCAATCGTGCTCGTGGATATACATCCACCCGAATGCAAGCAGGCTCTCTGGTCGGACTCTCGACTTGTCTTTACTTTTTTGCATTTAGATTTTTACTCTTCGGTAGACCACTTCTATAACAATTTGATCCAAACAGCCTCGGGAATCCAATAGGATCGTTCTCCTACAGCTCGAGCTTTCGAAAGCATCGATTACAATATCTTTGAGCACCGAGAATTAAAAGCCTTCCACATTTGTTCGATGTGCTCGGGATCCCACCATACATCAGCCTTCATGTACATAAAAATAATTGAATTAGTATGAAGATAAATTTAAATGACCAAAATTGGCTTCCGAGGATACCTGAAATTCTTTAAATAACATTTGTCTTGTGGCATATGTAACTTCCCTCCATGTAAGCCACGCATCGGTATACCTATGTCGTAGTACCTTGGTAACTGCGACAGCCGCGGGTTTCGACGGTACAAACCTTTACAAATATAAAATTATAAATTACAATGTGAAAATAACAAAATGTAAGCGTTTTGAAAAACATAAAATAACACTTACCCTAAATTACCATCTGGCTGTACGTATGCTTTGTATCCACTATTTGACAAGCCTGCATATGAAGGTTCTTCCAGCAATTGTGTCTCCACGTTCGCAATATCTTAAGCTCTAACTAGCTTTACTGAATCAGCGTGAGAGGAAGGAGCCGACAGAGGAAATTGCCGTTCAACTATGCGAATGCCCGTGAGTGGTCTAGGCACTCTGTCCGAAGAAGTATCTCTAGGAATGACCTTCTCATTTCCCTTATTTTTTTTCCTTTCCCAAAACGAAACATCTACATGAAACAAAATTTAATGCACTTTAAATTTACATTTTATACAGCAATTACTATAGTACATCGTAATAACCTAATGTTCGGCTACATCTTGTGTCGCATCTTTAGGAATTGAATTGTAGGTATAATTCGAGAATCAGTTCCTAATATCCGGAGGTGCTTTTAAAAAATAAACAAATTAATTCACTTTTTTTTTAATTTGTAAAATTGTGATCATTATTTTAAACACTCACGAGAAGTAATCAAATATGGAAATGCACCATCCTTGTCAGGCATTCGTCGATCATGCATCGCGAACTATGTTTAAAATTTAACGGCAGATGATATTTTAAATAAACCATTCAAATAAAAGATATCTAAATTATAATAACAGATAGTAGTAACATGATTCATATTATGTGAAAATAACATTGGATAATAATAACATCACTCATCATCATCTGAATTGCTACATGATTGATATTCATCATCATCGTCCTCTGAAGATGACGTAGTTTCTAATTCATCTTTCTCCTCGCTTTCATCATTATTTTGTACATCGGCATTATCGAAGTCTTCAAATAACTATTCTGAATCTTGTAGATCTTCAACTAACTCGATATCTACAATTGCTGCCACCGAAGTATGTGAGTCATCTTGGTATGCAGGTTGCCGTTAGATGTATAATGTAATATATCTTATGTTTCGAATAAATATAAATTATATATAATATCAATTCAAATTCCGACGATTCTAACCACTGAAAGTTTCGACGGTTCTATAAACCCTCGCAACTTTCAACGGCTACAACCGTCGATATATAAAAAATAATAATAAATAGGTAATATTATCATTACATATCTAAATTATATTATCTATCGAAATCCGATAGTTAAAACTACTGAAAGTTTCGATGGGTAAGCAACCGTCGAAACTTTCAACGGTAGGAGTCGTCGAAACATGACATGGAAAACTAATCGCCCTCATTCACTTTCTTCGACGGTTATGGGCATCGAAACTTTCGACGGATATTCATCCGTCTAAACTTTTGACGATTCTAACCGTCGAAAGTTTCTACGTTTTGTAAACCGTCGTAAGTTCAGACGGTCGCAATCATCGAAAAGCTATATTTCCCACGCCAGATGGTTGCCCCGAGACACCGACGTGAAATCCATGTTTTACACACTGTAGAAAATCCATTTTTAATCTTATTCGGACACTGTTCAGGCCATTAAAACCATGTAAACATTGTGACGAAGCCCAAGAATTTGGATGAATTTTTTAAAGAATTTCAATTGCAAAGAATTCTTACTCATACTATATGATCTCAAGATGATTTGGAAACATACTATGGATCAAATTTTGAAGTTTAATAAGGTCAAAATTTCAAAATCAATTATACTCCAAATTTTCCTTATTTTGAATAGAAAAAAAATTTCATTTCTTCTTAAATCACATGAAACATGAACCCCTATAAATAGAGCCTTTCTACCACCTGGAGAGTGCATGCTAGGGATGCTAGGGCATGCAACCAGAGTTTTGAAGCCAAGAACGTAAAAGGATTTAGAAGGCTCACCGAGAAGATTTTTGCATGATTGACTCTAGACGAGGATCGGGCATCAGTTCACCAGCGTTCCTGAGTACTCTCTGTTCAATTTCATGTTGGGATGATCTCATGCTTACTTGATACATCTTTCTATCTGTAGTAATTTGGATCCTTTAGTTTTATTTTTTGTTTGAGACAATTGTAATAGTTTTAATTGATAAAGACAAACTGTTAAATCTTATTTCATAATCGGTTATAATTCAATTTTCTTTCGAATATGCATGTTATTATTAATGTTTTTTCAAAAATTGTCTTCTATAGTTAGGTATCATCCTTGTAGGAGTAATTACTTTTGATTGCATGATTTCTGTGAAATTGATTCTTGACTTTAAGTCCAAGTATTGCATGTCACAACTCGTATGATCTTTGACGAAATATTAGTTGTCCGGTCTATTAATCATTACCGTGGTATAGGTGAAATACTTTAGAGACTATATATTAATGCATCTTAATCTCAAGTTTGATTGGATTATGATCCATGATGAGTAGTCTTAATCTAATTTGAATTAAGAGGTTGACTGATCCTAAATGAAAATCATGCAAAATCGATAGTCTCTAAAGTGATTGGGATTAGATTAATTTAGTAATAAAATAAATTAGATTAGATTACTTTAGTTTTATAAAATAATAATAAATCAATATATTAGATTAGATTAATTTAGTTTTAGTCTTTACTTTTTTGTAATTTTATTCTCTGCACATATTTTACCCAATTCATGTTGTCTCCTATTATCCTCTAAAATTTGTTAAGTTAATTCCTCGTGATTTCGACACTCTACTCATTACACTTTATTAACTTTCTAGCATTTAATTATTATCAATTTTTGCATAATAAATCATCCCAAACAAACATCTAGAAGCTTCTTAGTGATTTTTCAACATGCTTGTTAACAAAAAAAAATATTTTACTTGTCATTTTGCCGTCAACAAGTGAAACGGGGATCTTCCTTGATATTCCATCTAGTCCTTCATTCATCTTCAAACCCTTATTATTATGTCCACATGCAGTGGGTGCTAACTCATCGGAGTTGATGCAATAACTAGCTTTTCTCATCCGAGATACGATATTGAGGTTTGCTAGCAGTCGCGTTAAAGAAAAAATAACATCAACATAGACTAGCACATACAATTACCTTATATTCATAGAGAATTAGAGATTGTGCCATCAATAAATTAGCACATAAAGAGCAACTCAATCTATTCAAGTATAAAAGAATTTGTCTTCTAAGAAAATATAGTATAAATTATTAGAATAAAGAAAAAGAAACTTTGGAAATAAAAAAAATCCATTAGTGTTAGTGCTCTAGATAAATCATTCAAGAAAGGAGGCAACTTGAAAGTAACAATGATCAAATAAGAAAGAAGTATTCATTATTATTCCCCGAAATATGTATCTAAATTTCAGGGTCGAAATTTTTTAAGAAGGGAAGAATTGTTACGGACATGCTCCACAACAATTATTTTTATATAATCATGCATCTAATTAGAATTATTTTATCATCAGATCATTTCTTCATGGTCAGTTATCCATAAATTCTGAAATTTTACATGATTAGCTTTCCATGATCACAAGAATCATCTAAAAAGAACTTTTGTAGAGAAAGTTATAAACCTAACATCATAGGTCGCTCACTCGGTCCTGAGTCAGAGATAGATCCACCTTGTAAATCAGGGAATAATTAGGATAAAATGAAACAGGATTTGAAACTTAGCTCTGTTTAATTATAGTTTACAATGATTCGGTGTGAAGTGGAATCATCCAATTTGGACTTCTATAGATGGAGAAACAAATTTTTATTTCATAGTAATTCTTCTATCAAGTTCCAGAACATTGATAGATCACGACCCGAATTGACTATTTTGGTTATAAGATCATACAAGGAGTTAAATTCTCTAATTTTTATTACTAAATAATAAGTCTAGTATTAGTGAAAATTATGATCTTGTTAAATAGGAAAGTACAAGGAAACGTATAAATTAATCTTTTAGTTACACATAATCTATCAGAATACAAATCTTAGGTCAGATTGCCTTGGATTTTATGACTTACTCATTTGGAATTAGTTAATGATATTTGGGGTTGGAAGCCTTAGTAAATTTATTTTTAATTTATCTCGAATTATAAGATTTGAACTTATGGCTAAGAAGTTATATTTCTTGACAGACACTCAGTGTGGAATTCGAAGACAACACCTAGTTAAGCTATGGAGGATTGAAAATTTCCAAGTGTGAAATAATCTATGAATATAAATATTTGAAGTGAGACATTAGTACCAGAAGAGATTATATGCATTTTAAGGTGAAGAAGTATTCATGCATCACGAGCACGCATTGCATATTATTATTATTATTAATTAGAAAGTGAAATAGCATTATTGCTTGTAGGAGACCATCAAGCTACATGTGAAAAAAGGCAAATATAATAAACTTTCTTTGAAAGGATAAAGTATAAGGTGAGTGAATAAATTTACAACACAGAAAAATAATATATATTACTTCTTTTATTTATGATGTTATTTCAAGCAAAGATTATTTTCATTAGGGGCAGCTCTCCGTGCACGTATTGACCCATGATATGCTCTGCATATCCGAGAATAATGATTGTGAAACTCTACTTAATTATATGACACACAATCATGGAGAAATACATATTGTCTCATAATTTGCTCTGTGCATTCGAGAATCATGATTACGATGCTCTGCTTAACTATATGATACACAATCATGTAGGGACACGTATTGACCCATGATATGCTCTGCGTATCCGAAACTCATGATTATGAAGCTCTACTTAATTGTATGACACATGATCATGGAAGGTATTGACTCATCATTACTATGTGCAATGACACATGTCTGGAGTTTATTTGTGAATATAATGAGACATTGAATTGCTTTTATTTATGTAAAATTTCAAATGATTTGGCAATTTATATTATATGAGTTATGCTTTAAATATTTTCTCATGTGAAGAATCTGATTATTTAAATATTAATGCAGTCATATTATTTTCCTATATTGTACTTTTATTCCACTCTATGAGTAAATGATTATTGCTCATATTACCCTTATTGAATTTTTCAGATAATTCTAAGTTATCGAGTTGAATCGACTCGAAGCTTACTTTTGATGCATATAAAAGAGGTCGAGCTGCTGGAGCGATTTTATTTCCCCTTCACTTTTATTTTTGACATGCATGTATTATATAAGCATGGGTGTTTAAAAAGATAATAATATAAATAATTTGTGAGGTGAAATTACATTTAATATTTGGAGTGCTATTTGTTGGGTAGCGTATGAAATAAAAATAATGACACCATGGAAATGATATGTTTTATATCATTTGATTTAAATTTGATGAATACACTTGTATTTGTTATTTGTATTAATAAGTAACATCATTAAATAAGTGAGGATATTTTGCTAGATTTATTCTAAAATAATTAAATAAGATTAAGAGTTATAATAACTAGGATTAAAACTTAGTCACGGAGTTAGGTGTGACAGATCTTACGAATATATAAGCCCTAGGTTTCACAATAATAGGACCCATATTATTTCTTATATATATATATATATATATATATATATATATATATATATATAAGCGGCCAAAAAGACAATTGTCCCCATCTAGCTTCCCTAGAGATCGCTCTGTGCCTTCTTCCTCGATCACTCTACATCTTCTTCCACGTTTCCTATGTTTCTTCTTCCTCGGCACACATCGATCTCGAGAGCTCTTGCCAGGCGAAAGGAAAGGCGTCGATCTCCCTCCCAATCAAGTGATGATGTTGGCCATTGAGCGTTAGTTGCCAGGCATCAAACTTGAGGCGTCGGGGCTTGTTAGCCGAGCGTCGAGCGCCTCGTGTAGGCGATGTCGCCAAGAGTCTCGAGCAAGCGATGTCACTGGTCATCGGGTGAACTCGAATGGCGTTGAGAGGGATATCATCACTTGGCAAGAAGGGGAGCTGGGGAACATAGATCAGGAAATGGGCACGTGCAGTCAATTCAATTTTTTTCCTTGAAATGGCCGGTTCCGTCTCGGGGGATTTGGACCATTGATGCGCGCATAAGATGATTATAATGGTTGAGATTAATTGATTTTGTCATAATTTTTCTCATATATATATATATATATATATATATATATATATATATAAGGATTAACGGGGGTGTAGCACCCATTGGGTGAAACTTGATGAAATGCCTCAATCTGGACCATCAAAATTTTATATCTATGGTACAAATGAAAGCTCTTTTTTTCTCTTCCTTTCTCTTCTCTCTCTCTCCCGTGCGCGTCCTTCCTCCCCACCGATCGACTGTGCGTCCCTTCCCAATGCTGCAGTGGTCGTCGACGCCCCACCTTTGCAACCCCCAACTCCCCTCTGAGCATCGCCGACTGTCGTTCCTGTGCATGTGTCAAGCCCCTGATCCTCCCCTCTCTCTCGCTGCCCCGATCAGTGCCGCCCCACCGTCGATTTGCCTTGATCCACCCCTACCCCGATCCACACTGCCTCATCATCAATCCGCCCCGATCCCCACCGCTCCGCATCAATCCACCTCAATTCTGTTGGGTCAAAGTTTTAATGCTTTATATAATTATATTTTAATGATACAAATTTCGAAAGATTAAAATTAAATGCTGAGAAAGTTTAAATAAAATGAATAACTTTATGCACTACAAATTGATTAAATAATTAACTATGATATGATTAGATTCAGGATAAATCATAAATATCAAATTTGTAGAGAATCTTGTTAGCTATCCATAGAATTTAAGATTATTTAATTTGGATAACTGTACAAAAAGTTATGATCAAAACAGTGCAGGACGGTCAATTAATAGGTCGACACAATGAAAGTCGGTTGAGAGAAAACCAGTCGACCAATCTGGAGATACCGGTCGACCGATGAATACATGAGTTGTTCCGGACGATGTCAAGATGATATCGGTCGTGGCACCAGTCGACCAACAAATACATGAGCTGCTCAGTTCGATGACGACACAATACCGGTCGATGATGAGACAATATCGATCGATGAACCGATCGACCGATCAAGCGCAAAAATTGAAGAAATCACGCAACGGTAGGCCTCCGAGTCAAATGAGTAGTAATGGTCAAATGTGAAGAATAAATTTGTGGAATAAATTCTTGGCGAATTTTCTTCACGTTGAAGCCTATAAAAGGAGTGTCAAAGCCAGAAGCAAAGGCATCCATTTAAGTCTTGAAGAAAAACTTCAAGTTATCAAAAGGAGATCACTCCTTGAAGTTTTCATTTTAAGTTTTCTCTTATTTCTCTCTTCTTCTCTTGTAAGATCTTAGCATTGTAAAATAGAGAAACATTTTATTTAAAAAAATACTGGGAGAGTTCCTATGTAAAAGAGGTTCAACATCTTACCTCTTGAGCGAGAGAAAAGATTAGTTTCATTGAAGGAGAGGTGTGACTTACCTCTCGAAGCGGAGAAAAGACGGTGGTGAAAATGACTTTTTTCCTTGCCCCATTTGGAACAAAGAAAGAGATTATAGTGGAATCTTCGACGGTCTCGAGATCGAGAAGTCGGAGCGGAGACGTAGGTCAAAATATGATCGAACCTCGTCAACAACCACCACATACTTTGTGATTGTTTTCTCTCTCTCCCTCTCATATTGGTTCTGATGTGATTTGAATTGCATTGATTTAGAAAATTTTAAGAATCGATTTTAAGCTTCCGCAACGATTATTGTGAAATCGATAATTTTATTTTAACACCAATTCACCCCCCCCCCTCCTTCTTAGTACCCTTTGGGATCCTACAAATCCGAGCCTGCGCATCATCGGTCTGAGCCCGCTACTGTCGAGTTCGTGCCACCGATTATCGTCGTCGTTCGTGTGCCCACATTCACCAAAGTTACAGTGTTACACCCGTCATATATATATATATATATATATATGAAAACATGAAAAATTAGAAATCTAGCGACGGTACAGCAGTTTCGTTTATTATTATTTGACATCAGAACTTAAGCCTCCCGTCAACTTTCCTAGTCAGGAAATTATTATTTATTCCATTAACTATGTGCACCACCAAAGAAAGTTCCATTTTGTTATTTTTTTTTCTTATATATTTCCTGCAGTCTGATTGCTGATTTATGTGTTTTCTTTTCCTTTCTTCTAGGACTATGGAACTTTTTTTTTCATTTTAATATCATGAGGATTTTGTTGTTTTAAGATAATATATCATAGGGTTGAACTATTTATCATTTAAAAATCATGCATTTAAGTATCTATAAAAAATAAGAAACTAGAAGAAAAAAATTGTGGACATTGCATGAGACATCATTATTGTCCAGTGTGGAAGCTGGAGAAAACAGAGGTTTGGACAATTATTGGATACCTTTAGAGATGATGTTTCTCCTATTGAATTAGAGGATATACATACATATATATATATATATATATATATCATTGTGAAGATATATAAATAAACTAAGCCATATAATTACAAAAAAAAAAAGAAAAGTAATAGGAGAACCAACCATCATGGATCTCATGAAAATAAAAATACACAACTCCATACATAAATTTTAGAGGAAAGAAATATGTGTAGGACTTGTGTTTTACACTCATACTAGTAAAAAATTATTCAAATTTATATTTCAACATTATAGTTGGTGTAACAACTGCGATATTAGTAGACTTCTGGAATGGGTAGTCATCAGGGGCGGACCCAGGACCCTATTGTATATGGGGGCAACTTATAACTAATTACTTTTTTATATTAAAATAAGCATCTAAAATATATTTTTTTAAAATATAATTATTATGAGTTATAAAAAGGTTTAAATAAATGAATTATTTATTTGTATTCAATAATCACATCATCTAAAATGAAATATGGTATCAATTAAAATATTTTATTTCATGTGCCTATAACTTATTATTTTAATTTAATTATCTAATCAATTAAAGGATGTTGTAAGGATTCATAGATTATGAACTCTTAAAGTTAGCATTAATAAATTAATAGCATTGAATTTCTTACTAAAAAATAATGATGAATTTCTAAAAATATAAGTTAATGAGTCTAATGCAAATAAATAAAATAAAATTGTCTTAGAAGAATTTGTTAATGTACAATAATTTTGTCATCCAGTATTTCTATTATAGCATTTTTTTCTTGTATAAGAACAAAGAAATTATTTTTTAAAGAGACACATTATAAAAACTGAACAAAAAACCCCATATGAATTGCTTATCTACTTGAGGTGGGGATATGCAAAACTATTTACAAAATTATATTTTTGTGTAATTTCGAACATGATAATTTATATATATAATCATTATTTTTTAAATAATTATTAATGTATGATCATATAGATAATAATAATAAATATTGCCAAAATTTATGAGGTCAATTGACCTCATAGAGGACCATGTAGGTCCGCCCATGGTAGTCAGGGAAGAATGTTGAGAATCTCTCTCCCATACTACTCAATGATATGTAATTTAAATGAATCTTAGTGCATGGCAAAGGAGAGCCTCAAGTTTGAGCTTTATCTGAGACGGGTTGTGTTCACTACTAGAAAATCACAAATTTCTAACGGGCATTTTTGGATGGATCAATATCCTTCGTAATTTTTTATGAATCTTGCGACGGAAAGAAATCATTCCAAAATATCGAGGGCCAAAATGACCGTCGCTAGTAGGGACGGACATGTTCGTTGAAATTTTCGACATTCAGAAAATCCGTCCAAAGTTACGATGGACAAGACCATCAGTACAGTTAAATAAATAATAAAATCATTTTAGTAAATTTTATTTTTCTAAACCATTTTAGTAAAAGATTTAAAAGATTCCCTTCTTGCAAAAGAATTTGTTACATATATATTTCCCCTTTTTTTTTAAGAAACTAGGAATAGAGTCAATTGATTAAAGTATTTTTTTTTGTAACAATTGTTCAAAACTTTAGCGAACTAATGAAATTCTGAGTCTTATAAAATACCATAATTGAAAATTTACCCAAACGAAGATAAGAGTCTTGTAAAGGAACATAACATATGGTACAGAAAGAGGAACATAAGTGAAAATATTCCAATGGCACATATCCTTGCTGCTAAATTTTGTTTGATTCAGAAACACATAAGTGATTGTTCTCATAGAATATATAGTTGTTCAAAAGGGAATGGAACTTCTCCTCATTTCTACCTCAATTGGGAATAGTATTGTTTTTTCAATGACAGTTATACCTTGATATTTTTTGAATAAAAATGATATATTTAAAGATAAAACGAAGATATAGTTAACCAGCCTTTCGTTTTATTATTATATCACAAAGCCTTAACTAATTCCATGTTATAATTAACCATTCATACATTCTTTATCGACCTTCTCAATATTTAAAATGAGAGGCAAGGTCTAATCACACATTTAAAACAATTAATAGCAACTAAAAGCTTTAAGTGATAATTTTTATGTGTCCATCCGAATATAAAACTTTTAACACTCGACTAATTTGATTCAAGAAGAGAACGTCTCTTCATTAGTTGGTGGAGTCACTAGCTCTTGCATCTAAACCAATGTTGTAAAACTCAAACCGCATGTCGATCCGAAAAAGTCAAGTCAAACCGGTCAGTTAACTCGGATGATCGAACCGGATGACAATAATGTAAAAAATGTATTCATACTAATAACATATATTTATTGATAACTAATATAAAATATACTTATAATAATGAAAATAGTAATAGTATATTTTAATAAATAAATAAATAAAATATTTGTTCAAATATTTTGTTACTCTTGAACATATAAATTAATATATCAACTTAAAATTCATGTGATTAGTTACTAATATTTATTTAAGGTGAATAAGAAGTGCTAAAATGTAAACAAAATAAATAAATTATCTTACATTTTATTTTTATTACACGTTGAAATGTTTTTTATTCCAATATTTAAATATGATTAAAAAATGAAACTAAATAAACTTGCTTTAGTAATAATCAAATCATATGTCATAAAAGGGTGGTACACCTATT
Organism: Pontederia crassipes; assembly: GCA_030549335.1. Classification (NCBI taxonomy): domain Eukaryota; kingdom Viridiplantae; phylum Streptophyta; class Magnoliopsida; order Commelinales; family Pontederiaceae; genus Pontederia; species Pontederia crassipes. The sequence goes on along the minus strand of CM060188.1, from coordinate 71,980,959 downwards.
AAATAAGAAGAGGTTTCAAGTTCAAAACTCACCATCCTTCTCATTTTTAGAATAACTTTTGAAATTTAATTCAATAAAATCGCCCGGTTCGATGGTCCAACCACGGGTTAGACCGGTTCAATCCGAGCTAATCACCATGCCGCTTCGAGCTTGACCCACAGACCATTGTAGGATCTGGATCATTGTCTAAATTTGAAGGTGACACAATATTTTGAGGCCAAGTAGAGACACCATCTTCGCACAAAAAGTTAACTTAGGGTCAAGATATATGTCCCTCACTCCTTCTCCATTGTTTCTGCACCCCTTTCCCCATCTCTATGGATTTTTGAACTCTCGCTCCTTCTCCATTGTTGCTGCACCTCTTTCCCCATCCCTATGGATCCTTGATTTGTTGCTGATGATCTCTTGCAATATGGCTGCTCTCCCATTTTTTTAGCCCCATCAATTCAGCCCTTGTGAACTTTGCACAACCTTGAAGTTTGGCATTTCTCCTTCTTGACATCCATTGTGAGATCGTCATGAGCCAGCTGTGTGGTCTCGGGGCAAAGCATGTCAGATCTACAATCGTTGTGTCCATGCTTGCAAAGAATATTTTAGATCTGTAGTCTGTGAACACGATCCCTTAAAAGTATTTCACATTCAATTTTTTCTATATAAAAAATTGGTTTCGTATAAACTATCCTATTTTAGTTCCGTTGGATTTTTTTAATCTCTATCATGTTTATTGTAAACTTTGAATTAATAAAAAATGTTAATATATGAGCTTTTCAATTTTTGTGTTAATTTTTGGGGCAATAAGATGATCCAAGCCAAATATGTTGTGCCTAATTTATGTTTGGAATTATAGTTTGAGAATCTTGTTTAAAAAAGATCATGCCCTCATTTGTTTAGAGGAATGGAAGTTGCATGAGTCTCTTTTTCTTTATTTTGTTCACGATTAGTAACTTACAAATAATGTTCAGGTAAAAAGTAACCAATGTAATTTGTAGATCTATTCCACTCTCATGAAGTGGCTCAAATAAGCAAGAAAGGAGAAACTCATGAAACCAACAACAATAGGGATTCCATGTAAAAAAACAAATTTGAAGACCATGATAGACTTTCTAGGGGCTAAATCCATGGGCGCAGCTCTCGCATGTTTAGAACTAAGGTCTATCTCATAGCAGGACGTCGAACCTAGGCAGCATCGCAATGGCTAGGGAGAAATCACGAGCACACTAAACCCTATCAACCCTTGAGTTTAATCTAGGTCGTTGTTGCAATAAGAATTATGGGGATTGATTTATTCTCCTCATGTCTTGCATTAGTTCTAGCATTTTTTGCATCAGTTCTCTATCTCTTATTTGCACGTGCTAACTCTACTATCCCCCTTCCTTTAAACCATGTTGACTTGTGCATACACTCCAAGGTTGCAACATTCTCCCTGCATGTTGCAATGAGCAAGTCCGCCATCTCAAATGTGAACCAACAAGTATATTTCATTGCATCCCACTTAGTTGTGTGAAAATTCAATAGGTAGAAGTCAAATATGCATGTCACGACCTCAATTTAAATATTGGTTTAAATATGAAAATCGTGACTCTTTATGATGGATCAAATAAAATTGGGGAAAATGTGTTATAATTTTTTTATATGGCATAAGGAATAATTACGCAATTTATGATCATTCATAGTAGACCAAATACTTCTTAAGTTTTACAATCCATAATATTTATTCTTCTTTACTAGGTACAAAATTTCATACACATAATATACATAATTAATCCTCTCACATTCTTACAAAAGAACAAGAAAGACACAAGTCCCTTCAATACCTTAGCATCAAAAGAGATAAACCTTACTAAGATTACCAACTTGCGTCATCCAATTGGAACAATAGAGTGAGCAAAATAGTTGAGTGAGTTGATAACTCATAATCTATATGTTACCAACTAATTAACTCAAAGAGGCATAACCGCTCACATGTATTTTCATACATTTGAAGTTACACATATAACATTATAATAAGAAGAATTACCAAAAAATTATAATTAATATTATTTAACACACATCAAATATATGTATGCATATATAACACTCGAATGTATGGATCACCATTTAGTTCATTTGTATAATCGATAGTTGGATTCTAGAGATAACTTCTATGAATTCTAGAGGTGACTTCCATTATGATTTCTCAAGATGCATCACTTAGCACCATCATATTTTATTCCATTTTCGAAGTATAGAATGATGGATTGAATTCTAAAAATTGCTCCAATGTGATCAACTATGTACTTAGCTCCAGCCACCATTCATGCATATACATGATACAAATGGATGCAGATGAATGATTCATCATAATATTTGTTACGAAAAGAGGGAGAGAGAGATCGCACGAAATACAGAAGAACACGAAGAGGAAAAACGGCGGCGACTCTTTGTTATGGAATAATAATGATTACAAGGATAGGTCTCGGTCTAGACCTCTAGGGAGTTTATATAGGCACTCCCTTTGACAGATGATAGGAATTACATACGGACTGGGACTCTAAATAAATCCCCTGAAAATAGGACACCTATCTCGTGATAAGAAAATAAATCAAATCCGAATCACAAACAGAATACCCCTAAAAATTTTCGCTCAGGGGGCTCCGCCCCCTTGCAACCCCCGCAGGGGGGGATCCCCCTGGATCCCCCACAGGCTCGCTGATCGGGCAGCGAGACCCCCGTAGGGGAATTCTGCTGAAGCGCCTGACTATGTAGGGGGACCAACTGGGTTCAGATTCAAGGCATTATTAACAAATCTCCACCTTGACTTGAATCATCTTCAGAGCACAAAAGCACGCAACGCCGTCGCCAGTCCCATCTTGAAGCTATTACCAAGTATTTATGTTAAGCAAGTCCAAACAATATTGGAACTTGCCATAAGGAACAGATTTGGTGAACATATCAGCTGGATTGTCTTCAGTGCCAATCTTCTTCACCTTGATCCTCTTTTCAGTGCGGATGAAGTGATATCTGACATCAATATGTTTGGTTCTTTCATGATGTACTTGATCCTTGGCTAAACATATTGCACTCAGACTGTCACAGTGCACTATAGCCTGCTCCTGATGTAATCCGAGATCTCCAACTAAGCCTTTTAACCAGATGCCTTTCTTGGCAGCTTCCGTCAGTGCCATGTATTCAGCCTCTGTGGTGGACAATGTAACTGATGGCTGAAGTGTAGCCTTCCAACTAATAACTGAACTGCCCAAAGTGAAGACATAGCCTGTCATAGATCGTCTTCCATCAACATCTCCAGCATAATCTGAATCTGAGTACCCTGCAACCAAACACTCTTTATCACTTATGTAGATGAGGCCAATATCAGATGTTCCTCTCAGATATCAAAAAATTCGTTTCACTGCTTGCCAGTGCTCCTTTCCTGGATCGCTCATGAACCTACTGACAACACTGACTGCATGAGCAATGTCTGGTCTTGTGCAAACCATGGCATACATCAGACTTCCAACTGCACTAGCATATGGAACCCGAGACATGTACTCCTTTTCTGCATCTGACTTTGGTGCGAAGGCAACAGAAAGATGAACATTTGCAGCTGATGGAGTATTCAAAGGCTTCGCTCCAGACATTCCAAACCTGGATAAAATCTTCTCAATATAACTTTTCTGAGATAAGAAGAGTTTACCCTGTGCGCGATACCTTAGAATTTCCATCCCCAGAATCTTCTGTGCTGCACTAAGATCTTTCATATCGAATTCTGCACTGAGGAGCTTCTTCAGATTTTGAATGTCTGCCATGTCTCTGGCAGCAATAAGCATATCATCAACATACAAGAGCAGATAGATGGTGGAGCCGTCCTTCACCTTCTTGTGATATACACAGCAGTCATAGGGACTTCGACTGAATCTCTTACCGATCATGAAGCTGTTGAACCTCTTGTACCATTGTCTGGGAGACTGCTTCAAGCCATACAGAGATTTCTTCAGACTGCAAACTTGATTCTCCTTTTCAGGAATGGAGAATCCCTCTGGTTGGCTCATAAGAATATCTTCTTCAAGTTCTCCATGGAGGAAAGCAGTCTTCACATCTAGTTGCTCGAGCTCTAGATTCTGATGTGCTACAAGAGCAAGTAGCACCCTGATAGAAGTATGTCTGACAACAGGTGAGAATATCTCATTGTAGTCCACACCTTCTTTCTGACTATAACCTTTAGCAACTAATCGTGCTTTGTATCTCGTGCCTTCAACTCCTGGAATTCCTGTTTTCTTCTTGAAGATCCATTTATAGCCAACAACCTTCCTGCCCTTAGGCAACTTGACCAGCTCTCACGTCTGATTCTTGTGAAGAGATTTCATCTCCTCACCCATAGCAGTGATCCACTGTTCAGATTCGGCACATGTGATGGCATCCCTATAAGAGGACGGCTCCAGGGACTCCACCTCTTTAGCTACCTGTAGTGCATAAGCAACCATGTCCTCGAAACCATATCGCTTAAGAGGACCCACTTCTCTGCGAGGACGTCTAGCAGCAATTGACTCCTCTTCAGGTTGCTCATCAGATTCTTCACCTTCTGGTTCTGCTTCTTGATGTGATCCTTCAGCATCATCCTCAATTGGAGTGATTTCAACCTCCACCTGTTTACTGACACTCTCTTTAGCCTCCACCTTCAACTGAAGCATTGATGCTTCATCAAAGGTCACGCTTCTGCTGTGGATGACTTTGTGTTCTGAAGGAGACCAGATTTTGTAGCCCTTCACTCCTGCACCATATCCCATGAACACCCCTTCTTTGGCCCTTGGCTCCAATTTCCCTTCACTGACGTGATAGTATGCTGGACAACCAAAAATTTTCAGACAAGTATAATCAGCAGAATTTTCTGACCATACCTCAGTTGGAGTCTTGAGATCAATCGCAGTCGCCGGACTTCGATTCACTAAGTAACAAGCTGTGTTAACAGCTTCAGCCCAGAATGTCCTATTTAGGCCAGCGTTAGAGAGCATGCACCTTGCCCTCTCCAGAAGTGTCCTGTTCATTCGTTCTGCAACTCCATTCTGCTGTGGAGTATCCCTGACTGTGCGATGCCTGGCAATGCCTTCATCTTTGCAGAACTGGTCGAATTCAGCAGAACAGAATTCCAAACCATTGTCAGTGCGAAGACGCTTCACTTTCTTCGACGTCTGATTTTCCACCAGAACCTTCCACTGCTTGAAGGCCTTGAAGGACTCACTCTTGTGTTTCATCATGAATACCCAAGTCATCCTCGAGTAGTCATCAATCACAGATAGGAAGTACCTCGCACCTCCTAATGATGGAACACGAGAGGGACCCCAACAATCGGCGTGAATGTAGTCAAGTGTCGCCTTCGTCCTGTGCACTGCCTTGCCAAACTGAGACCTTCGCTGTTTGCCGAATACGCAGTGCTTACAGAAGTTGATTTCAGATATCTTCTTCTCCCCTAGAAGACCTCGTTTGCTGAGGATATTCATCCCGTTCTGACTCATATGCCCAAGCCGCATGTGCCACAGCCTGGACCTATCTGATTCGGATGAACTAGCCACTGCAGCAACGCCAGAGACTGTCTTGTCTTGTAATACATACAAGGACTTCTGTCTGACTCCCTTCAGAATCGTAGCATCACCTTTCATGACCGTGAGGATGCCTCCAGCAGCATTAATCTGACACCCTTTAGAGTCGATGACTTCAAGTGATATCAAATTCTTTTTCAATTGCGGAACATGACGGACATCTGTCAGCGTCCTCACAAGATTGTCATGAGTCCTGATCTGCACAGAACCGATCCCAACTATCTGACAGGCTGCATCGTTGCCCATGATGACGTTTCCACCATCAATCTTCTGATAAGTTGAGAACCACTCTTTATTCGGAGTCATATGATAGGAACACCCCGAATCCAGAACCCAACTATCCGCCAGACATCCTTGATCAGAAGCAGCCAGAACCAAATCATCTTCGAAATTTCCTATTTCATGTGCCACCGCAGCGACAAGGGCCTTCTTCTTCTTCGGACAATCCTTCTTCCAATGACCTGGTTCCTTGCAGTAATTACAGATGTCTTTCGCAGTGATTTTCTTCTTCTTCGACTTGGATTTCTTTGAATTCGAGGACTGTCCCTTCTCTGCGGTCGATATCAAACTCGTGGCCTGAGTCTCTGCAGAATTTCCAGATGCCCTATGCCGAAGTTCACGAGTATGGAGATTCGATCTTACTTCTTCCAGACTTATAGTTTCCTTCCCGATAATCATAAATTGAACAAAATTTTCATATGATGGAGGAAGCGAAACTAACAGAATTAGGGCAGCATCTTCATCCTCGATCTTAACATCGATATTTCTGAGTCCCATCAATAAAGAATTTAACTGATCAAGATGTTCCTTCAGAGGGGTACCTTCCTGCATGCGGAGAGAGAACAGACGTTGCTTCAACAGCAACTTGTTGGTGAGAGACTTCGTCATATATAGACTCTCGAGTCTCAACCACAGACCGGCCGCTTTTTCTTCATCTACGACCTCAATTATCACCTCATCCACCAGACACAACAGGATCATCGAGTGCGCCTTCTCCTCCTGTGCCGCCAAAGTTGCGAGGTCGATCTCCTTTTCTTTGCCTTTCGAGTCTTCCTCCTTTGGCTTGTTCTTCGACACGTTTGAGAGCGGCGCCCAGACTCCTTGTTGTTTCAAAAGTGCTCGCATCTTGATCTGCCACAACCCGAAACTGTTTCTGCCGTTGAACTTCTCCACGCTCACGTTGTGCGACGCCATCTCCCTGCTGATCGAGAATCGTTGACAAACCCTAAGGCTCTGATACCAGTTTGTTACGAAAAGAGGGAGAGAGAGATCGCACGAAATATAGAAGAACACGAAGAGGAAAAACGGCGGCGGCTCTTTGTTATGGAATAATGATGATTACAAGGATAGGTCTCGGTCTAGACCTCTAGAGAGTTTATATAGACACTCCCTTTGACAGATGATAGGAATTACATACGGACTGGGACTCTAAATAAATCCCCTGAAAATAGGACACCTATCTCGTGATAAGAAAATAAATCAAATCCGAATCACAAACAGAATACCCCTAAAAATTTTCGCTCAGGGGGCTCCGTCCCCTTGCAACCCCCGCAGGGGGGATCCCCCACAGGCTCGCTGATCGGGCAGCGAGACCCCCGTAGGGGAATTCTGCTGAAGCGCCTGACTATGTAGGGGGACCAACTGGGTTCAGATTCAAGGCATTATTAATAATATTATATTTCATATATCCAAACATGAATCATATTGATCATACATTTGAACAAAATCGGATTGTATTTCACAATATTAGTAGTCCATAACATATAACACATATGTTTCGAATGCATGCACAAGTGTACAATATACAGAGTAGGAGAAATCAACTTTTACGAGTTATAACAAGCGACTTTTTTCCATTTCTTTTGCTTATTATTCTTCTAATCCTATAACATTAATATATGGTCTTATCACAATTATGATGTGAGTATCAACATATTATACATGAATTTAACATGTTTTGATGCATGAGCCACGTCTTGAATTAGTCCGATATAAGTCAAGGAAGAGATATTAGGTATATATAGTAGAATGGCCTTGACTTGGCAGAATGGTTAGAAAATTGTGTACTCAAGAGTAAACTATCTTGTCAAGTACAAAGACCCTAAAGGGTAGTGGACTGTTGTGCCACTCTAGTACTGGAGAATGCATTTTTTATAAAATCGTGCGAGTGAAGGTCCAAAGCAGATATATATGATAGCATCGCCATTCTGAAATTGAAAGGCACATTTTGGTAAAATTATGTGTGCCTATGTGAATAATATCTTGCACATGTCACAATACAATAAGTATTAGGTGTATTTTGTCTTCACTCACAATATTTAGCCTTGCAACTTGGAGTGACATAGATTACTTTGGATAATAATTAATGTTCCAAATTTTTATATTGCAGTTGCAATCGTAAAAAAGGTTAATCATGAGGTGAATCACATATATGAACATTAAAAAATATTGAATATGTTAAAACAACATCATAAATATCATTTGTAAGGAAAATTTGTAGCATCCTCGAATTAAGACAAAAAAAGATAGTAATCACCATGTTCGCAGACTAATATACAACTCGAATAGCGATATCATCGGCCTTCTAAAATAGTTAGAGGGGTTTCTTCACTATAATAAGAAATTTGCAACATAGAGGTACTCAATTTGGAGAAACCAGGTTGATTAGGTTTGGGCAGCATTACATCTTCACTACTCAGCATCAAAACATCCTCTGTCATATAGTTGGCCTGTCAGCACTTCCTTCTTGCACGCACAAGAGTCCCACTTGAATGCAACGTAATGCTTCTGATACAGGATAAGAAGATCCCATTGTTGTATCAACCAAATCTAAGCTTATGGATTCATTCCATAATTGCCATGCCTACATAGAACAAGTGGTCAATGCACACAATGCCTTTATAAGCTATTGAATTACATGGGGTTCGATCAAAATACTGTTGCGGTGATCGCTTCGGCTCAGTGCTCCATTTCTTTTGCCACTAATAACTTCTAAAATTATCACACCAAAGCTAAAAACGTTAGACTTTGTTGAAAAAATTCCATCCATTGCGTACTCAGATGACATGTATCCACTATATGTTGACATTAGCAAAGTGATTTAGGTTTCAGATATTGGCAACAGGCAAAATGTTCAATAGAATCTCTTGAGCTTATAATATGGAACTTACTATGTTCCAATTACTCGATATGTGTTTCCTTCTGTTTTATGGATCTTTACTATTCTCGCTGTGCCAAAGTCTAAAATCTTTGGATTCATTTCTCTATCCAGGAGAATGTTGCTTGTTTCGGTCGAGAATCCTGATGGAGATAAAGCAACCCTCGAGCAATTCTTGTAATGATATCAAGACGCTTGTGCCAACTAAGGAGTGCGCTTTTTGTATTATCTAGCAATGCACGTAAAAAAAACATAGTGTTACTATAAATGGACTGTTTCACTACAAATTAATAATTCTATTAAATATTTAAGTGTATATCTAGTATTGATGATAGATGTATAGCTAGTATTGATGATAGAGGCCAAACCAAAGATGAATGCATTCAAGCTTTTGTTTTCCATGTATTCATAAATCAAAATCCTTTCGTCCTCGTCAACATAGTAGCCAAGGAGTTGAACGAGATTTCTATGTTGAAGTTTGGCAATTAGGAGAGCCTCAGTTTTGAACTCATTTAGGCCCTGTACAGAATCCCGTGATAGTCTCTTGATAGCAATTTCTTGTCCATCATCCAGTTGACCCTAACAATTTTTTAAGTTTGCAGATATACAAGGGAACTCATAATTAAATAGCATCTTTGGTTTCAACCTTAAATTTGTATGCTAAATTCTTTCTGATTGAGATGGTTACCTTGTACACTATGCCGAAACCACCTTCTCCAATAACATTATTTGATGAAAACTCTTCTGTGGCTGCTTTAATAGTCAGAATATCAAACAACGACAAATCGAATTCATCTCTTTCAATTCCTTCGCTGTTGACAAGATTCAATGTTCCTGTTGGTACTAAATTTAATGAAACCAAGTCAATAGTAATTAACTATCATTAGTACACAAAACATCAGTGATGATGTACACATGTAGCCAAAGTGCTGAACCCAGAAGGATTTGCTCAATTCTTGTACATTGCTAAGACCTAAGAATTCATCTTCCATCATTTTGTAACAAATGAGTTTCCACTATGATTTTTAGCTCACCGTTTGTTCTGCATTTCTTTCTTATATGGAGGCATTTGTTAGTTTATTATGTCATGATTAACAAAATAATAGGATGATAAGAATAAAACAAAGGAAAATTCGAAGCGAGAAGGGAACACACCTCTTGTCTTTTTCTTTATCTTTAGCCAAAAAATTAAACCAACGGACAGTACTATCAGCAAAATGCCCACCATTGTTGGGAGTATGGTCATCAAGGCTTTTCTATGACTCGAGTGACCGAGTGGAGCACCACCTAAAGCAAAGACATGTTTTCACACAACAATACTATATGTGACACAAGTTGTAGATAAAATCACCATAAACAATTAACGTTCACATTCATATTACCTAATTCAGATGCTGTAAGACGAATGTACAAATCATCTCCTTCTGTAGTAAAGCTCCTGAGATCCTCAAGATTGCCGAACCACATCATGCACAGACTTTCTGGTTACAACATAAGCAGCACAGGAGCAATTCCTCTTGCACAGTTCGTTGCATTGGTCGAGAGACTTGTTCCCGACAACGGTGGCATTTAGTGCGTCCAGCTTCAAGTTCTGTAGCTTGAAGAATCCATCAGTAGAGCAAAAGCCATTAGAAAATTGCTTGGCCTCCCATTCCTCGGCGGACCTCGGAACGAAGCCATGAAGACAGTCGCAAGAAGGTGTGTAGAATATGGTGCAAATGTCGTTTGCGCCACAAGTCACATAGTTGTCGCACTCGCCATCCGGAGACCCACAAAACTTAGTCCATTTCTTGTCTGTTGCATACCACACCATGCGCAGGAGCACGCCGTTCTCATCCAAGACTGCAAGAGTCAAAGTTTTATTGTCCATTACAGTGAAGCTAGTGCCCACCTCATCATGGTTCATGACGTAGTGAAACTCGAACAAGCCATTAATGTTCTTGTTAGTGTTAGGGCGACCATTGAAACCTGCACCTGTCCAGGGATCGAGGTGATAGGTCGGGTTTGCTTCATCTCACGTAAAGATCTCTAGCACGCCGCGGGGCTCCATCCTGAAGTAGTAGTTTCCGGGTTATGGATCAGAAGGGTTCTTCCATGAGTTGAGGTATCTGTCGATGTTGTCTCTGAAGTCTATCCCTATCTTCATGCCGGCGAGGAACATATTGCATGGGTGGTCGAAGCTCTTCCACACTGCCAGATTTGAGTCTTGTCCCCCTTGTGTCAAGATGAGATTGCCAGTATCCAAGAGACGAACCACGAGGTTGTCGATGTTAGATGTGTTCGTCGACCAAATCGTGTGCCCCGTCGAGTTGACAATGGATAGATTTCCATCTACTGTCAGGTTGAGCATTTCGACGGTGTTGCTGAGAGGAGCATCCCGGTTGACCACCCAAACAATGGTCTGTTTTGATATGCTCTTAAACCATATACCGACGTAGTAATTCTCAGAACCATTAGGGCTGAAAAATCCAAGCTCAAACGCTCCCTCAGCGGAGATGAGAGTTTTGCCATTAGCTAATGATGTGCTTGGGGTTATCACATCTTTTGGAAGTCAATAGAATTTAAGTTGATTGCATTATTGGTTGGTTGAACTACTACAAGATCAACTGTTGGAAATCAAAATATTGTCAATGATATCAAAATTCGATCTAAAATTTTGATTTAGATGTGACAAGATCGAATTTTGAAAATATCATGGTATTGTGATTGAAGTAATTTTAATGCACCAGAAATGCATGTTGAAAGAAAATGATGTACATAACAAATTTAGAAATTTCTAACACGAATAAATAACTAAAACTACGATCTAGAGAACTATCTACCTAGCTAGTTATGTACTCCACCAAACAAAAGTATGAAACAAGGAGAAATTTAAAATGGTTTCATTTTTGTGGAAAAGCTTGAGATTAAAGCTTTTGAAGGCTGAGTAATTAATGGTGACATATAGTGATAATTACCCAGCTAGCCATGGACAAGGAGCACCACTCTTGCATAGGTCGCCAAAAGCATGAGGAGGAGCTGAATTTTTGCTAATTTTCTTCTCTCCTAAATTGTCATGCAGAATGAATAAGACGGAAGAAAGAAGACATGTATACACAATATATGTAATATAATTTAGTTAATAAAATCTAGTGCTTTGTCATGGTCAAGACTCTTATCTTTGAAATTTTCTAATTCCGCATTTTATATGTTGACTTTGTATAGGTTTCAAGTCAAGTTAGTACGTCAAGAAAATCTTGTTTATTCCATGCATGAATAAGTGTTCAAGAATTGTCAATCTTCTTCTAACATATACAAGTGGGGCATAAATTGTTGACACGAGTTGCAAGAGTCCAAGCAAAAACTTGGAAAACTTTGAGAGGGTGAATGTCGATGACAGGTTCAGGTGCATTTTGTTACTTTTAGGGAATTTTTATCCAACATCCTCCAATATCAGAGTTTCCCCAAATTATAATTATATATATATATATATAATCCATTTTGCATATTAAAGTAGGTCACTTGATTTTCATGCCACTAATTAAGTCACTTGAGAATGTCTAAAATAAAAATAATATAAAAGGCATCTTCTCTATTTTATTATACAATCATGTCATCGGTTGTTGCTTCTCTTTATAACTTTTTTTATTGAAGAAACTTACATTTTAATGTATTGATTTGAAGAAAAAATGTTTTGAAATTAGGTAAACAGATTTGTCATAAAATAAGTTGAAGACTAATTAAACGAGTGGCATGGTACGATAACAATATCTACAAAAATCATATTATGATTATATAAATAATATTAACCATGTGAACATATAAATAATCAAATGGTAATTTAAAATTGTGGTGAGTTAAATTGCTAACGAGGCAAATGACTTTTAGAAGATTGATTCAGATACATTTTTCTCTTGTTTGAGTTTGAGGGCAGAAAGCTAATTTGTCCCAATTGGAGAATATAAATAAAGCCACAACAATGTGTTTTTTTGTTTAATTAACTTCATAATATAGGAAAAATAGCTGAATCTCATTGGAAAAAGAATCAAAAATTGATGATCCCAATCTTCACGACTGGTTTTTAGGAATTTCATCAAATACCCTCCAAGTTTGACGCTTTATCATTTTTACCCTTCAACTTTAATTTATAACAAGACTACCCTCCAACTTTTAATTTATTCACTAAATGTCTTTTTCACTAGTTATCGGTCGTTCTCGATCACGTTGTTGATGTGGCACCCACGCAACAATGTTCTCTCACCTCCACCAAAGTAATTTCTCACCATGACAACATTAAAAAAATAAAAGTATTTAAAAACAAATAATTAAAAAATGAAAAAAATGGGACATCACCCCTCCCTCCCCTTGGAGAGGAGGAGGGGGCATCGCCGCCCCCCCTCCCCTCCAATCCATCACCGACAAATTAAATTTAATATATTATTATTATTATTATTATTATTATTATTATTATTATTATTATTATTATTATTTATAATATAATATAATACATATTTCTCTTTCTACATTTACTTATATTTTTTTGTTATATTGATAAAATAATATATTAAATAAGTTATCATTATTTTTCATTTTCTCATAATTTCCTTCAATATTTTATCATTTTACCCATTTCCTTTTAATATATTTATAGAAACAGAATATAGATTATAAATAAATTTAGAATATAAAATAGATAAAAATTTAATAAAATTAAAATATGTTAACTTCCTATCCAAGTAATTAATTTTAATCATAATGTAACTAATTTTAATCATAAGTCTTCAACACATAGCCATTCCACATGAGGCCCCTGCGTCAATGACTGGCAAATTATTCGGCTGGACACGTCACCTCACCTGCCAAATCCATTGGATAAGGCAACGAGGGCAGCGCCAGCGGATGGTACTGCCACCTTGGCGACGACCTGAGGTTGAGAACGTCGCTGAACTCAGCAATGGGGATGCATCGAAGAAGCTGCCGACAAACGAGTTCATGGCGGTGTACTCGGAGGGAAGAAGGAAGAGGCCACCCCGGAGGTGCATGGTGTCGGTGATTTACTTCAAAGTTCAACCACGCTCTCTTGGATGAGCTGCTGAGGGAAGCGGAGGAGTTCGAGTTCGAGAGGGGGGGCCTCACTCGTGAATGACCTTCGTTCCTCGTCGACAGAGCCGTCATTCTCCCTTTTCGACCGGCGATGAGCAACTGCTCGGAGGCGTCATCAGTAGTGGCTCGTTCCCCGTCGGAGGTCGCCTCCCTTCTCGGCCACTCTTCATTTTTTATATTTAAAATTTTATTTTATTTTTTGAAATGTTGTCACGTCGATAAATTGCTTGTATAGAAGAGAGAGAGTATCGTCGTGTGGACACCACATCGGCAGCACGATCGGGAAATGGTCGAACACCGAGGAAAAAGGCATTTGGTGAAATAAGGTAAAAGATGGAGAATAGTGTTGTTACAAAATAAAGTTCGATGATAGCGTTGAAAAAGTGCTCAAAGTTGAAGAGTATTTGGTGAAAATTTATCATTTCTAGAATGAGTATATTTGAAAAAGGATTCTTCTCTTGTTTGAGTTTGAGGGCAAAAACTAGGTTGTCCTCATTGGAGAATATAAATAAAGCCACAATAATGTATTTTTTTCATTTAATTAACCTAATAATAGAGGAAAATAGCTGAATCTCATGCAAAAAATAACAAAAAAATTGATGTCCACAATCTTCATGATTGATTTTTAGAATGAGTACTTTAAGCCTGACAACCATAGTAACAACTAATTTTTGGAATAAATACGTTAATTGGGAATCTTCTCAGATGGACATATTTACGCAAAAGGTATATAAAAGTGATGCGAATCCTGAATAGAAATTGATCGTGCTAATTAATTATCCATGTTATTAAAACCGACAAGTTCAATCGATTCAACCATGAAAAGATGATTAGTCCGATTCGATTTCATGTCAAAATCGGATTGATCGTTTGATCGGACAAAATCTAGTTCAACTAGTATGAACCAACAAATCGGTCAATAGAAAGAAATCCGGTTCAATTTTAAAAATGTGAAAAAAAGTTAAACTACTCAAATCGAATAAAAAGATTGAAAGAGGAAAAATTAAAACGAATTGAATCAAGAAAAACATACTTAACTAGAGAGTTAATGAAGAGAGAGAGAGAGAGAGAGGAAGAAAGGTAAAATAAGGAAAACAAAATAAATGAAGAAAGAGGAAGGAATGAAAAAATGAAAATAAAATAATAATGAGAAGATTAATGGAGTGATTTACGGAAATAAAAAATTAATATATTGGTAATAGCATTAAATGATAAAGCACGGAGAATTAACGGAGAGAGAGAGAGGAAGAAATGAAAAAAAAGAAAGTTAAATAAAAATAAAACATAAGAGTGATTTATTGTAAAATATTTAACACATTATTAGTAGCATTTAATGATAAATAAAAATTTAATGATAATCAATCAATATAAGTATTAAAAAAATTGGAAGTAATTGGCTTATCAATAATAATATTTTAATATATATATATAGATATAGATATAATATGTTAGTATTTCAACTTTAGTAGGTTACTAACTTTTTTATACATAAAGTGAATATTTGTCATGTATATATCCTTGATATTATTATAAATAAATAATCTGATTAAACTTTGTAAAACCGGTCCAATCACGACCCAGTGGATCGTTCGATTCGATTGTCAATCCGATTATGAAAACATTGCTAAAGCGTTCAAGAGCATACTTTTGAGCATTTCTTGGAAATATTCACTTTCTCTTTGTTTTTCGATTGTGAGCATCCATGTAATAAAATAGTGTATGAGGATCCTTCGTAACTTTGTGATAAAATTGAGAGCTATTTGAAAGAAGAGATGTGTTTTGCCCCTTCAGTAAAAAAGAAAGCGGTATGATGTAAAAAGGATTATCCTCACAAAAAAATAGTGGAAGTCTAATAGTAAAGGTTAAGGAGTTACAACAGAGATATAAGTAAAAAAATTAGTGGTGATTTTTTTATCCTTATTTTTCATTCATTTTCCATCCATTGCCTTCACTTTCCCTTAATGATTCCTGAATAAGATATTATGATGCAATACAATATAGTTCCTACAAAAAAGGCAAAAATCTTTTTCAATGGTTCACAATTTACTATTTACGAATTAGATAACAAAATATCATCGATGCCATTTCAAACCGAATCAATTTTAATGTACCTCTTAATTTATTTTCTTTAAATGATTTATAACACTAAAATTATTACTAAATAAATATATTATGTTCGTGCATCTAATGTTGTTTGGAATAGTGGTATTTTCTTAAATTTCTTAAATCATCATTGCTAGCTGAAATAAATGGTTTATCATCAATTTAATTGATTTATTATAAAACAAACAATACATAATAGAAAAAGAGTCTTATGAATAATGTATAATAGTAAATATAAATATTTAACAAAAAAAATGCAATTATTTTTGTATATCTTCATATATAATAATAATATATTAAATTAGCATACATATCATACACCATTTTTATAAGTTTAATTAAGAAAAATCACATTAAATAAAAATAATTTAAAACTAAAATAATTTGTATTAAACTATAAAATAACAAAATTTAATATCTAACAAATGGATTAATTGATTACATAAAAGCACAAGACAAAATTTTATATTTGGAAGATTTACAACAATCCAAAGAAAAAAAAAAGAAATTGTGCATATGGAGAATTCAACTTGTGTAACATAGGGAACAATAGAATGTCTTAAACACTACACCAATGGTGAACATGTAACTAAACAAACTGCCTAATGGTTCCACTTATATGTATGGGTACTCATGTAGCTTCGCCCTCCATTGTCACAGATAATTATTAATAGACCACACAAGAAGTATTTGCATTAGGCTTACACTAATCGTGGGACATAATATTTGAACTTAAAAGTTAATAATCAATCTCACAAAAAATGACTAATAAAAAATAACAACTCCCACCAAAATAATATCTAATGATTCAATGTATAGAAAGCATTAATAATATTATGCAAATTCAATAGAAAACTAGACTTTATTCTAATAAAAAAGAATAGTTCCAGTAGTATGTCATATCAATTAGACTACTAGCAAATTTTTGACCTCTTTATCATTGATGTGTTGAGCAATAAAATGTGAAATTGTGTGTCATGATTGAGATTCCATTTTCAGCACTTGTTATATGTCTATAGTGAAATGTTCCAGTCTCATTTCTTGGGTTGTAACCAACACACAATGACTTATTATAAATTCCCACCACATTCATAACAAGTCTATCATGGGTCAAAAAATATTTGACTTTGATATTTCAATTGAAAAAATGACTTCTTTTTTACGTGATATTTGGTATAGTCATTCCACAACCTTTTCAAGTGGTTTTACTAAACTATATAACCACCATTGGGTAGGGAGTAACTCTAAAAACAAAAAATGATTCATGATATGACGCATTTAACTCAAATAAAACTAAGTGAAAACTTAATTATACATTGGAATATACATGTGTGATGCATCAACTAGCATGGTAGTATTCCCACTTCATCCCTCAACATCCTCCTAATCTTATTTACTACTGGAATGTCCATTTGGTGTTCCACCTAAATTCCCTCCTTGCATAAACATACCCATTCACTAGGTGCAAGTAGGTCTCCAAGTTCTCAGACCCCAACCACTTCGAGGTTGTCATGCTTCAAGAACAACAAGTTGTTGATGTCGATGGTGAGCTCCAGGCCAACAAGGGCAAAGACCCATTAAGGACCTTATCCAACATGTCATTGATTAGGAGTTCCAACATCTTGGGAGTTTCCTTTGAAAAATAAGTCTGATTCCAATGCCTTGTTGAAAGGAAATTTAACTCCATGATTCTTGCATTTCAATGTGATGGTGGGGCTAATATCATGCTCATTCCACTTATCTCTGGACATATGGTATTCATCATCGTATATCATGTCTCCATGTGCATGAACAAAATGAATTTGTGGAATGTAAGATTCTCCATATTATTAAAACCATTCTTCCACTATTGGCTCATCCCTTTGTACGTCACTCACCATTTATGCCACTATGCATGTAAGAAGATAGTTTTTCTTGTTAATAGACTTCCCATGGTTGTCCTACATCATGGATGTTCTTATTTTACACTCTTTCATTATTCTCTTTATTCTACATTTTTAAAGGTTTTTGTATGTTCTACATTTCCATTTCTTCACCTCTATAATTGTTATAAATGTGCATATCATTCCTGTGGATATCTTTTTCTTGGATATCCTTCATCATTTAGGTGTTGTTTGGTTGCGGGATACAGACGAATAGAATAAGTGATTTATTCTGTTGACAATGAGTTATCTCGACCTTAAGCAAACGATATTCTTCTTCCTATTTGGTTGACATGCGAGATATTCCTTGATATATTCCTGCTCTTGTTTGGGTGATCTATTCCTTATCAACGTTGTAAAATTTTGCAAATGACAAATTTATCCTGGTGTACTATGTAAAAATAATTCGTCACTTTACCATTTTTGCTTTGTAATATTTGCCCTCTATTTAAAAAATGATTCAGCTATCAAATACGTAAACAGCAAAATGACATGAGTGCCCTCTATGGAAATCGACGAATAACTCGTATTTCACATAAAATGAAGAATACAACAACCTAGAAAACATCCTCCTGATAGTATTAAACATCCATCGACTCATGCAGTCCTTTTTATGTGTTATCCTTAATCGCCTCATTGTTTGGTGATATTCCGATGAACAACCACATATTCTATCGTGTATTCCACAACCAAACGACGCCTTAGTGGCTATCATTTTCTTGATAGTGAGTATGGGCAGAATATATTTTATTCAACACTTCTCCTTCGCTTAGTCAAATTTTCCTTTTCGTGTAAAGCTTAAAAAGACTACCATGCCCAAATAACACTATTTTTTATCTGTCACCCTCTTTTGCTCCATGGTTGAGTGTGCCCACAACTCAATACCCTCTTATATCTTCTCCCATTCCACCTTTAGTGTGCATTCCTCATGTTCCACCAGCACCAACTCCGCCCATTCTGCGTGTCAATCTATCTCCTCCTACTATGCACTATTATACTCGAGACCTTGTTCACTATCATCAACTTGCTAGCTTCTATTCTACAATAACCTTGCTTAGTGCCTCTATTGATACCTCAATTCCTACATCTTTCACCTCATCAAATATCTTCTCTCACTCGCGTAGAACTATGAGATTTCTACATAATAGGATGTGGACCCTTCTTCCCCAACCATCTTCCTCACTTGTGATAGGCTGCAAATGGGTGTTCAAGATGAAGTTCAAGCTTGGTAGTTCAATTGAATGCCATAAAGCTCGTTTGGTTACAAAAAGTTTTCATCAACAAACTAACTTTGATTATTTTGACACCGTTAGTCTAGTTATTAAGCCTATTGCTAGGAATTATTGTTACTCATCATTGGACTCTTTACCATTTAGACATTAGCAATTCCTTCTTACATAATGATGTCATGAGATTGTTCATATGCAACAATCGTCGGGTTTTATTGATGAAAACTATTCGCATGCAATTCATTTGTCGGCTTCACAAGTTTCAAGCACGTGTCGAGGGTATAGTTTCAAAACCTTAGTAATGCTCATATGACTTTTGGCTTCACTTCTTTAGAGGAATACGTGATTGTTTGAGTTTTACAAAGGTTTGGATCTTTTATATGTTCTTATTTACGTGGACGATCTTATACTTACATGATCCAATGATCACCATACTCGGGCATCTCATTCAGCATGCACTTGGGCCATCATCATAATCTTGGTGCCCTATCTTATTTTTCGAAACTTGAAGTTATCTCACAGTCTATGGGTTGGTTCTTTTGTAGTAAAAGTATATAACTTGTTAGATCATAATGTACCAAGGGAAGGGGTAAATTAATGTTTAAATTTTTTAAGTTATTTTTTAATATTAAATGCGAAAGTACAAAACTGAATTGTAAAAGATAAAATACTACTGTAATAAGAGAGCAAAAAACAAAGAAAGGCAAATTTAAAATTTGTTGACGAGGTTCGGTCCAATTTTTTAGCATACACCCATTCTAATTTATCATCCTTTGAGACCATTGGAATTCCACTATCAAATAAAATGCACCTTTTCCCCCTTCAAGAGATAGACAAACCTATTTTCCAAATGAAACTTACAACTAATAAATTTTTCTTTAACTCAAGAGATAAAATGACAACCTCATTTACAAAGAAATTCAGAACTTCACGCCTTTTATAATGAGAGAAATCTAGTAGTTACTAGTTAATCATTCAAATTTATTAACTAATCATCAATTCAAAAGGATAAGATAAAGTATTTTTATATTTTAATTAATTATAAATTGCTAAACAATGGTTACTAATTAACCATTCAACTTACTAACTAATCATCAGTTCAAAATATTTATGATAAATTAATTCATACAATTGTTGACATTGTATCCATCATAATAAAAATATATAATTACTGATATATTTATAATTAATTATTTTAAAAAATATTTTTTGAAAAATAATTTATTAATTTTTAAATATCACTTTCATGTTGGAAGATTATATATCCACTAATCTATCAAAATTATAAAATCATTTAACTAATTATGATAATTAATCATTTAGGAAAAAATGATTGGGTTATCTTTTTAACGGATGTCTATGTGTCATCTTTCAATTCATGATGGATAATTGATCGATAAAAATGTTGAATTAATACATGCATTATTTATCATGAGTTATTACTCCTTAAAAAGATTAGCATGATTATTAAGTTCTTAAAATATTAATTACTTAGTTCATATGAGCATTAAAATAATATTTGAATTAAATATAATATATTAATTAGAGACATGTGTCAATGTGTGCCAAAGGTTTATTTATGTACTTGTTATTAGATTCTATTTAGTTAAGGAGTATAGACAAAGATATGAAAAAAGGAAAACATAAACAAAAACTTTTTATTGGAAATTTAGGTTTTCCCAAATTATCAAAGCCTTCTCATTAGGAGATCGTTCAATCACCAAGTTTTATGAATGAAAATTATTTTACATTTCATTTGTCGGCTTCACAAGTCTCAAGCAAGTGTCAAAAGTATGGTTTCAAAAGCTTCATTATGCTCTTTTGAATTTTGACTCCATTTCGTCATAGGAATACTTCATTATTTGTATTTTACAAAGGCTCGATCTTTTATATGTTCTTATTTTATGCGGATGCTCATCTACCTACTGGCTCCAATGATTATCTACTCATTCAGCATGTACTTGGGTCATCATCATGATCTCTGGGCCCTATCTTATTTTTTGGAAACTTGAAATTATCTCAATCTATGGGTTGGTTCTTTCGTAGTACAAGTATATAACTTGTTAAATCACAAAGTAGCAAAGTTTAAATTTGTAAATTATTTTTTCTAAAATTAAACACGAAAGGAAAAAGATAAAATACTAATATAATATAAGTAAGAAAGCAAAAGATAAAGAAAAACAAGCTTACAATTTGTTGACAAATACATTTCCATTCTTTTATAAAATAGACAAACTTCTTTTTCAAATGAAACTCACAATTCATACTTTTTCCTTTAACTCAAGAGGTAAAATGACTCTTTTACCAAAAACAAAAATCATAACTTCATGCTTTATAAATGTGAGTAATCTAGTAGTTACTAGTTTTTTTTAGCAGTAGTAGTTACTAGTTAATCATTCTAATTTATTAACTAATCATCGATTCAAAAGAATATGATAAATTATTTTATATTCTAACTAACTATAAATTGCTAAAGGACAGTGGTTACTAACTAACCATTCAACTTATAACTAATCATCAATTGAGAAAACTTATGGCAAATTAATTCATGCAATTATTTGACAATTGTATCCATTACAATAAAATTATATAATTACTCACATGTCGATAATTAATCAATTCAAAAAATAATTTATTAATTATTAGATATCACTTTTTATGTTGGACGATTATAGATCCGCTAATCTAATAAAATTATAGAATGACTAGTATCTTGTGACAAACTAACTAATTGTGATAATTAATCATTTTGGAAAAATAATTGTGTTACTTTTTGAACGAATCTTTATGTATAAACGTTCAATTCATGTTGAATGATCAATTGATAAAAAAGTTTAATTAATACATTTATTATTCATGACGAATTTAACTATGAAGAATGACGTGGTAGTGTTACTTCTTAAAACGAATATTAAAGTTTTAAAATAGTAATTACAAATTAATGCCATATGAGCATTAAATTAATATTTAAATGAATTATAACATAATAATTAGAGACATGTGGTACCTTGTGCCAAATGTTTATTTATTTATTATTAGATTGTTTATGTAGTTAATTAATAGGAGTGGAAGAAAAATTTGATCATTCGAAAAATCTATCCAATTCAAAAAAATTGAATAAAAAATAGCAAATTAAGAACCCGATTATGATTTAGAATAATTTTTAATAAATAAAAATTCATTTGTTACGACTATTTTTTATTTATACTTTTTTATTTATATAATTAATACATATGTTATTAATTCTTTTATTATAAATATAATACTTTTTTTATAAAATTTCATACTTATCTATCACATTATCAAACTTTAATTTAATAACTTTAACATTTTAATAGTATATTTTATATTTAATATAAAATTAAATATTTTTATACTAATTTAAATTTATTATATATATTTTTAAAATATAATTATATAAAAGTAGGTTCCGAAAAAATTATTCGGAAAAATTAATTCGTAGGTGATTTTTTTTCAAAATAATTTTAAAATAATTTTTAAAATTTAAAAATTAACTCAAATTAAATTTTTTAGATCTAAAATTCGACTCAGATCAGAACTATTTTCAGTCTATTAATTAAGGAGTGTATACAAAGATATGAAAAAAAAATATTTGAATTGGAATAGGTCTTTCCACATTAACCGAGGCATAGGCATCGAAGGCTCCGCCACCCAACCACGAACCACCCACCAGGGCACTCCGGACACCCCACTCAAAACTCACATCAGTCGGAGGTTCCAAAGACACCGCTGCTCTGCCTACCTCTCTCTTCTCTCTCCTCCCTGGCCGACCTGCAATGGCTGCCTCCGCCTTTTCATATGTCACTCTCAATCGCCGCCGCGTCGACACTCTCCTCAGTCGCCGCCCCGTCGTCAATCTCTCAGTCGCCGCCGCGTTGTCACTCTCCTCAGTCGCCGCCGTGGCCCCCCGGACCTCTGCCCACCTCCTTCCAACCTTCGCAAGATCAGCCCTAGTTGCGTCTTCGTCGGTTCGGCGTTCCGGACGCCTCGTCGCATCTTTCTCCAGTAATATTTCTCG
The DNA here is from genome assembly GCA_030549335.1 of Pontederia crassipes. Lineage (NCBI taxonomy): Eukaryota > Viridiplantae > Streptophyta > Magnoliopsida > Commelinales > Pontederiaceae > Pontederia > Pontederia crassipes. The sequence goes on along the minus strand of CM060188.1, from coordinate 71,957,854 downwards.
GCCTGTCTTTGCTCTACCGGTTTTGGTGCTTTATTTAGGCACGATTTATGTCTCAGCAGAGGTTTTTTTAGGCTTATTTCCACTTTCCTAATTGCCTCTGAAATGTGCTTGTACGATGGTGATTTTTTTCCCGATGTAACTTATCTCGCAAATAAAAGCTGGCAATAATTATGTACAAAGTTATTATTGTAGTATTTGGCTGTAGATAGGTAACATTTTGTACTGGTCAAGATTTGTGTCAGGCCATGCACATGCACATTCTAATCGCCTATCAGTCTGATAACTCTAAAAAGACCTACGAATCTCATAAGCCATGACATATTTATTTAAACATACTGAATGCTAAAAGGTTTCGTTTTTATAGTGCACCATTGTCTTAATATTTCTTGTCTAAGCATATTTAAGCATGATACAGGTCGGAAGTGCCATGAGTTTATAAGATGAGAAAGGACAAGACTACTATTTTATCGGTCTCATGTTTCTTGTCTTTCTTGAACAGTTTCTTTTTTGTTGTGAAAAGTATGTTTGTTGCATTAATTCTAACACTAGTGCTAGTGATGTATAGATGTGTATTTTTACTGCTGTTGCTTTTCCTTTCTAAAATAAGTCTTTCAGAAATTGCTATATACAAATTTTCATAGTGGTAATTTACTGATTTTCAGCTACGGTCATTTCTGCTATTTTGGGCACCTTTACCTGAGTAATTTCTGGAAATGTATAGGTGTACGAACTCATGTTGCATCTGTTGAACATGCAAGAGTTGAAGCGGTTCAAAATGTGGAGTCTCCTGTTGTCATTGTTACTGGAGCTTCTAGGGGAATAGGCAAAGCAATAGCCTTGTCCTTGGGTAAAGCTGGTTGCAAGGTTGCTATATAACATTGTTTTTATTGTTTATCCTGGCATTCAGTTTAGTTTGAATTTGAAGAGCACTTATTTCATATCTTTCTAGATTTAAAATCATGACCTGAAACTCTTAGAGTATTGTAGTCCTCATAAGTTTATGTGTACTCTCTTGGCACATAAGAAGTTGATTAAACCTATTCCGCTACCTCTCCTCAAAAAAGCCTATTCCATCGCCATTAGCACATAAGAAAGTAAAGGATGAGAGCCAGGTTCTCCCAACCACTTTTATTCTTGTTTTACGAGCACAGATCCTTGACTGGTTATCACATAGTCCGACGGATATTGAGAGCTATATAAGGCCAGGATGTGTAATTCTAACAATATATCTTCGGTTATCAGAATCTGCATGGAAGGAGGTACGTCTGTATGTGACAAATTTATTTCTCTTATTATCCATTTTATAGCTGCCTATGTTTTATAGCCGGTCCCAAGCCCGGATAAAGGAGGAGGGTTGTGTTAGGCCCCGACAGCCAGCGTAAAACCCTGTCGAATCTCATGAACATGGATCAACGAATGGCGTCGTATGATCCATGTAGCCGACCCCACCTAGTGGGATAAGGCTTTGTTGTTGTTGTATAAGTTTCAATTACATCAAGTAGAACGCCCAACTCCCCGTTAGGCGTCACAAGGGATGAAATCGTAAAATTAATCGTTTAAATTCAAATTAAAATATTCAACGGAAAACCAACGTTAAAAAATAAACTAACTTTGGAAAATTTCAAATATTTTGGCATGATGTATGCATAAATTCGTCTATACGTCATATACAATATTTTATATATATCTCATCACAGACAATTAAGTTCAAAACTTTAACCATCACAGGCAGTTATAAGAACACTACTAGCAATTCAATAAAGAACTAAAAGAGTGGGGCATAGGCCCAAAACCGTGAGTCATAAGCTCACTCTCTAACCATAACCATGAGTCGCTCGTAACAATGACGAAACTCATATCATATATTTTCCAAAAAAACTTCATAAGTCACTCATTTATTAAACGATATGCATTCCATAATGTCACATAATATGAATGCTATGTGTGTATATGCATAATAAACATCATATTCATATATATTATATAGTGGGGGAAATGATCTTGGGATATCCAATCTCCTCAATGGAGAAGTCAATCTCACCCCTCATATCCCATTGACTCAAGGTGGTTGTTCTAATTTCGTCCCTCATATCCCATTGATACACGACGTTGAATTGCCTTTCGTATCCCATTGACACAAGATGATTGTTCTAATTTCACCCCTCGTGCCACTATATGAGGGTGTTGAACTTGCTCTTTGTATCCCATTGACACAGAGCATACTGAGCCCCAATCGGTCTACCTGGAGTTGGCCAATCCTCCGAGGTGAAAATACTCCGCCTTATGCGAGTTTTACATATAATGCATATGATGCATGAATGCAAATCCAAATTTGAAAACTAAGTTTCAACTTACAAAATAAAGCATTCTTCAAATTCTCAATAAGAAAATGGCAAATAAAGCAATTTTTTTGTGAGCAAAACCTTGTAGAAATTCATAGCACAAACATCGGAAGTGATGGCACATATATGTGACATATCAATATGTATGAACGTGCATGAGAAAACTAACACGAAATCCGTTCCACATCGGGTGGAGCCATGTATTCACTTCGTCCAAATCCAATCAAAATTAAACACAACCTTTCATATCCATTACTTGATTAATTAATATAAAAAAATAAAATTCGTAATTCACTCTTCACAACTTGGCGTGCGTATCATAAACCAAGTCCTATTATGAATTTTCTAAACAATTACCAAGAAGGAAATGAAGGCCTCGTCGAATAGTAGCAGTCTAATCGAATACTCCAAGAAACAACGAACTATCGCCCTTCGCCCTCCGATTAGCGACCCCCTATAAGAGAAATCAAATTGAACTTTAAACAACTTCTTATTAGGACCTTAACTACATTATAAACAATTACTTTTAGCCATCTGAACCTTCATACCACAACAATTGTAGCTACCGCTCCGAGAACCAAAGCCGCACCCGTCGAAACGTCGAAAAACCGCTGAACGCCTTCTTCATCAATAATAAAATAAAATAACTTTAAATTAGTTCACTTAAAGGAAATCCAATCTAATATATAATTCCATTCGCTTACCAACCACGAGTCACCGGAGATGTCGTCGAAGAACAATCGGAAACCAAAATTGACGAACCTAAAGGGATTAGTGGTTAACTTTTATACGGACAGAAATCTGATCCATTTCTCCCTCATGTGTGCACTTACCAGAATTTCATGATGAGCTCGGCCAGAGCTCCCCATCAAACTCGGCGAAAAATGTTGCCGGTCACCGGAAAAAGAAACCCCAACTCAGCCACCTAAAAGATTGGGGGCAAAAACCATGTTTAAAACCCCTCAAAATGAGGCTTCGCAGGGAGTTTCGTGCCCATTCTGCAGTATGCTTCTTCATAGAGGGCACAGACCAGGCGGCTGGCCATTCTCGTCGAGCTGTTTGGGGCGACCTCTGGACTTGATATTAACCATGTCAAATCCGCCTTCATCCCTTTTTTGTATGGTTACCGAGGATGCAGCTAGATGCGCGGTGGAGCTCCACACTCCAATAGGCACTGTACCGATCACATACTTGGGTCTCCCTCTCTTTGATCGACATATCAGCTCGCGAGGGTGGACCCCAGTCATCAAGTGTTTGGAGCAGAGGCTTCATGGGTAGAGTTCGAGGCTACTATCACGTGGTGGCAGGCTAGTTCTCCGATCGGTTCTCTCGGCACTCGGACCTACTACATGTCAGTCTTTCGGATGCCTGCCCTAGTTCTTAGGCATTTGGATTCACTGATGAGCAGATTCTTTTGGCAAGAGTGCAGCCCTGAGCGGCATGGAGTACATCAAGTTGCATGGCACAGTGTCTGCCAGCCCACTTCTCAGGGAAGTTTGGGGCCTGCGATACACCAATTGTGCTCTCCTAGCCCGGTGGATGGGGGGGATCATGGGGCCTGAGGATAGCTTATGGCATGAGGTGTTCTCTACTTGCTATGGCCAGGACTTATCATGGGAGACCAGATCCTCACTTCTGCATAAGGCATCATCTTTTTGGCGGTGTGTGGGAGCTTTGGTTCCACGGATCCAGATCCCTCCCGGCAGGATGGGTGGGTTTGGCTATCACAGTCCTTTTGAGCCTGCAGCCTCTACCTATGTTTTCTTCCTAACAGTTTGGCTATCACAGTCCTTTTTAGCCCGCAGCCTCTACCTATGTTTTCTTCCTTACAGTTTAGATTCTGAGGAGCTCCGGACATATTGTAGATTCATTTGGCGTATGCAGGTACTGCTGAAAGTCAAGATCTTTTCTTGACTTACAAGGCGGGACATGCTTCTCACTAGGGTCTACAGAGCGAGATGGGTGCTCCAGACAGACACATTTTGCGCCCTCTGCAGCGAGGCGGAGGCTTTTTGGCAGCCGCTCCAGGGTTGGAGGATATCGTTGGCGACTTTTTTGGCCAGTACCTAGGCCATTTGGCTCCGGCGTAACTGGGTCATCTTTTGTGGGGAGCAATGTCAGGTGGAGGGTGTTGTACACCACATATGTTTTCTTCTTCGGGGGTGGGGTTTTGGTTAGACGCTATACATCTACTTTCTTGTTACTCTCATACTTGGATGACAACCACTAACCCGGTGGTCATCCTTTTTCTCCTAAAAAAATGAGCCTAATCAACCTGAGGATGATGTACAACTCACAACGCGAATCGGAGCTATGAAATGTCGCACGGCAAATTTCCCCCCTTTCTCGCATTCGACACTTACTGTGTCATCCACAGTGGACTAAGCTTTGCCTAACCCATGTCAAAATGTTCGCCTTGTCACCCTCTTTCCAACGGTACCTCACACATGAAAAAATGGAGGTCGGATGGCGACGTACGGAGCGCCGGAAGTGGGGCGGCCATCGCCGCTCACCGGACATTATAGCACTCGGGGATGGCAGGGTGGAACAGAGGAGATGATGTGTTTCTCTCTCCTCTTTTCCACATTTATTCCTTTTCTTTGCTGCTTCCTGCCAAAAGACAAAAATGCCCATCCTTTAAGAAATATTTATACCTTTGTTTTTAGACCGCAGGATGCGACATCAAGTGTTACACAAAGTCATCCTTCCGACCATTCTCTCACCATAGCTCTAGCTGCAGACACTATGTTCTCAACATAACAACGTTCCCTTCTAAATATGCATCCATTGCATTGGAGCCAAATAGACCTCAAGAGAGCTATAGGAGTGGCTTGACGACCTCTTGACATATAGGTTTGTATGTTGTGATACAGGCCACCAGATTTGAATGATCTCCAAAACCATGATGCAGATTGTAGATCAAGCCGTCCATGCTCTTTTTACATGAGAAAAGTGAAATGCACCCAAATATTGACTTCTCAAACAACCTGTTAGATTGTTGGCAATTTCAATGCTTCATTCATGAATCATCCTATTCACTCGAGAATATTCTAAAATAACAATTCACACTTGACTATTTCATTTAGAAGTTGTCTGGACATTCTTGTTCTGATGGGATCCGGTGCATTAGTGCTGGTATGATCGCACCTGGTCTGGACATTCTTGTTACCTCCCAAAGTTTATTATGTATTGTGTGCACTTTTGTTAACAAGCGATGAAGATTCTCATTTGAGCTATGAAACATGAAAAAGAAGTTCCAAAATTTGAATTACTGTTTCTTAATTGTGTAAAGATTTCCTGCCTGATTGGCTTATCTGTGTTATTCTTTTTTCATGAATTATTATTCCTTGAATTGCATTTCAGGTTCTCGTAAATTATGCAAGATCATCAAAGGAAGCTGAAGAAGTGTCTAATGAAGTGGGTCTAACTTTCTGGCTAATCTTTCAAGTTTTTTACTTATGTTTCTTTCTCATTTTTGACAAAGTTTAAATATTTAGGATCAATTGTAAGACAAGATGATGAGATTGATGACGATGTTAATCATAGAATTCAAGCTGGTTGGTGTAAGTGGAGGAAAGCCGTGTTCTTTGTGATAGAAAAATACCCAATAAAGTTAAATGGAAATTCGATCGTACTGCTATAAGACCGGCAGTGTTATATGGTAGTAAATGTTGGGCTATGAAGGGACAACATGAACGTAAAGTGGGGGTAGTCGAAATGAGGATGTTGAGATGGATGTGTGGTCATACAAGAATAAGATTATGAATGACCATATACGTGAACGAGTCGGAGTGGCTCCTATTAGTGAGAAAATGGTAGAGAATCGTTTGAGATGGTTTGGTCATGTTCAGAGAAGACCATTAGATGCGTCAGTAAGAAGAGTAGATCAAATAATCTAGAGTCCGATTAAAAGAGGGAGAGGGAGGCCAAGGCGGACACTTGGCGAATTAGTAGAGCAAGATCTATTGGTGAATAATATACCGAAAGGTTTGGTTACTAATAGAGCGGAATGACGTCGTATGATCCATGTAGCCGACCCCACCTAGTGGGATAAGGCTTTGTTGATGTTTCTTTCTCATTTTTGTCCCTCCTATTGCAAAGAAATTGTGGAAATATGTTCCTTGATGATTGGGTGATTTCCGCGCATGCTTAAAGCAATATTGTATGATATAAGCAATTAGCAGGGAAACCTTCATTGCTTGGGGAGAGGATGAGGGGCAGGGGGAATCGGGTTAGTCAGTCAGTTTGTTGAATCTGAGGTGTTTCTATCCATGCTACAGTATCATTCTTTTTATGTTATTGCCCCAGCATATGCCAACTTACACACGTAGTCATACTGCAGATAATTGAGACCTTACAATTGATAACTTAGTTGAAGTTGGTCTACTAATTTGAATGCTGATCTGGTTCAATCTTTGAATTCCAAATAAATGGAAATGGTTGCCTTTAATTATCTATCAAAATAGGCAAAGTGACAGATTTCTGGACAAAGCTTTCTGATTTCCATGCATTGGTTTCTCCATGGCTCACCGAAGCAAAGGGTGGATTCATGGAACCAGTAACTAAAGGCCCTAGTTTGCATGGCAACAAATGACAGAAACAAGAAGTAAAATGCTGGGGTAGCCATCAACTTTTAAATGCTGATGAGAAAGAGGTAGGTCTAAGCTTGGGAGTGTTTTTGGGCATTATGCAAATGCAAAGAGACTATGAAGAGGTTGTTAGATCCCTATTTATCTCGTCAGGTAAATGACAAAATGCTACAGAACTAAACTACGTATAGTGGACTGTGTTTGTGGAGTGTTGTGAACTGAAGCTACAGGACTAAATTGGAAGATGATTTGAACCTACTGTGGCTAATTGTCACAATCACAAAATAAAGTGGACTACATTACTTCTGAATACCAATATCATATGGGCCATAACATTCACTTTTTTACTTTTAAAAATATTCACCTTCTTAGGGCTTTTGGTTATCCCGTGCAAAATAAATGTGATGACATGAATATCATCCTCAATCTTATGTAGATTGAGATGTCTGGTGGTCAAGCCATTACCTTTGGAGGAGATGTTTCCAAAGAAGAAGATGTGGATTCTATGATTAAAACTGTGAGTAATAAACAACACATCATTTTGCTATTACTGGAATCTTCGGCAGAAAAGAAATAGGCTTATATATCCATGATCTGAGCTCTTGGACATCACTTATTCAATAGCTTGATGTTATAGCTCTGGAATCTTGCAGGCAGTTGATAAATGGGGCACAGTTGACATTTTGATTAATAATGCAGGTGATGGGTGTGACTCTTTGTACTTTCGTTATTCCATTTTACTAAAAACTTCTGTTGTGATCCAAATTATTGATGACTTCAGGAATTACTCGTGATACCCTGTTGATGAGGATGAAAAAAGCACAGTGGCAAGAAGTCATTGATCTTAATCTTACTGGTGTCTTCCTTTGTACACAGGTTTTATATACTTAAATTTCTCTTGGAGTTCTTGAACATATTTTGGGTTCATATTCTTCATGCATTCATCAATTCTTCTGCAGGCTGCCGCCAAGGTCATGATGAAAAAGAGAAAGGTACTACTGTTTCATTTATGATTGATGTTTTTTTAAGTTCTTGAATTTTAGTTGATAGATGTTGACTCTGCTGATTTGAGCATTCTACTTGATAAGCGACAAGAAAAAACTGTAATGTATCAGACATTAAAATTGCCATGCATACAGGTGTAGAAGAAAATATTGTTTTCCATATCTCCATTGATTACGATGCGTCCTTATATATAGAAGACTACATTAAAATATCAGAAATAGAAGTTCACTACAAAAGGAAAGTGGCTAGCTGTTGCACAGGAGTTGTTGCTGATATGGAGAAATTGTTGGCCTCAATTATCTCCAACAATTTCTCTTACCAATTCAAATATTTATTTCCAGAATCTCTATCTCATTTGGAGAATCTTCAACAATTAAAGAATATAAAATCATTCATGTTGCTCTTCCTAACGACTTAAGCTTTTAGAAAAACTAGTTAGCACATCAAAATTAACATGGTATGAGAGCCAGAGGTCTTGAGTTCAAACTTCGATAAGTTCTTATTAAAAAAATATTTTCCTCCCTTAAGTACTTTTAGCGGATTCAAGAGAAGAGATTAATACAAAATTGAAAATATGGAGAAATACGTTGGAGTCAAAGAGTTTTCGTTTAAGTAGGAATAAAACAGAATATATGTATTGCAATTTCACAAATAAACAACTTAGAGACGATTTGGAAGTTAGGCTAGGGGAGGATATAATCCCTCAAGTGACAAAGTTTAAATATTTAGGATCAATTGTAAGACAAAATGGTGAGATTGATGACGATGTTAATCATAGAATTCAAGCTGGTTGGTGTAAGTGGAGGAAAGCCACTGGAGTTCTTTGGGATAGAAAAACACCCAATAAAATTAAAGGGAAATTCTATCATACTGTTATAAGACCGGCAGTGTCATATGGTAGTGAATGTTGGACCATGAAGGGACAACATGAACGTAAAGTGAGGGTAGCCGAAATGAGGATGTTGAGATGGATGTGTGGTCATACAAGATTAGATAAGATTAGGAATGACCATATACGTGAACGAGTCGGAGTGGCTCCTATTAGTGAGAAAATGGTAGAGAATCGTTTGAGATGGTTTGGTCATGTTCAGAGAAGACCACTAGATGCGTCAGTAAGAAGAGTAGATCAAATAATCTGGAGTCCGATTAAAAGAGGGAGAGGGAGGCCAAGGCGGACACTTGGCGAACTAATAGAGTAAGATCTATTGGTGAATAATATACCGAAAGATTTGGTTACTAATAGAGAGGAATGACGTCGTATGATCCATGTAGCCGACCCCACCTAGTGGGATAAGGCTTTGTTGTTGTTGTTTCCTCCCTTAATTGTTGTCCACATGATGGGTTGGATTAAATAAAAAATTGTCACTCGCCCATACATGAGGGTGAGTGTTAAAGAATATAAAATCATTAATGTTGCTCTTCCTAATGGCTTAAGCTTTTAGGAATATTGATTAGTACATCAAATTTAACAACTAGAAACAAACATTCCGTGACATGCTACATGGTGTTAATGATATGTTTGTAGACAAAAATATCTCTAGTTCGCATGTTGCTTGATGAATAAAAAGAATAAATAAACATTCCATGAATTGCTGCATAATTACATTTAATTTGTCAAGGGAAGTAATCAGGTTAGAGATAATTTTTTAATTTTTGGAAGTGAGTTATCCTTTTTAATTTTTAGTGCCATTTTTGTGTTCTTTTGCTCTCTCCATTATTAGTTAAACTTTCTAAGCAGGGAAAAATTATCAACATTGCATCTGTTGTTGGTCTTGTGGGCAATGTTGGACAAGCTAACTACAGTGCTGCTAAGGCAGGGGTGATCGGCCTTACCAAATCTGTTGCAAAAGAATATGCAAGCAGAAATATAACTGTGAGTATGTCACCAGTCACTTTGTTGCATGTGGCAGTCTTGTACATTTTTCCTAAACAAGTATTTATTTCACAATATGCAGGTTAATGCTGTTGCCCCCGGGTTCATTGCATCTGATATGACCGCCAAACTCGGTGCTGACATTGAGAAAAAAATCTTGGAGACAATCCCACTGGGTATGTTAAATTGCTATAATATAAACAATATCGTTTATGAGTATAAATTGCCATAATCTCTCTGATTATGAGAGTTTGTTTTGCTGACATAGATCATACATTTTTTTGTTGCTTTATTTAAATGTATATTCTTTACTATTGATATGCGGTAAGACGGTTTTAACGATGTACTTGTCAGGGAGGTATGGTCAGCCTGAGGAGGTTGCAGGAGTAGTGGAGTTTCTAGCTCTTCACCCAGCATCAAGTTACATGACTGGCCAGGTAAGAACACTTTTATGTCAACCAGTAGAATATGAAAAAAATACTATTTATTCTACCAGAAGGATGATTAGTGTCCAAGTCTATTCACTTTCCTTCAATTCTCAATGTCTTAGTCAATATCAGCTGACTTTTTTTCCTCTTAATGTGATTCAAGGTTATCACCATTGACGGCGGAATGGTAATGTAGGCACGAGGAGTTCTTTTGATGGCGTAGGCATGAGAAGAGCTTAACTTTTAATGAGAACCTGGAGTTGGGTGAAAAAAAAATTGAAGTTGAGCCTCTGAGGGAGTTATTATTTAGCTCTTTGAAATAATGTTGGAATTGTGTGATAAAACGTCATGGACTTTTAATGAATTATTAGCTCTTCTAATGAATTATTTATTTTGGTCCATATAAAGTTTTGGAATTGTGTGATAAAATGTCATGGACTTTTAATGAATTATTTAGCTCTTCTAATGAATTATTTATTTTTGTCCAATAAAGTTTTGGAATTGTGTGATAAAACGTCATGGACTAGCATACATATATTTAGAGGATGACTTTTGCATTTTCTAATTGTGTGATAAAACATCATGGAATTGTGTGATAAAACAATTAGATTTGATTAGTCTAATCATTTTCTAATTTCGATGATGTGTGAGTGTTTTAATTAAGCTAATGAATAGCTTGCATGATATTATGTTTAGTTTTTAATGCAACTACCATAATAATATTGGTAAAAGACAATACTGTCGTCCATTGAGTTTTCTACTTCATGGATGAGTCATGTTAAAATCGTGAATGAAGAGGATGATTGTGGAAGATTTGTTTTTTGGACAAATGTTGAGAGGAGCATCAAAATCTTATCTTCCCAAATGGCCTATTAAGAGTGGCATTGGATTTTCACTGGGCAACAGCTTATCCAATGAAATCATGTGATTCTTGTTCTTGGTGTACTAGTACATTTTCCATCTGTCTCGCCCAAAGTTGTCCCGGTCGCAGTATTAATATTGATTTCGTATGAAGGCTTTCCTCAATCTCGGAAGCAATGAAGTCCTTATGCTGATGGATTGACTTTCTATGAACAGAGTTCCAGAGGCAAGTGTTTTCTGCTTACTCGGGTTCTATTCCATTTGATTCTTTCCAAGTGTTTTACTGCCTGCTTGCTGATTTTCCTTTCATTTTAAAAGTACTCCATTATAGAATGATATTCCAACATTCTATTAGCCTAATTGACTTCCATATTCCATACTTCTTGTCTTTGTTAGTGCAAGTTTCTTGATTGGTATACAGTTTGAATACAAGATTACAATTCTTTTACCAACCATTTCGCTACTAATTGTTGGAGTGAAAGTACTCGAAGCATAATTGGGCCCTATAGTCAGTTAGAGCGTGCTTACGATACTTGATAAGCCAACTGTTAAGTTTTAGTTGATTAGTCATTGATTTTGTGTGAAATGAGATGCAGCGGATTCTGAAATTGGCAGGTCATTCTTTTGCCAGCCATGATTATTTCTTGAGTTGGACATGGATACCCATCAAACATGTCTTTGTCCTGAGCTGGCTTATTGTTTATCAGAAAGGAAGACATGAGCATGGCTACTCAAATTATGAACTTCTCAGTAAAAAAGCATGGACGAGCTAGATATCATAGTGAGGTGAAAGTGCTTTCGTGTTGGATATTAACAAGAACGTAAAGTTGAATGCTACCCATCAAACATGTCTTTGTCCTGAGCTGGCTTATTGTTTATCAGAAAGGGAAAACACGATTATGGTTGCCATGGACGAGCTAGATATCAAAGTGAGGTGAAAGTGCTTTCGTGTTGAATATTAATGAGAACTTAAAGTTGAATGCTACTGCTGCGTAATGTTGTCTATTAGTGCTGGTATGATTTTTCTTTGAGCTAGCTGTCTCAATTTCTGATCAACTTCACCTCTACAAGAATTACTGATCAATTTCATTAGACCATTGTCCACTATGTATATCGAGTTCTGATGTGCATGGATGATATTAGACTACATGGCTGATAATGAGCCAACATATGTGCCATCTCTGTTCTTTTCCTGATCCCCTCCAAAGAGAAACCATATGCTTACCTAGCACATCAACTTTTCACAGAAGCGAATGCTCTTTCTTGTCATAGTCAGCATGTATGACGATGGCGTACAATTCCTCCACTATTACCTGGTTGAAGGATCTTGGGTTTAGGTAATCCAAGTTCGCAGTTAAATAAGTTGTTCATAAATAGTTTGTTTATCTCTCAGTCACACCTTTTTATGTCTTCATCACTTCTGGGAGATATTATAACTAAGAGTGCATTGCGATATCTTTATACAAATTGGTGCTAAGGTTAGCAAGATGAGATGTGCAAGAAAGATGACGTCAAGGATGAAAGTTTCCCAAGTCCCAAAGATATAAAAGAAATATTCTCTCATAGAAAAGAGCAGATTCACTATAGTATTTTGAGAACTGCGGTGATTTTTTTACTCATATTCTTTGTTATTGGCAAGAATTTCTGATTGAACTTTGACACTTTACAGAAACGATGAGTGATCCTAGTTTATAGTTGATATGGATGATACAAATGCCTTAACAATACAGGGGAAGTGATGTGTATTTAGTTATTTATATATTATTAGTTATATATAAGGAGGAGGGTTGTGTTAGGCCCCGACAGCCAGCGTAAAACCCTGTCGAATCTCATGAACATGGATCAATGAATGAAATGGCGTCGTATGATCCATGTAGCCGACCCCACCTAGTGGGATAAGGCTTTGTTGTTGTTGTTGTTTGCTGTATATATTATTAGTTATACACAGTCAATCTCATTATAGGCAATAGAAATAGGTACTGAACATGTCAGGACTGTTTTTTCAGCTTACAAGATTGCAGAGGAAACAAGCAAGCCAGTTTTTTTTTCTTTTCTATTATATCATGTCATATTGATCCTAGGTGCTTTCTTCGTCTCTATTTATTATGTTAGTGTTTGGTTAGATACTTAACTATAAGATGCTTTGTATTATGCGGGGAGATGGAGGAGGATGTCACTTACTTATTCTTCACATGCCGGGTGGTTCGGGAGGTATGGTCTCGGACGTGCATTGTGGCCGACGTTTCTCTACCACAGTCAGCTTTTTGGCAGTCTATGAGGGGACTTGGCGGACGAAGACTGAGCTGGAGGACTCCACTAGCGACTTTTTTGGCCGGTGCCTGGGCCATTTGGCTCCGGCGCAATCGGATCATTTTTGATGGAGAGAGTTGTCGGGCAGAGCGCATTGTACACCACATGTTTTGTCTTCTTCGGGAGTGGGGTATTGTTTAGCATCTGTACTCTCTTTTTTGTCACTCTCCTCTGGAGAGCAATCACTTGTACATGACTCTTTTCTTATAGTGATATATATATATATATATATATAGATGACAACCAAACTGCTTGTCATCCTTTTGCTCCTCAAAAAAACTATAAGATGCTTTGTAGCAATGTTGGATTCTGAGTAAAATTCCCTCTCGGTAAAAATCCTTTAGTGAACTTTAGCTCTTTACAGAAGCGACTAGTGATATTTTAGGCTATAGTTGAGATGGTTGGAATGGATGCGTTATACAATAAAAAGAAAGTGATATGTAAGTTGTTTATATGATATCGGGGACATGCTGATAGTCATTTAAATAAAGGCAATAGACATTCGTACCGGGCATGCTAGGACTACATTTTTTTCAGCTTACATTATTAGAGGAAACATGCAAACTAAGTTTTTTTTCTCATCATTATATAATATTGATTGATGTTAGTAGCTGTGGCGCATATCCTATAATAGTTTTTATGTCATGTTGATCCCCCTAGATTCTTAAAAAAAATTGTTGATGCCCCTAGATTACTTTTTGAACCAGATTTTATGTTCAATTGTTATATTCTGCTTTGACTTTTTGTCTTATTGAACTTTATGATTTACTTCCTTTCTTCTTTATTTTATGAGCATGTGATTCTATTAGATGATTAAATTAATGTCAATTTGTATTATGAAGGACAATCTCGCTAAAAAACTGTTACACATTTTCATCACATGGGACTCTTCAACTTTCAGTCATTCTATGACTTACAGTAATTCTGTTCCATCATAATACATCCTAGTCGCATTGAAGTAAATGTTTGGATATGTTATATTGTTGTCCTGTTCCCTGATCGTATTAGTTGTTTAATCTAGATTTTCAGAAACTTTTTTCCTATTACTATAAATATGTTTTTCCTCTTGCTTTCTAATTATTCAAATGATGTTTCTTAGGGATGTGGTGCAGACTTCCTGAATCGTGTTTCAGCAGAAGAAATGGTGTACCCTATACAGGTGAGGCATCTCATTTGACTATTGCATGACCATATTTCCTTTTTTAATGAAAATATTGCATGATCATATGTGTGTTATTTCTGTTGGTTCTAAGTATGAAGACACATGTGATCCTGTTTCTTACCTTTCCAAATATTTAGTTTTTCTATTGTCATTGAACCAAGAAATCTCCTCGGTTGACATTGATATAAGTGTATAACACACTTCTATGCCCATTGGATGGGGTGTTTAAGAAAACAACAAAGGAAAATGATGATAAATGCTGCAAATATAAACAAATAGATGGTCATGGAAATGTCAAATAAGATATATAATTAATGGCAAAGGTGCAAGGATCTTAAATACATGCAACTATGCAAGGATCTTAAATACAAGTAAAACCAATAACTTGGCCATTTGAGATGATTAAATCTTCAAGAAAAAAATGGTTTGTATGAGCGGATCAAACTTCATTGTTACATTTAATGAACAAACTTTTCAAAGACCCCACTCCCCGCTTCTTCAAAAAAAAGAAGGGTTAGTTACTTAACTATACCAAAACTTTTCCATAACCAACCCACAATTATTAACTAACACAAAGTGGTATCATATCTTATAGACAAAATTAATCATCTAAAAAAATATGAAGAATATCAGTTATTAAATGAATGCTTTCCAGGTTTTTTTAGGCAAAGAAAATGACAGGTTGTGTGTCTCATCCATTTCATTAATCTTTTGAATCTTTAACATATGTATATCTTGGCCATTCTGAAATAAGGCCTTTTGCAATTGCACTCTATTTTCAATTTATAATCACTCGTTGTGAAATGTAAGCCATTTCTCCATCTCCATGAGGCCCATAGTGGATTGATGCAATCCGTCATTTGTTAGAAACATGTGTAGGCACCCTTGCTGGTTCATCACCTCTGAACAACCTCAAAAAGCATGTTTCCGATGCCCGTTTTTGACACAGTCGTCTGCATAACAGTCCACACATCTCGCCTTCATGCAACAAAAATTAAGTGATTTGAATCCTGACAAAGAACATAAAACGATTTGCCTGGTATTTTGAATTTCTATTGTGTAAGAAATGTCTTTTAGATCTGCTTCCAATTTAATCGAATATCTCCTAAGAGGCAGCTTTGTTGGACGTCTTTCTTTTTATCATGTCGGGA
The DNA here is from genome assembly GCA_030549335.1 of Pontederia crassipes. Lineage (NCBI taxonomy): Eukaryota > Viridiplantae > Streptophyta > Magnoliopsida > Commelinales > Pontederiaceae > Pontederia > Pontederia crassipes. The sequence continues at coordinate 71,942,133 of CM060188.1, read as the reverse complement.
TAAAGAGATAAGGTCTTTTTAAACAAAACTTTTTCTGTGGTACTTCGGGAATGGTTGGCTTCATAAAATTCTTCCATTTCAAGAACCTGCTTACCTCAACCTATTATTCTCAGTTTCAGGGCTTCACACTGAATCTTATTCCTGGACCTTATTTCACGGCACATCTATGATGAAAAAAAAAATTGAATTGTTTGAAATGTTTTCAATTGCTCTACTCATGAATCAATGGTTTGGATGATTAACATTCTGTTAAATAATCATTTTTCCCTAAGAAAGAAATCATGTTTTGCTCATATTTGGTTCATAGGACTCACATAATTATTCAAAATCTTTTATCTTCTTCGAGAGTGGGATTTTGATTAGTACTTGTACTCTCCTTTTTTTTTTTGCCACTCTCCTCTGGAGAGTGTTCCACATGTACATGATGACTTTGAATGATATATATACACGTGGATGACAAACGAAATTGGTAGTCATCCTTTTCCTTCTCAAAAAAAAAAAAAAAGAAATATAATTATTCAATGAGGTGTCTGTGTTTTTATGAAGTTTTTCTACTTTCTCCTCAATTGATCTACAACTCCAATCTTGTCTGAATCTTTGAAATTCAGTTTGAGAGATTTCAGCCTATTTTCATAGTCAGCATTTGAGGTGCATACTTAATACGAGGCTCAAACTATGAGCTTGAATGCCAGCGAATCAACACTGCAGAAAGGCGTATGTTACAAGTATTTGGAAGAGTTGGTTCATTCTTTTTATTACTGGTTCATTTCTGTTTTCAATGACTACTGGGATATTGTGGCTTATGAATGGACTGTATAAATTGCCTTGTTAACCATTTTCTTCGGCCAACATATAGTCCAATTTGGTTCCTATTTCAATTACACGGAAGCTTAGAGGCTTAATACAAGAATAAAAAATTAGAAATTAATGCGTCTCACTTAAAACTTAAGCTCTTGATCTCTACAAGAGACAAGGTCTCAGTCTCATTTGGTTGGCATTTGTATTGTCTTTTAACTGAACCATATAGATAACTCTTACCAGATTATTTGCGTCTATAACATTTGTCCTGTGTGGCTTTCTCAATATGCGGAATCAAGCCGAAAAAAATTCAACGTTGCCATTATGTGTTATAAGATATTTCCAAATGACAAATTGGAAATTTGTGATTCTATAGCCCATTTGTGGTGAGCTTTATGTCTGCATTTCAGGAGAGTGTTTTTCTCAAAGCAACAATAGCCTTTTTTCATAACTGGTGTTTGTAAAATGTTCACCGTTCGTCCCCCCCCCCCCCCCCCCCCCCCCCCCCCCCCCCCCCCAAAAAGATGTTTTTCATCGTTTTTAAATAAAACATGTTCTCTTCTGAAAGTTTATTTTTATTTTTTTTATGGAATTAGCACAAAATCTGCTTATCCGAAAAGCAGCCACATTTACTTTTTATGAAAGGATTCCTTCATTTTAAAAATAGTCTCTTTTGTTTAGTATTTACTAATGATAGATCTTTTGCTATCATTTAGTACTCTTGTATTGATAATATATTATTGTATGCACTATATCTAATGTCATCAATTTATAAATATAAACGATTACCAAACACCATCGTCATTGGTAAAACTTTGCAGAATCACAGATGATGTATTTTCTTTTCCGCTGCTTGTTTTCGTGCACAACAATAAGCAAGCATCTTTCCATTAAACTTTATCTCATCATTGCCCATGCAACTTATGCAGGACTTTGAGTATCTGAAGAAAAGAAGCTAATATTCACGTGTTCTTAAGTATCAAGGGCACATATGCAAGATTTCTGGGATTATCCAAGTCAAATGCTGATAATTTTGATAATTCTTTGTGATTGACTTTTTTGGTGCTCGAATGCTTGTTTGCATTAAATGTGTAACGATTTCAGAATTCAGTCCCAATTTAAAATTTTGTCAAATCCTAAACGACGTTACTTTGATTTTGACATAGACTTAATTTTATAAAATTTCGCAACGAAAATATGATATAATAAACATAAATGATAATATCATGAAAATAACATAAGACTTTATAAAATAATTCAAGATATACAACTAGTTCATGGGCCACATATGCTTTAACATCAAGATTTAACAAATGATTCATAATAAGTGAGTTCATATCAAAGTAAATGATTCAAGGATTCATAGGCCATACATACTTAACTCTTATAAGAGTTCATCATGACATCATAATAAGATAACTTGGATCGTAGTTCGACCGACTTATGTGCACCTGTTCGTCATGAGGTTCTCGCCGTAGAACCTAAGTCTCATCCATACATGCACGGATTCATGGGGTGCAGGGGATTTCTTCTGTTAGAGTATGTTGAGGCTTATGCATGTTATGATCCTGTGACATAATCTTTACATGTCATGGTACATGCATATCATCATCATGGAACATAAATCATATGCATGTTATGAGCCACTTATGAACACTATATGACATATGAACATATCATCATGATAAGATAAGATTGACACGTAGCATCATCAACATTATATCAAAGCATATCATTACTTATCATTAAGTAAAGGCATATCATCATTTATCTTATTTGATTTTAACATCTTCTTTCATAACATCTTATGACATGGGGGCATACATTAGCAACCGATTGGTGCTACATCTTCATTTTTATGTCACAAATCATCTTTGGAAAGTAGATACATGTTTGAGAGACTTTACTTTCGACTTTACTTCATCTTTTCATCTTCTATCTTGATTAAAATAGTTTATTATTTTGATGATTGGGAGGATCATGTTATTCGCGGGACCTTGGCTAGCTAGGCCGGGACGATTGCCCCATACTTGGAAGGATTCTTCCTTAGGAATACGACACATTAGCTAGCATGTTAAGACTTTATTTCCTTCCACGATTACAACAAGACATCTCCATGTCAATTCATCTTTTATTTACATTCATCAATACATACATTCATTCATCACATGTTGCTTGTTTTAACTCTATTTAAGGTTATACATACTTCAAATCATACTATGTGTGGACATTCAAACATCGCCAATCAGCTTTCAGAACGGACGATCGTTTTGAGTAACGGTCGATCATTAGAGGGGTATCGGTCAACTGGTCGGGTTATCGGTCGACCGTTATGGTCCTTTCGGACGATCGAAATCAGACTTCGATTCGTCTGCTAATCACATAATATGGCACTCTTCTAAATCAGACGATCGCTGGAATAACGGTCGACCGTTATTGGTCTTTTTGGACGTCCGAAATGGGCTTCGGATCGTTCGTTAATCACAGAATGTATTAGCTACTCAAATCGGACGACCCCTGGGTTAACGGACGACCGCTACTTGGCTTTTCGGACGACCGAAACAAGGTGCTCGGATGTTCGCTAATTATAGAATGTGTCGAACGTTTCGACAACACATATCGGTCGACCATTACATTGCTATCGGATGATCGAAACAGAGTGTTTGGTCGTCCGCTAATCACAGAATGTTCGACTCTTTCCAAAACGGACGACCATTATAGAATCGGTCGACCGTCAGACAGAGTGCGAGGCTACTAACGATCTATAGAACGGTCGACCGATATATTATCGGTCGCCCGTTCTGGGTCGAGAGAAACTCGATTTCTATATTTCTTTCTTCCTAATCATGCATACATTGACATATTGAACACATACTTAATTCCAAACACCATATAAGACATTTATTAACATTCTTACCATTCTAATCATGAACCACTTGAGATTTTCACATCAAGACTTTCAACATACTAATCACACTTATAATTGTACATGAGCTTTACATAAGTTCATAATAAATTAACATAAGAGTAATAAGCATTCTAATAGTAAGCATATTAAGCACAAGAGCATTAAACAATGAATCACATGACATTCTAAGTATGACTAGCAAAAATATAGTGAGCATGATAACATGGAACATATTACATTCTACTCATGATTAACAATGAATATAAATCATTAATGCACATTCCCTAACCCTTAATCTTAAGAACAAAGGGTCTGCTCTTCATGCCCTAATCCATACATACTCTCATCATTAGGGGAAGATTTATGGAGGTTTGGATCCTCTCAAATATATCTTGATTAGTTAAACTTAAACTCTAATCTTCTTTCTTGAGCTTGGACAACCTTTTCTCCCTTCTTGCTACTATTCCCGAGTTGCTATAGTGATGAGAGAGAGAGATGGTGAGGGAGCTTGTTATGAACCAAACGGTAAGAGGAAGACTCACTGTAGCTCCGTGAGTGTGCTGGCCGAGAGAGCAAAGATGGGGAGAGTGAGTGAGTGGGCACTGTAGCTCAAATGGGGAGCTTAGAATGCTGGCCGACACAATTAGGTGGGGAGAGAGAATAGAGGTTGCTTTTAGGGTGGATTACTTAGGTGGCTGTGGGCTTTATGCGGCTGGGTTTGGGCCTTCGGACTAATTGTGCGTACGGACGGATTGGACATTCAGATTAATTGTGCCTTCAGACTAACGAGGCCTGCGGGCTAATTGCGCTTTCAGGCTGATTATGCCTTTGGGGGCGATGGATAATTGAATGGAGCAAATAGCATAAAAATTATGGTCGGCCTGGATGTGGTCCTTCGTCTCCCGTCATATCCAAACTTATTGATTGGAATGAAGTGGCATGATGTCCCGTAATAATAGAGAGTTCTCATATTGCGTCCCAAAAGATTGATTGTAACTCCAAAGATTGAATTAATAATCTAATTGCATCGATAATTGAATTACACCTTAGTAGCTAGTGGACAATTGATTTTGCCTTAATGGTTTATAGATAACTGATTCGCCCTCGTGACTGATGGATAATCTAATCGCGCCTTCATGATTATGGATAAGAAATTGTGACCTTTGTGCTTAATGGATAAATTAAAAATTATTAATATAATTGAATTGGTAATTGTTATTATGGTCTTCATCGATCTTTGGTCAATGAATAATTGAAATTATGGTCTTCATTGATCTTTGACCAATTGATGATTGATTGAAGATAATTGATATTGAATTGAATTGAGACATTATTGATTATAGATAATTAAAGTGGATAGATATCACTAATTGATGATATGATCTATTGTCATGATTGATCAATTGACTATTCTTATCATTATTTAATTGATAATTTTTCAGATCAATCATAGATTGTTTATATATAATTGTTTATTGATATAATTGATATTGACTTTGATATTGATTCATAGTTCATATTAATAATTGTTATGGGTAATCATACGTATTGAGTTATTTCATTGAGCTTTCCCTCTATACTTGGATCCGTACAAGTGATGATGATGGATAAGATGAGATTGTTGGTGTCTCATCTGATAATTGATATGCACGTTGGATAAAAATATTGATAAAGTCTCCTATTGGATAATTATAAGCTATAGACCCTTAGATTAATATATAAAGAACTTTCGTATGTTATAAAGATTATTGTATTTTAGTTTTTCACTAATATAAATTAGTATAAATTATAATCTTGGGAACATACAAGGAATCTCGAGACCTTACAAATATTTCTTTGGCTAACATGATGACTTTAAAATGGATTTCCAAGTTATTAGCATTGGTCGACTTGGAGACACTAACAAGTTCAGCCAACCTTCATCGATTACAAGTGCATTTAATATGATCAGGACAGTCAAAGTGAACGAATGCAATCAAATTACGTACTTTTGGGAGTATTTTTTTTTTCTTTTTCAGTTGAGCATCCTTGAATGTTTAGGACTAGTAGTACTAAATTAATTTAATATTATAAATGATGACTCCAAAAGTCCAACTCTTATTAGCATCGATGGACTAACTTTACTAACTAATTGCTCCAATCAAGTTTGATTTACATGAATATTTATTTCATATTTGATTCATTATTTTACAATTATAATTAAGTTAAATAGTATATATATTACAAATACACTAGTTAAGTAGTAAAATAAATTAATAATTATTATTTTATTAATTTAATGATGTCCTCTGATCGAATACTCTACATACTTTCGTGGAGAAAAGAACATAAGTAAATTATCCCATCGTTTCTCTTCTCAGATTGGAGGGCAACCCAATTCACCAAGGATTCGTCGTACGGTTGGGATTGGATGTTTCAGGGCCTTTGACTAAGTTTATAAATCAATCAAGATGACTTATAAATAATTTTACAGCTTTTTCATTTCTAATAATTAAAAATAATAAACACTTATTTTACTACCAATGAATATACTATTTTGTCCCTAACTTTTCTTCACATATTTTCTTTATTATTATAATATTAATAACTAAAAAAATAACTTATTATTATTATTATTATTATTATTATTATTATTATTATTATTATTATTATTGCCCTTAATTATGATAATCACACCGACAATGATCCAACGCCTCACGAGGATCGTAACAAAACATTCAAAGCAAATTTACTTTATTTAAAATAACTTTATCGAATAAAAAATATTTCAACTTGTTTATCGTTCTTTGCTATTTAATCAAAATAATATTTTACAATCATGTCCGTTTTTTTTTCTGATTGAAAGAGGTTAAGAATTGAAAATTGATAAAATTATTGGAAGGCCACACACAAAATGTCGATTGTTGAGTCAGAAAACTTTGATTACCATTATAAAGTTAGAACATTTACACCTTCAGTGGTCTTCCAAGATATGTCATAGGAACTATCTACACAAAAAATCTTGGCTCTGATTTGTTCGAGCACTATAAGCGCCTTTGCACATACGATTGCAAAGAACAATACGAAGCTAGTAAAAAAAAAAAAAAATCTCATAAAACCTTGTACGTCTTTTTTTTTTCACTGCCCATCTTGTAACCTCTGCCGAATCTCTTCTTCCGCACATGAGATTTTATTTATGCTGAAAGAAAAAATTGCATTCAGAAATCAGTGTCCTATTGAAAATTTTCTTGGTAAAATTTTCTGGAGATCAACTGGATCCTTATGATCTTGTTCGTAGCAGTCAGATCCGGATTCACTAATTTAAATCAGATGGAAATGATTCTGGTGGGCTTTTTTTTTTTTAACTATATCTTAATTAACACATGACCACAACATACTATAATGTTGTTGTTTTCAGAAAATGAAACTCAAAGGTGATACTCAATATTATTAAAATCGGACCAGTCACCCAACCGGACGATCAACTGATATTATCTAAAATAATTATATATAATAAATATTATATAATGCTTATACTTCGTAATAAAATATAATAAACAAATATTTAATTAAATATTAATGTTCAAGTTTGAATTTTTATTATTAATACAGTATATTAATTCTTTTATTTTATTCTTCAATACTATTTTAGGGTGATAATATATTAATTAATTTTGACATATATCACTCTCATGTTTATTTTTTTTCTTTACTTTCATTTTAATATTTTTATTCTTCTATTTCCATTAATTCCTCTCCCCCCATTAATTCCCATATTTATTTACTTTTTTTTATAATAAAAAGATATTAAAATTTTTAATATTCATAAAAATTATGAGTTATTATTATTGATATACTATATTAATTATTTTATACTATTTTGTGATGATAATAAATTAAATTAATTTTTCATATAGCACACTTACTTCCTTTTATTTTCTTCTTTATTTTCATTTTAATACTTTCCTTTTAATTTCCATTAATTCCTCTCTCACATTGATTTCCCAGATTTATTTCCTTTTTAATTTTTACCTATTCTTAATTCAAATACTTTCTCATTTTTTACCTTCCTTTCTAACATTTTATTTCCTATTTTTACTTTTATTTTCTATTTTTTTTCACTTTAAATGTTGAACCGGGTTTTTCTAGTTTAGTGGTTGAATCGGCTTTTACCAGTTGAATCAATTTTTGGCCAGTTCAATTTTAATTTAGTTTTTTAAATTAATTCGGACCAGACCAGCCGCCGGTTCGTGGTTGAACCGGGCGGTCTAACCATGGTGATACTGATGATGAATTTATTTCAAGAAAAATCATTGCAGTACTAAGATTTAGGTTGTCGCAAATTATAAATATTCCACCAGTTTAAGATTTTGGACAAGCCCCTCAAAAGAACTCTGTTGTTGCCTGACCCTTTCGTTGATGGTATCTAATTACTCTATGAAATCAAGTTATTTGCTTTGTGTAGATACATATAAAAATGTAATAAATAAAATTTAATGGAACTCGTATCATGATTCTGAATCTAATGATATTTTTTATATTTTTATATTTTAATCTCGCCTTAAGAAAGAAAGTGATATTATATTAAATAAAACAATGCATACCAACAACTCGGGTCCATAGCTCAGTGGTAGAGCAATTGACTGCAGATCAATAGGTCACCGGTTCGAACCCGGTTGGGCCCTTATGTTTTCTTATAGCCAATTTTTATTTTTTGCATTTTTCAGTCCGACTTTTTGTAATTTCTCACTGCATCATCATATCATATGCATCGAAATGCTGCTCGTTTAAAAAATTTCCCTCCATTTACCAACCTTATTTTTCCAAGTAAACAAAACATGTCTTATTATCCAATTAAACATGTACGATTTAGCAATTAAATGGTCCAATTAGAAACTTTAACGTGAATCCTTTCGCCACCTACCAAAGCTTCTGGATCCACAAGTTGTCACCAGGTTCCTTAATTTAAAGCTGTCAACTAATTGATTGCCAAATTTAATTATTTTTACTCTAAGCATTTTAATTTCGTTCGTTTGAATCAGAGGAATGTACTTCCAAATAAACATAGAGAAGAAGTGTAACTAGCAAATATTGTTTATTAAACAACAATAAGCCAATAAGATTAACACAACAAACCTTTATTAAATTACAATAAAGCTAATAAGATTAACACAAGAATGTCAAGAAACGTGTATCAAAATATATACAATAAGCTAATAAGATTAGCATAACAAACGTTTTACAAACTCCCATTACCTTCGTTGATTCATCTGGCAGTTGATTAACTAACACACGTTTATTTCCGGGATGACAAGAAAAATTAAAATGTAGAAAAGACATGCATTAATTAATTCATAAGATGTGTGTGTGCACCTGCAGACAGTACGTACGTACCGTGCATGCACATAAGATTTCCATAAGGTGGGTGTAGCTATTAAGTCTATTTTCGATCAGAGAGAGAGAGAGAGAGAGAGAGAGAGAGAGAGAGAGAGAGAGAGAGAGAGAGAGAGAGAGAGAGAGAGAGAGAGAGAGAGAGAGAGAGGTTCGATCTCCAGATCTTAATGATTAATCACCTGAGAGTATTGGTGCTTGGTACTACGTACGTACATATATTTACGTATAACATAATTCAGTCGACACGCGTTAAAAACCTTCTCATATAAACTTCAACAATTCATTCATGCATGCAAGTGTTTATATATGCATCCATGGAGAGATCTTGTTGTCTGCGTGCTTAGTTATAGGCTTAATTACCTGAAAGGAGACTGCATCTCTTGCCGAGAGAGCAACGATATCAGCACAGGAGACCGTCCCTGGGCAAACTTCTTCCAGTTTCGCCTTGATGGCGTCGATCTCGTCGAAGACTGCCAGTGTGAGGTTGGGTATCGCTTGCTTCTCCACCTGGGTGCTGTTGCTCACGGGATCCAGCAGCACAGATGCATCACAACCCTGCAGGGGGGCTCAGATTCAGGTCAGCAATTAAAGCCTCTATACCTCATTAATCGTTCAGTAACCAAATACATTTGCATGCATGAGTACGTATATAGGTGCAGTACGTGAGGCCACTTACTCTGACGAAGCAATCGTGGAAGAACAATCTTAAGAGCTTGGCAGGGAGCTCTGGGGTGCTTTCGACAAAGGTCCAGGTCATGTTCTGCACGATGGCCTCAGCTGAAGGACAGCTCTTCTTGTAGAAATTCTTCGACAGGCCATCAGCTCTGCATATCCCTATGAGTCCGCGGATTGCCACGAGAACCAACGAAGACAAAGTACGTGCCCTCATGTTAATTTGATATGTAACGCTCCGAGACCCACGTGACTTTCACGTGCTCAGAGTCGTCCCAAAGACGCTACTCAATTTTCTTAATACATTTTTGTAAAATATAAATAATAAATGCGGAAGATTTTTTTCAATAATAACAGCTAATAATTCATTATATTCAAAATAATTAAAATATTAATAAGTTCACAATTCTAATAAATGCGAAAATAATAAAAACTAGACAACTCAATCTAGAACATGTGCAACATCTGTCTATCACTGAGCATAGCCACCTGCAGGATCATCCTCTACCAAAGTACTCTCACCTGCACGGATCCAGGTACAGGGAAATATCCATGAGTATAAAAAATACTCAGTACGTAGAGTCTACTAAATAATCAATATGCTCAATCGAAAATAAGATATAATCAATGATGAGTCAATTGAGCAATCAATATAATAATCAATTTACAATATAACGATTTATCAATATGAGCAACTATATCAAGTTATGGTCAAAAGATCAATCAATAGAGATAGCAATTAATAATTGCCTAATCAATTGGATCGATGATCCAATATAATAATAGGACAATAAAGTCATAAATCAATAGGAAGGATCAGAAAAAGATCAGATGATCGATCAATATTGATTTAGCAATTAAATATCTGATCACTATGACACTATTCAATTTAACAATTTTTAATTCAATATCAATGGTCATTGGTCAATAATAATTCCATTCGATTCAATGGGCGGAGGCAATGCCAGTCAACACCAGTATCCAAATGACCATGATCTATTCAATTCGATTTCAATTCAACTCAATTCGATTCGATTTTAATTTAATTTAATTCAATTTACAATGTTCAGAGTTATCCAATTCAATGGGAGCGCTCGGTCAATTAAGAAAACTTCATGTCTCTTTCATGTAGGTCAGTGGGGGATCAGTGCCACGGCAAGCCACCCAATAATATAGTGCTAACAATTATTCGTATATGGCGGGGGACCATGACCAAACACAGGACAGCCATAGCTTCTCTAAAGGATGATGGCGCCTCAAATCTTTAGGTCAACTATCTACCCCATTCAATTCAATTCAATTCAATAACAATATGGCCCGGGGGCTTGGAGACAATCAGAGAACATGGAGATCCAGCAGCTTTCAGCTTTTATCTTGTTTACTTAAGACGTCTATCTTTTAGCAATTTAATTTAGGTGAAACAAGACCCAATAAAAAGACTACTGGATCAGTAAGATTGAATATGATAACAAAATATGATCAAATATGATGATGATATGATCTGATATAATGATTATATATGATAAGAATATAATCAGAAATCATAACGATATGATTAGCACAATCAATAATAATATAATCAGAATAAATAATAACTTTACAATTAATAAATAATAATAATATAATAATAAAATTATAATAAAATTATCAATTAACTATTACTAATCATATCAAAATAAGTGAGTCCCTAATTTCTCTCTCAGTAAATATATATATATATATTTTCTATTCCTTTTTGGTGGCTGAGATATCCTATTATTCTTATTTTGTTTTTTTTTCTCCGATTCACTTGAGCGCCTTCATTGTCCTTTTCTTTCTTTTGGCTTTTGTCTTTCTCTTAATTCTCTCTCTTACCTCCTCTGGCCGCCAACTATCACTTCTTTATTATTTTCTTTTTACAAAAACCTTTGTGTATCTACTTATCTCTTTCTTCCATAAACCTATCTCTTCTTTTTTTTCTCAATTTCTCTCTCCACTTCACCAACGCCCTCACCTCTTCTCTCTCCAATTCTTTACACCCCCCACATCTTCTCTCTCCAATTCTTTACTCCCTTACGTACTCCTTTTTTTGTGTTTTGAGTAATATCTTATCAACTTTATTGTTTTTCTCTTCTCTCGCCCAACAACCCTTCAATTCTTTTTTTTTTCTCTTTCGTTTTTCTTCTCTGCATGTCCATATGAAAAATAGGTTCAAAATTTACTTTCTTCTAACCTTTACGCCTTCCATCCGAAGCTTTATTATTCCTTCTCTTCTTTTTTTTGCGATACGAAAATCACCCGGCAAGAAATTAATGTCGTAGTAAATCTGTTCTAATCAATTTCGTACTGTGAAACATTACGTCATAATACTAATAAAATACTTTTACATTTTTTTCCGCCCGATAACAATAGTACCAGAAAGAATAATCAATTATTTAATAATCCTACGGATCCCCCTGCGTACCTCGTTTCATATTTAGTCGTTTGACATCGAATCGCACATTGCCGTCACCTCGACGTCATGCCTCTGCTGCCGAACATCGAGAACCAAAGAGAATGAAATTCCTTGGACGGCTGACCCTCAAGGTTTATTTATAGAGACTTATTTTTCAATCCTATCTATAACTTCCAATCCCAATCAAATTTTATCTTTTAATTAATCTCTTTTAACAATTCTAATTTATTTTAATAATTAAATAATTCCGAATTTAATTAAATAATTCCATAATACATCTTATCCATAATTAAACTCCTTTTCTATTTTTCTTTATTTTCGGAATTATTAATTATAATAATATTAATGGCCATATTTTTTCAAAATAAAATGATAAAATATTCATTTATTATATCCTAAAAATCAGGTCGTTACATCATAACCTCCTTAAAAATAAATTCGTCCTCGAATTTGCGTAAAGGAAACTATATCATCTATTTAACGAATATGAGAAATCCTTTCTCATCTCAACTTTCCGTTTTTAAATGTCATCCTCATCTTCATGATGTGTCCTACATATGTTAGATCTCCATTTTGATTCAATTCCTCTAATCTCACTATGTTAGCCTACTATTTTTTTTCTCACGTGGACTACCTTCAACATTTCTTGATGAGGCAAATTTTGTCAACATCCTTTTGAATGTACGTCAGTTATTCTCATGACGAGAGTTGTCATCAACGAACTATCCATCAACCTCGCTCCAGCTGATAGGTGAGCAATAAGGCCTTCCATACATAACTATGAAGTGGCATGCCTATGTCAAAGTGGCGATTGTTGCCACATACTAACTCTACCGATGGGAGTTGATCGTTCCAACTATCACTCCAGTCCAATGCATAATCTCATAACATATTTTCTAAGACCTTAATTGTCCATTCAAACTACTCATCCATCTGTGGATGGAAGGCGACGTAGAAATTCAACCATCCCAATTTCTCTATAGATGCTCCATTAGAATTGGGTTATGCACTATAAATTCTTATCCGACGCAATGGATCACTACTCCATGTAGTCGGATAACCTCCTTAAAAAAATGAATGTCCATGAGGCTTTTGATGGACTAACCTTTCTTTGATGGGTATGATGTCGGCTATCTTATGCCAATCCTCTATTATCCCTGTCGCATCGTTATCATGTTGAGTTTTTGGAAGCCTTCTAACGAAATCAATCATTACCTTTTCTTAATGCTATTGAAGATTTCTAAGCTTCAACTTCCATTTGTCGACCTTCCGTAGTATTTTTGACTACATGTAAGATGTGTTGTTATTATTGCTGATCATTGGACTGACTTTGGTGATGCAATTGCTCATTGCTTATATTCCATCGACTCACCCTTAAATGAGCAAGTGACATTTCTTTTTTTTTTTTCTGCTTAAGATATTCTCAACTGAGTTTGATTTGTAGTTGATGACAAACTCGTAACCTTTCAACAATTTGATCCATTTCTTTTTTTTTGACACATGTTTGAATCTTGTTGCGAGAAAGTGTACCTTACCTTTGCTGGTATGTGGGGAATTCAAGCTCCTTAACTATTTTTCTATGTAGCATCAAAACACATGCTACATTAGTGTTTGTATGCATCATTGTGTGTGACATAACCTCCTTGGCCTGAAGGTATTTTCAGAAAAGACATCGTTGTCAATCTCTTCTCCAATTTCTAAAACCTATTTTAGCCTTTCCTAAGGTATTCAAAAAAAAAAAATTATGTCCTTCTTCGTGAGGTTCGTCCATAGTGATACTATCGTGTAGTAATATGGTGCGACTCTCCGCTAATATTTTGCAAGTCTAAGAAAGTTTTTTTAACACATTCTTTGGTTGAACTCATTTGATTATAGCATCCATGATATTCCATCTATGATATTTCTGAGGAACATTATCTCATTCTACAAAAATTTGTACTTCGAGACTTTGGCATATACTTATTTCTCTTAATGTTTGCAGTGCGATCTGCAAATGTTCCACATGTTCCTCTAGGCTCAACGAATATATTAGAGTGTCGTCGATCTTGGGTTAACCAATGTAGTAACAACTATAATTTTTCGATATACGTGGATGTTGTCCTTCCTTCATACCATTATGTGTGCGCACAATCACTTTTGCTATTGAGTTCGAGTGCTCAAATTTTTTTTTGCAGCAAATTATGAGCACCAGCCAATCGATAACCTCCTTAGAAATATTATCATATGTGTGCTTCCATTAAGCACTCCCCTTTTCAATAGCCGATCTTTCATTTTTTTAGAAAAGGAAACCATGAACTATATCGGTTTCATATAACAGATGCTATTTGGATACTATAACATATCTAAAGTCTAATTGAAGTGAAGATTACAATTTAGACTTGATTAAGTTTCAAGTCATGTCCTAACATATCAATCTATTTTGGTGATTTCTGCACCATTCTTGAAGGCCTATTGTTGTCGTAGAGATTCGATCCATCTTGATTTATCGCAACCTCTTGCGAAGTGACTCATCTTACCACAATTTAGGCATGCTCTCGTCGCCCAATAGCATTCTCCAAGATGCATTTTGTGACAGTAGTTGCATGATTTTCTATGGAAGCTCATTCCGTGCTCGATATGACCTTCCTTATTTGTAGTTATCTTTGTGCTTCTCTCTTTTTTTTATGTCTTTTATCTTTACTCCAATTATGATTCTGATCATTATCTATATCCTCTTGATTCAGTTGAGTTACGTTTGTTGTGTTGTCATTTTCAAGCATTGTAGCAAACTCTTCCGCAACTTGAAGGGTATGATAGTTACAACATTTTACCCTTCCTCGGAGGTATGGCTTGAGACCTTTCACCCATTGTTTAGCGCGATTTCTCTTCGATTGTCGCCGAGTACCATACCTCTCCAACCTTAAAAACTCGATCTTGTAGTCCTTGATCGTCATGGTACCTTGCGGTAGCTCACAGTATTCCTTTTGTTTTCTCTCTCTTTGGGAAACAAGTAAACAAAGATCTTTAAATATCTTTTTAAATTTTCTCTAAGAAATCACTCCTCGGAGAATGTGTTAGCTTTTGTTGTTTCCCACCAATGCCTAGCGTCACTTGTCAGACGTCTCGTAGTGCATATAATCTTGCAATTTTCATCACAGTCTATTTTGAGTAGAGTCTATTCCATTTCCTCCAACCACATATAGACTTCCATAATGTCGCCCTTCTCATCAAATTGGGGAAGCTATAACTTGAGAAACTTTTAACAATCTCTTTTCGATCATCGTGAGGAGAAATGTCATGATTCTGAGTATTGCTATATTCTCTATATGTGGAACGGGATTCGTATGGTGATGATCCATGACACGATTGTTCCTCTTGATATTCATTTACCCATTCATTATTTACAAGTGAACCTTGGG
Organism: Pontederia crassipes; assembly: GCA_030549335.1. Taxonomy (NCBI): domain Eukaryota; kingdom Viridiplantae; phylum Streptophyta; class Magnoliopsida; order Commelinales; family Pontederiaceae; genus Pontederia; species Pontederia crassipes. Next base: position 71,926,550 of record CM060188.1, on the reverse strand, counting down.
CCGCTTGGCCATCCTATTGTGCACTTAGGGAGTGGATCGTCGATATCTACTTTTTGGTCCACGATGAAATTGATGAGAGATCATCAACTTGGGAGACATCTATGCTCACCCAACAATAAACAATACAATAAAATTCAATATCGATATCATAATGAAAACTTACTTGACCCTACTGAATGGCTGCAGTGTTTGCTCGTAACAGCTGCACATGAACTCAATTCTATCTATCAGAGACAGCTAAGAAGTGTCTCTCCTTAGGCTCTGATACCTTCTGTAACACCCCGAGACCCACGTGACTTTCACGTGCTCAGAGTCGTCCCAAAGGCGCTACTCAATTTTCTTAATACATTTTTGCGGAATATAAACAATAAATACGAAAGACTTTTTTAAATAATAACAGCTAATAATCCATTATATTCAAAATAATTAAAATATTAATAAGTTCACAATTCTAATAAATGCGGAAATAATAAAAACTAGACAACTCAATCTAGAACATGTGCAACATCTGTCTATCACTGAGCATAGACTCTCACCTGCACGGATCCAGGTACAGGGAAATATTCATGAGTATAAAAAATATTCAGTACGTAGGGTCTACTAAATAATCAATATGCTCAATCGAAAATAAGATATAATAAATGATGAGTCAATTGAGCAATCAATACAATAATCAATTTACAATATAACGATTTATCAATATGAGCAACTATATCAAGTTATGGTCAAAAGATCAATCAATAGAGATAGCAATTAATAATTGCCTAATCAATTGGATCGATGATCCAATATAATAATAGGATAATAAAGTCATAAATTAATAGGAAGGATCAGAAAAAGATCAGATGATCGATCGATCAATATTGATTTAGCAATTAAATATCTGATCACTATGACACTATTCAATTTAACAATTTTTAATTCAATATCAATGGTCATTGGTCAATAACAATTCCATTCGATTCAATGGGCGGAGGCAATGCCAGTCAACACCAGTATCCAAATGACCATGATCTATTCAATTCGATTTCAATTCAACTCAGTTCGATTCGATTTTAATTTAATTTAATTCAATTTACAATGTTCAGAGTTATCCAATTTAATGGGAGCGCTCGGTCAATTAAGGAAACTCCATGTCTCTTTCATGTAGGTCAGTGGGGGATCAGTGCCACGACAAGTCACCCAACAATATAGTGCTAACAATTATTCGTGTATGGCGGGGGACCATGACCAAACACAGGACAGCCATAGCTTCTCTAAAGGATGATGGCGCCTCAAACCTTTAGGTCAACTATCTACCCCATTCAATTCAATAACAATATGGCCCGGGGGCTTGGAGACAATCAAAGAATATGGAGATCCAGCAGCTTTCAGCTTTTATCTTGTTTACTTAAGACGTCTATTTTTTAGCAATTTAATTTAGGTGAAACAAGACCCAATAAAAAGACTACTGGATCAGTAAGATTGAATATGATAACAAAATATGATCAAATATGATGATGATATGATCTGATATAATGATTATATATGATAAGAATATAATCAGAAATCATGATTAGCACAATCAATAATAATATAATCAGAATAAATAATAACTTTACAATTAATAAATAATAATAATATAATAATAAAATTATAATAAAATTATCAATTAACTATTACTAATCATATCAAAATAAGTGAGTCCCTGATTTCTCTCTCAGTAAATATATATATATATATATATTTTCTATTCCTTTTTGGTGGCTGAGATATCCTATTATTCTTATTTTGTTTTTTTTTATCCGATTCACTTGAGCGCCTTCATTGTCCTTTTCTTTCTTTTGGCTTTTGTCTTTCTCTTAATTCTCTCTCTTACCTCCTCTGGCCGCCAACTATCACTTCTTTATTATTTTCTTTTTACAAAAACCTTTGTGTATCTACTTATCTCTTTCTTCCATAAACCTATCTCTTCTTTTTTTTCTCAATTTCTCTCTCCACTTCACCAACGCCCTCACCTCTTCTCTCTCCAATTCTTTACACCCCCCACATCTTCTCTCTCCAATTCTTTACTCCCTTACGTACTCCTTTTTTTGTGTTTTGAGCAATATCTTATCAACTTTATTGTTTTTCTCTTCTCTCACCCAACAACCCTTCAATTCTTTTTTTTTCTCTTTCGTTTTTCTTCTCTGCATGTCCATATGAAAAATAGGTTCAAAATTTACTTTCTTCTAACCTTTACGCCTTCCATCCGAAGCTTTATTATTCCTTCTCTTCTTTTTTTTTTGCGATACGAAAATCACCCGGCAAGAAATTAATGTCGTAGTAAATATGTTCTAATCAATTTCGTACTGTGAAACATTACGTCATAATACTAATAAAATACTTTTACATTTTTTTCCGTCCGATAACAATAGTACTAGAAAGAATAATCAATTATTAAATAATCCTACGGATCCCCCCTGCGTACCTCGTTTCATATCTAGTCGTTTGACATCGAATCGCGCATTGCCGTCACCTCGACGTCATGCCTCTGCTGCCGAACATCGAGAACCAAATAGAATGAAATTCCTTTGACGGCTGACCCTCAAGGTTTATTTATAGGGACTTATTTTTCAATCCTATCTATAACTTCCAATCCCAATCAAATTTTATCTTTTAATTAATCTCTTTTAATAATTCTAATTTATTTTAATAATTAAATAATTCTGAATTTAATTAAATAATTCCATAATACATCTTATCCATAATTAAACTCCTTTTCTATTTTTCTTTATTTTGAAATTATTAATTATAATAATATTAATGGCCATATTTTTTCAAAATAAAATGATAAAATATTCATTTATTATATCCTAAAAATCAGGTCGTTACATGATAAGTGGCCACTATAACAAAGTTACAAGAGAATAGAAGAGAAGAGAGCAGATGGAGCTGAATGCAAGTTAAAAGATGCAGCAGAACCCAATTTATAGGCACACGGAGGGAGAGGTGCACATGTTATAACTTATATAATACACGTAACCGAAAGAGAAAACTTACATAATATACGTATTGAAAAACTAGTACTGCATGCAGACTTGGAGCAAATACTGAGGAGGTGTAGAGGATTCTTTTTCTTTTTCTCAATTTTCAGATTCTTTATCGATACATCTACATAAATATAATGATTACTTGCGGAGAACCATGACATATATATTTATTTTAAATAATCCAATTTGTGGGTCTGAATTTGAGAACGTGATGACTGTTCAAGGTTGGATCTTAATTAACACACAGTTTAAATCAACTCTAGGCGAATCATTACATATATTTATCCTTTTCCTTCCACCAAACTGTATTGCGAAAATGGAGGGTGCTACCCACTAGCACCATACTAAGTTAGATGGATTTAAAGGCTAAAGTTAGTTCAGCTACTTGGACCACTGTGAGACACACAACAATGAAGGATTATAATCAAAACATCAGTTGATGACTTCCCTTTCCTACTCTTCGTGAGATCTCTGATATCACTACGACATTCTCCTTTCTACTTTCCACTATATTTGATGAAGTCGCAATCTAATATTGTCGTTGCCATCCAATTTCTGCTCACCTCCCTGCCACTACCGGAGGTCTGCTCGATCTTGTCATTGTCGCCTAAGTTCCACCAGACCTCGCTGTCGGCGAACTCCTCTGACTTCTTGCCTTTGGCCGCCTCCTTAACCGTGCCCCACTTGCTGCCCTAAGAGGTTAGGTTGTAGGGCAAACAGTGACGAGGCCCGGCGCCAAGTGTTGGCTAGTTCAAGCGACAATGTCCGAAGAGGTATGAGAATGTGATTTATTGATTAATATGTTGAATATGACATTTTTTCTTCATGTTTTGAAATTTGATGTACAAGTTACTAATTAATTTATACTTGAGTGATGAAAATACAAGTATAAGATAACATAAATATGCATATGAAAGGACTAGCGAAGTAAAATAAAAAAATGGAATTCAAAGACTAATCGGTAGATTAGTCAACCGGCTCTTTGGCCAAATGAAAACTTGGAGAAGCATCTAGAAAATGTCATGACGATATCGATCGAATAGTCGGTCGAAGAGCCGGTCGACTGATCAGAAGAAAAGCCGCTAGAAAATGTCAGTTGAAGCACCGGTCGATCAGATGAAAAGTTGCAACCAACAAATGTCGAGACGATGTCGATCGAATCATCTGTCACAACTCCGATCGACTGATCAAAAGAAAAGCTAAAATCATAAAATGTCGAGACGATGTTGGTTGAATCGCCAGTCAATTATTCAGAAGATAAGCTACGCAAATATTGTAACTGTCACATTGATCGGTCGACTGACAGATGTCATCGATCAACCAGAGCCATACTGATATGAATAGTAACGGTTATATTTTAATTTAAAAATTCTAAAAAAGGTGTTGGACATCCACAACACCCGGAGAAACATATAAAATAATGCCAAAACCTAAAGGAAGATATTTAAGTAAGGGAAATCACTCTATAACTATTTCCAAGTTCAAAGCATTCTCTAGAGTTCAAATTTGTAAATCATCTCTTCCCTCTTCTAATTTCTAAGTGTGAATTCATTGTAAGAAGAGAGAGAGTTGGAGAGAATCATTGAGTAAGTTTGAGAACTCCTTATAAGAATAGGTGTACCTTATCTCTTGAGCAAATAAGAATAAGGTGTGGTGTAGAAAGGATTATTCTTTTCTTACAAGAAAAGAGAAAACTAATGGATCTCCGATGATCTCAAAGTCGAGAAGTCAGAGCGGGACGTAGGCCAAGGAGTTGGGCCGAACCTCGTCAACATGTGTCTCTATGAGTTTGATTCTTCTTACATGCTCTTTACTATTATATTATTGATTGCGATCATTTTTTTAGAAAATCCACAAGTTTTTTCCTCTTACTTGTTTTTTAGTATTATATTCTTGGTTGCAATAATTTTTTTAGAAGATGGTTTTAAGGCTTTTGTGTGAAATTTTTATACATCAATTCATCTTTCTCTTGGTGCTTTCGATCCTATAATTGGTATCAGACAAATTGTTTAGTTTTAATATTTACATATCTTTAGAGTCACAGCATCAAGTGGTTTTGCGCTTTTCGAAGGTCAATCGATATATTGTCCTCCACTTTTGCACCAATAGTCATGGCATCAAATTTTGCATATTGAAATATTAGGATGCAAGTATATGTATGTTCTATTGATATTGACATATGGGATATTATTCAAAATGGTTTTAACTTACGTGAAAAGTCACCTTTAGAATACACCGTTGGAGAAAATTTTTTTAGTGAAACTTGATCGAAAAACAAAGAATAAATTTTTATGGTGCTTTATGATGGTAAAAAGTTGTGGCAAAATAAATTCGCTAGCAAGTGCACTAGTCATATCAAATAATAAAGTAAAGAGTAAAGTGTCGAATCCACGAGAAACTAGTTAAATCTAATCTATCCTAATAATCTACTAAGAGAAGAAAAGGGTGTTGTGATATGAAAATAGAAAATAAAGATGCAAAAAATTAAATAATAGAAAATAAAATAAATTAGTGTTGAGCTTAAGGATTATTGATGATCAAAGATAGGGATGAACTAGCATGAACAACTATGAAGATTGAATTATAACAATGATAAATAGGTTCAATTCTTGAGATGGATTACTTAAATTAATGAACTCTACGCTAAGTAAATTAAACTATCTTAAATTTCAATCACAAACGATGAGTTAACCTTCAGTTAAGAAAGATATTAAGATGTATTAAGTTGTAACTCTTAAACCCTTCTCGCTGGGTAAAAACTGATAGACCTCACAAAATCAAACACAAACGATGAATTACAAGATTTGTGTTATGATTGCTTCAACTTTAAGTTAAAAATCAATTCGCTGAGAATTATTAATCCTAAAACTAACCACCTTAGATATGGTTTGTAGTGTTATCTCATGATATAATAATCTTAGTAAAAAAAATTAAGCACAACAATCATAATAAAAAAATTTGAAATAACTATATTAATTCAAATATAACAATCGAGTTCATGCAATTTTCTCGTAAAGATTAAAGATTTTTATTACATAAAAGATAAAACTAATGAAATATGAGTAAAGAGTATCCAAACAATGGGTAGAAGAGAGAATTCTTCGTCTTTGATGATCTCTGGATTGCTACAGATTACATGCGCTGAGTTGCTCCGCAGATTCTCCCGAAGAAACATCGAAAACTCTGAAATTCATCCTCTGCAATGTAGCACGGCTTCCTGGTCTCAAGCACATATTTTTCTGTCTTCTAAGGCATCTATTTATAGTCTCTAGGTGTCCTAAGGGTTCTGATAAAGTTTCGATTTGATTCGAAGTCTTTTTATGTTAAAACAAGTGAATTCGGAATAGACTTTGATAGTCTTTAAAATCATTCAAAACTCCTTAAAATCTGAGTAAATATGTTTCTAGTCACTTCTGAGGCTTAGGATAAAATTTGAGTTCGATTTACACTTAAAATTTTCAAGAAAAGTCAAAGAAATATAAAAAATAGCCTTCGTAACGGCCCATAATAGCCTTATAATGATCCTAATAGTGCTTTTCATGGCCCGTTACACTGATTTTATGGACCTAACAGTGTCCAAATCAGAGTAAAAATTCAAAATTTACGGCCCATAACATTCTGGTCACGGGTTGTTACAGTCTCTTCACGGTCCATTATATTCATTTCACTACAAGAAAATAGGATTAATACTCGTCATTATTAGTGCTCAATAACGACCAGTCAAAAGAACTTTCGTTAATAAAAGAATTAATAGCGATGAGCGAAAAATCTCGTCGATAAAAGTTGAACTCCCGTCGTTAAAAGTGCAAAACAACGACCACTTGTTAATTTGGCCATTAATACTCATTAAAGTTACTAGAGTATTCAGAAATAGAGAAGACAAATTTTGCTTTTCCACCGTTGATCAAATATCAAAAAATCATAGTCGTACGATCAATCAAAAGAAAACCCTTGCATTTTATACCAAAAATTGAGCAGCCATCATCTCTAATAGCCAAAGAAGACTGGTAGAAAAACCTAGCGCTGCTGCAATGTGCTCGTGACGATCAGTAGAGCCACCCAAAGATCACTCTCAATTCTCATGAAAGAACTCCAAGATCTCACAAAAAAATTTCAGGTGGAATTTTATTACTAAGAAAGAGCAGTTTTTGTTCTTATTTTTCTTGTCTTTATTTGTTGTTCATAACTCTGTTTTGGCTTAGGAAGGAGTTTGATTTTGGTATTTTTTTAGGTGGAAGGGGACTCTTAGATCCTAGAAATGTTGTCTCTTTTGAGATCCAAGCTTTTTTCTTACGATGATTTTAGAATGTAGAGATCAATTGGATTCAAAATGGAGGGGGCAAAAGTCTCATAGGTCTTACATCTAATTAATCAATCTCCTATGTGGCATCGTTGTAGTATGCAGACACAATCCCTCTCATCCAATAGGTTCTTCCTCTTTCTTAGCATGTGACGTGCCCCCCTTCACTATGTGATTCCCTGACTCCACCACCTCGTGTTCTCCTCACTCAGCATCACCTGATCATTTCTCCTCTAGGTAAGATGGTCCATATTCAAACTTTACATTCATGTCATACCTAATCTGGAAACATAGTTTGAAAACTATCAAAGTTATATTAATGCCTTGTTAGACAACGTTTTGTAACTTGATGAATTGATCCCTGCCCATAAAAAAAATTCATGCCTAATTTGAAAACTTTAACTTGATGAATTGATCCCTGCCCATAAAAAAAATTCATTCCTAATTTGAAAACTTAGGACATGTGATCTGTTAAATTTATGTGTGGTTATTTAATCCATATTTGAAATTTTCCCAAAAAAATTAAAAAGATAATGCTATATAGTAATCTTCTTTTTTATCCTTTTGTCATTGGATATTTATTAAAACGACTTTGGTTTTCTTTCTCATGTGATTGTTTATACATTATTCTAGCTTTTTTTTTAACTTTGATACCAACTAACAAATCCAAATTATTCTAAAAGAATTTTACTTTCTCAGATTGGGTTGTATGTTCATTTGAAGCAAACCAAGTTTGTCTAAGTAATCATTGGCTCATGTTGCTTCCGGTACCCACACGATAGTTTTTCTTGATTAAATACTAGTCCATCATGTACATTTATTGGATTGTCCAATAAAATCTTTGCATATGTTTGAGATTATTATATTAATATGCTTTTAACTGCAGGTACAACACTCAAATGGAACTCCAATAGAAGATATGATATGATTAGAGTACAAGCATTATTGTTTGGTCAAGTTACAACCTATATATATAAAATCAATGTTCATGCCCTTGATTTATATATCATGAATTTTTTTTATTTGCATATTAGAGGCCTTAACCATTACAAAGTATGATTTTATGGATACAAGATTGCATACTCCAACTCTATATTATGGTATTATAGGGCCATATTCTAGTTGTTGGATACTACACACCAAAGGTAATTGCTACCTTTTTTTCCCTGCAAACATAGCATATATATTATTTCAGTAAATGCTCAAGTTTTTCCTGCATGCATGCAGGTAGTTCATTGATGATCTGCTCATTCATATCTTCAAGAAACATTGGAGCAATAGGATTCCTTCTTTGATCATCATGCTATAAGGCTTGCTCCATCGGCTGGAATTTAGAATAATAGTTGGGCAGAAGGATTAGTTATACTTATTTGTTGACATGGAACAGTGAGAGTTATGATAGAGATTGGAGAATAAAATGTAACATTTTATTTTTGGAAGTAACATTTTTTGTATTGAAGTTGTGTACTACATTGATTAAGATGGTATAAGTTTTGATGATATAACAGTTCTAACCTCATTTTTTAAATATATATATGTACATACTGAAGTTGAATATTCCGTTAAGTTTTGCACATTTGTGATCTAATAGAAATAATTTTGCGTTGGTAATAGAATTTCTATATATGAATCAGATTATTGTTGGTCATTATTCATGACCTGACTATTGGTATTTAAATATTGGCTTTGTCATTAGTACTTTTAATAGCTAGATTTCTGGACATTAAAAGTATTTAGTGACCTAGGCACAATGGTCATTATTATTATTTGCGGCCAAAAAAATGATCGTCATTAAAGATGTTTAACGACCGAACTAGTGGCCACTAAAAATTTTTTAACGACAACTCTTTTGCTAGTCGTTAATAAGCTTTAACGACCGGTCCACTTCCTCCGTCGTTATTAACCTTTAACGGCGGAGCTTATAACGACCGGCGACGACGGGAAAAACTCATCTTTAATGAGCTTCAACGACCAAAATCTAACTTTTAGCGGTCAGTTTTCCCTTCGTTATTGACTAATGAGCTTCAACGACCAAAATCTAGCTTCAACAACCTTCACTAATTTTCACTTTTTGACTCCGTTTTAACTTCGATTTATGATGTCCTGACTCAATTCTCTTTCTTTTTCTGCAATAAAATATAGAATTTGGCTAGATTTCTATTTTTATAAAATTAAAGTAAATAAGGTCATAAAATGATACATGCTATATGAAAATGAATCGAAATATGATTAAATGTATGACTAATTATATGTTGTATTTTGCATGCATCACTTTGTAGACTATCAAATTTAATTAAATTTTGAACTATGAAAGTACTAATGAAATTTGGAAAAAACTTATTATTATACATGAAGGAACCGATAAGATCAAAGAATCTATAATAAATTATATTAAATCATCATTATGACAAGATGCTTGATAATGAATGTATAAAAGAAATGGTTATTAGATTTAATGATATTGTGAATGCCTTAATCTCTTTTGACGAACCAAGAACTAACCCCCCGAAAGTTAAGAAGTTTCTTAGGTCTCTATCATCCAAGTGGCATACCAAGATAACCGTTATTGAAGAGAATGATTTAAATAAATTGGACTTCGATGATCTTATATCTCTCTTGACCTATAAGATTGAAACCAAAGAAGATGAAAAAGCAAGTATTCCTAAAAGGAAAATTTTGGCTTTAAAAACAAATCTGAATGAGGAGGAAACTAACGAAGAAGATGAAGATCTTGATGAAAAAAAGTTCATCAAGTGACATGCTTCGAATGTAAGAATGTTAGGCACTACAAAAATGAATGTGAAAAGAAAGGATAAGCTTTTAAGAAGGAGACAAATGTCCTTCAAGCCACATGGGATGAAAGTGAAAATGAGGAAAGCGGTGCTTCAAAATCCTCAAGAGATGATGTTGAAGCACACCTTTGTCTAATGGCAAATGAAGAAATGGTAAATTCTAATTTCTCTAATGAAGATGATTCTCTAGATATGCATGAAGAGTTTAGGAAACTTATCCATAGATATACTATACTTAAAAGAAAACATGAAACTTTAAAAAAATGACTTTAAAAAATTAAAGGAAAATAAGAAACAAAATCTTGATTGTGAACATTGCAAAATCTTAAATGATGAAAAATTCTAGACTTGAGATCTTGATTGATGAATTGAAAATGGAAAAATATTATATTAATAATTCTTTTGAAAAAACAAAATGTGGAGATTGTAGATTTGAAAAAGGAAGTTGAGAATTTAAAAAATTGAACTTCAAAAGTTTTCAAATGAAAGAAAAATGTTATATGTCATGCTTAGTGATTCTAGAGTACCTTTAAATAAAAAGGGACATTATTTTAATTCTTTCGAAAATAAACATGATAGAAGAATTTTGTTTGTGAAAATATCAAATTCATATAAATCAAATATAACTTGTTTTCATTGTGTTTTTTATGGTCATTATGCTTTTGAGTGTAACATTAAGAAAGGCAAAAGTGTTGGTAAGAAGAATATTTGGTTCCTAAAAGAACCTCCACCACTAACCAAATTGGACCCAAAAAAGTTTGGGTACCAAAGAGTCGAATCTACTTGGATAGTAGATGTTCAAGACATATGATTAGACACATATCAAATTTCATTACTAAGGAAAAGAAGAATGGTGGAACAGTGACTTTTAACGATAATGCAAAAAGAAAAGTAATTAGCATTCGAATCTAGTGATAGCGAATATTTTGATATGCATGATGAGTTTAGAATTCTTATAGGTAAATATATATTCCTTAAAAATAAATATGATGATTTAAAAATAGAACTTGAAAATTTGAAAAATGAAAATGATTTTAAAGTTTGTGGAAATTGTAATTTACTAGATAATGAAAACTCTAGTTTAGAATTTATGATTGAAGCTTTGAAAATGAAAAATAATACTTTAGAATTATCTTATGAAAAAATAAACTTGTAGTGTTGAAACCTTGAAAAATGAGAATAATGTTTTAAAAAGTAAACTTGAAAAGTTTGCAAATGGTGGAAAAATGCTAAATACAATGCTATCAACACAAAGAAGACTTTTTAATAAAAATGGACTTGATTTTAGCTCATTTGATATTAAGAAGGATAAAAGGATTCTATTTGTTAAAGCATCACAAAATTTTCATGCAAAATCACATATCACTTGTTTTCATTGTGGTTATGAAGGACATTACTCTTATGAATGTATAGTTAAAAAGGAAATAAATAGTTGTACGAAGAAAATTTGGGTCTCTAAAAAGATCATCACTAACCAAATTGGACCCAAGTAAGTTTGGATACAAAAAAGATGAGAATCTTAATGTCTTTCTTGTGAGGAGCTTTAATGGATAATGAAGGCAAATGGTATTTGGATAGTGGATGCTTAAGACATATGACTAGTGATCCATCAAACTTCATTACATTAGAAAAGAAAAATGGAGGAAAAGTCACCTTTGAAAATAATAGCAAAGGAAGAGTAATTGGTATATGTAATGTTGGTAAAAATGATAAAGTATAGTTGGAAAATGTTTGGCTAGTTGAAAACTTAAAACATATCTTAATTAGTATAAGTCAATTGTGTGATAAAAATTACTTAGTAAATTTTAAAAAAGACAAATGCTTGATTCTATATGAAAATAATGAAGTTCTACATATGGGTTTTAGATATAATAATGTATTGATTTTGAAAATTTGAAAAGTGAAAAATGTCTTAGTGTTATGCATGATGATAAAAATCTTTGACATAAAAGATTAGGACATGTAAATTTCAAGTTGTTAAATAAACTTTCAAGTCATGTTTAGAGGTTTAATTTGAAAATTAGATTTGAAAAGAACAATGTTTGTAATTCATGTCTTAGAGGTAAACAAACCAAAAGCTCTTTCAAATTAAAAAAAATGCTATTAGTACACAAAGGTCTTTAGAACATTTACATCTTGATTTATTTGGACTTATTGATGTAATAAGTTTAGGTGGAAAGAAATATGTTATTGTTATTGTTGATGACGTCTCTTGTTTTACTTGGATTACCTTTCTTACAAGTAAAGATGAAACTATAAACATGTTTTCTAAATTTGCAAAAAGAATACAAAATGAACTTGAATTAAGAATTGCAAAAATTAGAAGTGACCATGGAGATGAATTTGAAAAATACAAATTTGAATTGTTTTGTGAAGATAATGAAATTACACACAACTTTTCTACACCTAGGACACCTCAACAAAATGGAGTAGTAGAAAGAAAAAATACAACCATTCAAGAAATGACTAGGACAATGCTAAATGAAAGTAATTTACCTAAGTATTTTTGGACGGAAGCTGCAAACACAGCATGTTATGTTTGAAATAGAATCTTACTTAGACGTTTTGAAAAGAAAGCATGTTTTGAAGCTTTATATGGAAAAATGTCAAATATTTCATATTTCAAAGTGTTTGATTGTAAATGTTATATCTTGAACATTAAAGATAAATTAGACAAATTTGATGCAAAATGTGATGATGGTGTGTTTCTTGAATGCTCTAGTATAAGTAAAGCATATACAGTATATAACAAAAGAACATTAATTGTTGAAGAATTTATTAATGTTAAATTCAATGAAACTACTGATTTTTTTTATGAGGAAGAAATAGTTGAAGTAGAAAGACAACTTGAAGATATGCAAATCCAAAATGAAAACTTGAAAGAAAAGAGATTGGATATCTCAAATGTGGAACAAATAGAAAAGCCACAAGTGGAAGATAATCAAGTTATTTCAAGGAATTAGAAGCATGCATCATCACATCCACTTGATCAAGTAATAGATAATATAAATGAAGGTATAAAAACTAGAAACTTCTTGAAATACTTATGCACTTTTTCGGTATTTCTTGCACAATTTGAATCTAGTAACGTTGATGAAGCTTTGAATGATTCAAATTGAATAAATGCCATGATGAAGAATTAAATAATTTTGAAAGGAATTAAGTTTGAAAACTTGTAGAAAGACCAAAGGATTATTCAATAATTGGTACTAAATGAGTTTTTAGAAACAAACTAGATGAAAATGGCATCATAATAAGAATAAGGCAAGACTAGTAGCAAAATGTTATTTATAAATAGGAGTTGATTTCGAATAAACTTTTGCTCCCGTTGCTAGACTTGAGACTATTAGAATACTTTTAGCTTTTGCATGTTTTAAAGGATTCCAACTTTTTCAAATGGATGTAAAATCGGCCTTTCTAATGGTTTTATAAATGAGGAAGTCTATATTTAGCAACCTAAAGATTTTGAAAATTCAGATTTTTCTAATCATGTATTTAAATTTTTTAAAGTTCTTTATGAACTTAAACACGCTCCTAGAGTTTGGTATGAAAGACTTACTTTTTTTTATTGAAAATCATTTTCAAAAAGGGAAAGCTGATACTACATTATTTTTTAAGCATTTGGAAGATGATATTTTAATAGTTCATATTTATGTTGATGACTAATGAATGCTTGTACAAAGAGTTTGAATCTCTTATGCAAAAAGAATTTGAGATTAATCTTGTAGGTGAACTCATATTCTTTTTAGGATTATAATTCAAGTAAAATAAAGATGGAATATTTTTTAAGCAAGAGAAGTATACAAGGGAGTTGCTAAAGAGAATTGGAATTGATGAATGTAAGCCAAGTTCAACTCCCATTAGCACTACAACTAAATTAGATAAAGATGAGAAAGGTAAATCCATTGATCAAAAGAGGTATAGAGGTATGGTTGGTAGTTTATTTTACTTGACGACATCTAGGCCGGATATATTGTTTAGTTATGCTTGTGTGCAAGATTTCAATCCGCGTCTAAGAAATATACTTAGTTGTCCTTAAAAGAATTTTACGTTATTTGAAGCATACTTGTGATTTAGGCATTTGGTATGATAGGAACTCATCTTTTTATTTACATGCCTACACCGATGCGGATTTTGCCAGATGTAAAGTTGATAGGAAAAGCACTAGTGGGATGTGTTGCTTTCTTGGTAGCTCTCTTGGGCTAGCAAAAAGCAAAACTCCATCGCACTCTCTACCGTTGAGACCGAATATATAGTAGTCGATAGTTGTTGTGCATAGATATTATGGGTAAACTAATAATTACTTGATTATGGTATAAGTTGTTCAAGTGTACCCATGAAGTGCGATAACACAAGTGCAATAGAAATGACTAAAAAACCAATTCAACATTGTCGAACCAAGCATATTGATTTGCGCTATCATTTCAATAGAGAACATGTGACACTTAAGGACATTGCTATTGAACATGTGTCTACCGAAATTCAATTTGACCCTTAAGTGAGAAAAGATTTTGTATGCTTAGACGTGAACTTGGAATGTTAGGAACCTAATTGCTCTCAACTCAACTCATGAGTGACTTGATTATGTAAGTATTATTTATTAATCGAATTGAATATAAAATTGTGTTGCACAACACAAACATTCAGACCGATCGACCATTATCATATCGGTCGACCGTTATAGGATCTGACCGGATGACCATTTAAGTTACTAAATGACCGATTTTTTCTACGGAGTACGTACTTCTAGAACGATCGCCCAAAATATTTCGGACGACCGTTAAAAACAAAATAGATCGACTATAATGTCTAACGGATAATGGTCGCTCGACATAGTATCAGGCGACCATTTTCAATGCGATATAAAAGGACCGTCAACAAATTTTCCCCAAATTCGATATCGGATGACCTTTTGTGCGCCACTGCCGTAGAAAATTCCATTCTTCTCGACGATTTCTCTCGGCCGTCATTTTCGATGATCCTCCTTGACTTCTTCGACGATCCTCCTCGACTTCTTCGACGATCCTCCTCGACTTCTCCGGTGATCCTCCTCGGCGATCTTTCTAGATAGTCGCTCAATTGACGGCGGTGAAATTGACTTCTACAGAATCAATTTCGGCGACCTTTCTCGGCCGACGACCCTCATCATCGTTGATTTCTCTCCCGCGATCCTTCTCATCAGGAATCGATCCTCTTCGACAAGTTTTCTCGACAGTCGAAGATTCTTTAGTCGCTCGGTCGACGACGGTAAAATCGACTCCGACGTATTTGATCTCGACCCTCTTCCGGCGATCTACTTCGTCGACGACTGCAGTCCGATCAGTTGTTCTCCAGTCGCCCATCGCTAGAGAACCGGACTCCAACAAACTTAGAACGACGATGAGGTGGAACTAGAGCGTTTTTTACGATTCACAAATTCATCCGACAATCCTTCCCATTCTTTCAAATGATTCAACCATTGATATCAGTCGGCTGTCTCTCAAAACTCTTCAATCACAATTTGATCCACACGTAGTCATTATGCTAGATTCCTTGTTGTGCGAATTGATTGAATGTTGTAAAGATCGTTTTTAGAGTCGATTGAAAAATGATAGGCTATTCTGTCTTGGACAAAAACGATCGACTGTTCTTCACAGTGGTCGATCGTTTCTTCTTTTTCGATTATGTTTGTCAATTCTCGATTACATTCTTGAAACTGATTTTGCAACCAATGCCCCCAAAGAATAAACTTGTTGCTGGTCCTCGCAAGAGGAAGAAACTAGGTTCTTCTCGCCCACGATTAGACTCTCCGCCCACGCCTGAAGAATTCAATTTTTCTCTATTTGCTAACATGTCTATTGCATCCAACTTTGAATAATTGTATTCCTCTAGAGAAGTAGCACATGGCATGAGAGTATATTAGAATTCCCTTAACATTAATTTTGTCCATGACTTGTTTGATGGCATTGGTTGGCTTCCCCTACTTGATGTTCGAGAACCTATCTATCCTAGGTTGGTTCGACTTTTCTATACAAATATGTCATTTCCTGAATCTAAATCTTATGTGACATCTCACATCTTTAAGCGTACCATTAAAATCACTGAATATTTGATTTGTGAGACCTTTGATGTTCCCAAAGGAGTATTTATGAACATTGCGACTCATAGGTGGCCCTCTGATATCACTATGACTGAAGCTCTTGAAGTTGTTTTTTATGGTGAAGTATATAGCTTTCCTATGAAAGGACTTCTAAAGAAGTTGACTCCTTCCCTTCTTGTTGCTTATCATATAGTTAGTCACATCTTATTCTCTCGATCCGGTCATTGCACTGATATGACTTTGTATGATCTACGCCTTCTCTATCGTCTTCTTCGAAATGATCTTCCTTCGGTTAACTTTGGAGCCTACATGATTTATCACTTCATCTCCAGCAAAGAAAAGATAGACTCCAAACGCTTTCACAATATGATTTTTCATTATGGTTCTTTTCTTACTCGGATCTTTCATCAGAAAGATATTATTATTCTTGAGACCGAGCCATCATATTCTGAGAGACCTACTGATATCATTGGGAAAGTCACATTGAAATGAAAGGGTTTTGTCCTCATAATAACGAATGGATCTTTGTGAAAAAAGGATAAGAGACACAAGGCTCGAACACTAATGATGTAGTAGGTACAGAGGTTCCTACGAGAGCTCTTATGGAGGATACTGGACCTTCATTGGAGCAATATATACGTCCTCCATTTGTGCCGATGAGTGTCTAGCATGCATCCACAGTTCCTTCACGTGATGAGTGGGATGGAATGATAACACACATGTTCGGCATCGATAGATGCTTAGACGATATGACTTCACACATGGAGAGGTTGGAGATTGATCATCATCGCATTTAGGATTGTTTATTTGCATACTTTCGCTCTCAAGGCTTTGACACTATCCCTTATGAGCGAGTTGCGCCTCCTCCGCCCGACGATGCTTAGTTTTCTTTATTTACTTTTTCATTTTGTTTCCCCATTTTGATGATGTCAAAAGGGGGAGAAGATATGTGATGGAGACGATGTTATTAATGACTTTATGTATGATGGAGATTATGTATGTCACTATGTATGTATGACTTTGTGTGTTTATGAGATGTATGTGTGACTTTATGTGTGTTTATGATGTTGCACTCATACTTATGTGATGAAAACTATGTTGAATATGTATGGATGGATGATTTATGTTGTTATCTATGTATGGATGGATATTGTCATGTGACTATGAATATGTTTTCTAGTTTTTTATTTGGATGTCATTATGATTTTGTTCTTTTGATATCATTATGTCTTATAAAAAGAAAATATGCTTTGATTGAGGGGGAGTAAATAATATCTTTTAATGTCACAAGATAAGCATAAATTAAGCGGAAGAAACTTACATTTTGTTATTTATTTACCTCATCGTCACCTTGTTTGCCATCATAAAAGAGGGAGAGATTGTTGGTCCAGAGACCATATTCTAAGTATTTTGATGATAGCAAAGAAGGAAGATGATATACTAATTGTGCTTAAAGTGTTAGTGTGAACATATTAAATATTTTTATGAAGAAAAAGAGTCAAAATATTTTTAGCAGTACAAACGGTCGACCGTAACAGTAACGGGCGACCGTTTTGACTTATAATGGATGACCGAAGCGAAGCTGAAATGATCGCTAATTCTAAAAAGAAATGATTTCCTAAATCGGGTGATCGATTTATGTTCGGTTGACTGTTATATGTGTTACATGAAAGATTGACGTACATAATGGATGACCGAAATGATAGATGAAATGATCGTAGATTACAAAGAGCGCAGACATTTCTTAAACGGACGATGGAAACTCTAACGGTTGACTGTTCTGGGTAGTAAAGGTAAAAAATATATAAATCGGACGGCCGAAGCTGGCGCATGAACGATCACAGATTACAAAAAGCACGGACACTTCTAAATCGGACGACTGAAATATTAACAATCGACCGTTCTGGGCAGCAAAGAATAAAAATATGAAAATCGGATGACCAAAGTCGCTGCATGGACGATCGCAAATTACAGAGAGCACGAGAATTCTAAATCGGACGATCGATTCCCTTTCGGGCGACCGTTATGGAAGCAAAAATTAAATAAACAGCTATAATCCTTCTTCGAACTACGATTAACAGAAAATTGCACAAAAAAGACAAAAGCAACGACTATTATCTTATATTAAACGGACGCCCGATACTACAATCGACGACCATTGAATATGCGACAAAAGGCATAACGGCTAATTACTGTGCAAAACAAACGAACGATATTAAAATGGGCGACCGTTTTAGAGGTGACAACACAACACTTTTTAAATTAATTTACAACGGCCATATTTTCAAGAGAAGTCGATAAAAGGGACTAAAAGATTGAAGGAAGGTTATCCGAGCAAGGTAAATCACTCTAGAGTTTCCTTCAAGTCCAAATCATTTTTCTTGAGCTAAATTTTGTAAATCATCCATTTCCTCTTCTAGTTTCTAAGTGTGAGCATTCTTTATAAGAAGAGAGAATTGGAGGGAATTCTTGTGTTCTTGTTTAGATAGTTTTGAGAGCTCCTTGTAAGAAGAGATGTGCCTTACCTCTTAAGTGAAGAAAAAGACATTGTGATGTAGAAAATGTTATTCTCTCCTTAGAAAAAAAAGAAAAGGCTAGTGAATCTCCAACGGTCTTGAGGTCGGGAAGTCAGAGCGGGACGTAGGCCAAAGAATTGAGTCGAACTTCGTCAACATATTACATCTTTTTCTTCTCTTGCTCTTCTTACTTATCTTTTACTTGATTGCGATCGCATTTTCTAAAAATCGACTTTTATTGCTTTTTCGGTTAGATTTTTTATACATCATTTCACACCCTCCCTCTCTTGGTGCTTTCGATCCTACATTTGACATGTTTTTTAAGTTTACTAAAAGAGTATAAAATTAATTTGAATAAAAGATTTCAAAATTTGGAAGTGATCGTGGTAGAGAATTTGAAAATAAAAAGTTTGCATTATTTTGTGATGAAAATGGCATAGTGCATAATTTTTCTATTCCTAGAACCCCTCAACAAAATGAAGTTTTAGAAAAGAAAAATAGAACTATACAAGAGATGACAAGAACTATTTTGAACGAGAGTAACCTTCAAAGATATTTTTGGATGGAAGCTATTAATGCCTCTTGATATGTGCTAAATAAAACTTTAATAAGACCACTAACGAAGAAAACTTGTTTTGAGCTTATTTATGGAAAAGACCACTCATACTTTAAAATATTTGGATGCAAATGTTTTATATTGAACAATAAGAATAAATTAGACAAATTTGATGCTAAATATGATGATGCTATCTTTCTTGATTACTCTACTACAAGTAAAGCTTATAGAATTTATAATAAAAAGACACTTTTGGTTTAAGAGTCTATGCATGTTAGATTTCAAGAAACTAATGATTTTATCTTGAATAAGCAAGTGGATGAAGATGAAGTCGGTGTAACCGAAGCACAAAGTAGATTAGAGAAAGTTCACCTAAAAGAAAACCCATCTCATGAAGACAATTGTGAAGGACAAAGAGAAGATGAAGTTGAAGACCAAGTGGAGAGTGAGGGGAGGATTAATGAACAACAAATTGATGCTCCACAAATCATTCTAAGAAATTGAAAATCATGTTTCCACTAATCCACTTAACCAAGTCATAGGTAATATAGGTGAAGTTATAAAAACTAGAAGTTTGTTAAAAAAATTATGTGCATTCTCAGTATTTCTTGCATAATTTGAACCTAACAATATAGATGAAGCCCTAAATGATCCAAATTGAATAAATTCAATGCACGAGGAACTAAATAATTTTTAAAGAAATCAAATTTGAAAAATTGCCGAAAGACTCAAGGATCATCCTATTATTGGAACTAAGAGGTCTTTTGAAACAAATTAGATGAAAATGATATCATTGTGAGAAACGAGACTAGATTAGTGACCAAGGATTAGTCACAAATTGAAGGGATTGATTTTGATAAATCTTTTGCTCCCATTGCTAGACTTGAGACTATTTATATGTTATTAGCTTTTGCATGTTTTAAAGAATTTAAGTTTTTTCAAATGGATGTGAAATCAATATTTTTAAATGATTTTAAAAATGAAGAGGTTTATGTTGAACAACCTCAAGATTTTGAAAACTCGAATTTTTCAAATCATGTTTTCAAATTTGCAAAAGCTATTTATGGATTAAAACAAGCTCCTAAAGTTTGGTACAAAATATTGAGTTCATTTTGAATTATGGATTGAAACAAGCTCCTAAAGTTTGGTACGAAATATTGAGTTCATTTTGAATTGAAAATGATTTTCATAAAGGGAAACTTGACATTTTAATTGTTCATATTTATGTCGATGACATTATTTATGGTGCCACTAACGAATGTTTGTATAAAGAGTTTGAATATCTTATGTAAAAAGAATTTGAAATTCTTCTTGTAGGTGAGCTCACATTCTTTCTAGGACTACATGTGAAGCAATCAAAAGATAGAATTTTTCTAAATCAAGAAAATTATACAAAAGAATCGCTCAAACGTTTTTGAATGAATGAGTACAATCCAAGTTCAACACCCATGAGCACCTCAACCAAATTGGATAAGGATGATAAAGGCAAATCCGTTGATAAAAAAAGGTATAATGGTATGATTTGCACTCAGCTTTACTTAATGACATTTAGGCTGGATATTATGTTTAGTGTATGTCTATGTGTTAGATTTCAATTCGCACCTAGAGAATCACACTCAATTTCCGTTAAGAGAATAATACATTATTTAAAACACACTTGCGATTTAGATATTTTGGTATGATAGAAATTCTACCTTTAATTTGCATGCCTACACTGATGTGGACTTTGCTAGATGCAAAATTGATAGAAAAAACACTAGTGAGATATGTTATTTCCTTGGTAGCTCCCTTATATTATGGATTAGTAAGAAACAAAACTTCATCGTACTTTCTACCATTGAGGTCGAATACATTATCGCCGGTAGTTGTTGTGCACAAATTTTTTGAGTCAGACAACAATTGCTTGATTATGGAATTATTTGCTCAAATGTACCCATGTGCAATAACACTAGTGCTATAAAGATGACTAAGAATCTGATTTATCACTCTAGAACAAAACATATTGATTTGCAATATCATTTCATTTAAGAGCACGCAACCCTTAAGGATATTGTTATTGAATATGTGCCTATTGAAATTCAACTAGCGAAAAATCTTTACAAAACCCTTGAGTGAAGACTGATTTTGTATGCTTATAAGGGAATTAAGAATGATTGGACTTTGATTGCATATTAATCTTATGTAAAAGTTACTTGGTTATGTAAACTCACTTTTGAACTACATTGAATATCAAAAAGTTTTGCAGGACACTTACAATTATATAATCTTCACTTCAAAATATTAGCTTTAGTTGTTGAAATTGTAAATAGTTGTTGAAAAATGAGCATCTGCCTAGAACCGATCGAGATTCATCGAATGATGGGTATCACTGACTGACTACCCTTATTTAATAAAGAAAAATGCTATTTTAATATGACCACTAGCCGACTAATCAAGATAATCGGTTGATCAATATATACAAAAATTAAATGCACAGAATTAAAAATCTAGACCGGTCGAGGCCCCTTTTTTCCAAACTTCGATCGACACCTCGCACCCCTTCGACTTGCGTCGCCGTCCATTGAGTGGATCATCTGTCCGACATCGTTTGTCAACTACTCCTCCCTCCTTCTCAGTTGTGCACCTCATCATCGCTCATTGTGCCTACCATCGTTGCCGCATCGTCTGCGATTTCACCTCGTCACCACCTTGTCATCCCTTAACCATCCATGATTTCCCCTTTTTGGTGATCCATCCTTTGGTGACCACACGCTCCCCTTGTGATTTTTTGTTGATTTTTCAAGTTTGTTTTCCCTAAAAGTCGCTAGCTATCCTCTGATGCTGCTTGCATCATCTGCCGTCCGACCGCCATCGCTTGCTATCACCAACCACAGCCACCTGTTGTCACCAACTAGTCGACGCCTGCCTCGCACACATCGGCCACGAAGGTTAGCAAATGAATGATCCCATCTATTAGTTTCTTTCCTTTGTCAGAACCCTAATTTTTTTTTAATATCTTACAACCATGTGCACCTCCGGAATGCAGTAAGCCATTGTTGAATTCATTGGACCCAAAATTCTGTCCCATTTTTCAAAATCCTAATTGATGAAATATGATTCTAGCCCTAAGTTGGATCCCTAATTTTTCCTAGTTGTGTCCATCCTCTGTTCTCCATGTCGAATAACGAGGATGAAGGCCGCCTCACTTCCAACCATAAACTAGTCATCAGGAATCATTACCGTAATTGTCCTTCTCATGCTCGAGTCGTTCCAGTCAAGACTGAGCCTGAACCTGAATTTGAACTCGAGCTTGTCACATGTGGACATTCACGAGGATGGTCACATGAACGTGGTCGCCGTCCGCCTACTATCTTCGTCCCCCTCTTCGCCTAACAACTATTTTGATCATGATCTCTTTGTTAGTTGGACAATGGCCACCACATTCGATGTCCTTTGTCGGTCCATGATGTTCGTCGGGCTCTCACTATTGATTTGGACTCCTTAAATGTATCGAATGTTCAAGAGTTATTTTTCACCATTGGATGGCTACCTCTCTTGTCTATCTTGGAGCGAGTGTACCCTTGCCTTGTTCACTTCTTTTATGTGAACATGACCATTACTCATTACGTCATCATCACTCAGGTCCTCGGTATGCCTATTCTATTTGATCGAGACCACGTTTGCCGCATGTTTGGACTCCCTTTCCCACTGCTTAATCATTATCGATTGGTCGCTCATGGATGACCTCATGACTATCTTCCTATTGACGATGGCATTCGTCTTGTATTTGGTGGGCGAACTAATCATTACACCGTCGACATGACACACAAGTATCTCTGATCATCGTTGAAAATGGCACATCACATCTTGAGCCATATGATTACTCCTCGATTAAGGCACTTCACATAAGTCACACACTTTGATCTATTCTTTCTTCATTGCCCTTGTGTTCGAGATGTATCATTCCTTCATTTTTGTCATTATCTTTTCTACCACATGGAAAACACCCATAAAAATATTATCTCAAGGGTTCGAGGCAATCGTCCTCTCTACTTTAGATCTTGAATTAAGGGATTCTATCTATCTTTGGCATTTCCATTCCTGCAAATGAGAAGTACATTATACACGCTCGTGGGAGTCATTAGTTCAAAGACTATGAATAGGAAGTCAATGTTGACGACACTTGGGTCCCTGAGTGTGATGCTACTGATGAGGCTGGTGAGGTTGAGTCACCAACGACGATGGACATGAGAGACATGCCACAAGCTAGATTTGATAGGAGCACTTCTTCGCCTCCACGTTGTGCACCGGCAGAGTCTTGTGGACCTTCGCAGGATCCCTCACGGGGTGCTGCGTCGACTTCTCATGGAGCTTACGACCTGCTTTCTTTTATCCATCAAGTGACTTTCCTATCCATTAGGATGATGGGAAGTGATATGAGCTATGTCTCCAGATCACTTCATGAATTCTACGCCACACAGGATTTCATCTTTCCCATTGTTCATGAGGATGACAGTCCTGATGAGTCATAGATATTAGTTGTGTGTCCTTTATTTTTGGGTGTATCCCTCTATGATGATGTCAAAATGGTGAAAATTTGGACGTATGTTTATATTTTTATTATGTGTATTAGCAGCATGCAACATTTTGTAGTGACATTCGTCACATATTAGTGCATGCACATATGTCGTTGGACTAACTACTTTAATCGTGGATGTATTTTGGACTAGATGCTATATGATGATGCTTATGTTGCCATGTGTTCATTTGATGGTTCACATGCTTATAATATTTACGTCATCATGGTTGTTTATTTGATTGTGTTTATTTGACATTATTTTGGATGATTGAGCTTATAGCGCTTTATGGCATGAGATTTTACTCTTTCATACTATCATTTAGATTTTATGACTTCAAATATTATCGAGGCCATATATTTAAGGGAAGGAAATTTGATAAATGCATATGCGTAGGGGGAGCATGCATATATTATTTATATATTTCACTCCTCTATCGTCCAATTAGTTTGTCATCATCTAAAAGGGGGAGATTATTGAATCCGACATTTCGTCTCCATGTTTTGATGTTAACAAATCAAATTGGACATACGAGTTACTAATTTATACTTGAGTGATTCCAATACACGTATAAGATTAACAAGAATATGTATATGTAAGGGCTCGCGAAGTCAAAAAAATAAAAAAAAGAATTTAGAGACTAACTGACGGACCCGATCAATCGATCGTTCAAATGATAACTTGGAGAAGCAGCTAGAAAATGTCGAGATGATATCGATCGAAGCGTCAGTCGAGGCACCGGTCAAATGATCAAAAGAAAAGTCAAAGCAAAAAATGTCGAGATGATGTCAGTCAAAGAGTCGGTCAAGTCGACCGATTAGAAGCCACAACCAACGAATGTCGAGATGATGTCAGTTGAATTGTCGGTCACGGCGCTGGTCGACTGATAAGAAGAAAAGCCACAACCATCAAATGTCGAGGTGATGTCGGTTGAATTGTCGGTCAACCTTCAGAAGATAAGTTGTGCAAATATTTTAATTGTCACCTTGGCCAATCTTAGATTGACATGAACAGTAACGACTAGATTGACATGAACAATAACGACTATATTTTAATTTAAAAATTCTAAAAAAGGTGTTGGACCTCCACAACACCTAGAGAAACATATAAAATGAATGCCAAAGACTGAAGGAAGTATATCTAAGCAAGGAATTACTGTACAACTACTTCCAAGTTCAAAGCATTTTCTAGAGCTCAAATTTGTAAATTATCCTTTTCTTTTTCTAGTTTCTAAGTGTGAGCATCCATTGTAAGAAGAGAGAGTTGGAGAGAATCATTATATTATTGTTTAGAGTAAGTTTGAGAGCCTCTTGTAAGAAAAAATGTGTGCCTTACCTCTTGAGTAAAGAAGAAGGCATTGTGGTGTAAAAAAAGATTATTCAATACTTCGTGTCTCATTGAGTTTGATTCTTCTTACTTTCTCTTTACTATTATATTTTTCTTGCGATCATTTTTTTTAAATCGGTTTTAAGGCTTTTGTGTAAAATTTTTATACACAAATTCACCCCCTCTTGATACTTTCGATCCTACATAGTTATCATGCAAATTAATTAAAACTAATGAAAGATATGAATTAACTTAGATAGAGCATGATGCAATCATCATAACTGTGGTATGAAATGACTAAATAATAAAAATATATTAAGAGAAAAATGAGGTTCAACATAGTCTTCAAACGATTAAACTATTTCATAATATGGAGAATTAACATGAAATTTAAGAAAAAATAAAATAAAGATTATAAATTGTAAATTAAACTCTAAAATGTTGAATGACGTCTTTGTAACAAGCCTTGATCGAGACTATGACTTAAACGATCCATGGAAAGGTGAATAACAACAAAAAAGGCACGATGACTAGGAGTGAACAAGTGAGATTCAACGAGGCTTAGTGAAAATGCGAGAAGACTTAAGAACATGTGGCTTGCATGTCTCACTAGTGGGCTATAGAATCAGGTTGAAATTCGCACGGAACTTCGAAATATCCAATTCTCAATTGATTTTGCAATAGCACGCATTAGAATTTTGTCTCCCCTTATCTGTGTGTTTAGGACTTCAAACTCAAATCTAAGTAAAAGTCGCTTGAAAAGAATGCAGCTTTTGGCTGTTTGTACTGAACTTAGAACAAGTTTAATCACACTCGGGTTGGGTTTTGTTCGAATTTTATTTTCTTACAACATTTGATTTAGAATCGATTTTTTAAGTGCAACCTAGTCGGAGTATGATGACAGCAGTAGTCCTACTGTAACATGCACATATGCATTGCATTCTTTATCCTCCATTTTTTCGTTCTTTTCGGATTCGATTGTCCCGAACCTCCAAGATAATTATCTTGAGAATAAAATAAAGCATAAGTGGGTAGTTTGTAATTCAAAATTATTTTAAAAAATAAATGAGAAATTAGTTGATAAAAATGCATTTATATAAAAATAATGTAAATGATTTATATAAAAATGCATGCAACACGAGTACAAGCTGTTCGAGAAGCCTTGCAGGTAATGCTGATGACTTGGCCTCATTGTTTGCAGAACGTGTTATAGCTGGAGCACAGCCATTAAGACCTGAAAAACAACCATCTTTTGCTGCTCGGCCTTCTACGTTGCTCGACAAATAGAAGCAGATTATGCTGGATGCTTTTGACAATGGAAGCATCTTTATATGTTTGAGATGTGGAGGTCTAGTGAGTAATCTCCGGAAGGATGAGCATCTTGCATACAGGTGCAGCCAGATTCTGTGAGGATAATCTCGTTTTTCATTGTTAGTACTTAGTACACACTTCAACACTGTATCTGTTGAATTCAAGCTGCAACTGTCATAAGCTTCTGAACAAGCAAATTGCAACATCAATCAGAGTCGGTAAAGACTTAAGCTTAGTTTACCAATTTTGGCACAGATCAAATGTTATTGCTTACCCCTAAAAAACCCTAAACCCTGTTCAATTTCGTGAAATAACCAGCAGTGGCCAACTTTCTTTTGTAATCTTGTTGGAAATTCCTTTTCTTTTCCAGCTGTACAGCAAATTGTACTGCTTTACTGAAATAGAAAACACAGAACCTGTACAAAATGAGTTCCATTGTTACTTAATCAAAGATTATGTGTAATGTCTCCTGCACAAAATGAGATCTGGTTGCCCCTGTCTGTCTCTCCTCTCCCTTCCATCCAAAGGCATCAAGTTGCCTAGCATAGCAAGATGTCAAGTAACATCTGTTACAGCTAGCAACGAATAAGCCAAACAGAGGCAGCAGGCCCTCGTGGACCCATGATCATATTTTAGTTCTCTCTCTCTCTCTCTCTCTCTCTCTCTCTCTCTCTCTCTCTCTCTCTCTCTCTCTCTCTCTCTCTCTCTCTCTCTCTCTCTCTCTCTCTCTCTCTCTCTCTCTCTCTCTCTCTCTCTCTCTCTCTGGTTGTGTGTGTTTGTGGCTAGAAAACATATGTGAACATATACTTGGATTCAAAAAGCAGAGCATCCTGGCCAAATATTGCCAACCTGTGTGCAGACTGCAGACACGGTGAAAGGAGTTCCATCATTTGGACAAGTCATCAGAGAGTCAGACAACATTCAAAGAATGCCATGCATTAATTCTTGGTCCATTCTTGCAGGAAGATGCTGAACAAGGGTAGGAAAACAAATGAACACTATTATCGTTTCAGTGGCTCCAGTAATTATGCTTACAACTACCTTATAACTTCTAAGTGGAATGAGGCTCATTTTGCTTTCTCGAGTCCACATTGCATCAGTTTTGAACTGTGCTCTCGTGCACCTCCGACACAATGACCCAGCACCTGTGCAGACATGCCATCCATATTATGTCTGCAAGTCCTAATAGAACAAGACTGAATTCATGTCTGCAACTCTCCAAAGAAAGATTCCACATGCACTGCTGAAAACTTCAACCACTCAGATTGTTTTGCATGTCGTTTGATCCGAGTTTAAATCCTTTTACCATATAGATATCAGTGACAGAATGACAGCAATGCATTTGTCTGACAAATCATGCAGCAATGTTGCGAACAGAAGGTCAATTAATTCTAGATGTAACGTTACATATAAATCATTATAATATAAGTGGAACAAACACATGATATCATAGACACCAAATCAATCTTTTTTTTTTTTTTTTTGCTTACAATTGCCAAACAATAAGACCGACGCTTGCTACAGAGATGACCAGTTAAACAAATATCGAAGAAGGAACATTAAGGTGCGTTAATGGATACAGATCGTGTTCTGTATTACTTGTTCCTTGGCGGTCTATGAAGTGTCTGGTAAACATGATACCGAGACGGCGCCCGGGACCATCCCCACCTGTTCACCGGAGGGCTCATGACCGCCGGCGTCAGCGCGCACTTCGGCAGGCTGCACGGGATGTAGATGCAGAGCGGGCAGTACTTCTTGTGGTAGAGAAACGTAGCGCAGGCAATGGGGGATCGCTGCTCCGGCAGCCCGAGTATGCAGTTCTGCCGCACGTCGAGCACTTTTCTCCTCACCAAGTCCCAGCAGCTGTGGCCGAGCGAGGTGAAGTAGTTGCCCGAGAGCGACAGGTTCAGCAGGTTGCCGCCATCCTTGGCTAGCTGGCACACAACGTCCGGCACCTCGCCGTACAGCAGGTTGCCGGCCAGGTTCAGCTGCTCGACCTTCTTCAGGCACCCAAACGACCAGGGGATCGGCCCGGTGATATGGTTAAAGCCCGCGTCGAACACTGTCGCGTTGCTGAGAAGTCCGATCTCGTACGGCAAGCAGTTCGAGAGCTTGTTGTTGAGGAACAGCACTTCGATCAGCGTGCTCGATAGGTTAGCGATGGACCTCGGTATCGGGCCCGTGAACTGGTTGTTGGCAAGCGTCAGGTAGGACGCCGTGGTGCTGCCGAGGCTGCTCGGCAGCGGCTGGTTGAAGCTGTTGTCGTTGAGGAAGAGCACTTCGAGCTTGCCGAGGCCGAAGACGGCGGCCGGTACGGCTCCGTCGAAGAAGTTGAACCGGATGTCGAGGAAGAGGAGGTTGGAGAGCGGAAGGAAGTTGGAGGGGAACGGGCCCGTGTGGTTGTTGTTGCTGACGTCGAGCTCGTAGAAGTACTTGAGGCCGGTGAGGTCCGGGATGCTGCCGGAGAAGTTGTTGGAGTTCGCGTGGAAGAACGCGAGGTCCGGCAGCTGGTCGACGAACCCAATGACGGTCGGCGCGCAGAGGCGGAAGCCGTTGAAGTCGATGGCCGCGATGGTGGGCGTGTCCGGGGCGTCCGGCGGGCTGGCGCAGTAGAACCCCGTGTAGTTGCACGGGCGGTACCCAACCCACGTCCTGGTCACCTCGTTGGGGTCGCAGGTGATGGTCCTCTTGAACCGCTGGATGACGAAGTACGCGGCGTACTGTCGGGGGTTGAGGAAGTCGGAGGGCTTCGGCCCGGACACGGGCGGTGCGGTCGGGGTCGGGGCCTTTTCCTCCGGCGGTCCCGGCGCGGGCGCTGGCGCCGAGCTCTGCTTGGGATTCCCCTGGCTGACGCCAATGCCGACGCCGACGCCGACGCCGACGCCGACGCTGACGTCGAGGGTCTTCCTTTCTGGCAGCAAGGCCTGCTGGGAGGAGCTGCAGAGGGCTTTATAAGGAGCGTCGAGCAGATGGGGGCTCAGGAGGAGTGCGACGAAGTAGACGAGGATTTCTCTGGCGGCGGCCATGTCGCGCACTTGTGCCGGATGGCTTTTGGTGGGTGGTCAGCAGTGCAGTGGAGCACTGTGGAGTGTGCAGGGGGTTTACTTGGAACGATAATGGGAGGGGGAGAGAGAGCGAGAGAGAGGAGTGGGAGTTCGCAGTGCCATGATAGACATGGTGGTGCCAACGAGAGAGGAGAATAAATAGAGGAGAGAGAAAGGACGCGGGAAGAACAGAAGCATGCTTTATAAAGTGCCAGTGGAAGACTTTGTTCCATTATAGAGGATCAAAAGTTTCACACTTGTGATCTGATGCGCGTCCACACCAATGATTTGTCCAGCGGCCGCCGAGGGAGGTCAGACAAAGAGGCCGTGAGGTTTGTTTAATAGGAGGATAGATTCTTTGGAATTGTAGTCCTGGTAACAATCTTTTTGAGAGGTATCACCATCGAATTGAAATTAAAGTGCCCGTGAAGAAAAAGGTTAGAGAATAATTAATATAGTTGGAGGAGTGAAATGTATTCAATATCTTGATGATTCAATTTTTTCCCCTGTAAAATCATTTGTTGAAGTCGTGTGCTCTGCTTTTGGGAGCTTGTTGTTCCCCACCAAATACAAGAGCAGAGGGCTGCATGCACTTCCATTGGGTGCATGCACTAACTCGCAGCAAGAGATCAGAAGCCAATGGTGGAGTCTTAGTCATTCATGACCAGCAGTGCCCCCTCAGTTGATCTCACAACTTCACATGGTCGTTGCTTCTTTTTTTTTTTTTTTTTGTTATTTGAAAATGGACATTTGAGACATGGCTTTGGCTAAAGGTGATGGCGGAAGGCCATCACCCTCGTCGTGCATGCGGTAGGCACTAGTTTCCACTGTAGTTCATGTGACCAAGGGAAGAGTGAGTGAATTTGAACAAGTTGAACGTTACGTGCCCCACAAGCAGGGACGAATGGGTTAGGTCTTGAGGCTCTAAAAAGGTGGTGTTGAGAGTTGAGGGCCTTGAGGCCATGAAAGGCTTCCCTGTTTCACACTGAAGTGAGACAAAGATAAGAATCTGATCACAAGTCATGGTTGGAACAATTCTGCTCAGTTCAAGATTGATGCACCCGCAACAAAGTCAGATGGATGAACTCAAGACCACCGAACAGAGGAGAGGAGACAGATGGAAGTGGTTAAAATAAAGAAGCTTCTTGCAGTGGATGAGAAGGTTTCCAACAGTTCTGTTCAGATCAAGACTGATGCATCTGCAGGACCATGCAGAGGAGAGGAGACAGATGAGAGCAAGTAATACATCTTGGAATCCTAACGATAATAAGGAAGCCTTTATAGGCCTTCGGTGAAACTTCAACCTTTGGAGGGTCATCATCGATGTAACAATTAAATTGTTCATCACTTACTGCACAACGCCATTTGTACAATGTTGTCAGATTATGAATGCGTGGATTCCATTAAGCAAGGGTATCTCAATGATGAGAAGATCTTCTGGTAAAAAAATAAATTGGCATTAAAGACATTGCATGACTAAGAAAGTGGAGGACACCGTTTTGGTCCATCTGAAATTGCAATTTGAAGCTATGTACAAGAAATTGTAAAGGTACATCAGCAACAAGGTGTCCATGGAAATCAATATGGAGGAACGAAGGATCCAGTTCAAACAATCCTGGGGCATCCTCAATTCTCTCCATCGATCAATAGATGACAATGTAGGACAATTCATGCATTGATCTTCTTGTATGCCCAGAAGGGTTTGGCTGGAGTGCGAACCAGAGCCTTCACTCCCAGAGGGTTGCCCTTGCTCTGTTCATTCAGAAATAAATATGAACTATCAGAACATGTTCGACTCGAGATGATTACTGAGGTGAAAGAAATACATGTTGAGGCTAACAATTCAGAGTTTTAATGGCTTGATGTAAATAAAGTATTATGATTTTTTAAGAATATGAACTCACCATTTGGCAGGTTCCAGCCTGAACATTGCAAACTGGGTAATCATGTGGGCAGCAACTGTAGTGATCTTCACAGCAGGTGGCACCCTCAAGAGGGCAGCATCCCCATGCAAAACAGTATTTACCATATTCATAGACACAGCAGCAGGTGGTGCCAGATGGGCAGGAGTAGTACTTATCACACTGTGTCGGTGGGCTCACCGGAGATGGAGGTGTAGGGGCAGGCTTGGGCGGGTTCTGGCCATTCTTTGTTGGGTAAGATGCTTCCATCGCGATACCGCACTTGCCATTGGGTGATGAATTAATATTTCGCTCCATCCTGATATACCCGGCCTCTCCCCAGTTTGAACCCCATGAATTCCTCACAATCCAGTAGTCCACACCATTGTCAGTGCCATATCCCACAGCAACCACGCCATGGTCAAGTTCAGTGCCACATCGCCCAGTGAATACACCCTACAACAAATTGAACATAAACATTAAATCCAAGATAAGGGGGAAAAGATGCTTTATCAGTCCTGAAAAACATTAACATGACTTCTATTTAAGTATGATCGCAAACAAACATAATAAGTACTATCATCTATTGGTCAGATTTTTTTTGCAAAAACAAAAAACTACTTTATGGGAGGTTGGGAACTCTTGCTGTACTAGAACCAAAAAAGAAAGTAAACAATTTGGAAACAGCATATATAATTAATTCTTCTGGATGTGGATAATTAAAAAAAACTTCAAGTAATCTAGTCCAAGACGCCAATACATTCCTGTAATATGACACTGCCAGTGCTTAAATAGTTGTTAACACATATGCATTGTGCATTCCACTCTCAATTCGTTACGAAACAGTTGTTAAAACATAGTCCATCTATCAAAAAATATAAAGCACAACTTTGTTATGAAACAAGTTAATAACTTTAAAGGCCAGTTATTTACAATCCTCAATCATAATCTGATTATCAGGCTTATACCTATACAACAGAAATTGTTAGGGACAATTAATTTGCACTCGACATTTCCTGTCTAAAGAAGGTCTTGAAGTTGTATTGTGATCATTTAATCAAGTGAAAATGCTGGCAAATGATAACTCATATCCAGCCAAAACAAGCAAGGCCAAAAGGAGGTTTGTTTACTCCACATACTGATGCTGTAGCTAAACATGGATTCATTATGCAAACAAGTACGTTTCCTTCTACTTTTGTGGCAAGATAACATTTCTAGATCTCAATCAAAATTTTTTATTTTATTCTATTCCTATATTCCAACAGAATAAACAACAAGAAACTTTAAAGCATACCGATTGATACAGTTGGAACTCCCTGCCACCAGCCTCAATGGCCACGCTGACAGGCTGGTTAGCCACTGCCTTCTTCAGGGCCTTCTCATCATTCACCGGAACATCTTCGTATCCGTCAATAGATACAACCTTTGCATTTTTCTGAGACAAAGGAAGATATATCAGGAAGTCAACAAAATGCCAATGGCCTCACAGTCAAAACTACAAACGATGGCGGAGCACCAGGAGACATGTCGTACCCTGTTCTGATCGCAGGTGCCGTCCCTGGCCGTGTAGGGGTAGTCATCCTCGGTGTCAATGCCGCCGTTGTTGATGATGAACTGGAAGGCGTAGTCCATGAGCCCGCCATTGCAGCCCGCGTTGTAGGCGGTGTCACAGTCTACCAACTCCTGCTCCGAGAGCGTTATCAGCTCCCCTGTCACAATCTTGTTGATGCCTTCAACAGAACCCACGGTCGAGAACGCCCAGCAACTCCCTGCAACCAACCAATCCATATGCAACTCATAACACCAAATTTATGCTAAAACAAGACAAAATTTATCGCCAAGAACAAATAATATTAAAAAACAATCGCGTACGCATCCAAAAACTTGATAAAAATTGTTTCTTTTGGAGAAAAGTGGAAGAAAACCTTGTGTCCCGCAAGCGAAGGAATCCAGTCAAAATCTAAAAGTTCCAGATAGACATGGAATTGGATACGGGACCTCACGAGATCCATAACTGAAATGCCCAAACTATCCCTCTCCGTTGATTGAGATAACCAAAAGGTCAACACATAGAAGACTACGACAAGACCGTAATTTCGTCCGAAAGCGACGGGGCTAGATCGGAAACTAACCGCAGCTTCCCTGGTCCTTGACGGCGGCGACGGCGCCCTTCTCCCTCCAGTCCACGGATTCCGGCAGGTCGTCGCCGTCCTTGACCCGGTACCTCTCGCTGGCCACGCGGCTCCGGCGGGCGGCCTTGGCGCCGAGGTAGGCCGCGCGGTACTCCTCGTTGGTGAGGTCGGCGAAGCGGTTGAGGCCGAGGCGGAAGCTGTGTTCGCCGGCGTCGGCCCTGGCGTTGTTCTCGTCGACGAAGCGGACGTTATCCTTGAAGATCTCGAACCGGCGGTCCTTCTCGCCGAGCGCGTTGTACGTCCTGCCGTGCCGCGCCATCCACGACTCGTACATCCCCCGGAGCTCCTCCTCCGACCTCAGCGGGACGCCGCCCCCCAGGCCATGCCGCTCGTCGTAGCGGATGATGGAGAGATCCTCCGGCAGGGACCCGGCGGCGTAGGCGCCGCCGGCGACGGCGAGAAGGAGGACGAGGAGGAGGAGGACAGGCTTGGAGAAGAGGGCCATGGTGATGGGATGGACGTGTGGGAGGAGGAGGTGGGAGGGCACTTTGATGGTGTGGAGAACGCCAAAGGTGGCGTTTTTATAGGAGAGGAAGGTTAATGCGATTGGAAACTTTGCTTATTTTGGGGTCTGTGCCCTGATGCAAATAATAATGAAATATATATATAAATTATATAGGGGGAGAGAGAGAGAGACAGCATTATTGAATAATAAATAATTATAATAATTATAAATCATGCAGAGTGATGAGATAGAAATAAAAAGTGGGAAAGGATGAAATAATGGGGGGGCGGCGGTGAGAGGAAGAGTTCTAGCAAGGGAAGGAAGTGTGAGGGGTTGGAAATTGGAACAAGGCAAAAGGAAGCAGGAGAGAGAGAGAGTGTGTACTTGGACAATGTTGATAGGAGAGAGAAAGGAAGAGGGGAGAGAGAAAGGACTGCCCTTGAAAGCGGGAGGTGGGCAGGACAAATTGTTTTGCACCACTTTGGGCGGCAGGAAATCCGTTGGGGATTTTGTTTCGGTGATTGACCTGATCAAACTCTAGGTCCAATATTTTTATTTTTCTTTAAGTAAAAATATACTTTTGATTAATTTATATTTGATTTATAATAATAAAACTTTGATAAGAATTTTATGCACATATAAAAGTTGAACTCCAGATCTTAGATCATAAAAACCTACTGATTAATAAAATAATATATTTTAAAAATATTTTTTTATAAATTTATCACACTCAAATATTAAATTACATCTCACTAAATTATATTTTATTAATTTTTAAGTCCAATTATTTTAAAATATAACAAAAACAAATAATATATATTAAACTTTATCTAAAGTTAATATAAACCCTAATCACTTAACTAACAATCAAAAGTAAGTAGGAGTAGTAGTTAGGATCTACCAAATTTCAAATTATTATTATTATTATTATTATTATTATTATTATTATTATTTAGCCCTTTTTTTGTTGAGTAATACAATTGATTGTGGTAAAAGTCCATCAGTAAATTTAAAATCTTTTACTTGGAGGGTGAAGTTGAAGACATTGTTCAGAAAGATTTTTTTTTTAATCTTGTTAAGTTTTTTTAATCAATTTTTTCCTCATAATTTTTTTTATCGTTTCGTGCGCGATCAATTTTTAACAACGAAAACATTTTTTTTAATTATAATAAATTGTTAATTATGACGCAACTCATTGGACGAGTGATCCGTCCCAAAACAAGTCACATGTACATGACGAGTCAATGCACCAAGGACTACGATTTTATCGAGTCCAACAAAAAAACTAGTTTTATTGCTGTACTTTATAACAAAAAAAAAATTGGAATATATATATATATAGGGATATAGAATATTAATTTTACTTATCAAATTAATAAAAAAATATATATTAATTTTAAATACATGCTAAAAAGTAAGTATAATTAAAATCTAGATAAGATTACTTCGACGATTGTAATTTATTTAGTTTTAAAAGATATATTTTTATTATCAAATTATTCAAATAAATATATATTATTTTATATAAAAATATATATAATTAATTTAATTATAAATTATAAACAATAAATTAATTAAATAATGAGAAATAAGAGCTCATACTCATTCATCTCATATATTTATATAGTAAAATGAAATTCCTAGGAATTATTGATGCAATGAATAAAATTAGTAGAGACAAAAAAAAGGAGAATTATCGGTGCCATCAAATAATGAACACTTCATTGATAAGTTATTCAATTATCAGGCACAATGTTTTGGTCGTGCAATATTGGCATTTATATTTAATTTTATGTGAAAATAATATATAGTATATATATTATATTTGGTCAATAGTTTTGCTTTGTGCAAGGGTACATCTCGCTGTCCCTTTCTAATATCCTTTTTTTTTATCATCATCCATGCATGCAGATGCATGCACGTATCATGTTGGACAGTTGGAGCTTTATAATCATAAATTTCAAAATCGACCCAATGCTAATATTAATGTTAAACACCGGTGAATCAAAATTAAATGACGAATAAATTATAAAACATTATTCTATGTTTGGTTAACTAACCATCTCACATATTTGTTTTTTTATAAGTAGGCACATATATAGCTCTATTGACGAATAAATTAAATGATCATAAACCAAGGATGATTGGCTCAACTGGAAGTAGGGTTGAGTCTCGAGCGTTCGCTAGGTGCTAGTAGCTCCAGCTTCAAATCTCGGAGTCGCCATTTTGGCAGGAAATTATCGTTACTGCTCCATTTTCCCGACTTCGGATTAGTCGAGTGCTAGTAGCCTCGGACAACGAAGACCTCCCGTAGACCCGGATCGACATAAAAAAAATTAAATGATCATAGATAATATTATTAATAATAATAATAATTATAAATTAAAAGAACAAGCTTGTTTTTCTTATCAGAAAACGAAAAACCAGACGCGAACACCTAATCCCCAACAAGATTCTCATGATGTATGATGTATCCCATCCTTATTTTCTTTTATTTTTATTTTATTTTTATTTTTTTTGTCCGATGTTATATTCATGTGGAGTATCACTGTCACCATCACTTGCAACTCGGAGAAGATATATATATATATATATATATATATATATATATATATATATCCGTGCCTTGGTTGATTTTATAAGCTACAATAATACAAGAAAGAAGCAAAGCATGAAATGATTTCACAATCCAATTAATTAATCATGAAAAAAAAACAGAAAAAAAGGTTTACACATAATGCCTTATATATCTGAAAATTTATTTTACGCAAAAACTCATGATTCCTTCGTCTTGTTGTCGTACGTTAATACATATATAACTAATTAAATGAATCCAATTATAAAATAAGAACTTGAATAAAGAAGCAAGTGCCATGTGCTTGCAATTTTTGTACTGTTCATGATTAATTAATTAATTACTTAATTAACAATAACAACAAAAGGGGTTGGTCGTGTTTGCTTGCCGTGGGGGAGATTTGAACGGAGGATATGCAGATGAGTCACTCGGCCGTTGGCACGTCGTGGGTGGATTGGACTGCCGTGCGGGCAGTGCACTCCGGCGCCTCCTGTTCACATCGATTCCCCTTATTGCAACTTGGATTTCGATCAATGTTTTAAAAATCGGATGGGCGTACCGATTGAGTCGAGGACGAATCGATTCAACTGAATTTTAATTGATTGAATCAATTTTTTTTATATAATAATATTATTTTATAATTATTTGATAATTAATAATGTAATATATAAATTACTACAAAAATAATTAATCTAATTTTGATAATTATTATCTGTTACCGGGTGTTAGTTTAAATAGTAATTTTATTTTATTGAATATATTATCACTAATTTAGCGGTCTAAATTTATTTTCAACTTAAAATCGTAATTATATTTTATTCGCTTTCCATCTATAATTTTCTTTTATTTTATTATTCTTTTAATGGTTTATTCATTTCCTCCAAATAACATCTTTCCTTTTATTTTCTTATTTTAAAATTTTAAATTCTTTCCTTATTTTTTCTTCCTTCATTTGGAGAACTTTCTAATTCCATTTAAAATCGTTTGGTAACTTTATATTTTCATATCCCCTCAAACTCTTCCCATATATATGCTTTTTTGAAAAAAAAAACTTAGTTGAACCCGATTTACTGGTTCAACTCAATTTTTTCAAATTTTTTTCAAGTCGAACCGATTTTGTACCATTTCTGATTTTAAACATTAAAATCGAATCAGATTTGCAATTAATTTGAAATCAACCCTGCCGGTTCTGCCGGTGCAAATCGATTTTTAAAACATTGATTTCAATTGTGTTGGTGTTATTTAGTTATTAATTTATCTATCCGTAATAATATTATTATTATTCAATATATACATCATTGAGGAGTAGTCAATTATTGATCTAATTAACTAAGAATCTCTTAGTCTGGTTAGTTTGGATATATACAATTATTGATTTTAAAGATAAAAAGTTATCGGTTTACTAAATTATTATCATGATAATTGAGAGGATTCGATTATAAATTATTGATCTTACCTGTTGATCTAATTTCATTTCGCACTCGATGTGTGATTTCAAATGAAGTTATTATAGATTACATTTTTCCGGATACTTTCTTAGTTAGGGTTGGAAAACTTTTTTTTTAAAATAATTCCTCAATTTTATACTATTTAGTAGCCTTACCGACGGAAAAATGCCATATTTTATCGTTGATTGAGAGAGTAAAAGTAGAGTAAAGCTTGGAAATAATTTTTTCCAATAATTAATTCACTAATTCATTTTCCTTACCAATTTGTTTTCATGAAAAAGCATTTTGACTGCTCAAGATTAACTTGCAACTTGGAAGATATTATATTGATGACGTCGTTATATGAACATTAGTTGGAAAAAAATGCCGGAAAATAAAGATGCGTGTTATTTTGTTATTCCTTTCTTCTTTTCTTTTTTTTCTTAATCTTCTTGTTGTTTGCGCATATGAAACACGCAATGAGATATTAAATTAGCTAATGAGTAAACGACTTCGATGCCCGAG
Organism: Pontederia crassipes; assembly: GCA_030549335.1. NCBI lineage: Eukaryota > Viridiplantae > Streptophyta > Magnoliopsida > Commelinales > Pontederiaceae > Pontederia > Pontederia crassipes. Next base: position 71,887,994 of record CM060188.1, on the reverse strand, counting down.
ACAATACATGACATTTATGACCATGAGGTAGCGAGTCAAATTCTTTAAGCATCATATCACACCGTTTGAAGTAGCTGATATTAAAAAAATAGAAATGAATTGGTATTGATAATTATTTTAATGGATAAGTAATTATATATTGAGGAAAATTAGTGTTAGATCAAAGATTTCATTCGACCGTTATAATAATTTGATATGTGCATCAATAATTCACATCTCATGAGACTAAATCGGTCATTTTAGAAAAAAAATTGTATCGGCGCATGCCCCATCTCCCAATCTATGCCTCGCCAAGTGAAAGGAGTCGTGACGTTCGACGCCCGGTGCGCGACGACCAACTCCTAATGCCCGACGATTGAAGCTCGACGCCTAACACCCCCGATGCCCGACGATATCGTCCGCTTGAGAGGGAGATTGACAAGAGCGCCAGGCCAGCGGTGACGACACTCCACCTACAACAGCACCGGATCGTCATCGTCCGCGACTCCTTTATATCCTTCGCCTCCGCCATTGCGTCTGGTGTCCCCAATGTCGAGGCCGACGCTGAAATTCAGTCTTCCCCTCGCTCACCTTCCCCAATCAATATTCTATCGTCATTCCGCACCCTGTACTTTGAGGATCCCGATCAACGGGGCCACATGAGCTCCGCAACGACGGCCTGAAGAGTTCCGCAATGACTCACATCGACGAGATGATCAAGAGGCTAAACAACAGACCGAGGAAAGAGGGGAGATGGACTTTTTTTTGTTGGGGGGAAGGGGAGGGATGCTTTCATCTAAACTCTCAATTAAGATATTTTAATCGTCACAATCTTGACCGTTGATGCACGTATCAGATGACTATAATGACTGATATTCATTAATTTGAGAATGAGATCAGAATCTCTGATGTAACACTAATTTTCCTCTTAAATATTTAACAAAAGAAAATATAATAAGAAGTTGTATGCCATTTAGTAATGGAGTAACTAATATGTTTTATGAATTAAATGACAAAATTGTTCTTTAAATTTATAACAAAGATGATGATAAAAAAAATGGAAACATATTTTTACGTGGAGAAAATATTTGAAACGTTGAATGTTATGAAAATAAGTTAATTAACTATTTTAATAAAATAAATTGTAAGACAAAAAAAAAATAAGGCGAAGTCTTCCGTTGATCTTTTGACTTGTAAATTAACAAAGTGAGTGTTTCCCTTTTCACATATTGGCTTTCTAAAAATGGAGAAAATTTTAGAATAAGTTACGAGTCATTTTGAGTTGCTTGTAAGTTTAGTCACATCCCTCTAAATTAAAAATATATTTTAAAGTAACGTGGCAATTTTTTTCCCAATAAATCATTTGGATACTCTAGTGTTGTATTAAAATTAGTCTACTTAGTTTCAAATACTCTCGACGGATGTAAGTAGTCTCAAATTTAAATATTAGAGTCGGAAATAAATTATTACTATTTTTTTTATTTTGAGTTAATCAACCCTAAGATTCCTGTAGATTCAGACCTACGAATAAACCATCCTTATTTAGGTGCAACATCACATCTGTTATTTTTGTGTAACTTTGTAGTTTGACTTGTAAATTCAACATTTTTAGAACTAACCATCAATGCTTGCTTCTTAAGCAATCTCAGATGGGTACATAGTAGGGTATAAACCACATGCATCAGACACTTGTGAGCACACTCATTAAATCAATCATCTAATATAATAACATGTAGCACATATTGTCACATGGAATAGTTAATCCAAATGCACACTACACGTCTAACTCATTCTTTATTATTCTATATGTACTAATATTGCAGTTTTGAATTCAAATCACAAGAAAACTCTCTGTTAATTATTTTTTTTTTAAAAAAAGCATGCGAAGGATCATAAGAGATTTGGATCGTAGAGTTGCCTCTCTGACTTGTGATTTAAGTGTTGTTTATGACTTTCGAGGTCTTCTTTTGAGTCGGATGCACATCTCTTAAGATTAAAAAAAATATATATATGTCCCAAGAGTTATCCACCCGATCGAAGAGGTTTACCAATTTAAGTGTCAGTGTTGTTTATAAATAACGTTCACATGTTTCAAAGCCATGTTAACAACGATAAGGTCGTGTATAATACTTTTATTAAAAAAAAAAGAGATGTTAACGAGTAAAGCCTTCAAACTTATCTCCCTCGGCCTCACGTGGCAAAGATAGACGCTTAAGTATTATAACTTTAACTAAACATTTAATTAATACCGGTTAATTATTGAGGCATCGACAATTAAAAAAATGGAAAATAAATTACTAAAAATACAAGGGAAGAGTCGTAAAGCGCGAAAATCTGAGAATTACTAGAAGATCTCTAAAAAAATTATTCTAAAAAAACATAAAGAAGAAGATAGATATTCATGTGTGTTTTATCGCCAACTCATCATCATCGCAGCATATATCCTACTTCATATATACTGATGATAACAATGATCCAATAAAAATCAATGATAAGCAATGATCTAGTAATTCGATAACCATGATTCGGTATTCATTTTGATAATAATAATTTGGTATCCATGTTCGGTAATATGATTCGATGTCCATATTTGATAATAATGATTCAGTAATTTATTCATTACCAATGATTCGGTGATTTTGTTTAGTTATCATGATATTTAACAATACATATTACTTTGAAGACAACTTTGAAATTTCTCATCCTTTAATTATCAGATGGGTCTTTTTATTTAATTATGATGTATATTGTGTAAATAATATAATTGTGTGTCGGTGGACAATAAGTGATCAAATCATGACAAATGTCCTCTAACGAGGGAAGGATATAACACATTCTTGAAGTGGACCATCAACAAACAAGGGCAAACCGATGTTTATCTTTCATCTTGTTAATTTCTTAGTCATCTTTACTCGTTACAAATTGTACTCAAGCGACGTTCACGATTCGATGATAGGGATATGAGCAAATAAATCAAATAATGTCACCATGTTTAATTATAAGTTTAACGAAAATCAATCAAGAGAAAAAAAAATAACATATTCAGAGGAAGAAGAATGATGTCAGAACTTGACTACATAGAAAAAACTTAGGTCGAGTACAAGGTTCTTAAAAGAGGAAGGAATTTTCGACTGCATAGAACGCGGGTCGGGTGGTAAGCAATCCGAGCCGAGTTTCGTGATCAATAAAAAGGGGTCAGCGAAAGAACTTGACTTCGTGTGTATGAGAAACTCAAGATGGGTTCAGGAAAACGTCGAAAGTATCCATATTTTGGCGTCCAACAACCCAGGCCAAGTTCAAGGCAATCCGGCCTAGGTTCATGAAATGTCAAGCGGATCCAAGTTTCGGTGTTCGCTAATCCCGACCAATTTTACGGCAATCCGGGTCGCGTTTCGTGAAATGAGAGTTAATTCTATGACCAACTTCTGAACTTGGGTTGACGAAAAAGGATCCTATTGATTTTTTGGATGAACTTAGCCCTGGGTTCATGGAACCCAGGTCAAGTTCTCATTATGGACAATTTCAAAACAACACTTTAAGGTCTAACGTAGAGTGATTCAAACGTATGTTCATATTACCAAGATAGAATACAACATAGAAAACAAAGATCACAACGACAAAATCATACGAAGACAATCATGACAACACTAATATTAGTCTACTAGCACACAAAAATTTTAAATCAATAAACTAGTTGGATAATAGCAACTAACGGCTTTCAGGCGTAATAAGATGGATCAAAACACACAAACGATAAACTTTCATCAATAAATATTACTTGAGCAAAGCATCCATTAATTATTGCATTAGCATAGTTTGGCAAAGCATGTTATTGATATTATCTATCAATAAGATTGTGTTCCAATAACTCGTGGTAGCAAAGGAAGACATAAAAATCATGGTAACATTCCTGCCTTTATTTAATAGTGGATTGGAAAGGGAAAGTAATAGATTTCATCAGATTTACTCTCATATTTATTCAAAAGAATATTATTCAAGATGATTCCATTTCACCCACCTATTATTGTGACCCATCCGGCGTTTTCTCTTGATCAGCTGCAATCAAACCTTTCCATTTCACCCACCTATTATTGTGACCCATCCATGCGACCCTCTCACCTTTGTATTCTCTACTGCAGCACCTTGTGTGGGTAGGAAAAACGATAAGTTGAATCTTAGCAATAGGCGAAAAAAGGGGAGGTCATGTGGGTTTTGGTGTGGAAAAGTAAAATCAGATCCATTAAGTGGGGGATTTTATTTCCTGGAGGTTAATAGCTCTCATTTAATGGCTGGATTATGGGGGTTAATGGCCATGATTTTTTTACTCCTAATATCATGGGATTTGTTTCTTTGATAGTCTGGTGTAACAATGGATCAATTTTTTTATGGTTGTTACATTATAAATTTCTAAAAAATAATTTCGTCCTAAAATTTACCTATAATTTGAATTATTATGAAACTCTGTAACTTGCATTTCCTTTGAACTCCCATGAAGTGTCCTATTTTTTTCTTATGCTACTATGATGTCTGGTTCTTCTTAAGTTTCTCGTGCATAGTTGAATTGACAAATTAGTTCGGGGTGTGTTTGATTGGGGTGGAATTTGATGATGTGGAATAAGGTGGTTGATGTGATGAGAAAAAGTAGATGTGATGGATGAATTTTGGATGAGTTTTAAATTAAAAATAATTATTATAATGGTAAAGTATAATTTTATTATTAATTAAAATAAAATTGTAAAATAAAAAATTTTTATGGGAAAAAGTTTGTTAAAAATTATATTATTTAAATATAAAAAATCATTTTTTAAATTAATTATATTTAATAAAATATTAAATTTTTTAATGAAAAATAGGTAATAAATAATATTATATTAAACACTTATTAAAATTATTTTATATCTATTAAATAATTTATTATAATGAAGATATTGTGTGAAGAGAAAAGAAAAAAAGAAAATAAACTTTGAAAAAAAACAAACATCACGTCAACGTGAAAACCAAAAAAAAAGGAGAAGCCTCCGGTTCCACCTAATGAAAATGGTGGAATCGAGGTCACGTGACCCCCGATTCCATCAGCTCTGTTCCCGTTCCGAAATCGGATTCCGAGGCAGTGTTTGATAGAACCGGGCGGAACAAAGCCGCGGTTCCCGCCCGGTTCCCCAATCAAACAAGGCCCTGGAGTTACTGGAACACAATCTTATTGAAGTCCTTATCTTCTCATAACTTCATAAGTTTACCTGCAAGTTTTATAAAAGTCATCTTAACTACTAATCCTACTCAATTGGGATCCATATATATTGTTAAATATCTTTATCTATTGACACCTCATTTGCTTGCAAAGTACAAATCTTCAAATCGAGATCCAATGTCGATAATAATTCAATCGGGTACGATATGTTATCATTAATTTAATTAGAAGATCTAAAATTTGTTCTCTTCTATGTGTACATGCATTACTCGCTATCATATGATCTTTCGATATTTGAGAATGAATTCTATCTGCAACCTTCAAATAATTTGTGCCACTAAACTTAATTCTTTACTTAGATGAATAATGAATATCCCTTAGGGACCGTTTGGTATGAGGTAATCTAAACAGATTATCGATTGTTTTATTTAAAATTTTCAGGGTCCACCACATTACCTCATTTGACTGCAACAAATTATCGGTAATTTTAATTACATTGATAATCTTAATTACCACATCACTAATCCAAATAGTAGACAAAGGAGGTGACTTTCCAGATTACCAATTGATATGCATTTTGGCAAAAAATGTCCATTCAATCAAAATTTTAATTTAAAATACTTTATTACTGAATAAACATCATTCAATCTCATCTTCTTTATTATTTAATTTTTTTTACAAATAACATTTAGTTTTGCCTCATCTTATTTTACTATATTCAATTTTTGATTTTTTGCTTTATTTATTTATAATACTATGTGATGAAAATATAAAATAATTTTAAGCGTATTTTAGTAATTTGTTCTCTATTTATTTAATCATAACTTATATTACCAATAGTTGTCAAACACTATAGTGTGATATTACCGATAATTTAAACAGTGACAATCTGTCTAAGTGGTGATCTAAATTATTGATTAATTAAATTGGTAATGCGTCAAACGACCCCTTAGTTAGATGTTTATTGATGTGGAGAAATTACATACACTTTTTTCTTATATTCAGTATGCATTTAGGTTACATTTTACTATGTTTCCATATTTGAAGACATGTTTGAATGCCAATTTTTAGCTTTTATAATCTCACCACATATATTTTTTGTGCAATGAGAATTTATCATTTATGGAATGAAATACTACTAATTCACTTGATCATCATCCTCGATAATCCGATGACCTTGATTTCAGACATATTTATTAATTAACATATATTTTATATTATTATATATATATTTTATTAATCTAATAAATAATATGAGTGCTCTACACCAATTCTACACCAAATACTCTACATATATATTTTCCTCATATATATATATATATATATATATATAACATTATGAATATTGGAAAAGAATGTTTGCTTGTCTGTGATAAATTATATGCCAAGTAAAAAAGGAATGTATGTCTTGTATGTCTATGATCAATATTTCTTTTCTGATCGATTCTTCACGATCGTGAACGGTCAAGATCTCAAGATAGTGAAGATTAATTCAATGACTAAAATTTATTTAGTTTTAGATGATACCTTTTTGTTATCAAATTATATCAATAAATATATATTACTTCATCTAAGAAGTATATGATTAATTTAATCATTAATTATAATTATTAAATTAATTAAATAATGAGAAATAAGTGCTTTACATTAAGATCATCCAATGAATATGAATCGTTGGATAATGATTATATGGTTGAGATTAAATTTAATAACTTAACATTAAATTCAATAAATGTTGAATATCAACAGCCAGCCTAAAAGTTATCTGGGTTCACATAATGTTGATGACTTTATATTTTTTATTAATATAAATTATAAAACTACTGTAAGTTTTTAAATTACAATGTTAAAAGTTATTAATTTTTAGTGGTATATGGACTTTAGTTCTAATTTCTAAATACAAAAAAAAAAGAATTATGTGCAAAGATATGCATACATGTTTTTATCATAAAAATGATGGTACAAAATCAAATTTAAGTGCATGATCATGAAATATATTCTCTTAATGATATCAACAATTCAAATAAATTATATTTTTCATGAAATTATACATTTTAAGCTAATTGAGATAAAATATAATTATTCAATATATTATTCTTTTTTTGTCATGCAATACGATAATACTCATATAAAAAATATAACTAAAAGGAATGCATAATTTAAAAAAGAGAAATAATATCTCCATGATAATTAATATAATGTGCTCCATATGATTTGTGATGGTAATAAAGAGTAAAAGTATATTTTGAAAGAATCGTAATAACGAAAACTAGATCGGATCATGACGAATCATTAGGAAACTTAATAAGCTGAATGCGAAAACTTACAGTCGTTCATCGCTCTCTTTCGATCACGAACAAGTTGTCCATCGACTTCTTATACTCATGAACACCTGATGGAATGGACTTCCAAAATGATACCACCGAAATCTAGTCTTCTTAGTATGGATGGGGAATGCAAAAGAAGAACTTTTACCAAATAGATTTCATCCAAGTTGCTTGTGTGTTTTGGGGACCATGACCATCTATTTATAGTAGGCACAAGGGGTTTGAAGTTTCACCCATCATGAAGCCTTCCAATGCACCATTTGATCTCCATATATGTCTTTTAACATTGATGTACCTTTTGATCTCCATATGTCTTTTGACATTGATATACCTTTTGATCATGTATATACCATTTCATCATCATACATCTTTTAGTATATAAACACATATACATCCTTATGCTTTATACGCCTTTTGGTATATATATACATCTATTAAACTTTATACATCTTTTGGTATATATATACACCCTTTAACCTTTTGGTATATACATCTTTTGGTCTCTACACATATAATTCCATATCATTCATATTAATGAATATTCCCATAAATATTTTGATCACTTTATTTGGGCCTTAGTATATTTTGACAATAATTAATTATATAATTATTTTCATATTAAACCCAATGTTGGAATTATGTTCCAACAATCTCCCACTTGGGTTACATATGAAATTTTATAATTATACATACTAAAATGAGTTCAACTTTGTTGTCAAAATCATAATGCCTTAAAATAATCTCATTCATTAATTATACTAATAAAGAATCAAAGTAGTCTTTGTCACATTCTTCGCAACTTGACTCAACAATGTTCACATATATCAATATAATCAATAACAAGATATTGATATGGATGCGTAGCATGGAAGTTACATGCAATGTGATCATAACATGCCTACTTCCAATTGGTCCACTTTACCGAGATTAATAGATCTGCAGATATTAACCTTAATACATAAGCTGAACTATACGATAATATGTCTATAATATGAGCATTTGTAATTACAAACTCCCACTGAAACTGAATATCCTGAACTAAATTGACACTCATATTACCGGTGTACTCGAGAAACACCTTGGATGACAATTCCTTAATAAGTGGATCCACAATAATAGAGTTTGTCCCAATATGTTCAATAGACATTAATCGTCCCTTCACTCTTTCTTTAATAAGTAGGAACTTGACTTTAGTGTTTCTCAAATTTTCCATGCTCTTGTTATTATTGAAATATATATAGCTGTCACCTTATTGTCATAAAAAATAATTTTAATGGTATTTTTAGTACCATCAATTATCCGTAGTTTTGCGACAAAATTTCACAGCCAAATTTCATAATTAGATGCCTCATAACATGCAATGAATTCTACTTTCACAATTGAAGAGTGTAATAATTAACTATTTGACACTCCTCCATAATGTAACACACTACAAATAAATGTAGTCTAATGTAGATTTCATGCTATCTTTGACATCTAACAAATCTGAGTCTGAATATCCAATAATCACAACCTAATTTGTCCTCTGATATGTCCTCTATAAAATATCATTGGACCCTTCGTAATCCATTTTTGGATTAGTTAAGTATTTGCCTAATACGTAATATCCGAATGCATAAAACTTGAGCATAAATAAAACTTCTTATTGCTAATGCATAAAAAATCTTCTGCATTTTCATTCTCTCAAAGTCATTGTCATGGTTGAGACTAAACTTGTCTCCTATAGATGTAGGAGTACTTCTTGATTTGTAAGCACAATTTTTTGCAACAAACAAAAAAAATGTATCACCAAGATTTTTTCTTTTTTTTATCTCAAAAGCTTTATAAAAAAAATCTTTTGATTTTTTCAATGTGCTTGCTCCCACTGAATTAACGACATACATAATCATGCGTTGAGTTTATCTTAAAACCAAATGAGATAATAATTTCATGAAATTTGTGATATTAACATCATATGATTCAAAACTAAAAGTGCTACCAAATGTCATCATATATTAGAATAGTCATTATATGACACAAGAGAAAATATTTCTTGAAAATTAACATCTTCTTTCTTTATAAAGCCCAATAAACACTTTTGAAAAATAAAAAGAACATTATATCATTAATGACATCCATCCACTTTTAAGAATTAGAGTTTTCCATAACCTTATGGAGGTTGATTGGATCATCCTTCGTTATATTAATATCAACTTGATGCTTTTGGAAATATATAGTATAGTCATATGAGACTACACTTATTATTTCTTTAGTGGATCTTCTTAATGACAAATGTTCTTGAAGTTGTAGAGTTTGTTCCTCTAGAAGGATTTTCAACATTATCTTAATCATAATTGACATTCTTAATATTAGAAATAAATTTCTAATTAATGTCAATCATATCTGTTGGAATCTTAATTGATTCCTCCTTAAAGATAATATTTCTAATATTATCTCCTCCCTCAAACTCAACATCCTCAAAGAACTCAGCACTCTTATAAATCACATCTCAAAAATTTCAAGGAAATCTTGACTTTAATCACAATCTTTAGGTTTAGCACCTCTAAATACTTTTGGAATGACACCCTTAGTTACTTATGCTATTAGATTACTCTCACTTTTCTATCTCCCTCATTTCATTAGAGATATTCTTATTAGTAATTCAATGGGTTTGGCAATCCTCGAAGCATTATCCAAAATCATGACTTTAAGAGTGATGTTAATACTCTCTTGCCATGTCTTAAAATTTGTGTCATTATACATGAGAATGAACTTGATGCTCATGTTGATATTATTAGCAAATACAGAAACTGAATAGAGAACAAATCATAAATACAAAATCAAGCTATAACAAAATTACATTGTGGATAAACTCCATCACAAAATATCGACAGAACATTAGTATTTAGTCTTTGGATAGAAATACTAACTTGTAAGTGATATTTTCTCATGGTAACAATTTGATAATAAAATAATATATCAAATAATAAATTTTTCTTTGGACCAATTTATTATTCACATGTAACACCAAATAATTATCACTAATTGTTGCCACGATACAATAGCAAAATATAAGTATGGACAAATCCCATCTTAAGATATTGACACAATATTAGTATTTAGTCTTTGGACAAAAATACTAACTTGTAAATGATATCTTCTCATGATAACAAATTGATAATAAATAACATATCAAATAATAAATTTTCCTTTGGGCCAATTTATTTTCACACGTAATACCAGATAATTGTCACATGTTGTCATGATATTATATGTCACCAATTCAAATATTAAGCTTCCTTTGGGCTGCCCAATATTTAATTAGTAATATGTAGATCACCGCTTATATTTTGAATTAAATTAAATTACACAAAAGAGGTTACTTTGATAACATATTGTGCAATAATAATTTATTTCAAAATATATATAATTGTCCAATACTTATTCTTCACCTTTTATCACAATAAAATAGTGATAAATAACAAATAAATTTCCAACTAATAATTATCCATAATTGGATGATTATTATATTCATGCATGATGTGTAGGATGATAAAAAAAATATTTATCAATATCAACCAATAGATAATATAAGCATTCATCCAATATATCTTTAAGAAAAAAAAGAATGAACATTCTAATCTTACACATGAAAGAGAGTTAATGATAATTTGGATCTACTTATAATTATCCGTTCACTTATTATTAAAAGTGCGACACTTTTAATATAAAAAAAACTAAATAATCCAAAATGCATGAAATCAACTTGGATTGGGCAAATGAAGTTCTTGAATGAACATATGCAATGATATCCAAAAAATATTATGGATGTCATACCAAAGAACGAAAGAAACCAAAAGTATATGTTCATAAAAAAAATTGAACTTTCCTAATGATTCAATCATGTAGGCTCTGATACCAATTGAAAGAACCGTAATAGCGAAAACTAGATCGGATCATGACGAATCATTAGAAAACTTAATAAACTGAATGCGGAAATTTACAGTCGTCCATCGCTTTCTTTCGATCACGAATAAGTTATCCATCGACTTCTTATGTTCACGAACACCTGATGGAATGGACTTCCAAAATGACACCACCGAAATCTAGTCTTCTTAGCACGGATGGGGAATGCAAAAGAAGAACTTTTACCAAATAGATTTCATCCAAGTTATTCGTGTGTTTTGGGGACCATGACCATCTATTTATAGTAGGCACAAGAGGTTTGAAGTTTCACCCATCATGAAGCCTTCCAATGCACCATTTGATCTCCATATATGTCTTTTGACATTGATGTACCTTTTGATCTCCATATATGTCTTTTGACATTGATATACCTTTTGATCATGTATATACCATTTCATCATCATACATCTTTTAGTATATGAACACATATACATCCTTATGCTTTATACACCTTTTGGTATATATATACATCTATTAAACTTTATACATCTTTTGGTATATATATACACCCTTTAACCTTTTGGTATATACATCTTTTGGTCTCTACACATATAATTTCATATCATTCATATTAATGAATATGCCCATAAATATTTTGATCATTTTATTTGGGCCTTAGTATATTTTGACAATCATTAATTGTATAAGTATTTTCATATTAAACCCAATGTTGGAATTATGTTCCAACATATTTGTTATGAGATTTAATAATTTAAGCTAATTGAGATAAAAGATAATTATAAATATATTATTCTATTTTATTATGCAATACAATCATATTCTATGCAAAATATAATATTAAAAAATATTCTATTTGAGATAAAAGATAATTGTAAATACATTATTCTACTCTAAAAATATAATAAGAATAAATACATAGCTTAAGGGAGAAAAAAAATTTGTCATATCATGTGCGCTACTTTAATTTTTATTTTTTATGGTAATAGTATAGAGTGTATTTATTGATAAATTAAAATGCAAAATGGCCTTCAAACAACATTGAGTTTCGAACGTATGACCTTCAAACAACACTTCTAAGCACTCAAATGTATATAACTAAGCAATGTATTTATCCCGTGGTGGCTCTGCCGCTGATGCCACCTGTCCATATATATATATATATATATATATATATATATATATATATATATTACTATCACTCATAATATTTTAAGTTGATTCCTTTTATCCAAAATAGCCAATATTTTCATAGCCAGATCGGACTCATCATCGGATCGTGATTGGATCGGTCCACTCGGGTTCGACCGGATTGAACAAGATTTTTGTTAAAATATTATTAGTTATAATAATTATAAAGATATAGTATAAGTTTTATGATATAGTACATGAATATTGTACTAATAACTTATTAAAAATATTAAAAATTAATATGACATTTTTATTTATTAGAAGTTTTATAATGATAAATAATCATGATTAACATATAAATAGAAATAGATTATTATTAATTTAATATCTATTATTTAATGATGATAGATTCTATATTAATAAATTTTATGTTAAATTATTCTTATTTCTTTTTTTGCTTAACACTTTTCTTTTTATTTCTTTATTTATGCCCTTCGATCAATTTTCCATTTTAATGTTATTCAATTTTAAATACTTACCTTTTTTCTTTCAATTCCTATTTAATTTTATACATATCATATTCCCTCCTCTTTAACGTTCCTTATATTTCTTTCCTTTTTCTCATTTAAGTTTCATATATTTATCATGTTTAAATTTTTTTACAAAACTTAATTGAATCGGGTTGAATCGGTTCAATCGGGTTTATCCGGTTCAATGCCAAAACCGACACTTAATCGGACCGGATCATCGGATGGTTCACGATTGAACCGGCTGGTCCGATCTGATTTTGACAACATTGAAAATAACCTAATGTCTACATTTCAAAATAAGTTCTTTACGAATCAACCACTCGTATAAATATGTATAATAAATAATACAAAACAAGAGAGATCTTAATTGTACTTTACGATGTTTTTAAAATCGGATTGGTGATCGAACCAGTGGCCAACTAGTCATGGTTCGATCAATTCAGTCGGGTTCGACTGAATTGAACCAAATTTGTACTAAAATAAAATTATTTGTATTGCTTCAAGAACATATAATATAAATTAAAGTATAAAAGGTCATAAATAATAAAATAAAAAGCATATTATCATCATTTTAAATGAATCAAATAGTAATATTTGTTATATTTTTCAATTATATATTTGTTATGATTTAATTTTATTATTTAATAATTTTATGAATAACTTTATTTTTATTTAAATCCTGCTTTATTACTATCTTCCCACATTTTATTATATAATTCCAATGTTTTCTTCATATTATCTATTTCCTTCTTCATGTTCATCCTATAAAATTTATTATATTACTTATTGATGTGTGTACAAATGATAACAATCACTAACAAGTGCACTAATCACTCAAGTAATAAAATGAATGAGTAGAGTTATCGTTCCCACGAGAACGGTTAATAATTTAGATTTTATTTTCACCTTGTTAATCGAGAAATTAAGAAAATAATTGATTTTAGATGTGAAAAAAAATGATGAAATTAAAGAAATGATCACCTAGAGAAATAAGGGTTTGATGATTAAGACACCTAATTATCACCCCTAAAATGTAATGATTTTTCTTAACTTAGAATTAATTGAATAAATAATAAAGTTTAATTCCCAAAATTAGTTAATTAATGTTTCAAGCTTTAATTAAGGATAATTAAAATAAGTTAATCCTTTCGACTTTTAACTTATCTAATTAAGCATAAGATGCATTAAAACAAAATTAATATTAAGGGCTTTCAAGTCACCTTAATAACTATACAAATTAGGTCTCTTTCGATTTCCGTAATTGTGACATGTAATGAATAAGATCAATCCTAGAAACTATTATGAAAATAATTACTTCTTCTCATATACAAATCAAATCATAAATCATGGAATGAAAGAAAAGGAAAGCATTAAATATGAAATTGCAATGCTATTAAAGATTCAAACTAAACTAATATTAAGAAAGACTCCAAAACACAAATAGGATTTAATTAAGATGATCCTAATGAAATAATAAATCTACTGTTGAGTAATATTAAATCAAATATAAAAGTGTAGTAAAAGAAAACAAAGAACTCTTGCAACATAGCTTTGCTATTATTCTCGCTCTTCTCCTCTTTGTGTGCTTCAAATCTATGCTCCAAGGATGTTTTTCTAACCTCTTTTGCCCCTTTTTTTAGATTTTCTCGTCCCCCAAAGGAAAAAATAGAAAACTCTATCCGAAAAGTGAATAAAATGCGCTTTCAAACCACCCAACTGCCCGCCGTCATGGCTGTGACAGAGACCATGTATTCGGCTTCAACATGATCACAACCGTGACAAAAGTGTGGCACGTTCGTGATAGAGGCTTTTAATAATCCATTGCTGGCATGTATACGCACGGCCATGACAGAGGCTATCTATTGTATTTTCATGTGTTTTTCGGCCATTTTCTTGTAAATTTGTTTTCCTGCAATAAAATTATGTAAACTTAGGTAGAATCAAATTTCAAAGAAATTATCTAAAAACAAATCTATTATCTCCTTCTAGAACACATAAGATTTCAAAAATATAAATTAAATAAACTAAATTAATGCATTATTTTTCATGTATTAAATACTCCCAAGCTTAATATTTTGCTTGTCCTCAAACAAATTTCAGAAAAAGCACAGGGCTCCATCATAAAACCAATACTTTTCTTCCACTATTCTTTTACACGACCATCACCAAAGTATCTATTCTCAATCAATACTCAACCTTGCAGAATTCTTAGTCTTTAAACATGTCCTTCATGCATATCTACAAATAATATTAGACAAGTCTTCCATGAGATTATTTTCATACTTTTTTTTCTTTTCACTTAGTGTTTTTAGATATTTGTGTGCTTCTTCATATTGCACAAGGTGGTCTATGTAACGAGCTTTCGATCAATAGATCCCACGACAGTTTTCCTTAGGTGGCCAGACAATTAATTACTTGGACACACCAATGTTCCAGAGGGCACTTTAAACTTTTCACTTACTTCTTGGGCTCAACTAGCCCTCTTTTTATTTCCACTTTATCATTATATTTATTTGTCATTTTAGCATAATTATAAGCTCATAAAAGACTTTATATTTTGAATAAAGATGCAATTATAATCAAGACTAACATCATAGTAAATAATAGAGAAATTCATCATTTAAAAGCTAGTCATTTTACTTAGAAACAAACTCAATCCAAATCCTAATACTCTGGTGATACCTGATAAAAAAATAGTGATTGGATTTAATAGATTAAGCGATATTCTTAAAATAAACTTTAAGACAGAAAATAGTAAACAAAAAGAAATGAGATGACACTTTTTCTTATTATTATTATTTTAAAATTTTCATAGTTAGATGCATGCCAAAAAATGAGATGATCGACTCAAAATGATGAAAGTAGACATGCCATGCAAATGTAAAACGGACTAAGTCCCTCTCCAAAACTTGAACCTCACACTATTCTAGTGTTAGGTTTGTACATATACAAAAAAAGTAAATAGAAAATACAAAAGTGGTAAAGTGCAAAAGAAAGGAGGAGAAACAACCCAAGTCAAGTCCTCTAGTGATGGCGATGGCGGGTGTGGCATGAAGTGTCCCTAGTTCACATGATAATTATACATCTGCTTGTTCCTCCACTCTGTCCGACGCAGCTGTGCTGATATATCGGCGAGGTTCTGTCGCTGCTCCTGAAAAAAACTTTTGCTGTTGGGCATGGATAGTCATAAGAATGTTATGAAGACGACTGAAATCATAAGTTGGAGGCGGCTGAGGTGGGTAGGCGTCCACTATGCTGGTGGAGTAGAACAAGAGGGCCCTGCCTCTGCATTATAATCCTCTAGAAGAGTAGAAAGTGCCTCTTGTCCTACCCCCAATGTTGAGAAGAATAGCCAATTATCACGATTGAATACCGTGATTCTATCAATGTCCACTGAAGAAACAAGGATGGAAGATTCTTTGAATTTGAACACATATCCTTTACTACCTTCCTAAACCACCATGTTTATAGAGCTAACAACTGTCCTATCCAAGAAAATATAACCTGGTACTCATGTGGTGTGCTCCGAAGCAATCTCCAAACGACGTGCAATCGGGGTAATTAGGCCACCGACAATTATTTTGCCTTTATCTCATGAGGCATTCTTTTGAAAATGCTGAATTATATAACACCCCATATCTATAACAACATTATGCAACATAGCCCACATAATAAATAACTGAAACATAGTACCAGATCCCTCACTATCACCTCTGGGCAATAAACCACATGAAAGGAATCTATGAGTATATCTCAAAACAGAATTTTGGATACTCGTACTCTTTGTTGTTTTGAGGTGCAACTTGGGCCATCAAACTTTTTATCATAATCCTGAAAGCTTTCACTGGAAAAGTTATATATGTCACTGAGTTATTCTCATATGAGTTGGAACTCCATGTTATGCATCCTGAAACTAAGGGCTGAAAACTTGTCGTTAGTAGCAAAAGAAGATAGAAATTCAATTGTGAGCCTCTCATAGCTATTCCAGGAGCTTGTGGCAAAGGAATACAAGACAATGTTCTCACGCTAAGAAGCACATCATCTTTCATATGGAACTCCGTCATAGTCGCATCATGTAAAAATCGAGTGGGAGTCAGTGGTAATTGTCAAAGTTTTCGCGCATGAACCTATTGCTCCCTATCACGGTACTCAATTTGATCTTGCTAAACAATCAAGACATGTGAAGGCTCTCCAAATCATGGATGCTTCTGAGGGTGGCTCACAGGCTTCTTTCAACATGGTTCGGACATCTCTCCAGTTTTAGAACTGTCACGGCCTTTCCTTCTTCTGTCACGACCGTTCGAGAGTGAGGAGGTGATCGCAGCCATTCCCTTACCCTTCATGATCGTGTATGTACACCAACTGGTTCCAAATGAATCGGTGAGCAGAGGTCGACAACCGATGATCAAAAGAAGGAAGATGATGGAATTGTAGGAGCAAAGGCAGCTAGCGGCTAGGTCGAAGGTGCCAATTTCGTCATAGGTAAGCGGGCAGTGACGAAGAAGAAAAGTGGCTCTTTAGCCCAGTGCCGACGATAGAGGGATGATCGATGTTTGATAAGATGGATATGCCGACGACGAAGTCGTCTATTAATCTCAGCAGTTGTGGCAATTGGTGGTGGAGTGTCGACGACGGGATTAGGATGGCGGCCCTGTGAATTAGGTGATGCCGGCATTGAGATCGAAAGCTGCATGTGGGTCGATGTTGATGGAGAGATTGGCTGGCGGTAGAGACGAAAGTCTTCTTGTCGGGTCGTGGAGATCGGTCGGTACGCAGATCGGAGATCGTCTGAGCATGAATACGGCAGGGGGTTGTGGTTGAGATGATGTGCACAAAGGTCTGTCGGTGTTGGAGAAGAGGGACTTGCTGTAGTCCATGTGCGGCGCTCGCTTTGTCGACCTGTGTGGCGAGTTGACACTGCTGTTTGAAGAACATCAACCGACACTAGAGGAGCAACGAACATCGGTCTTCTTGATGGCAGATTGGGATCAGGATGCGCCCTTGCGTAGGATCATGATGGCTCACTGGTGAACTGAGGTGCCGATGGCGGAGTAGTCACGGTCGGCGAGATCTAGTGCAATCGACGGTGTACGATCGATGGCGGTAGTGTTGGAGATCGATGGCGGTGGTGGTGGAGATCAAGGGCGCGATGGGGATGAAAGGCGGTGGTATGCAGGTAGCACAGTTTGAAGAGGCTAGGGGTCACACACGTGTTGCTTAGTTCGAGGAAGAGGGCAATGGTTGGATGGTGTCAGTGTGCTCCTTTGGATCGTGCCACATCCATTGTAATGCGGTCGATATGTATCTGTAACAAGCGTGACCTATAATGTCGAGTTCGTAATGACCATGCTTGACTTGATTGATTTTTGGAGATTGATTTTTGGAGATTGATCGTGCCACATCCTTGTGGAGATTGATTTTTGGACTTCCAATGCATAGAAATTTATGATGCCTGAGATGATGATGATGTCTTACCTTCTACCAATGAATGATTTGGAGGTAATGGTGGGATGGTTCTTGAATTTTCTGAAGGAGCGATTCTTCTTCGTACTTGTCCATCTTCCATAATATATTTTCTTGTATCCTTGATCCTCCATTGAGTAGTCCATGACTTTTGATAATAATTCTTTCTCGGTCATCTCCTTCTTGGATTAAAGTATTGCAAGTGGTATGGACATATAATGGATATAGATTGTGTCCACAATATTTTCCCCTGATTCATAATCAATTTGAGAAGCCAACTTAACTTTCTTCTCCAATTCTTAAAATTTTGCCTGCATGATATCAAATTTGGAATTAAAATTTAAGGATTGAGGAAGAGAAGAAATAATAATTGATTGTTGATCCTTCAACTGTGCTAGTTGTGATTGAAGATTGCTGATGAGTTGATCTTGTAGGGTGAATATTTTCTCTATAACTTCAATCAATTAAACAACTTTTATTTGATGGATTTTGATTCTGAGTGGGTGGATTAAGGAACATCAATTTTCATTTGGATCTTAGCCTCCAATTACTCTACTTGTCCCAACAACTTCATAAAGGCTCTTTCTTGAAGTTAAAATTTTTTCTCAGCCGTTGACATAAACTTTAACACCAGGGGAATGAATTGGATACTATCATTTGCAATTTGTGATATTTGCGCTTCATGAGCCTCAATCATCTTTCTTTGTTCTTCTAAATAGTAATCTCCCATAGTCTTTAGTTTTGTTGTCATTCTAAATTGTCTCTCGAAGATATTTCTTGATCACACAAGATAATAAAAAAAATGTGAAAGTATGTGAACTAAAATGAATATGCGTGGAATTTAATAGAACTATCAATTAACAAGCAAAAAAAATAAAAGTTAGTAAACTCTGTCCCTGACAACGACACCAAAAATTTGATGCATGTAAAAATGATAGAAAATGCTAACAAGTGCACCCAAGTAATAAAATGAATGAGTAGAGTTATCATTCCCGAGGACGGTTAATAACTTAGATTTTATTTTAACTTTATTAATTGAGAAATTAAGAAAATATTTGATTTTAGATGTGAATAAAAATAAAATGATGAAATTAAAGAAATGATTATTTGGAGAAATAAGGATTTGATGATTAAGACACCTAACTATCACCCCTAAAATATAATGAATTTTCTCAACTTATAATTAATTGAATTAATAATAAAGTTCAATTCCCAAAATTAGTTAATTAATGTTTCAAGCTTTAACTACTATCTTAAGAATAATTAGAATAAATTAATCATCTCAATTTTTAACTTATCAAATTAATCATAAATGCATTAAAATGAATTAATATTAATGACTTTCTAAAATCACATTAATAACTACATAAATTAGGTCTCTTTCGATTTTTCTAATTGCGGCATGCAATGAATAAGATCAATCCTAAAAACTATTATGAAAATAATTACTTCTCACATAGCAATCAAATCATAAATCATGGAATCAAAGAAAATCATTAAACATGAAATTGCAATGCTATTAAAAATTTAAACTAAAGTGATATTAAGAAAGACTCCAAACACAAATAGGGTTCAACTAAGATGACCCTAATGAAAGAATAAATCTAATATGAAAGAATAAATCTATAGTTGAGTAACATCAAATCTAATATAAAAGTGTAGAAAAGAAACAAAGAATTCTTGCAGCCACTGTGCACGTGCTCTCTTCTTATTGTTCTTGCTCTTCTCCTCTTTGTATGCTTTAAATCTATGCTCTAGGGATGCCTTTCTAGGGTCTCTTCTGTCCCCTTTATAGATTTTCTCTTCCCCAAAGAAAGAAATCGAAAATCTATTCGAAAAGTGGATAAAATTTGCCTTCAAACCACCCAACTGCCAGCTGTCACAACCGTGGAGGTCTCCTTCATGGCCATGATAGAGAACATATATTTGGTTTCAACATGATCACGATCGTGATAGAGTGAGGCACAACCGTGACAAATGCTTTTAATAACCTGTTGCTGGCATGTATAGGCACGGCCGTGATCAAGTGGAGCACGGTCATGACAGAGGCTATCTGCTATATTTTTATGTGTTTTCGACCATTTTCTTGTAAATTTGTTCTTCTACAATAAAATTATCCAAACTTAGGTATAAATCAAATCTTAAAGAAATTATCTAAAAATAAATTCATTCTCTCCTTCTTGAACACAGAAGATTTCAAAAAGATAAATTTAATAAACTAAATTAATGCATGATTTTTCGTGCATCACTTATGTTTCAATTTTTAATATAAATTATTTATAATGATTTAAATTTTATTATCTTATTTAAGTTCATGATAATTTTCTCTTTTTATTTAAATTTGATTGTATTGTTATCTTAGTATCTTTTATTTTCAAATTCAAATTTAATTTTCTTATTACTAATATCCTTTTTTACATTCATTCTATAAAATATAATCATTTATTTTTCTCCTATTCCTATTCTTCCATTATTAATACTATAATATACTTTCATTTTTTCTATTTGTTTTCATTATTTCAGATTTTTTTTTGAAGAAATGGATTGAACCATTTTTTGTTTCAACTCAGTTCTGACCGGATTGACCCGATTCAATCCAATTTTTTACAAATCAATTTTTAATACTAAATTGAACTAGATCAATGGCCAGTTCACGATTGAACTAATCGAAACGACAAATTCTGTTCGATTTTAAAAACACTAGATACAATGGGATGCCAAAAGAGTCACAATTTTAGGCTCAGATACTATAAATATAACGTCATCAAATTGATCCCCATCATGTAACAAATATCGCCTTGGAGATGCTACAAGAACTATAAGTTTAACTAAATATTTGACTAAGATTGATCAATAATTGAGACACATCAGCAATTAGAAAAATGGAAAAAGAAATAATAGAGAAAAAAGATAAGTATCACAAAGTGCAGAAGTCTAAGAGATATTACAAAGTATCTCATAAAATATTCTAACATTATTATATCAAGGTCCATATGAAACATACATGAGAAGATAGATAGGTCGCTAATTTCATGTGTTTTATTAGCACATTACTTCATCCACCATCACTTACTTGTCTCCGTGGGAATCAAACACAAGAGAAACAATTCTCTCTTGAACTTTACATCCCAAGTGGGTAAACACAATAATATACAATGAATAATTTTCTAATTAGAATAAATTGATAAATCTATATTAGAGACATACCTTTGCATGTAATGTGAGCAAGACGTTTAAAACAATATTCGATGAGCATAACAATTAGTAGGTGATCAATGAGATATACCATAATTTGGCAATATCATTCAATAATATTGTTAATAACAATGATCCAATAAATAAAAAATAAGTAATGATTTACTAATTTGGTAACCATGATCGATAACAATGATTTGGTTAATGCCACATACAAGGTAATAAGCAAGATAGCATACAACATACAAAATAAGCAAGATAGCATACACCACACAATATAAAGATCATGACAACAAAATTATATGAAGACAATAATCACAATGGTAATATTATTCTACTAACAAGAAAAATTTAAATCACTAAACTAGTAGGCTAATGCCAACTAAAGGTTTTCAGATATAATAAGATATATCAAAACATGCAAATGGTGAACTTTCATCAATAAACATCACTTGAGAAAAGCCTTTATTAATTGTTGCATTAGCATAGTTTGGTCGAGATTTTCATGGTAGCAAATAAGACACATGATAATAAAAATCATGGTAACATTCATGCCTTTATTTAATAGTAGATTGGAAAAGGGATTAGATTTAATCTCACATTTATTCCAAAGAAGATTATTCAAGGTGATTTCGTTTCGAGCACCTGTTGTTGTGATTCATTCGACATATCTTCTTGACCAACCATGTCGGCGTGCCCCTCTCGCCTTCGTATTCCCCTGTTGCAGCACCTTGTGTGGGCAGGAAAAAGGGTAAATCAGATCTTAACAATAGCGGAAAAAGGGGCGTCCTCTGATTTTTGGGGTGGAAAGGAAAAATCAGATTGCATTAAGTGGAGAATTTTATTTTGTGGAGGATAATAACCCTGATTTAATGGCTGGATATGGGGGTTAATGGCCATGATTTTCAGGCTCGTAATATCATGGGATTTGTGTTTTTTGATAGGCTAACAAGTCAAGTTTTTTTTTGTAGTTGTTACATAAGGACTTTGAACCCCATATAAGATTTGGATTCAGTTGCTGATTTCTCCGGTTCAAATACATTCAAGATATCTTATAAATAATGTATTGGAGTATAACTATTTTGTAAAGGTTTTTTTTATAAATCCAGAATTTGATCCTTTTTTCAAATCTTATAATAAGAAAGAAAGTTTTCTATCTGATTTCCATCTTATAATATTTTTGTATGAAAAAGTTTAGAACACTTGCACCACTTGATCCAATTATTTATAAGATTTTCCGTTTTGTATTAGATTTATGAATTAAATATATGTGCAGAGCAACTGATTATTGACATCCTATATGGCTCATTTCATTATGAACTTAATTTTAAGATTGTAATTCATTCTTGAATTTTTTAATATAAAAATTTAAATCGTTCATATATGTAATAGTAACAATTAATTGCAATCGTATATTTAAAAGTTGATGATAATGCTTGAGCAGTAAATATTCTGTCTAAATTCACATTAAATTATTATTTGCGACATAATTATGTGCATGATGAATTTGATAAAAAGTAAAACATAAAATATAAGTGTTTGCAACAAAAACATATAAACAAGAGGCATAAACCAAGAGCAAAATTTGAGTTTGACCGAGGAATCTAACAGGTTAAATCAAACTATCTGAAAGAGCACAAACTTAAAGAGACAGTCGAACTAATATTTGTAAAAAAACTAAATGCCTAACATAATCTTCTATATTTTCATGTGACTTCGGCAATTGACTTGTGCCTTATACCTTGAAGAAACATTGCTGACGAGAGGTGATGGAGTATTCACATGATAAACTTGCTTCTCTCTGGTAATGCTCAACTTCCTATTAGGCTTCTCAAGGGATGAAATCATAAAACAACTTATAGAAATTCATATTCGGATATTCAAGGAAAATTCAACATTAAAAAATAAACTAACTATGAGATTTTCAAAATATTTTGACATGATGCATGCAATTAAAAATACATCAACACATCATATACAACATTTTATATCATCACATTGTAATCTTTTTGAAGAAAATAATCATTACTGGTAGTTTATATAGGCAATACTAAAAGTTTGTAATAAAAAAATAATGTATGTAATTTAAGCCCAGAATTTCAGATATTCACAAATAAATTAAAACTCAAAACTTTCCAATAAATAACTCATTGTGCCTAGATGAATGGGCAATTACCTTATCAAATATCAAATCAATGGGTTCTATTTGATTCCACAACTTAATTCACACCAGAACAGAATCGTCCGAATAGTTGCTACTTCAAGGAGGTTACCTAGAATGAAAGAACAAAAATTGATTCATGAAGGTTTAATTATCAAATCACTTCCCAATGGTATGTTCTAGGTTTGTTTAGACAAGGGACCATCTTAGGTGGACAGTTTTTATGGGGTGTAGGCCTCCCAAAAGGTAATAGATGCATGCAAAGGTTTCCTCAAGACGAACGGAGATTGACCCTCTAGTGCAAAGACAGAAGGGGGCTTGACTGCATGACCCACCCGTCAACCAGGAGGAAAGTCGATCTTAAATATATCAAATACTCTCCAACTCCATCGATGGTCTCAAGCCCATATCTAAAATCATGATATGGTCTTGCCCTTATCATTTTATCCATAAATCTTGGAGCCTCAACTTGCATCATACATCTCATATCTGGAATACTTGGGTCACAACCCAGAAATCACCATCGGGATAATGAAAAAAACATAACAAGAATCCAAATCTCAAAATTCTAAAGATAAAATGATAAGTATCAAATGAGGAACAAAATATAATAAAATGCTAAACTGTTTGTATGATCTCACACGCACATCCCATTTTGTAACTATTGGCCTTATTGCGATCAACATTGCAATGTGTTCATTCATTTTCTACAATCATAAAAGAAAATGGGGTGAGCATGATGAAAATTCAATGAGTTAAATGACTACCTCTAATGTTTTAAAACATATAATATTTAACATCTTTTGTCTCGAAACGGAAACAATAGTACTTTCATACCCAAATGAAAATACAATTAGGCAATGTTCACGCAAATGAAAGGTTATGAATGCATATGCATGATAAACTGATAAATATATAATATAGTTGAGAAAACATCATCATCCAATCACTCCTCAACAGAGTACTCAATCTCACCTTTCGTATCCCATTGCATGTAAAGGCTCACATAAGGTAGAGTATTTTTACCTTGAAGGATTCACAACTCCGGTTAGAGTGATTGGAGTTCGATATGCTATGTGTAATGGGTTATGATGAGTAAGTTCAACATGTTGTGTCAGTATAATGATACGATGAGTGGAATTAGAACAATTATCCTGTATCAATGGGATACAATGGATAGAATGAAAAGATAACATACTCTAGATCAATAAGATATGATGAGTGGTTCAACATTATGTGTCAATGGATGAAATTAAAACAATAATCCCGTGTTAATAAATATATGATGAGTGAGATTAAGTACTCCGTTGAGCAATTTTTGTATATTCATATTAGATTATTCCCCCACTATATTATATAAAAAAATTATCAATCATATACATCCATTGCATTAATATGTGTGACTGATTATCAAGCTGTATTTTCTTTTGACGAATGAAAAAAAATATTGTGAGTTTTTTAAAAGTAAAAGATGTTGATTTTCATTATTGTTTTTTAAATTCTTGAGATAGTTGTTTAACTCACTAAGCTTAGTGATGCCTACCTCTCTTGTTTAATTATTGCATGAAGTGAATGAGTACATTGTTTGCTTAATTTTAGAGTTAGTTGATCTTTTAAGGGTGGTTTCTTATTAGATATTTGAATTTGAATGTAAATGAGTTATTTTAAGTTATCACCTTTTGTGGTGCCTGACAAGGAGTTGAGTGTTACATTGATGGTGCACCCATTGGTTTCCATCGGTAGTGCACCCTTGGCTGCTCGAGCATGTGCCGATGATGGTGAGGTTGTTCAAAGCCTTGCCGGTGACGATGTGAATGAAGAGCTCACGCCAATCTTTCTCTTGTTGGTCATGCAACAAGTGCCAAGATAGCGAATAAATTTTAAGATGTTGATGATGAGGCCCGAGAGGTGGTTGATCTCTTTAGGCGGAAGGCAATGTCTCATACGTCATGACAGAGACATAATCATTCAAAATTTAAAAAAATATAATTTTTTTGAAATGGTTGGATTTCTATATTATTAGGAACTTTATTTCCCATAAAATTGATGTATTTTGATATATTTTAATTTGACTTTCTATGTATCTTATTACTTTACATTAATTCTTATTATCTGGTCTGACCATTTAATTTAACCTTGAACTAATCTGGGCTAATATTTTGGTTGAGCTAACACAACATTGTGTGGAGATGAGGATTCTCGAATTATTTTGGTGTGTATATGTAATAGTGTATGCCTCAAACACCTTTTAGAGGCGTTATCTAACTCTAGACTGATGTTTTTTTAACTCGTCAACATGTACACATCAATTAAACGCTTAAAAAGAAAATGTTATAATTTTAAAATTTAAAATAATAATAACTATAATTAAGTTCATATAATTAATTTTTAAAATAACATTAAAATAAGAGAGTTATATGTCCATGTGCAAAATCTATTATCAAAGTCACTGTCAACAACACCATGCCATCAATAGTTGCTTTTCACTTGCATGAATCCTGGATGCAAAGAAAAATTATATGAGAATGAGATTCTAAATAACAATAATTATAAGGTCAAATGAGAATAAACAATATGGAACTCCATAAACTAAGACAAATTGGTTAGACTAAAATTGATCAGATTGTATAGAGGCGAGTTCAACCCGTGTTCGACCCGAATGAAGAGGACTCTTAGGGTGTATTTGATTTTCTAATGATAGAGTTGGATCAAGATGGTGGAGTATAAGTTGGTGAAGTTGAGTATGGTGAGAGTTTATAAAAAATCATGTTTGGATATAAATTAATGGGATGAGTTAAGTTAGTTTAATTCACTTTTTGTTTGAATACAATACACGGGTTAGGGAAGGTTAAGTTTGATAAATATTTTTATTACTCTTAAGAAATTTTTTATTCCATTAAGAAAAAATAAGTATAGTATAAGAATAATTATTTTCAATCCCTTCAAAATCATCAATTTGATGAGTTTAATTTTAAATTAAATAATGAGCTTATAAATTCGAACTTATTCTTAATTAAATTAATAAAAAATATATCCAAACATAATATAAAAAATTTAAACACACCCATTCTATTAAACATATCTCATCCCTTCTAAACTTTTCACCGAAACGCATCCTTAAGAATTGCTTAAGAGGTCTCATCATCTAATAATTTTTTGAAACAAAAAATTAAAATATTGATGATTTATTTTAGCAAATTTCAGGGATGTCATAGTGTGTTTATGTATAACCAAATAATAGAAGGAGAAAGATAAGCTGCATGTGTATACATATTGGCCCCACATTTTGCATACCGATTGCTCCACTATGATAAACTCTTCATTGGATATTGAGTTTATAGAATTGTAAATAAAACGTTAAATTTATATTTATGCCTTTCTTTCAATTAAAATGATGGGCTGGTGACTGTGACTGGGTATAATTAAATAAGATAAGTAAAAAAAAGAATACATAAGTTGTATTTATCTTTTATTATAGAGAAAGCGTAATATGACACTGTAAAATTAAGGATTATCTCCTTTAACAGTCTCCTCAATTATAACTTTTTTGCATATCTAATCATAAAGCGTGAACTTACAAATTTTAGTCCCCAAACTTAAATTTGATACTTAGGTCATTCTATTAAATTTTAACTAAACTTTATTAAATTTAATCATGGAATGCCATTTTTACCCTTACATTCATAGTACAATAATATTTTAAAAATAAAAATAATCAATACAAGTAAAAATACTAATTGATAATAATATTTTTATAAAATATTATATTTATGTCGATAATTTTTATTTCTTTAATATTGTTTATGTTAAAAATAAGGAGAAAAATGATATTTCATATTTATTAGAAAAAAGAAACTTACCAAATTTTAAATTAAATTTAACTGAATGACCTAAGTGTTAAATTTAGATTAGTTCGGGACTAAATTTTATAACTTTATAGTATATGATTAGATGTGAAAAAATTATAATTTAAGAGGTGTTAAAGAAAATAGCCTTAAAATTAAATATAATTTTATCAATATTTTTTTACGTAGGAGCTTATATAAGAATACTACATAATGATAGAAAGTGATGGTTACGTACTCAACGAAAAATTGAAGGATTATTAACAGAAATAAATTGCTACTAGTTAGAAAAAAAATCTAGAATGGTGGATATGGATAAAATTTAAAAAAATTAAGAAGTCAAGATCATGAATTATTCATATAAAATTCAAAGAAAAAAATTAAGCTGAACAATATTATTTTATAATAATATATTAACTTAAAAAATATTATTTTATAACAATATTAAAGTTTTAATGTCATTTTATTACAATAATATATGGTCATAGCCGCACAATATTTAAATATGAAAAATGTTCACCTACTTTCATCTCTATATTAAAGTTTCAAGTAAAAATGAAAAGAAATAGTTCACCCACTTTCATCTCTATCTTGAAGTTTCAAGTCAAGTCTCCCAACTAAACCCAATAATTATTAATTGTAGGAAAAAAATAAAAAAAAGCAAAAAAAAACGATTCAAAAGTGTGATGCATTTTTTTATAAAAAAATAAATCCTCCCTAAACGAAAAAAATGGGTCCAGCCCAACACATTTTACAAAAAATATTTATTAGAGCTAAATATCGCCCTCAATTTTAAATAGTATTCTATGATATTTACTTATTCTTGATTTATTATTAGATGTAGTTGAACGCGAAAGTTATTAAATTGACTTCAAATATTTATATGTAGTTAGATAGATGCTAGTACCGCCCACTAGTTTTGACGTAGTTAGATACGACGTGATGATATATTATTTAGTATAGTTAATAACATGAAAAAGGTGAAGTTTATTTTTTATTGTAAATTAAAGTGATGATATAATCAAGCTTGTAATATTATTCGTTGTGTGTTTCGATTCACATGATTTTGTCAAAACGTGTCACACCTAAACAAAGACATATCATCATATATATCGAGTATATCTTTCGTGACTTATGTATGTGAGATTAATTCAAGGCATGTTTCATGCATCCTACCTCCTTAGAGGAATCAATATCCTCGTTGAGCGATCGCACCCCATCATGCAACACACGCAGAGTACTCTGATACTATATGTAGCATTTTCGATCAGCGTGTGATATTTTTCGCTTTGAGCCTTAGTCCGCACAATTTTTTTAAAGTGCGTCCTACTAGGCCAAGGTCACGTTCTATATATATCCAACATCTCTATCATGATTTGTGCATGTGAGATTAATTCAAGGCATGCCTCATACACCCTTCCTCTCTTAAGGGTCTTCGGGCCCTCATTGAGTGATCGCACATCATCATACACAGTGACTCACATGGAGTAACTCTGATATCATATGTACACTTGCGTAGGATATTATCCGCTATGAGCCTCGGCTCATACGATTTTTCTCAAAACGCGTCATATTTCAATTTATTTAGGAGGAGGACCCATCTCGATCCCTCGTGTCTACAGCCTGTGTGAGACACATTTCAATTTTTTCAACATTTTTTATTTGATTTTGCTGTTATATAACTTTTGTACATTGCCACATTTCATCCTACTGTTAGTATTTGTGCATTGAACATTATGTACTTGATTTTTTAACTTCTAATTATGTGGGAACTATGTAGATTTCAAATGTTGTCTTAACAATGTTGTAGTGTACTATCATCTTAATATCCTATTGCCATCTTAATACTTGTATCAAATAGAAAATACGTAGGTTTCTTTTGAATTATGATTTGGCTTCATTCTCATTTGTCATATGAAACTTTAGGTTTTTTACCCAAGTCTATTCGCTCATATATTATTTTCTATTTTAACTTGGTAACTTTTTTCTATGATTTTTTATTTTTTATTTATTCAACTACACTTTTATTATCATTTATGATCATTTGGAGATATTTTTCCAAAAACAAATACACATAAATTGTCTTTTTTTTTAGAAAATTAATTGATTTCATATTGAACAAGTCCATTGAATGGCATATTTCATATTCAAATTCATTGAAAAATTATTGATATGTTTGCAATGCAACATATTAGTAACAATGTCTTCCAATCTAAAAAAATGACATGAATCTTTGTGGTTAAATTATGCATGATCATTTCATTGGAAATATTAAGGACACAAATACAAAGGTTTATTATTTTTATTACTTTTGTTTAGTCGTATCTTCTTATTATATGTCATTATCTTATTTGCCTTTGTTGTTACAACAGTGTAATGAATGTTAAAACAAAGATGAATGATGTGGTTCGGGATTGAGAATGTCAACGATGAGTTTATTATTATGGATGATAATGAAGGGTTGATGAATGAGAATGATAATGAAGAGTATATAATTGACAATTTTAATGAAGGGTTGACAATTGAGAATAACAGTGAAAATGCTAAACATTTTATTTGTATGATATTCCATGTAGATGATGGTGCATACACTTGCTATAATTCATATGCTAAGTCAATTGGATTTTGTGTGCAAAAATATTATTCTCATAAATCTCTAAAAACAAAAAAAGTTATGTTTCACATGCTTGTTTGTTCGAAGCAAGGGCATGAGAATCTCAATATAAAATGATTTATAGGAAAAGAAGTCAAATAATGGCTAGATGTTAGAGAGGGTTGCCATGCACATTTATCGGTTAGTGCTACATCTATTGGCAAGTAGGAAGTGAAAAAAATTGAAGAAGAACATGCACATCCCTTGGCTGCTCCATCAAATGTAGCTAGAATGCGATCGGATAACAAATTATGTGATGCTTTCAAGACGGTAATTACAACATTATGCGAATGTGGGATTGCACCATAAAAATAGCTCTTGTTATGAAGTATCATTTGTACATTAAGTGAGTCATTTGTACATCTCAAAATTGCATATATCATTTAGTAGCAACAAAACAAACATTTTTTATCATGAATGCATGAACATAATTGCTTATTTTTAAAAGAAGGAAGCTAAGATGACGACTTCTTTTTTAGATGAGAGTTAGAAAAGAATAATAATGCAAGAAGTGTCTTTTGGACTAATGGTACGTCTAAAGATGATTATATGACCTTTGAAGTTGGTGTAATTTTTGAGAGAACGTACATGATCAATAATTTATCAACGCCTTTTTGCGTCTTTCACTAGAGTGAATCATCATAGGTAGTCAATTTTGTTTGGGTGCGCATTGCTTGCAAACTGAAAGCATGTTTACTTGGCTCTTCGAAGCATGGCTTGAATGCATGTACAACAAGCACCCTAAATGTATTATAACATATCAAGATATTGTCATGGGAATGAACATTTGTGGAGTGTTTCCAAATGCTCCACATAATTTTGCATTTGACATATAAGGATGAATGGATATATAGATCATTTATTATTAAAGAATTTGAAGATAAATGTCTCTTGATCAAGCAAAATTATAAAAGTTCATATGGTCATTGGTTGAAAAATATGTATAACAAGCGTCATCATTGGGTGTTGGTATATCTGAAAGATATTTGTGCAGACATTACCACTACATAAAGAGTTGAAAGAAGGAATTCATTCTTTATGGCTTTGTTAATTCAAATACCATGTTATCACAATTGTCCCGAGAAGATTTCAAGGTTTCAAACTCTCTTCCTGCTTTGGCTTCTCCAAGTCCTTTAGAAAGGCATGCAGGAAATGTCTATACTGAGAAGGTTTTCAAAATATTTGAAGATGAATTTAAGAATATATGTCAGCCTTATGGTTAGAAATAATTTCAGAAGATAATCGAAAATGTGTTTATTTTATATTTCTAGCTAGAAATGAAAGAAACAAAAGGCATATTGTGCAATTCAATGCTGATCCAAGTATCTCAATAAGCTATTTAAAAAACTTGAACGAGAAGGAATATTTTTTATGCATCTTTTGCTTATTCTGACTATACAAAAGACTTATGAGTTTACTTGAGCAATATATTCTTTACCGATGGACTATAAATACTCGATATACAAAAGGAGGTAATGCATTATCATCTTCAGATACACAACAACTCGTAAACCCCATGCAAAAATGGGACCTACAAACTAACATGAGGAGATTGTCTAAATTGACTATGCATTCTGTCGAGAATCTAGGTTGGGATGTCACTGATAAATGATGCTATCCAAAGGTTAGAAAAGATGAAAATTGTGAATTTAAATGCAAGTTTATCAGGTACAACTAACGTTATTATAGCAACTAGTGTCATTCCGCAAGGATCTAATTTTGTTATACACAACCCAAGTTGTGTTAAATCAAAGGGGAGACAAAAGAATGCAAATAAGATTAAATCCAATATTGAGATTTCCATGTCACAAAATGAAAATAAGAGATCATGTAAGAATTGTAGAGTGAAAGGTCGTGATAAAACTACTTATCCAATGCCTCGGATAAATCACATCATTTGAGTTTATTTTCTTTTGTAATATTTTAAATTTCTATTGTTATGAAAGACCTTTTTTCCATTAAATTTCATTTTATAGGTTTCACTTATTTGTTCTACAATGATAGTTGTTAATTTAGTTTCTCATTCTCCTTATGTTGTGGATTTTATGACATTGTAAGCCTTGTGTTTTTTTAGCAATCATAATAGCAACACTACCAAAAATCTTTGTGTTTCTATTGCATGATGCAATTAGTTTAACATTACTATTGTGCCTATGGGCACTTTGGTGTCATTTGATATTGCTTTTGGGCAAGTTATTCAAATTATTAATTTTTGAGCAAGTTATTTGTATCCTTAAACAAATGAGTTCCAATCCTTTGGATATATTAACTTTTGAGCGTTATGGATTCTTAAAAGAACGAATTCACTCTTCTATCCATTATCAATGGCTAGCTTTAGTTAATCTCACTTATTCTCTTAATGATAAGGAAGAATACTGATTTAGATTATTTAAATATTTAATAATTATAGAAGGCTAAACTTAAAACAACAACAACAACAACAACAAAGCCTTATTCCACTAGGTGGGGTCGGCTACATGGATCATACGACGCCATTCCCCATTCGTTGATCCATGTTCATGCAATTCGACAGAGTTTTACGCTGGCTGTCGGGGCCTAACACAATCCTCCTTCTTTATCCGGGCTTGGGACCGGCTATAAAACATAGGCGGAGTTAGAAGGCTAAACTTAAAAGTGGAAAAAAAATTTAGAAGTCTTCACCAATCCAATCACATAGTACAAACCCAGCAGATCATCTTCCTCACGTGAGGATTTAATAAATGAAGATCATAGCCTTCCATGAAAATCAATGATTAGAATTTATCCGCAATATATTCACTATTTTGTTGTTTGATCATCAATGTCCTATATATATATATATATATATATATATATATATATATATATATTAAGAAAAGGTAACAGGAAGTCGTTTGTATTCAATTAAAAAAAGTATGTGATCCATTTCGAGAGAACGAGATGGTAAAGTAATACCAAGAGGGTTATGGTTAGGGTAAAGATAGAGTGGTAATCGATTTTCTTTTGTTTAAGTAAAATTTTGAGTACGTAAAAATTTTTTATTGTCTCATTTACTATTGTCAATTATGAAATGAGAGATGAACAACGTGAATGTGATCTAATTAAATTAGTTGAATTAAACATTGATCTTCAATTTATGAATAGTGCACTTTATAAATGTTAAAATAATTAAGTAATTTTTTAATTAAAGTTAATACTGAAATAAAATGAAAAAAAAGATACAACACGGGTGGACAGCATCACATCACGGATCCCTCTACGGCTCCACCGACGGCTAAGAAATATTCCACCGGTCCACCGTCTGCTAGGGGTCAGGGCTCCAACAGATTTCATCGTAATGGTCCTGCCCCTGTCCGTGGAGAGAGAGAGAGAGAGAGAGAGAGAGAGAGAGAGAGAGAGAGAGAGAGAGAGAGAGAGAGAGAGAGAGAGAGAGAGAGAGAGAGTTTGGAATTTTCCTGCTTATATGTTTGTTATGTCTCGTGATACACTACATCTTTTAACCACATATTGTAAATATAGGGCTAAAAAACTATAACGGCCGTTTGGTCTCATTCTGACATTTTACAAAAAATAAGAAATGTGATAAGTAAAATTTTCAAACGACCAGTCATTTGCATTTTCATTTCCTAACATTTTATTTTGTAATTTATCATTCTTCAATTTTAATAATTTTACAATAAAAAAATAACAGATCAATTGATTAAAATATTAATATGGCATCCATGTCAATAATTTTCTTTTCCTCTATATTCAAATAAAAAAAAGACCGCTCTCCCTCTTTCCACCTACTTTCACTTATACTTAAAAGAGGCTATTTGGCAATGGGTTAGTGGAACTCATAATAAATAAATGTGTTATTAAGATGTTCTTCAAATGGGAGCATGACTAGAACAACACAATTCTTGGGTCTGAACTCATTTCACTCTACTTTTTGCTTGTTCTTGTAATTAATAAGGTGGGTTCTACTAAGTTAAAAATGTATATTATGATAAGAATAGCGAGAACAAAAATTTGTTCGGGGGTTATTCCGATACCAAACAGTCTCAAAGAGAAGGGATATAGGAGAGAGGGTGAACTTCTTTATGATTGAAAATAGAATTTAATGAATAAATTGAAAAAGAAACAAAGAAGGGCCTTATCCAGCGGCGATCGAAGCCTCTCTATAACCATTAGCGAAAGCAGGAGTTCTCCGCGTAAAGATTTAGGAGTTCGATTCGCTTTCTATGACCTAGGCAATCGGTGATTTAATTCAAGTCAATCACGTTGGTGCTGTCTAAAGTACGCGCAAATTCTCATTGGATCTCGATTGTTCTTAACAGCGATGGCTATTCATTTAAGTCTTCGGGTAGCACCACCAGATTTTCAACAAGGTGGTAATTTGTCTATCCATTAGTTCTAAGGTTCGAAAAGCTCATTTTAAATT
The DNA here is from genome assembly GCA_030549335.1 of Pontederia crassipes. Classification (NCBI taxonomy): domain Eukaryota; kingdom Viridiplantae; phylum Streptophyta; class Magnoliopsida; order Commelinales; family Pontederiaceae; genus Pontederia; species Pontederia crassipes. The sequence goes on along the minus strand of CM060188.1, from coordinate 71,853,217 downwards.
TTTTGAATTAAGGTAATTACTTTTATTAATAATTAAGACCATCATGATCAAGAATGGGCCTTACTTGTCCGAAGCCCAATGATATTTGAACTTATGGGCCTTCGTCTTTGGACCATTATATGCTGTTAAAAGGTTTTCTTTTCCTAAAACTTGCCCATGATATAAATCTTGTAAAAAAATTGTTCCAATTGATATATATATATATATATATATATATATATATATATATATAATATGTTCCTTTTTCTTCAGTTAAAAATTAAATAGGAAGGGACAAATTAAGGTGGAGAAGGGTGTCAATTAACAACAACTTAACAAGTAACCAGATGGGGAAGGGTGGCCATGGAGATCTTGATGAGTGAATGCATCAGCATCACTATGGGGAGAAACTGCCAATTCACACAAACAAATTAAGAGTGATTAATTAATGTCTGCCATGCAACTTTAATTAGCACTACGTGTTAATTACTTGGCTAATTGCTGCATGCATCTCTCATGGTGTATCTCCACAAATCTTTCTCAAGCCCTCAAAACCAAAAAAGTTAAAGGAGACATGCTGTCCATTACCAACTCAATTTGTCTCCTTCTCAATCAATTATTAATGTTCTTCCCACCAGACCTCTAAGCACACACACACACATGCAGCATATAGGCCTGAATAGTATTCATAGTTTTGAGCCATTTGCTCATCTTGCAATATTAATTTTTGACATATAACTCTTATGCAGTTGTGCTCAAAATATATGCTGTGCACCATCAACTTATACACCCACGTCCATGTCAAGAAAAGAGCACCCAGATTAATATGCAGTACAGCACTTGCATGCATGGATGGTGATGGAATTATCCATCCATCCATCCATGGATTTGATGTTGACACCAATGAATCATTTCTCTTTTTTTTCACCGACGACAGATGGAGTGATAACTTTTCATTGCTTAACTAAAGGTCTTAAATTAAAATTTTTGCGAACATAAAAAATTTACGATAACAAATTAGTCTCTCCATAGTGTTGTGTGTGACACCAATGTCCGAATATTATGGTACGTTAATGTTAAGAATATAAAATTAATAATATCATTTTTCTTATCGACTTAAGTTTTTGAAAAAAAATTAATCAACACATCAATTTCTACGTAATATTATCTTTCTAACGACTTGAGCTTTAAAAAGAATGGCCACCGTATCAATAAACGTTGCAGTTAAAACATCCAAACTCATTTGTCACTACTTCAAAATTCGACATCATCTTAATCCCTTCTGTCCAAGCAGCTTTTGACTTGGTGTTTCAGTGCATATTAATTATTGTCCAGAAAATTAGTCGCTATCGAATTGGCAATTAAAGTCCAATTCGAATTATAATTTTATATTAAGTGGAGTCACGTAGTTAATGCCCCGGAACCTACGGTGAATTTGGTGTGTTGAAATTTGGATATTTGAAGCATTAATTTAGCTTCCACAACCTGTTTTTTCTTTTGTTCTTTTTTGATTCTTGGGAAAAATCAAAGCCACAGTTAACTTCAGGTATCAAACTACTTGGCAACTTGAATATAAACAATGCACGTTCAAATTGGACATATAAATCGATCAAGATCTTAAATAAGAAACAAAAAAACTAGTAAATGTACAGCATTTTTATACCACATTTTACAGTATACACAATTTACTGTATCCTAATTTACACAAACAAATTACCAACTTACTGTATCTTAATTTATACATAAACAAATTAATGAGAATCAAGCTAGTATGAAATAATCATCACTTTAAAGTGCAAATCATAGTAAGCTTAGAAAACCGATTATATATTGTTAATAATTAAACATCTATCTAGTCGTAAGACACCCCAAAGTAAAGAGACGTTCTCGTATTATGGGGATCTCGCTTGTGGAGGATAAAAAGGGGATCCCATTATCATGTGATAGGTAAATTCTTTTTTATAATTCAGAATTGAGTTATTTTCATATCATATAATAGGTGTCATATTTGGAGTGATTAATACTAAGTCTCAGTCAGTACAAAATTCTTATCTTACCTAAATAAAATTAGAGGTATAAAAAATGAATTGTAATATTATTTTATTTTCATCTAATAAAATTCTTTGTTCTTAAATTTTTAATACATTCGTCGGAGCATAATTTCGCTCGTACATATATTCAAACATATGTTAATAGTTTTAACTATCTCTTAGCTGATCAGATTACTTAATGATCTCTTCTTACCTCTCAATATTTTTTTACTATAAATCAGAAAACAAATGTGTATGGTGGAACAGATGATAGGGGCGACTACTCCCACAGAAAAAAATATACAAAGAAATCTCTTTATATCCCCCCTCCATTATACCACCACTCTTTTTTGTTGTCCTAAAAATAATAAAACCTTCACAAATAATAAATATTTAAATCCATAAATAAACAAAAGCTCCCAAATCCTTGTCCTAAGACAAAAAAAACCCAACACACCCCACTTCCTTCATTACCCCCAGTAGATTCCTCTAACCCCTTCTACACTTGAGATCAGCAGTCCGGCTTTCTACAGGAAACAGCGTTATCAGCTAAAATTGCAATGATAAGACACGTGAACCAGAACACTAACCAATTAAAATGGATGATTCGGTGTTTCCTGTACAGGAGGAGAAGCCGATCTCACGACTCGGTCTGGTGCCGTCCAAGTTATCGCCACGACGTCGTCTACGATCTAAAAAGAAATCGAGTTGACGAGAACAAAAGAAAAAAAGCTGGCGACGCTCCAGAGAGAAGAGCGATGAAGCTCTCGGCGTTGCCGGCCACCCGCCGGCCGGCCACCGCCGGACTCCACAACCACCCGACATCGGCCGTAGACAGTTCCGGTGGCGGCCCCGTGCTCGCCGCCGCGTCGCCATCCCCCTCCGCCGTTCTCTTCTGGCGCGTCGTCCACGCCGTCTGCTGCCTCCTCTCTGCCCTACTCGGCTTCCGCTGCTCCCGTTTCCTCTTCTTCCTCCTATTCGTCTCCTCACCCGCCACCCAACTCTACCGCCGCGACTCCGCCGTCGACGTCCACTCGCATTCTCCACCTCCACCTCCCACGCCGCCGCCGCCGCCGCCGCCGCCTCCTCCTCCGCCACCGACCCTTCGGGGGGCGTCCAGCCACGTCGTCGTTGGGCGCCACGGCATCCTCGTTCGCCCGGGGGCCCATCCGGACCCCGATGAGGTGACGCGGGCGCACCGCATCCTGGCGCGCGTCCAGCAGGAGCAGCGCCTGCGGTACGGCGGCGTCAAGAACCCCCGGCCGCTCCTCGTCGTCACCCCGACCTACGCCCGCACCTTCCAGGCGCTCCACCTCACTGGCCTCATGCACTCCCTCAAGCTCTCGCCGTACCCACTCACCTGGATAGTCGTCGATGCGTCCCCCACCGGCGGCTTAAATGAAACCGCAGCTCTGCTTGCCCGATCCAACCTCCCGGTCCTTCATATCCCATTCCGTGAGCACATGCCCATTCGCTGGGATGACCGCCACCGCCTCGAGGCGCGAATGCGGCTTTACGCTCTCAGGTGTGACCTTTTTGCCTCAATGCCTCCCTTACTGTATCAAAGATTCGACCTTTCTCGCTGTTGCAATCTGACATTTTTGGCTTGTATCCCAGAATCGTTCGGGAGCGCCATCTGGACGGCATAGTCGTGTTCGCGGATGACAGCAATTCGCACAGCATGGAGCTGTTCGACGAGGTCCAGAAGGTGAAGTGGATGGGGGCTGTGTCAGTCGGCATTCTTCCGCATTCTTGGAATCCCACCAGAATGAGGCGGCGAAGAGAGGAAGACGACGAGAACTCTCCAATGCCAATTCAGGGTCCGGCCTGCAACTCCTCAGGGCATCTCATCGGCTGGCATACTTTCAATTCGCTGCCGTATGCGAATTCGAGCGCCACATTTGTTGGGGACCCTGCCACCGTGCTGCCGAGGAAGCTGGAATGGGCTGGGTATGTCATGAACTCGAGGTTGGTGTGGAAGCAAGCAGAGGAAAAGCCCAATTGGGTTCGGGATCTGGATGAAGTGGGAATGAATAGCGAAGAGATCGATAGCCCGCTGGATTTGTTGAAGGACGCATCATTCGTGGAGCCACTGGGGAAATGCGGAAAGAAAGTTCTGCTCTGGTGGCTGCGTGTGGAAGCTCGCTATGACAGCAAATTTCCTTCTGGGTTAGTTTTGCAAAACTCCTTTCGGCAAAAAATTATACTACTTTCCTCCTTTTTGGTATCAAGATGGTTAGATTCTTTACTCTCATTGTCTGCATACAGCTTCTGATAACTGAGATATGTAAGCTTTATATTCTAGTCTCTTGAACAAGGTACCATTATACATTAAAATGCCTTACATCCTCATGGAATTCCCTGATAAAAGATCAGATGGGTTCTTGCAACTTTGTTCTTATGCAAACAGTGACTCTGTTATTGGAACGCATGTTTACTGCATCTATATACTTTGGATATTTCACTGAATAGACACCAACTTGCATAGTCATTAGGGTCTAGTTAAACCAAATAGTATCTTTCCACACATGCATAAGGAGATATGGAATTGTTGATTTGTGTGGATGCGCAAGGGACTGAATTTGGGGAAGGTAGACTGACATTCTTGAATCCTGCAGGCCTCAAATCTCATAAATCAACTTAGCTTATGCTATTTGTAAGGCATTTTGTAGGTTGATTCCTTACAATATTGGAGGAAAAGGCGATTCGTCATAGTCAAATTGAGTCTTTGATAGCCCTGTTACTGTAAATGGTTGAATTTTATTGTCACCATGTGTCCTGCCTTGGAATTCATTGTTCCTCATAAAGCACGTGCAAAGTTCGGAGCTAGTCCAAAGATCATCATTTAATATTCTGAATAACAAAAAAAAACTTATATTTGAGGAGTATTTTGCTTGTGTTTTCTTTTTATTGGTGATCACCATTGGAGGACGATGGATGTTCATGTAAGAATAATCTTATTGGGGGGTGTCCAAAACCTCATTAATAGTTCGGAGATGGAAACCTTTGAGTTTTGTTATTATTTCTAGTAAGCAGTTCTACAAAAAAAGCAGTTCTATCAGGTTACATCAATTCCGCATCTAGGTTTTATCTATATGGTAACACTAGGTTGCCTTAGTTTGCTAAATCCATTCCTTTTGGCTCTTTTAAGAGGAGCCCAAAGATTTAATTTTAGGTGACTATCTTATCAGATATTTCCTAGGTTTTATTGTACTAGGCCTTGGCCTCCTTCATAGTACTGAAAAAGGTTTGGTGATGCTGCAACTCATTTAATGGAACTGTGACGGTAAAAAATGAAACCACAAGTTGTGTAACTATTACGAATCACTATGTCTATGACTGTAAGATAATTTACATATCTAATCGAGCACAGTTCCAAATTGCATAATTTAGCGCACTAGTATCATGTTATTTTGATGCACAATAGGTTTGAGATGTGCCTGATGTATGGAGGGGTTTGAGATCATGACCTCTCAACTTCCTGTAGGATAGGTAGTGTCGGGAGGTTTTTACTAATAAGATAGTCATAGACCTCCGTACATTCAACTCCGTGAAAATAATTTTCAAAGGAAAGAAAATTCTAAAGAAGTGATTCATTTTCATGTTTGGTAGATGATTTGAATTATAAGAAAAAAATAATCTTGGTAATGCAAAATAGAGAAAGTGGCATGAAAGTGTATTCTCATTTGAGAAAGAGTAATTCATTTTCCCAATTCCTAATTTTTTTGTCAACGAAACTTATATTTCTGTCGATACTCATTTTTCCTGTTACAAAATAGTAGAAAATGCCAAATTCATTTCTGAGAAAACATTTTCATTATAAATAAACATGCATAGCTAAGGCATGAACACAATGCTAAGTCAGCTAGAAGGTTAGGTACTATTGTGGCACAGAGGTTGCATTTGGAGCACAATCCCAATGATGTGATCATGAAGTGATTACCATATAAAGTAGGAAATGTGCATTGCAATGGGTGTTGGATTGAACAAAATGGTTGGGAAGATGAAATGAAAAATGAAGCAATGCACTTTAAGGGTATGGATCAATTTGTTTGAACTAATTACCATTTAAGTTGCTGGCTATCTTTTGGAGTTTCAATTACCCTGTTAATAAAATAACTGCCTTTCCTATCTACCGATGTAAACTATAGGAACGAGTTTTGATCCTTACAAGGTGGTACATTGACTTAGGCTATCTGAACAGAACCTCATTATTTCATCTAGAACCATGTGAACCTCTCCAGGTAATAGTCATAATGGAGCATAATCTGGTTGGCCATAAATTGTCACTGCACTGAAACCAAGATTGGGCCGCAGCAGCATGCTCAATTTGATGTTCATATAAATATGCTCTAGATCTTTCTCATGTTTCTTTACTTATCTCTGTGCAGATGGGCAATAGAGCCTCCACTAGACATCACTGTCGCATCGAAACACACTCCATGGTCGGAGATGCCTCAGTTTCCTTCTGAGAAGGTTATGACTGATGAAGAGGGTTTGAAACATTCTTTGAAGCCAGAGAGACCACCAAGATCTAGACGCAGCTCTCGCAGTAAAAGAAAGCGTGAAGTACATGTTGATACTCATATTTCCAGGTTGTCGCAAAGGGAAGCCGCATAAAACTTTAAGGTAAATCATGTTGCAACATATCGTTTATATAATTGTTTCTACTATGTAGGAAAGCCAAGTAACATTTACATGTTTGTTCGCTGTTTTCTGTTAGGACTTGATTCATTCTTTAGAAGCTTCACCAGGACGTTAAAGCTGTTCATCTGGCATTCTTACTCAAAACCTTGCTGTTCCCAGCTGCAAGAACTGCATCGCACACTAAAAACCTACTGATACACACGACTCACACACAAACTGAGTTTTGGACTTTCCTGAGGAAAAAAAGAATCTTCTGTTCATATTCTACTGGCGTATAAGTATTTTCCTTTTGGATGTTTCCCAAAAGGAAAAAAAGAATATGCCGGTTTGGTATTTAGTCTTCATCCATGCATAAACGTGTAGGTGAGTACCTGATTTTTTACATGTATACTTGGAGATGAATCTTGGTTCTGAATTCAGCTTTCTGCGATTCTGTTGAGGCCCTCTGAGAACTTTTCCATTCTATTCAGTTTTTTTCACCCTTTTGGAAAGAAAGGAAGTCTGTTCTGCTTGTGTTTCACCTTACGAACAAACAAGATACGGTGCGTCTTTACCAATTCTTTCATTCCTGATCGTAACTTGCGATGTATATATGGAAGAACACTGAGCGCATTTCAAATGATAATCCGGACGAAGGTGGTACATTAATCCTTGTATATATGGAGACAAGATAATCCACCAACCTTTGGCAGGGTCTGTCCTTGCACTTCTCTCGTGATGTGTAGAGATGCCCTCAAGAAATCCTTGGGCGAGCCCTCTGAAATGCATGCATCTGCTATGATGTTCTCCGACAACCTCGGATTGGGAATACAAAATGAGTTCATTGCCCAGCTACACGCAGTTATCAACCATATGACCTCCGCCTGCATGCACTCAAACTACACAAAATAAACCTTATGCAGGGATAGAGAGCCTATTAAGAAGTCAGAAGGGATTTAAAGTTAAACCAAACTAATTTTGGTATCACTCTCCATAGTTTGCAGCGGTCGAGGTGAAAGATTTACATTAGGACTTTAGTCAAAAAGCCCAAATACTCTTGACCCAAAATTTTGGGTTATTACATCCTTGCCCTCTTAAAAGAAATTTGTCCTTGAATTTCAATCTTACTTATGCACTCTAAAAATTTTCTTTCATTATCTTTTACTTTAATCATAATCAAAGCCCAAGATATTAATGCATGAACAATCATATAGACATCTATAATATTGGCATAATGGACATTGCCTAAAGCTTACCTTGATCCTCTTCATTCATGTTTTTTGAACTTTAGATGACTTTTATTTTCTATTTGAGGGCATCCTATGAAACCATCAATATCACCTAGGTATCATGCACCATTATATTTCACTTTTTTCTAACATCTCATATTCATATCCCTCATTTTACATACCACGCATAATTAACCTGACAATACTATGAACTTGAATGTCATCATTAACATTAGCATTGGAAGAATTTTTGCTTCCATCCTTTTCAAAAAATTAACTAGACATTAATTGGTTACTTCAAAACCTATATAACATTAAACATTACTTTTAATGACTGTTCATAACGGTTGCACATGAACTTAGACTTCTTAACATTACATTACTTAGACTTAGGTTATTACCAACTATAACAACCCGAAATCCACCTAAAAAGATTTTGAACATTTAGGAAAATTTTACGTCATTAGCTCGTTCACCATACATCATTTACTTGTAGAAGACTTGACAATTTAGATAAAATCATAATAAATAAAAACTTTTTATTAATCAAATACACTAATATTCCATAAGACATTAAATGTCTAAACTCTTCATTACATCATTAGCCTCATTGTTCATTTAAAATCTTAGGACTTATTTAACCCTAAGCATGTGCAACACTTGATCATGAGTTTGAGCTGCCATCCATCACTTCATTTTGGTTACGGATCCAGAGTGTAGGATTTCCCAATTAGAGTATCTAAAGGTCATGCATGTCATGCTATCCTATCACATGATATTAACTTTACATGACATTACATAACATTTACATTCATTCTTCATATAATATTTATGAAACATAAACATCGTGTTGTACCTATTTAATTCATATCCATCATCTGCAAGTATCATACAATAGAAACATACATTCATAACATGGATGACATAACATGTCATTTCATTTCATTCTCATTATCATGTAATTCTAGGAGTTTCTTCATAACTCATCGATCCTTACTTTTTGACTTCTTTCATACTTTACATCTCCTCAAGGTTGTTTTATAATCTTTTGGATCTTCTTTCATTCTTCTTTTCTTTCTTTATTATGGGATCATTCGTGTGTCATATTCATCCTTCATCTTTATCACATAATAACATCTTAATTTTCATTCCATATCATAAGTCATATGTTAGGAACACACATCATAATAGTGAGCAACTTTATTCCTAATCATATTTAGGAATAGACACAATATACGATAAGGGACATTGTTACTTGAAAAGTACATAATTCTCAGACTTAGGTTCCCTTGAAGTATATACAGGACTTTACTTTTCATCTTTACTTCTTCATCATCTTAACTTTCTTTGTTATAAGATACATTGAAGTTAATTACACTTTCATTCTTACTTTATCTTATAACATCTTTGATCTTAACATAGTTGAAAAAATCATAGCACATTATCACATTGGCTAGCTAGGCCACATCCTTAGAAACATGCACATCATAATAGTGAGTGACGTTATTTCAAGGAATACGCACACTATAATAGTGAGGAACTTTATTTTGAGGAATACGATAATAGTGAGGGATTTTATTCCAAGTAATACGCACACTTTTTTATGAGAAACTTTATTTCCTGAGAAGTACATACACAAATGCAGGACTTTACTTCGCAGGCTTAAATCTCTTTAAAGTACATATATAGGTGTAGGACTTTGCTTCTCAACATCGATGAGTGAGTACATTTTCCAACTTTAGGTGTATTATGTTTTGCAAAACATCAATCATTCATATCAATTATTCATCATATTTTAGCTTAATTACGATTGAACATGCATTACGTGTCATATACAATCAATACACATTAATACATAATATATATACATAAGAAAATATGTTTAAAACATCATAAAAATCATTTTTCAATGTCACACCCGTGCCCAGAGATGTCATGATCGTGCCCAACACTTTCATGGTCATGCCTGGTGTTGTCACAGTTGTTCCTAGTGTTGTCACGATCGTTCCTAGTGCTGTCACGGCGTGCTCATATTTGTCACGGTCGTGTGAGCCTCGTGCCCATATCAATCTCAAATTTCAGCATCGCTCTCGCTCACTATCGTGACCAAGTTGGTCACGATACCGTGACGAAGGTGTCATGGGCATGACCGATAGCCGTTTAATCTCTCAATCTCATCCGCTCGGGCATAGCCCTTGCTAGGGTTGGCACGTCCTGAAATGTCGATTTTTAATTCGAAATTTTCAATTTTTGGGATCAAAACTTCAATAAAAAATAATATAAAACATTATAGAGATTGTAGGTATGATCTCTTATCATCTATGCATTATAAAACATATTAAAACATGCAATTATCATTCATTATCATAATTTAGGGCTTTTCCCCAAATTCATCTAAAGGAAGATTTAGGGCATAAAGAACACAGATCTAATCATGACAATCTAATATGGATCCAAGTATATAGATCTAGGCATAAACATCATTTAGATCTAAAATTTCAATGAACAAGGTGTTCTTGAAACTCACAATTCAAATAAAATATCATTGAGAGGGGAGAAAGAGGTTGGACCCCTTTATATACCTTTGAATTTTAGATCTAAAATTCATTCTTCATAATTTGGAAGCCTCTAGGTCTTCTTCTCCTTCTTGTAAAATTCTTGATTTTTTTTTCTTAAAACATAGTCACTATAAAAAGTAGGACTCTAGATCTCCTAACTTTAAACTTCTTTTGGCGGAGAAGAAAAAAAAAAGAGAAGAAAAGTTGACGGCTAAATTTTGAAAGGAATTAATCGGGTTCTTTTATATAGAATTTACATTAGGATTTTAGTAAAAAGCTCAAATACTCTTGACTCAAAATTTTGAATTATTACAAAAAAAGTTATGTTTTCTTTCTCCTTTTTCATATTTGTTGACCAAAGAAAATTCCTCTTATATCTTTTGAAATCAACTCCGGCCGTATAAAACAAGAAGAAAAAAAATCCCTCTTATTCTCGGCACCAATTTTTCTCTCTTTTTTCTTCTCCGCCAAGAAAATCCTAAGACTAGAAGATTTAGATCCCTATTCTTCATATTGGCTATGTTTTAAGATCATTCTTCATATTTTGGCTTAATTATGACTTGAAATTTTCCTAAATACTTAAAACTTTTATCGTTACATCTTTCCTTAAGAGCAAAGAGTCAACAAATGGGAGGATCTTTGAGATTTTATTCATATTATAATAATGTACTTAAGTGATATTATCTTTAATATTTATTTCAATAAAGAAAAAATATTTACCCTATTGAATTATTGTTTGGGTTCGAGTGAAAAATGAAAGACGTTGTAATTTATTATTGGATAAGTGATATTTCTACGTGATTGTCTCTTGACTTTTTTCTCTTCTCCTTAGAGGGATTTTTCACGTAAATTTGGTATCTCTTTTGCCTATTATTATTTCATGCGCATTGTGATTTATGTTATTTAATTCACTCCTAAAAGGTGAGATTAACTTTCTAACAAGTGGTATTAGAGTGAAGTTAATTGAGATTATTTTGTATGAATTAAATGGAGAAAATTATTTTAGCGGGATGATGGAACTTACACCGAATAATTATTCATTTTGGAAAGCTAGGATGGATGACTTTCTTTACTGCAAGGATTTGTTTAATCCTATTGAATTAGGAGATGAAAAGCCATCAGTAAAACTTACAATAGTTGGATAAAGATGCACAAAAAAATTGTTGGCATGATAGACAATTTATTGATGTTAATGTTTTTCATCATGTTGCTCAAGAGACATGCACAAGTTTTGTGGATGAAGTTGCAAGACTTATATGAGAGAAATACTGCTCAGAATAAAACTTTCATGATTAGAAAATTAGTGAATTTAAAATTTAAATATGAGAATTCCGTTGTTGAATACTTCAGTGAATTTTAAGAAATAGTAAATAGTTGGGAGCAATAAAAATAATTCTTAATGATGAGATTCAGGGATTAATTCTCCTAAGTTCCTTGTCAAATTCTTGAAAAATATTGATGATATCACTTAATAATTCTGGTCTTAATGATGGTGTATCATTCTCCATGGTAAACAATTGTTTGTTCAATTAAGAAACAATGAGGAAGAGTCATAGAGAACAGAGGCAAAGATAGAAAGATAAGGCTGTGGTAATAATAGGTCACAGTCGAGAGAAAAATTTACATGTTATTACTATGGCAATAGAAGAATATACCATGAGAAATTTTAGAGATTGAGAGAGACAATAGAGTGAGAAGGATCGGGAAGATGCATATGGTTAGAGTACCGCTACAGTGACATCATATGAGGATCTCATATTCCTTTCAGAAGGAAATGAAGAATGCAATATCACAAACTCTTTAGTTGAGTGAGTCATCGATTCAGGGGCTTCACATCATGCAATTCCATTAAAAACATGATTGTGTGTACAAGAGTGGTAATTTTGGCAAATGAAGAGGGACAATAAGATATAGTCTAAAATTGTAGAAATTGAAAATGTATGCATTATAATAGATGTTGGTATGAGCTAATTCTGAAGGATGTCAAACATATCAAATATGCATCTCAAACTAATTTCTCCTAGGCTTTTGAATCAAGAAAGCTACCACAGACACTCGAGCGATAGAACGTGAAAATTGATCAAACGATCCATGATTGTCAAAGAAAAGTTATTAGGGGTCTTCTACAAAACTCAAGTGAATTTAATTGGAAAGTTAATGCAAAAAAGGAAAAAGCTTCACCAAATTTATGACAAAAGATTTGGACACATGACTGAAAAAGGAAATGAAAGTTCTGACAAAGAATTTTCACATCACTATAAAAAGTAGCACCACTAGAGACACAATATTGCGTCTCTAAAGTGATGCTAAAACACATTAGCGTCATCTCTGTGCTATAAGAGATGTGATGCGGGCCATCCAACGTTAATAACGTCGACACAATGCCAAAAGCACTGCAACGCTATTAGCATTACCTTCTGACGCTATTCAGACGTTATAGTCTCACTGATTGTCGGGTGGATGAAACACATTTAGCATCATCAATTGAGATGCCAAGGTGGCGCTAAAAATGGAAACGCTTTTTGACGTCACGATGGCGCTACTTTGAGGCGAAGACCATCGTCACCACCTGCTTCAGTGCGGTGCAAAGTTGACTCCAAAGAGCACTAAGTTAACACATCGCTAGTGCGATGCCATTGTGGTGCTAGTTTGTGCATCGTTAATTTGACTTTAGATTGATGCTAAGTGTGATGGAAGTCGGTTAATGCGTCATTACTGTGATGCGAATTGTGATACATTTTTCCCTACTTGCGCTCTATTCTTCCCTTCCCTCTCCATGCATTTTACAATGCATCTATAATGCATTCATTCTGCACATCCAAAACAATATAAACTAAAGCAATATAGTGCATCAAACTAAAATTAATAAATAAAATGTTAATAATATAAAAAGTATTATCAATACAAAGTTTGATGCTACAAAACTTTAATCACTATAAAGTTACAAAAATTTTTACTCTCCTAAATCCTTATCATCATCGACATCATTCTTGACATTCGACGATGACTTACTCAATCCTTGTGCTCGTGTTGTTTGAGGCTCAAGGATATTCTAAATAGTCTACAAAAATGGAGTCAACTTCTAAAATTGATGTTGAAAAAGCTGCTCGACAAGTTGTTGAGAAAGCTGCTCAGTAATCAACCCTATAATATTGTCTAGTGTCAACTCATGTGCCGCAGATGATATCAGAGTAGATGATCCACCTACGTATATTCTAGTCTTCCTAAGCCTCTCAAGTATCCGCCTCGTATCATGCCAGCCACCTCCTCCCAAACACAGTGTCCCCTACAAAATAGAAAAGTTCTATAACCATATAAAATATTACATAACATTAAAACTAATAATAATTTTTTTGATACATTACTTGCAGGTGGCCGAGTACTACGATCATTCCCGTATTTCTCGACATTGTTTTCATTATATGGATCCTATAATATTTAAGCATTGCAAATTTGAGAAATCATTTAGATTAATTCAAACAACCAAATAAACAAATAATGAGACTTACCAAGACTCTACGAACACTAGAAGTGAACATGTATGTGTAGCCTCGAAGACTATGCAAAAATTGACAGTATCCCCTTCTTTCTCCTCCTACAACAAAATATTGCAAATAGGATCAGAAAGTCTATTACCTTTAGCATTTTCAAACTTTCTTTATCAATCCTCATTCATTCTGCATAAACACCAAATATTTAAACTTTATAAAATGATAAATTAAGTAAAAATAATTAAAATATAAACATACTTATCATTTTCTACCGTGGAACTCACAAACTGGATGCCTAATATGCTATGGGCATTTCTGCATGCCCTACTCAATAGAAAGGTTCATCGAATTTGGGTATTCTCCAACAAATGTTTCACCAATATTTTCTACTAATATTACATCTTGTATCATGTCGATGTGTGGATTGCTCGACTCGTTCATATTAGTATCTATGTTAGCATCCACTGGTATTTTTTAGCCCATCTTTTTTCACCATGAAGGAACCAATTTATGTACTTCATTAGAAAATTATTGAAATATAAATCCTTCTCAACATCATAGCTAACTTTGCACTTATAACATTTTCATTTCATACAAGGGCATAAGAATTTGCTACATGCAGTAGCAAGGTCTTCCTTTCCATATGTTACCTTAATAAATTTATTAACACCATCTTTATATTCTTGTATTATAACGTCACATATAATGTCACATTTAACCTTCCAACTATGAATGTAATTACGGTCAGGCCACATCTTTTCTGTAATAGACAACTAGTTAATTTTCTTGCATATGGATGGCATGAAAGCATACGCCATATGGATTTAATTATTTAGCCAAAGCATTGATCTCTAACAAAAAATAGGGCATCCTCCCTGTCGGACGCTCCTTCCTATTTACATTACTGTTTGATATTGAAGGAATGACATATCGAAATAGACAAATAAATCGTTGGTTTTCAACATTATTTTCCCTACATGCTCCTTGTCACTGCCTGCACCACTGTCCCCTGCACCATCATGGTTTAGGACCCCCTCAACCGTCGTGATGCACCCATCGTCGAATGCCCCCGATTGCCGCCCGTCGTCGAATGCCCCCGATTGCCGCCTTCCACTCTACTCCTCCACCATCGCATGCGACAGGGGCGATGTGTTAGGCCTTGGATCTCTCAGCCAAATCCAACTTAGCCTGCAGCCCACCGACAATTCACAATATATGACAGCCACCTAAATCTCTCCCTTTTATAATGTTCGAAAGCCTCAAATACACCAGATCTAGGTTTCTTTGTTGCTGACGAAGATGATGCTCCTGGTTGAGATTATGCATGGAGGATGAGTCTTGATGGCCACAGCAGCATCACCAACTCACGAAGACTCTACACCAACATGAAATGAAGAAGAAAAAGGAAAAGAAGATGGTTTCGAGTACCATGAACTCCAAGAAAGAGAGAGAGACGTTCCTGTTAGCCAAAAACCAACCAGGCATCTCCCGCCTCCTTTCCCTTTTTATTTCATTTCTCCTCTGTTAAAATGTTCCTCATAGTACATGTAACTGAATGTTGCTAAAATGTTCCCCACAGTACATGTAACTAACTAAATGTTGTCTACACTGTCTACGTATGACATTGCTTAACAATTGTATCTGGGCTCTTATTTATTTTGCTACATAATCTTGCAAGTAGTGAGGCCTCTTCTTCTCTCTAACTGGTAGCTTCTTCTCTCTAGTTGGTAGCTTCCGAGACATAACATCTCCCTCCCTCTTTAGAGAATCCACCTCGTCCTCGAGACACAAGTCAGGAAATTTCTTTTGCAACCTAGAGCGATCCTCCCAAGTAGCATCTTCTAAGTTTTGCCCTTCCCATTGAATGAGAACTTGCTCAACAAGATTTCCCTGTCGTTGGATAACTCTAGAAGATAATATGGCCACTGGAACCACGATAGGACCATCAATGCAATTTCCTCGGGTAGATCCACAGATGGCTCCATAATACCATGAGCCTTTTTCAACTTAGAAACATGAAAAATAGGATGGAGTTTAGAGGAACGAGGCAAAGACAACTCATAAGCCATTGAACCTATGCGTTTAGAGATAGGAAAGGGGCCATAAAATTTAGGAGAAAGTTTGTGAGAGCTCCTCTGTGCTAATGAACCCTGTTTATATGGTTGGAGTTTAACAAAAACCAAATCTCCCACTTCAAATGTTTTAACAACTCTGTGTTGATCAGCTAAAGTCTTCATCCTCTGTTGGACTCGAACTAGATTTTTCTTTAAAAGTTTCAAGACATCATCACTTTCTCTCAGTTCCATATCCACAGCTTCCACATGAGCTTGATCTTTAACATAAGCAAGAATTGTAGGAGGTTGTCGACCATACACCACTTCAAAAGGTGTTAACTTGGAACTTGTATGGTAAGAGGTATTAAATGAATACTCTGCCCATGGTAAAAAGGTAACCCATGTATTAGGTTTGTCCATAGCAAAGCTCCTTAGGTACTGCTGCAAGCATCTATTAACCACCTCAGTCTGTCCATCGGATTGGGGATGATAAGCAGAACTCATATTTAATTTAGTGTTACTTAAACTAAATAGTTCCTTCCAAAAAGCACTCATGAAAACTGCATCTCTATCAGACACTATAGTCCGTGGAAAACCATGTAACCTGACTATCAAAGTTACAAATAATCGTGCAACTTTTGCAGCAGTATAATGTGTTGGCAAAGGACCAAAATGACAATATTTAGATAGCCTATCCACCACAACTAGTACCACAGTATTTCCTTGAGAAACTGGTAGGGAAGTTACAAAGTCCATGGAAATATCTTCCCACACTCTCTCTGGAATAGGCAAAGGCTGCAACAATCCAACAGGTTGTGTTGTACAATATTTGACTTTCTGGCACACACTACAATTTCTGATAAAATCTTCTACAGATTTCTTAATGCTATCCAAATAAAATTCTGCGCATAATCTTTTATTAACCCATGTATTAGGTTTGTCCATAGCAAAGCTCCTTAGGTACTGCTGCAAGCATCTATTAACCACCTCAGTCTGTCCATCGGATTGGGGATGATAAGCAGAACTCATATTTAGTTTAGTGTTACTTAAACTAAATAGTTCCTTCCAAAAAGCACTCATGAAAACTACATCTCTATCAGACACTATAGTCCGTGGAAAACCATGTAACCTGACTATCAAAGTTACAAATAATCGTGCAACTTTTGCAGCAGTATAATGTGTTGACAAAGGACCAAAATGACAATATTTAGATAGCCTATCCACCACAACTAGTACCACAGTATTTCCTTGAGAAACTGGTAGGGAAGTTACAAAGTCCATGGAAATATCTTCCCACACTCTCTCTGGAATAGGCAAAGGCTGCAACAATCCAACAGGTTGTGTTGTACAATATTTGACTTTCTGGCACACACTACAATTTCTGATAAAATCTTCTATAGATTTCTTAATGCCATCCCAATAAAATTCTGCGCATAATCTTTTATATGTCTTTAGCACCCCCAAATGTCCTCCAACAAAAGATTCATGAAACTCCTTTAGTAATAGAGAAATTATTGGGGAACTAGAAAACAAAAATATTTTTCCTTTTTTATATATAAGACCATCTTTAGCCATCCAATATGTGCCTTCCTTTTCTCCATTTTGTATTTGTTTGTAAAGTTGTTGCCACTGAGGAATATCAATGCAATCCTTCTTAATTTGATCAATGACTTTAAAAATTGGCATAGTTAGGCAACAAAAGAGTCTCACAGGATCTGGGGATCTTGACAATGCATCTGCCACCCTATTGTCCACTCCAGGCTTATATACCACTGTATAGTCATATCCCAATAGTTTAGACACATATTTTTGTTGATCTGGAGTTTGAATCACTTGAGTTAATAATTCCTTTAAGCTTTGATGGTCAGTTCTGATAGTGAAATGATGCCCCAACAAATATTGTCTCCATTTTTTGATAGCTTCTACAATGGCATACAATTCTCTTACATAAACTGAAGCCCTTTGCATAGTCTGAGATAGCTTCTTACTGTAATAACAAATTGGATGATTATTTTGTAAAAGCACAACACCAATTCCCATACCAGATGCATCAGTTTCCACCACAAATTCTTTAGAAAAATCAGGTAACATTAAAGTAGGAGCTGAGACTAAAGATTCCTTGAGAGTGTTGAATGCCTTTGTAGCTGCTTCTGACCAATTGAAGGAGTCCTTCAAAAAGTCAGTTAAAGGGCTAGCTATACTTGCATAACCTTTTACAAATCTTCTATAGTATCCTGCTAATCCCAAAAATGCTCTTAATTGCTTTAAGGTTGTTGGTTGAGGCCAATCTTGAACTGCTGCTATTTTCTTCTCATCTGGCCCCACACCTCGATCAGATACTATATGTCCCAAGTACTCAATTCTCTTTTGAGCAAAACTGCATTTGCTTTTCTTTAGGTAAAAATTGTTGTCTTGCAAACATTTTAAGGCAACATGTAAATGATGCGAGTGAACTTCCAAACTTTGGCTATATATCAAGATATCATCAAAAAATACTATCACGAACCTTCTTAAGTATGGACCAAATAGTCTATTCATAACATCTTGAAAAGTTGCTGGTGCATTTGTAAGACCAAATGGCATTACCAAAAATTCATAATGCCCTTCATGTGTCCTAAAGGCAATTTTATGCACATCCATTTGACTCATTCGAATTTGATGATATCCAGCCCTTAGATCCAATTTTGAGAATATCGTTGCGCCATGTAGTTCATCTAACAACTCATCAATAGTTGGAATAGGGAATTTATCTTTAATGGTAACACAATTTAATGCTCTATAGTCCACACAAAACCTCCAGGTTCCATCCTTTTTTTTAACTAACAGTACTGGTGAAGAAAAAGGACTAGAGCTATGTTGAATTATTCCTTGCTCCAACATCTCCTTCACTAACTTCTCAATTTCAGTTTTCTGAAAACGAGGATATCTGTAGGGCCTTACATTTACAGGTTTAGTGCCAGGAAGCAAATGAATATAGTGTTGTGTTTCTCTAAAAGGAGGTAAAGAAGTTGGCTCAGAGAAAATAGATTCAAATTGACTGAGAACCTTATCTATCATTTCCTGTTCACCTTGGGCATTGTTGACTTCATCTTCCTTACTCATTGTAAGATGCCAATAAGTCATTATATCACTAGCAGTGATCATTTTCTTCAGTTGATGAACAGTGACCCCTTCAGGACTTAATTTGTTCATTCCCTTTAATATTACATGTTGCTGCTGCCATGTGAATCCCATTGAGAGATTATTATAATCCATAGTAACAGGTCCTATTTTCTGCAACCACTGTACCCCCAAAACCACACCAGTTCCTTCTAATGGCAATCCAAAAAATTCCTCTTGAAAAGTTAATTCTTGTATGCAAATTTCAATCTTAGGACACAAGCTAGAAAATGTATGGCGATTGGAATAACTTGGTCTTCCCATTTTTATCCACTTTTTGAATATATTTTCGATTTTTTTCCTTGGGGGATAAGAAAAAACCTATAAAAGGATGCAGAAGAGAACCTGGAAAAGCATCTCTGGAGCATAGTTTGAAGCCTAGAAAGAGGAGAAATGCGAGGACAACAGCAAAGCTCTGCCGGAAACTCGAGAGAGGAAGCGCTTAGCTTATGCTAGAATTTTGTTTTCTTTTCCTTACATTTTTATTCCAAATTTGATGTTGATTTTAGCATATTTATTTATTTATTAGAGTCATCCTTTTAACCTTATTTATGTATTGGATTTTTCTTAATATTAATTTGATTTGAAACTTTAATAGCATTGCAATTTCAGGTTTAATGCTTTCCTTTGATTCCATGATTTTTGGTTTGATTGCTATCTGAGAAGAAGTTATTATTTTTATAATAGTTTCTAGGATTGATCTTATTTATTGTATGCCACAATTAGGAAAATCGCAAGAGACCTAATTTGTGTAGTTATTAAGGTGATTTGAGAAAGCCCTTAATATTAATTCCGTTTTAATGCATCTTATGATTTAATTGAGTAAATTAAAAATTGAAAGGATTGATTTATTCTAATTATTCATAAGATAGTAGTTAAAGCCTTAAACATTGGTTAACTAATTTTGCAAATTCACTTTGTTATTGATTCAACTAATTCTAAGTTGAGAAAATTCATTATATTCTAGTGGTGATAATTAGGTGCCTTAATAATCAAATCATTATTTCTTCAGGTGATCATTTCCTTTGTTTTTATTATTTTCTTATTATTCACATTTGAAATCATATATTTCTAAGTCATTAACCGTCTTTGTGGGAATAATAACTCTACTCATTCTCTTTATTACTTGAACGCCTAGTGTACTTGTTAGTGTTTGCTATCAATTCTACACGCATCAAGTTTTTGGCAAAATATAAATAGGATTCAACTAAGATGACCCTAATAAAGGAATAAATCTGAGAATAATAACATCTTATTTCATTCGCATGGCATGTCTATTTTTGACATTTTAAGACGATCATCTTATTTTGTTTGACATGCATCTAATTTTGAATTTATTTTAAAAAAAGTTTATGCCATCTCATTTGTCGTTGTTTACTATTTTATTGTCTTTTAAGTTTATTTTTAAAACATCCCTTAACTTATGAAATTCAATCATTGTTTCTTTTTATCATGTATCACCAAAGTATTGAGATTTTGATTGAGTTTATTGCTAAGTAGAAGGAGTAGCTTTTAAATGATTAATTTCTCTATTAAGTCTTTATTATAATTGCATCTTTATTGAATATATTAAGGCTTTTTGGAGCTTATAATTATGCTATACAATTGTAATGCAAAAATAAAGATGAAAAGAGGGCTAGTTGAGCCCCAACAGTTAAGTAAAAAGTATAAAGTACCTTCTGGAATATTGGTGTGTCCGGGTGATTAAATCCGTATGGGATTCTTGCCTGGCGACCTAAGGGCATCTGCTCTGGGATCCGTCGGTCGAAAGCCCATTACATAGACCATTTTGTGCAATATGGAGGGTTTCTAAATTCTAAAAAAATGAAAAAAAAATTTCTTAATGCTGAAATGTAAAATGATAATAGTATGAAAATAAGCTCCTTAAAACTTATGTTGCAATATTGATACTCTTATGAGATTGACTAATATTATTTGTAAATATGCA
Organism: Pontederia crassipes; assembly: GCA_030549335.1. NCBI lineage: Eukaryota > Viridiplantae > Streptophyta > Magnoliopsida > Commelinales > Pontederiaceae > Pontederia > Pontederia crassipes. The sequence goes on along the minus strand of CM060188.1, from coordinate 71,832,143 downwards.
AGAAAGACATATTTGAATGCTAAGAATTCTGCAAGGCTGGGTATTGGTTGAGAACAGATACTCTGGTGATGGTCATGTAAAAGAACAGTGGGAGAAAAGTATTGGTTTTGTATTTGAGTCCTATGTCTTATCTGAAATTTGCTTGAGGACAAGCAAAATATTAAGCTTGAGGGTATTTGATGCATAAAAAATCATGCATTAGTTTAGGTCATTTGATTAGCATTTTAGAATGTTTTTATATTTAGAAAAGAGGAGTTTTGATTTGTTTTCATATAATTTCCTTTAGATTTGATTTCTACCTAAGTCTGAAAATTATTCGTGGCACGATATGAGAAAACGTCGAAATCAAAGAAAGAAAATGCCTAAAACAGCTCAGAAGATTGTCACGGCCGTGACATTTCTTTTCATATCCGTGACAGAAAGATATTGCACTCAAAAATTTGCCGTGACAGAGACATTTTTCAGCAAAAAATTTATTTTTCAGTCTTGACAGCCTTCTATTACGGCCGTGACAACGGTCGGTTAGGCCATTTTAAAGTTATTTTTATCCACTTTTTGAATATATTTTCGATTTCTTTCCTTAGGGGATAAGAAAAAACCTATAAAATGATGCAGAAGAGAACTTGGAAAAGCATCTCTGGAGCATAGTTTTGAATTCTAGAAATAGGAGAAGTGCGAGGATAACAACAAAGCTCTGCCGGAAACTCGAGAGAGGACGCGCTTAGTCTACGCTAGAGTTTTTGTTTTCTTTTCCCTACATTTTTATTCTAGATTTGATGTTGATTTTAGCAGATTTATTTCTTTATTAGGGTCATCCTAGTTTGACATTAGTTATGTATTGGATTCTTCTTAATATTAGTTTGGTTTGAATATTTAATAGAATTGCAATTTCATGTTTAATGCTTTTCTTTGATTCCATGATTTGTTATCTGATTGCTATCTGAGAAGAAACGATTATTTTCGTGATAGTTTCTAGGATTGATCTTATTTATTGCATGTCACAATTAAGGAAATCGCAAGAGACCTAATTTGTGTAGTTATTAAGGTGACTTGAGAAAGCTTTTAATATTAATTCCATTTTAATGCATCTTATGATTTAATTGAGTAAATTAAAAACTGAAATGATTGTTTTACTCTAATTATTCATAAGATAGTAGTTAAAGCCTGAAACATTGGTTAACTGATTTTGGAAATTCACTTTATTATTGATTCAATTAATTCTAAGTTGAGAAAATTCATTACATTTAGTGGAAATAATTGGTGTCTGATGCATAGAATTCATGCATAATTGTTAGGCCAATTTATTATAACTTTAAGAATGTTTCATGATTTAAAGTGGAAAAAGTAGTATAAATATAGAGAAATTCCCAAAAGATTGACTTCTACCTAGGCTTGATTGAATTTGTGACAGGGAATGGAAGTACGTTGGAATTTGGACGGAAAAGCTATGGAAAACAACTTTTTGCATCTGGCACGGCCGTGCCAATAGATGTCACGCTCGTGCAATGAAGAGCGAAATTCAATCTTTCTGTCACGACCGTGCCGATGAATTTCACGGCCATACAAATCGGAGGCTTGGAACTTTCGTTCTGTCACGCCCGTGCAGAAATGATCACGACCGTACAAATCGAAGGCTAACTGACATTCTGTCACGGCCGTGCGGTATGTCATTACGGCCGTGCTGCGAAAGACCAGAAATTGATGTTCTGTCACGGCCGTGCGACTTGATCTTCACGGCCGTGACGGCGGTTCCGTTAGGCAGTTTTAAGTTATTTGTATCCATCTTTTTTATAAGATTTCGGGTTGTTGAGCCATGTTACGGGAAAAACTATTTAAGAAGACCCCAAATCAATTGGAAGATCATCTTTGGAGGGCATAATTCAGAGGTTGAAGGCTTGGTGAAGGAGATCCAGAGGCTACAACGAAGTTCTGCCGGAAACTCGAGAGAGGATGGTAGAATTAGGAGTAGTTTTTCTTGTTCTCTTTTCTTTTCCTGAAACAATATTTAGATTGATGTACTCTAGTTTATTAGAGTAGTTCTTTAGGATTTTCTTGATTGTACCCTATTCTTTATGAATTCTTTGTACAATTAGTTGATGGATGAATAGCATGTTTGAAGATTTGATTAATTGTTACCTGAGATTTATTCTTTTGAATCTTTTGATTATCTGAAAAGAAGTTTTTAGATTCTCTAGAGTTTTTCTCTGATTTTTCTCTTACATGTCATAATTGGGGAAATCGCAAGAAACCCAATTGTGTTGTTGTTAAGGTGACTTGAGAAAACCCTTAACTTTATATTCCAGTTGAATGCGTTTTGAGATTGAATAGATTAGATTAAAAACTGAAAAGATTACTCTCTTTTATTGATCTCAAAATAGGGTTTAAAGCCTAAAATATCGATTAAATCAAATTGAGAATTTTACTTTATTAATTCATCATCTTTTGTCTAGAATTCATATGTGAGTAGTGGTATTAATCAAGATAAGTCCTATTCATCAAATCTATACTTTTAAACTCCATTGATCGTAGTCTTATATTTTTATTATTTATTCATCTTATTTTCACATTAAACAATCTATTTATCTTTTCTCAAGTTATAAGTAAGAGAAGTTATTAATTATTTCTTGTCCTCGTGGGAAGGATACTTTATACTCATCATTTTATTACTTGAACGATTAGTGCGTTTGCTAGTGTTTCTAAGTTCGCATCAAGTTTTTGGCGCTGTTGCTGGGGACTAGTTAATATTTAATTTCTTATCTTGCTTATTAATTTGAGAATTATTACCATTCATTTGTATTGGTGTGGTTGCAGGAATTGAAGAGTTCATAATCCACACATCCTGGAGGATTCTAACACTAGTGCCTTGGAACATAGGCATAATACACGAAGTTCAGGACGCCCACTAGTGTTTGATCCTGGAATAGAGAGAACTGCCAGACAACTGAAGAAGAAGATTTCCACTATTGTTAAGATGGCAGATCAACAGAGGCAAATTGAGAACCAACCACTTCCGCCTGCATACAGAACTATGAGAGACTACACTATGGGTCCACTGATCGAGGAAAGAGGGAGTATTGCACTTCCTGAAATTGGTGCTAACAATTTCCAAATTCAACAGGGCACGATTCAAATGATATCAAATACGAACTTTGGAGGAGATCGAGATGAAGACCATTTAACCATATCACAAAGTTCATTCAATTATGCTCAACATTTAAATTTGAAGGAGTAACTGATGATGCAGTCTGGTTAAGACTTTTTCCTTTCTCTTTGAGAGGAAAAGCCTATACGTGACTTGCTACATTACCTGTAGGCACCATAAGAACTTGGGATGATATGCGACAAGCGTTTCTTAATAAATATTGTCCCCCCCAAAAAGCTGCTAGATGTTTATCTGAAGTCTCTTCTTTCTTTCAGCAGGAAACTGAAAACTATGCATGAAGCTTGGGACAGATTCAAGGATCTAGTCAGCTAGGTCCCAATTCATAACATTCCCCTGTACCAGCAAATTCAGTACTTCTATAATGGGGCGACTGCTGAGATAAAGGACAAGATTGATATTGCTGCTGGAGGGACCATTGTGGACAGATCTCCTGAAGATCTTTATAGGTTGTTTGATAAACTTGCCTTGAACAGTTGGCAAAATGCAAAAGTAAAAAAAGCTGGATTTCATCAGATAGATAATGCAAGCCATATTCAAGCTCAACTAGATGCCCTAGCAAGGAAAATGGACATGCTAATGACGCAAAAGTCTATCAACAAAATCTCAAACATCATCTGTGATATGTGTGAAGGAGGGCATCCTAATCATGAATGCCAAGCAGGTATGAATTTTCAACAACAGAATTTTGAGGATGCTAATTATGTCTCCAATAATGCTTTCAGAAACAATGTGTGGAGCAATCCATACAACACTGGGTTGAGGAATCCTCCGAATTATTCATGGGTGAACAATAGAGGTCCAGCACAACCTCCCGTTTATCACCCTCGTCTTGAACCTAAGACTAGCATAGAGGATGTTTTATCAAAGTTTATTACAACTGTTAAGACTAAGTTCACCAATCAGGATGCATCAATCAGAAATTTGAAAACTCAGATTGGTCAACTGGCAAACATGATATCTGGGAGACAGCCAGGAAGCTTGCCTAGTAACACAGAGAAAAATCCGAAAGAGCAAGCAAATGCAATCGTTCTGAGAAGTGGACTTCAGCTAGAAGGTCCAAAAATTCCTGAAGCAGAGACACCTTTGCAGGAAGAAAAAGTTGAAAAAGAAGAAATACAAAACAACACTGCACCATCTAAAGAGGATAAGCTTCAAGAAAAGCCTGAAGATGAAAGAATTTGAAAACTCTCTTACCCATAGAAATATCAAAGGGAGAAATTAGATAAACAATTTGCTAGGTTCTTGGAAATTTTAAAACAATTGCATATTAATATTCCATTTTCCGAAGCCATTTTGCAGATGTCAATTTATGCTAAGTTCTTGAAGGACATCCTGACCAACAAGAGGAAGATAGAAGAATCTGGACTGGTAAAACTTTCATCCAGTTGTTGTGCTATAAATCAACAAGATCTTCCTCAGAAATTGAAGGATCCAGGGAGTTTCACAATTCCATGCTCAATTGGAAATTTCTTTTGTGCTAACGCTCTATGTGACTTAGGTGCCATCATTAATTTGATGCCATATTCAATATTTTTGAAGTTAGGCACAAGTCAACTTAGAGAAATGAGAGTTCTCCTTCAACTAGCCGATCAATCAATAAAGCAACCCAAATGATTATTAGATGATGTACTAGTAAGGGTTGACAAATTCATATTTCCTGCTGACTTTGTCGTTCTTGATATGCAGACTGAAAAGGAGCCTCCATTAATCTTGGGCAGACCATTTCTGGCCACGGGAAGAATGTTAATTGATGTTCAACAAGGAAAAATAACATTAAGAATAAATGACGCAGACTTATCATTCAATATTGGACAAGTTTTGAAATATCCGATTGATAATTCTTCTTGTTTTGCAATTGATATTTTTTATGCACATGGCAGGGACAATATCGATGAAATAGTGGAGACCCAAATGAAGGATGCTAAAAATGAGGAATTGGAGGAAGAATTAATGAATGAAGATTCTAGTATAGAGGAGTCAGAAGAAGGAGATTTACCACCCCCTATTCCAGAACTCAAAACCTTACCTGTGCATCTTAAATATTGTTTTTTAGACACTAATAAGTTCCCTGTAATTGTGTCTTCATCATTGACAGAAGAAATGGAGAACATGTTACTTGAAGTACTCCGCAAACACAGAAAGGCTATCGCTTGGAGCATAACAAATATCAAGGAAATTTCCCCTTCTATCTGCATGCACAAGATTTTGATGGAAGAAAACAGCAAAATTGTAACCCAATTTCAGAGGAGACTTAAGCCAATGTTGAAGGAAGTAGTGTACAAGGAAGTTGTTAAGCTACTAGATGCAGGGATTATCTACCCTATCTCTGATAGTAGCTGGACTAGTCCGGTACAAGTGGTCCCCAAGAAAGGTGGGATGACTGTTATAACGAACGCACAAAACGAGCTCATTCCCACACGCACGGTTACTGGCTGGAGGGTATGTATCGATTACCGAAAGTTAAATGATGCTACCCGTAAAGACCACTTTCCACTTCCATTTCTTGATCAAATGTTAGAAAGAGTTTCTGGTCGTAAATATTACTACTTTTTGGACGGATATTCTGGTTATAACCAAATTGCAGTGGCTCCTGAAGATCAAGAAAAAACAATTTTTACATGTTCTTATGGCACTTATGCTTATCGCAGAATGCCATTTGGATTATGTAATGCCCCTGCAACATTCCAAAGATGCATGATGGCCATATTTTCATATATGAATGAGAGAATCTTAGAAATCTTCATGGATGACTTTACCCTTTTTGGAGAATCATTTGATGATTGTTTGTCAAATCTATCTCAAGTACTTTAAAGATGTGAAGATACTAACCTTTCCTTGAACTGGGAAAAGTGTCATTTTATGGTGCAGGAAGGAATAGTACTCGGGCACAATATCTCTCAATGAGGTAACTAAGGTGAAGGTGATAGCATATTTACCACCCCCAACTTCGATCAAAAGGGTGAGAAGTTTCTTAGGACATGCAGGATTTTATAGACGCTTTATAAAAAACTTCTCCAAAATAGCTAAACGTCTAACCACCTTACTTTCCAAAGATGTTAAATTCGATTTTGATGATGATTGCTTAAATGCCTTTAATATCTTAAAACAGAAGCTAATCTCTGCACCTGTGGTAGTAGGACCAGACTAGAGTCTGCCATTTGAGTTGATGTGCAATGCCAGTGATGGAGCAATCGGGGCCGTGCTTGGACAAAGAAAGGAGAAAGTTTTCTATGTTATTCATTATGCAAGTAGAACGCTGAATCCAGCACAATTGAATTATGCCACAACAGAGAAGGAATTCTTAGCTGTCATCTATGCTTTTGATAAATTTCGATCCTATTTATTCTGTTCCAAGGTGATTGTGTATACAGACCATGCAACAATTCGTTATTTAATGGGGAAGAAAGAAGCCAAACCCAGACTGTTGCGTTGGATATTGTTACTACATGAATTTGATGTTGAAGTGAAGGATAAGAAAGGATCAGAAAACTTGGTGGCAGATCACTTATCCCGTTTGGAACCACCTCCAGAAGAGGAGGGAGACATCCTAGAAGAATTTCCCGATGAAAGGATGTTTACAATGGAAACAGTATTCAAGGTAAAACTTTTTGATCAAATTCCCTGGTTTGTTGATATTGCTAATTACCTTGCAAAGAAATGGATTCCAAAGAGTATGTCAAAGCAGCAAAAAGCAAAGTTCTTTTCTGACCTCAAACATTACATATGGGAGGAGCCCATACTTTTCCGAGTGTGTGCTGATAATATCATCAGGAGATGTGTACCTGAAGATGAAGTACAAGGCATCCTATATCACTGTCACGACAGAGAGGCAGGAGGACACTTTGGACCAAATAGGACAACCGCCAAAATTCTGCAATGTGGATTCTATTGGCCCACCATATTCAAGGATGCACAAGCCTACTACAAATCATGTGACAAGTGTCAAAAAATGGGTAACATTTCTCGACTTAACAAAATGCCTCTGAATAATATATTAATTTATGATATTTTTGATGTTTGGGGGATAGATTTTATGGGACCATTTCCTAAGTCTATGAACAATGAGTATATCCTAGTAGCTGTAGACTATGTATCTAAGTGGGTTGAAGCCATAACTACCCCCACAAATGATGCAAAAGTGGTGGCCAAATTCTCTAAGAAAAATATTTTCACTCATTTTGGTACTCCTAGACAATTATAAGTGATAATGGCACTCATTTTTGCAATAAGCTGTTCTTGAGTCTTTTGCAAAAATATGGTATTACTCACAAGGTTAGCACGTCCTATCATGCCCAGACTAGTGGACAAGTAGAAATTTCTAACAGAGAATTGAAAAGGATATTGGAGAAATATGTGAATGCATCTAGGAAGGATTGGTCCTTAAAACTAGACGATGCATTATGGGCACACATGACAACATTTTAAACTCCTATAGGTATGTCCCCATATAGGTTGGTGTTTGGAAAGCATGCCATCTCCCTGTAGAATTGGAACATAAAGCATATTGGGCTACTAAATTTCTTAACTTTGATATGAAATCCATTGGTGAAGACAGGTTGTTGAAGTTGAACGAACTTGAAGAAATTTGGGAAATGGCTTATGAAAATGCCAAGCTATACAAAGAAAGAACCAAGAGAATTCATGATAAGAATATCCTTTCCAAAGAATTTATCCCAGGCCAACATGTTCTTTTATATAATAGCAGATTAAGGCTTTTTCCAAGAAAATTAAAATCTAGATGGACAGGTCCCTTTAGAGTGGTCCAGGTATTTCCGTATGGAACCATTGAAGTTCAACCACTATCAGGAGGCAATTCTTTTAAGGTAAACGGTTAACGTCTCAAATACTACATAGGAGGTAAGGTTGAAAAGGAAGGCCACTCAGTGCCCTTATTAGACCCCTGAAAATGAAAAGGCAAAAGTCAAGCTAATGACTATAACTTAGAACTACACTGTCTAAAACCTTTTCTTTTCTTTTCTTTCACCGATTAGTTTTGAGTTTGGACTAGATTTGATTTAATTTTTAGTTAGTATTCTGATGTTCAGGACTAGTCGGTCATGGCCGTGCCCTATTCTGTCACGGCCGTGCAGCAAGCCAATTTTTTTGTCAATAATGCCTTCTGTCACGGCCGTGCAGAAAATTATCACGGCCGTGCCCCACTTCCAGCCAATATCCAACACGTGGTAATTTGATTAAAAAAAAACAACGCGCGTGCCCTAAATGCACGGCCGAATCAAATGAGCGGCCGCCCCCCATAATCTCCACCAAAGTTTTTTTCCCGCCGCCTTCCTCCACAGGGTCGCCGCCGCCTCTTCACCGGCCGTCGATCATCGTCCGCAGCACGGCTCCGACCCAGGCGCCGCCGCCAGTGCCATTCACATCACCGACAGCGCCGTCGCCGCCGCCTAATCGCGACTATCGGGGCACCACCGTTCGGCCGATCTCGCCGGACATTCGTCGATGATCACCGACCGTCGATCATCGGGCAGAGCGACCCCGATCCTGACGCCCCGATCGTCGCCGCCGCCTAATCCCGACTATCGGTGCACCACCATTCGGCCGATCTCGCCGGACAGCATCACCACCGAAATTCATCGCCCACTTCACCGGCCGTCGACTATCGGAGGCGATCGTCACGCACACAGCCGTGGTTCTTCAATAAGCCGTTGTATTCACGCGCACGGTCATGCTTCTCCAGTGCAGCAAGCGTGACCACATAGCACGGCCGTGACCCTCCACCGCACGGCCGTGACAGTGTGCTTTTCTTGGGGCGCGAATGTCAGCACCTGCACCTAAACGGAAACGACAGGTGAGCCGCCCCCCGTGGAGGCCACAGCCAGTACAAGAAGAACCTCCTCCTCCTGAATTGATACCACAGCCCCCTCGCCTTCAGTTTCGAGATGTTGAACAACGAAAAAGGTTTGATACGTTAAAAACACTTGGCATCAGCGTCACTCAGTTTCTGCATATGGAGTCAATGGAAGAATTTTTATTGAAGGATGATGTGCTACTCATGTTTGATAATATTGGATTGCATCACTTTGCCACGAGCTATTGGTTTACATATGAAAGATTAACACTTGAGTTTCTTTCCTCATTTTTGACTAACAAGGATTATTCAGTTATTACTTTCAGAATGCACAATAGCGAATTCAGGTTGACAAAGGAGGAATTCTGCAACATTTATCATTTCCCCTTGGATGGCCTTAAGAAACAACGTGTCGATTTCGACTGTAAGGAGTTTTGGAAGGATATCACGGGAGAAGTTGTGTTTCCAGGGCGAACAGCTAAAAGCACTTCCATCCAAAATCCTATTATGAGATACGTACACCGGTTTCTTTCTTGTGGGTTGTTTCCTCGAGCTAATAGTGAAGGTGCAGTCACTCAACTCCAGTTATATATTATGTGGGCCATGTTAAATAATGTTGTGGTGGATATTGGTGACCAATTAATTAGGCATTTTCAGAAAAATGCAATCAGAGTCTGTGGCATTATTACTGTAGGCGGCTTGATAACTCCTATTGCCCAACATTTTCATATTGATTTGGAGCAGGTCATTCAGATCCCGGGAAGTATATTTCTGAACAGATATGCACTGAGTGCCATGCAATTAGTTGTTCATGATAGTGATCAAAAGGCAAACGTGTTCAAGTTCGATAACATTTCTATACCTATTCCTTCTATTGATATCGATCGACTCACAGTCTTTAATCATGATAACTGGTTGTTCTTCTCGGCCCTAAGGGCAGCACCACAGGCCCCACCTGCTAGGACACATGACGCCGAGGCAGGCCCTTCCCGTACTTCGCCACCAGCACAGATGGAGTCAAACACTGCTCAGTCGTCGTCAGCATATGACCTTAATGCTATCTATGATCTTCTTTCTAGTAGCAGGGACAGATTACCGGCTTGGCCGCCGAGCATCGAGAGACTGCGCGTATGACTCGTCAGATGTACGCTTATCATCTCAGCCAGGGCCACTTGGCACCTTCCCCACCTGCATCACCTCCAGAAGACTAGTACTTGGTCGTTTCTCTTCTTTTATTTTATATTTTCCCACTTATGTATTTTCCTTTTCTTTTAGCATGTTAAGACGAACACTAGGGCAGTGTCTGGTTCTAGCTTGGGGGAATTTCACACTTTTATGAAAACCTTTTTGCACATTAGTTGTGACCCTTTTTGCGTACTAGATATGTGATAAACTCAATGTTGTGGTCAGTGCATCATTTCTCTCATGTTACATATTTCATTGTCTTAAAGTTCAGTGTTAAGGCATTGCTTATCTTATGAAATTCAATTATTGTTCTTTTTATCAGTTATCACCAGATTATTGGGAAATGGTAAGAGTTTGTTGCCGAGCAAATGAATCTACTCTTTAATTTGCACTTCTGAAATTATCTACTATTATATGACTCTTGATTATACTTGTATCTTTCTTGAAGCATAAAATCTTTTTGGAGCTTATAATTATGCTAATCAATTTTAATGTTAAGTGAATGAAAAGAGAGCTAGTTGAGCTCCAACAGTTAAGTGAAAAATATAAAGTATTATCTGGAACCTTGGTGTGTCCGGGTGATTAGATCCGTAGAGGATTCTTGCCTGACGACCTAAGGGCATCTGCTCTGGGATCCATCGATCGAAAGCCCGTTACATGGACCACTTTGTGCAATATTGAGGATTACTAAATTCTTAAGTGAAAAGAAAAAATATATATATATCTTAATGTTGAAATGTGAAATGATAATAGTATGAAAATAAGCTCCTTAAAGATTTGTGGTTCAATATTGATACTTTTATGAGATGGATGAATATTGTATGTAAATAATGCAGGGAGGACGGTTAAAGGTTGAGAATTTTGTAAGGCTGGGCTTGGTTTGAGAAAAGATACTCTGGTAATGACTGTGTAAAAGAGCAATAGGAGAAAAGTATTAGATATCGCAATGGAGCGAGGGCTTGTCTGACAAAATTGCTTGAGGACAAGCAAAATATGTAGCTTGGGGGAATTTGATGCATAGAATTCATGCATAATTGTTAGGCCAATTTATTCTAACTTTAAGAGTGTTTCATGATTTAAAGTGGAAAAATTAGTATAAATATAGAGAAATTCCCAAAAGATTGACTTCTACCTAAACTTGATTGAATTTATGACAGGGAATGGAAGTACGTTGGAATTTGGACGGAAAAGCTGCGGAAGACAACTTTTTGCATCTGGCACGGCCGTGCCAATAGATGTCACGCCCGTGCAATGAAGAGCGGAATTCAATCTTTCTATCACGGCCGTGCCGATGAATTTCACGGCCATACAAATCGGAGGCTTGGAACTTTCGTTCTGTCACGCCCGTGCAGAGATGATCACGACCGTACAAATCGAAGGCTAACTGACATTCTGTCACGGCCGTGCGGTATGTCATTACGGCCGTGCTGCGAAAGACCAGAAATTGATGTTCTGTCACGGCCGTGCGACTTGATCTTCACGGCCGTGACGGCAGTTCCGTTAGGCAGTTTTAAGTTATTTTTATCCATCTTTTTTATAAGATTTCGGGTTGTTGAGCCATGTTACGGGAAAAGCTATTTAAGAAGACCCCAAATCAATTGGAAGATCATCTTTGGAGGGCATAATTCAGAGGTTGAAGGCTTGGTGAAGGAGATCCAGAGGCTACAACGAAGTTCTGCCGGAAACTCGAGAGAGGATGGTAGAATTAGGAGTAGTTTTTCTTGTTCTCTTTTCTTTTCCTGAAACAATATTTAGATTGATGTACTCTACTTTATTAGAGTAATTCTTTAGGATTTTCTTGATTGTACCCTATTCTTTATGAATTCTTTGTACAATTAGTTGATGGATGAATAGCATGTTTGAAGATTTGATTAATTGTTACCTGAGATTTATTCTTTTGAATCTTTTGATTATCTGAAAAGAAGTTTTTAGATTCTCTAGAGTTTTTCTCTGATTTTTCTCTTACATGTCATAATGGGGGAAATCGCAAGAAACCCAATTGTGTTGTTGTTAAGGTGACTTGAGAAAGTCCTTAACTTTATATTCCAGTTGAATGCGTTTTGAGATTGAATAGATTAGATTAAAAACTGAAAAGATTACTCTCTTTTATTGATCTCAAAATAGGGTTTAAAGCCTGAAATATCGATTAAATCAAATTGAGAATTTTACTTTATTAATTCATCATCTTTTGTCTAGAATTCATATGTGAGTAGTGGTATTAATCAAGATAAGTCCTATTCATCAAATCTATACTTTTAAACTCCATTGATCGTAGTCTTATATTTTTATTATTTATTCATCTTATGTTCACATTAAACAACCTATTTATCTTTTCTCAAGTTATAAGTAAGAGAAGTTATTAATTATTTCTTGTCCTCGTGGGAATGATACTTTATACTCATCATTTTATTACTTGAACGATTAGTGCGCTTGCTAGTGTTTCTAAGTTCGCATCAGTGTCTTAATCATCAAATCATTATTTCTCCAGGTGATCATTTTCTTTATTTTTTATTATTTTCTTCTGAAATCATATATTTTCTTAATTTATCAATTAACAAGGTTAAAATAAAATTTAAGTTATTAACCGTCCTCGTAGGAACGATAACTTTACTCATTCACTTTATTATTTGAGCGACTAGTGCAGTTGCTAGTGTTTGCTATCAATTCTACACGCATCAATGGGCCCATCATGCCGAGACATATTATTGATGTATTCATGATATTAGACTTCTGCTATGATGTATTCTTGTATTTCATTTTATCATTTGAGCTTTCACGCTTCCATAATTAATTGGTATAATATTTTTTTTGTAAGTCCACCTATTTGTCACTCTTGTTGACCCACTGCTCAACGAAAGGGTCCAACTACCACACTTGACCGCCGCAGAAGTCATGCAAGATATGATTGTATTTGCGTGATTATTATTGATTTATTGACATGCATGTTATATGTTATAGATGGCTCTACGACAGGTTCGGCGGCCCGGCGCGGCAGAGGTCGTGGACATAGACGTGGTCGCATTTCGGCGGCCCTAGAGACAATCACTGATGGACTTGACGCAGCACCCATGAGTCAAGTAAGAGAGGATCTAGAATAGGAGCTCCTTCCTCTAGTGCAACAACAAGAGCTCCTTCACCCTCTATAGTAGCAGACCTATTCCATCCCGATGGACTAGGCCCCACCACCTCCTCCACTAGCAAGACCCACTATAGGGAAGGACATGATTCAGGCCTTCCTGAAACTATAGCTGCCTCATTTCAAATGGGTAGTTGATTATGATGATACAATCCGTTGGATCAATTCCATGGAACACATGTTTCAATTGGTACAATGCACTGAAGGCCGTAAAGTCGTGTATGCTACCCACATGCTTCCGGATTCAAGACACCAGGTTCAGAGACCAAGTGGTAGTACTTTGGGCCACTTCAAAGGTATGTTACAAGCACAATACACTCCGACCTACAAAAGGAAGGAGAAGAAGAAAGAGTTCCAAAATCTACGTCAGGGTAGTATGTCAGTAGCAGAATATCATGCTAAGTTCATCTAACTGGAGTGCTACAACATCGAGTACATTGATGAGAGTGACCGAGCCAAGCAATTCCTCGACGGCCTTCATCCCAGCATCCATGAGAAGTTGTCTCAAGGGTCAACCTGGGCCTGCACGGGATTGTTCTCTTAGCGAACATAATAGAGTGGGAGATCCGACAACAACAAGAAAAGTTAAAGACCAAAGACGGTGCGGCAAGCGGATCTAGCCAAGCCGAAATGGGATGACGACAACAAGCATGAAGTACAGATGCTACAATGATTGCGCAAGACCTTACGAACCACTGGAAGATTCGCAACATCAACCGCAGGGTAAAATCCTTTGTACCTATTGTGGACAGAATCATGATGGAGAATGCCAATGAAAGACTAGAGTGTGTATCCATTGAGGCACCTTCGGACATTTTGCAAAAGATTGTCTTGCACCGAATAGACACAACCAACAGTAGAACATTAGAGATGTCAATACCATACTAAAGTACCTATAACATGGAGGTCAACCCAGACCAAAGTCATGATGACACTCCTATTGAAGGTACCACATTTTAATATTATTATGGTGCTTAGGATACCTTGTTTGATCATTTTCGAATTGATTTTTAGGCTTTGAATGGTGGATGGTTTAGATCTATGTTTTCACAACATTTCTTGATAATTTTGAGCATGATTTAAAGTAGATTATGATTCTGGTATTATAGAAAAATCTTGGATTAAGATGGGTAGATATTGATAGAAAGAGACTCATGAATAACTAAGAATAAAAATATTCATGTTATGATTTCATATGATGATTTAAATATGATTCTATCAAGTATTACTCTTTAAATCATGTTTTGAGGTAGGATATGTTTAATGGTGTACATTTATGCTTTATATGAAAATTTTGATTGAAAATAGGATTCTGAAAATCCACAAATCGGACGTTCGGTTCTACTCGTATGAAGTTAGTGGCACTCAGATCGAATGATCGAGGATCATGGAAAGGGCAAGGATTTCGTACCCAATATGGACCAGATGACCGGTCGAGGTTTCGGTCGCCCAAAATTCTCGATCGAGAGTTCATAATTTTCTCATGAATGATAACAAAGCACCATTACCCTTTCGGACATCCGATCCGTACCCGGACCAAAATGGCTAAGATGAATGAGTGCAGGAATCTCTAATGACATCCGATGAATATAGATAAAATAAGTGTCGAAACCTCTTAATGGACGATCGATTCTTCTTGGTGAATACCTAAACAATCATCCACTTCCCAAACGGATGACTGATGAAAACCTACAGAATGGGCATCTAAACCTTTACCAGGCATCTGAACTTTTAACGGATGACCGTTGATCTTATACTCGAATGGACAACTGCTAAACTTATACTAGAACGAATGACCACTATCAGGCACAACACGGAGCGTTACTATTTGATTAGTTGGAATCAATAGTGGGCTGACCTTCAACCTATGAACAATGCGCATAATCTTTAGCACCGCACGAGTTGGAGCGTCGACACTACTTTGCACCGAGGCTAGCAACAAAAGAAATTATGGGATAAGTCTGCATCAATTAGCTTTTGATGGAAAATAGAAAAAAAATACAGGTATGATCAAGAAGTCGTCTCAAATTTTAGAAGTAAATATTTATTCTGTTCAAATGTATGGGTTTAGCATCAAGAGATTCGGCATTGTAATACCCAATTTTTCCAAAAAAATATATAATAATTGTATATTAAAAATTAGTTGCCTATAAGAGATATCTAAAGTAAAGTTTGAATAAAAATATAATTAGATAAAAAATACAGAAGGGAAAAGGATAAATCCTAATTATAATAGGAATTGGAATTTCGTTTAAAATTAGAGATTCAATTTTATTTTTTAATCCAATAATTTATAGAGTACTCCTATTGAGAACTAAAATGAAAAATTTAAGTCCAAAATTATTTAGAAGATAAAACATGGTTATTTTAATATTTTATTTCTCAGATTTATAAAAATTAAAATTTAAGAGAGATAGAATAAAGTAAAGATAATTAGAATAGGATTAGAGATGAAGATTGAAATATGATTGAATTAGGACTCCTAGTTATACCTAATTGAAAAAAAAATGTTAAAAATAAAATAATAATTATAAATTATTATTTTGAATTCAAAGATTAAGATATTAAGATGATAACTAATTTTAATTTAAAAAATATTGGAAAATAATCTATAAAGCATAATTAGAAGTTCTACTTAAATTAAAATGTGGAAGCATTTTTCCTATAAGTAGAAGTCAAAGAGCGTCACCCCTTTTACATTTTTCCTCCTTCAAATGTCTAATTTTTTTGTCCTCTTTGTACCTCATTTATCTTTCCTTGGTGAACATATGCAAATGCAATTAACATCCAACAACTCTTGGATATTCCTTGAAGACTCGAGAAATTGCGTAAAGACCGAAGCATGGTCGCCTAAGAATCCAACCAAAGTCAAAGGTCTAAGGTATTTTGTTTGGAAAGATGCCTGAGAGTGTTGAATTCACTTTTGAATATGTTTTCTTAATAGAATAATCAAGATAAAAAAATGAAAGTTATAGTTTATGTTCTTTTATGATATCCAAAGAAGTTCTATATGTTTGGTGCTGAAACACGATTATCAAGTTCGCAAAGTCATGGTAAAGTTAACAAAAATTGCACTAGAGTGCAGTTGTGTCAAAGCCCATCAATATGTAGTAATAATCCAGCCCGAGTTCTTCAGACGCAAACTAACCTAACATCGATGACACCACACACAACCCAATTTTGTTGTCTACATGGCCCAAATCCTAGGCAACTCGGCCTGAGTTTTTTTTATGAGAGTAAGAATAGAATTGTGTGTTCAATATTGTTTGTCCCAATAATCCGACTTGAATACTCGGCCCGAGTTTCAACCATAATAAGTAATGTTCATCTGGCATACACATGAGCCACGTCATCACGGACCCCACACAAGTTGAATAGAGGACCCGACCTGAGTTAGATAAAACATGATCTAGGTTGCCATATGATTTCCAATCGAAAGAATCGTGAAAGGAAATCGGACCAAGTCATCTTGTACTTGGTTCGAGCTTCGACCAGCCTAACCCAAATTTCTTCTCATCCGGATCGAGTTTTGTTAATCTTTACGAATTGTTCTATAATTAAACGTCCTTTTGAATCTTGCGCTTGATTATTTAACACTAAAAGGCTATAAAGAAAGTTAAGTAGGCTTAACTGGAGATTCGCCATATGTATCAATTGTAGGTCTTGATTATTGTTCATGAGGTAATAGACTCGCTCAGAAGTGACGGATGCTTACATTATTATTCATGAGTTAACAACCTGCTCAAAAGTGACATATACTTTTCACATGTTCAAGAGATAATAGTCCCGCTTAAAAGTGATAGATGCTTTTTACAAGTTCACGGGCACAAAGTTTCTTGCTTGAAAGTGACAGATATTTCTACATTGTTCATGGGTCAAAAGCCTCACCTAAAGTTGTGGATAGCCCTTACATGAAAGTATCATGGCAATCCATTGATAAAATGAGCTTGCATTGGACAACACACATACATATTTATTTGGCAATTGTGTTCCAAGTAAAAGATGTAGTGCAACATTTCAAAAAAAGAAAAGGAAGAATTATATTGTATAAAGAAGAAAGAAAGTAAAGCATTGGTTAAAAATATAAACTTGTTCATTTGCACTTGAAAGCACTATTCATTGCCAATATATGAAAAGATAAACTTCATTGATAACTGATAAGAAGTTAAAGTCTGTTGATAATTGACGAAATGATAAATTTTATTAGCAATTAATGAAAGGGTAAAGTTCATTGAATAAAATTTATTTGCACTAACAAAGATGTTTATTACCTGCCATTGATTTACTTGTTAAATATGTTTTTCTTTTGTTAAGAATGTGTATCCACTTATATTATCTTGTATACTAAGCATCTTTGCTAATGGAAATTTAATTTTCTTGTGTTTCAATTCTATTGGTAGTTGAAGAAATGACAAGTAAGGATGAGGGCATGTGGGACAACAATGTTCGTGATGATGTCAAGATGCAAATGGGGATTAAGTCATTAGAATTTTTATTGTTATTTAAAAATTAACTAGCCTTTCAAAGATTGGTAGAAAAAAATTAGAAAGTAACTCTCTTCCGCAAAGATAAAAAGTTATTTCACTTTCGCGTTCTATGTTAAGTTAGTTAAATATCTAAAAATTAATTAGCCTTTAGTAGAAAAAAATTAGAAATTAATTCGCTTCCGCACAGATAAAAAATTATTTCGCTTTCACATTCTATGTAAAGTTAGTTAAATAATCAAAATCTAAAAAATAGAAATTATAAATAATGTTGACCCAAATTTTGAATCATTACCAGCATTATATAATATGGACTTCAACCCAGAACGTCACGAGTATGGAGGGTGCGCACAAGAACGAGGAAAATGAGTGGTAGGTAATGTGACTATGTCCTTGGAATATAATCACTCTTGTTATGTATGAACTAAATAATATAAGCTAAGCATGATGCACAAAAAATAATAATAAGCAAAAGAGACATCAACCGACAAGGAAAAAATCACAAGGCAACCATAGAGAAACATCACTAGTCCAAGAATAGAGCACATTGTCTTTCAAGTTTCAACCGAACACGAATTATAATTCAATGAAATAAATAATTATTTTCTAAAAAATATTAAAACAAACAATATAAATAACATCACCAGGGTACTACATGATTGTAGTATCAAAATACCTTAGAGATCCTCCCGATATGGCTCTATTTTTTATTCTTTTCTCTTCTTCCATCTTTTTCGAGCCCTTTTCTTTCTCCCTCATCTTCTATGTATCTATTGACCAAAGAAATTCCTTCTTTTTCTTTTCCAACCAACTCCGACCATACAAAATAAGCACGACACTTTCTTGTAGATCTACCAAGCGAAGTAGCCTCTTGATCCCCTGCACCAAAATTCTTTACATTTGCATTATTTGTATCCACCTCTGACTCATTGTTTCCAAGTTCAGCTTGTACATATGATTTACAAAGTCTGTCAAATTTTTGTTTCATGAAACATCACATCTCTGCTTTTGATAATTTTTTTCTTCATTGAATCCCAAAATTTGTATCCAGAACATGCATCTCCATAATCCAAAAATATGCACTCTTGAGCCTTCTCATTCAATTTATGTTCATGTTCCTTTGTCATTATCTAGAAGCTCTACAACAAAAAACCTTCAAGTGAGAGTAAGAAACATTGTTTCCTGTCCACACTTTCTTAGAAGTATATGAACCCAATGAAACTATTAAAGATATGTTAATTAGGTAACATTAATTATTCACAACTTCACTTCAAAAGATCTTCGGAAAATTAGTCGTCCTCAATATACATTGACTCTATCCAAAATGGCTCTATTCATTATTTCAGCAACACCATTATCGGACAGGGGTGGACCTACATATAGGGTGAGGGGGCTCTATCCCCCCCCCCCCTTTATTTTTTTATTAGCTATATATATTAAATAATATTTTATAATAAAAGTTATTTTTAGCTCCTCTTAAATAAAATTTGTATGCTACTTTGGCAAAAGAAATCCCTTGATCTAGTGGCTAGTGGTAATCATGCTCACATCTTAAGTGAGAGGACACTAGATCAAATCTAGCCCCCCTAACATTTTTTTTGTCTCTGTTCGCCCTGGGCTTTGAAGTTCTATGTATTGTCCTTTTATGTTTGATGCCATGCCATGAAATAATTCACAATAGAGTCGAAAAAGATGCTAATTGCCTTGAATTAGTGTCGCTTTGGCATTACAAACTTTCGGCACCAAACTTGGTGTCCACTAGGCGCTAGAGCGACGCAAACAAAAGAATGCATGCTAAGATAGCGCAATCGACATTAAATACCGCCGCCGTAGCTTCAACTACAAAGGAGGCGCTGCAGTGGCCCTGGTGTTCTGCACCACCATTAGATGATGCCAAGTAGACACCAAGGTGACGCTAATGTTTGCATCGCCAATGAGACCCTACTACGGTGCCATAATATAAATACAAATATATATATATATATATATATGTTACCTATCTAAATAATATATATATATGGATATGTATATGTATATATGTGTTAATTAATATATATGTATATGGATACAAAGACACATATATGTGTATAAATACAATTACTGATATATATATATATATATCAAATTAGTATATATAGATATATATATGTAATTATTTCAGATGGTAATACTAATTTGATATATATATATATTACATATTTCAATTTGTATAACATAGTTCATCTAATTAACATATTACTAACAGTTTGTATAACATATCTATATATGAATACTTTTGTTAAATTATACAATTATGAGCATGGAATTAAGTGATATAATTTCCTTATTAGTTAAATTAGAACAAATTTATACATATGTATAATTAAAGAAATAATGTTAATTTAATTATAGTTTATATGGGTATATAGATATGTACAAAAATATACATATATGTATATAGCTATAAGTAATTAATGAAAACTTATATAGAGATTTGTTAATATAAGCAACTGGGGCCTCAATTGGAATCTATGCATATTATGCATTTCCACCTTATGATCAATGGGTTATCTTATTAAGATAACTCACTGCACATGTTTGAAATAGTCCTAGTTGGACAGTTCTGCATAAAAATACACCAAGTTCTGTACACCTTGGCTGCTTAATAAGTATATTTAGTAGGGAAAGTGAACAAATTCGCGAGGTCATTGGAGATTAATTAATCTAACTAATGGAGTTTAGTGAGCAAGACTAAATGGGTAATCTAGAGATAGATAGATGTCATTTTTATTACTTATGTTAGGATTTCTGTGCGAGAGAAATTATGCACCGCAAAAAAATTTGAGAAATTTAATGCGACGCAAAGTTTTATTTGATGAAAAAAATAGAAGAGGATTACAAATTAGGTTGCTTTCTGTTCAGACCCTAGGGGGTTTATATAGGCACTCTCTTTTACATATGAGAATTTCATACCGATTGAGACTTCGAATAACCCTCGTAGTGCGAGGGCATTTTTTACTTTGGAGTGTCTTCGGTCCAGACGAGTTTTTAGTTGGGTAGGATTCAATGCATTATTAACAACTTATCCCAGTGGAACTCCAATAAGATTAAGAAACTGAGCGAAGAACACGACATTCTCAATGTCCTCATGAAAGGAACTGTACTCACTATACACTTGTTTGATTAGCTTTTGTATTTGTTCTTTCAAGTAAGATGTTCAAAGGCAATTGTGTAGTGGGACTGAAAAATGTTTGATTTCTATTTGAACGCAAGCACAAAACCTAGTGTCAACTTAGCGACGCAAGCTTTTTGACGCTAATAAGCGCAACACCTGGTCGACGCCAATACTATGCAAGTTGCGGACGCCAAAATTGCCTCTTGAGCTTGCATCAATTTAGCGCCCCACTATTGTTGACGCTAACTTGTGTCGCATCTTGTTGACGCTAATACAATGCTATAATTTATCACATAATTTCTAGTCTTGGCGCGTCATAATAGCGTCTACATAGAATCATGATGGTGCCGAGTTTAGCGTCATCTTTTTGTAACGCGAATGCGACGCTGAGTCGACCTATTGGAAGGCAATTAGCGTCTCAACTTGTCGACCCAACATCATCGCTATGTAGACGCTAGTAGCGGTGAATTACCGTCGCATGGTTTTGTGTCACTATTTTGCGTCGTTAAATGACATATTTCTTGTAGTGTCAGTCAAAGGAGGGCAACAGCGGTCGAAAAATGGACGATGGCAGCCCGGCAGGATGGAAGAAGGTGTCATCGAGCCTCGACAAAATGGAGGGCGTGGGCATTGGGACTCGGCAAACGAACACAGAGACAATGACAAGGTTGAGGGAACGGAGGACGACAACTCGAAAAGAAGGAAGATGGCGGCATCGGGGGTCGACGGATGGAGTAGAACACCAACAAGGGAGGATGGACGACATCGACGGACAATGACTCGACAGTGGCAGCATCGAGGAAGGACGATGGCCCATGAGCAATGATGAAACATGGGGGAGTGGTGACCTCGGCAAGATGGAGGACGTCGAAAAATGGTGGATCGACGACATTAAAAGATAGCGATCGTGGAGAGAAGGAAAAAATAAAAACAAAAAGATAGGGGCTAGGCATTTAAAATTAAACATTTAGCATCTCTGAAATTGTTGATGCTAACTCAAGGCTAGGATGGTGCTGGATCCAAGTTGAAGCAGCATCAAGAAAATGCTATATTAAAATGGTGTTGTAGTGGCTCCAACTTAGCATCGATAAATATGTGGTGCCAAAGAGACGCTATGATGAAGCCAATTGGAGACTCTATAACATTGTCTTTGTTGTGTCTCTACGGTAGTGCTAAATATCAATACTAATGTTTAACATTTCATTCTAAATTAACTATTGAGAAAATCATATGATATTTAATTACGTATGATTTAAAGAGATAATTGAGGTATGATATATGTTAAGTATATACAATTTATATATTTAAATATGTATATATATATACAGTTTTGATATGTAGAAACTAAATGAACTATGTTATATAAATATGAAGTTTCTGCTCTTGCATTTAGACTGGTCCACAAAGCTATTAGAATCATGCATATTGTCTTCTCTGTCCTAGAAATCTTTTGTAACCGGCCTTGAATAGTTCCTACTTGAACCTCAAGTCAGCCTCACAAGCACTCTTCTTTTTCTCTCAAGGAAGAACACTCGAACACACCCTTACTTAGTTTATTTCTTAAGTAAAGTTAACACACACAATGCACACACATGAAGAACTCGGATATGAGGGAAGAACACTTTATTTCACTCGTCCCAGAATGTGGGAGAGTCATAGGTATTTATACAACAAGGTTCAACCAACTGCTGTCCCAGATTTGAATTCAAATGAACACAATTCAAACTCAAACTCAAACTATAACTACCTATTCTAGCAACTTCCAATCCAATGGTCAGGAGTCTTCCATCATCCTGATTGAAGCCTCTATCATCTGGATTGTTTCCCTCCATCCTTGGGCACATCCTGGTGATCTCCGGCCACCAGAAATCCCGCTCGGCCGTCCTGTGCCCGCCGGCCATGGCCGCCGCCATGGACATGGCGGTTATAACCGCCATCTTCATGCTTGTCATCATCCCTGAGGTACCACCACGCGTGCCCCTACAATTCCGACGATGGCCTGCGACTTCTACATGTCTGAGGATGAAATGGGACGAGTCGGATTGGTCTTGGGGTGATATGACCCCAGGGTGGCCCGGGCGCGCCCGCCATGTGCGCCCGGCCACACATCATGGCCCGATCATGCTCCACTCGTCCACTACGCCTGGTTCTTTGTGTCTCCTGCTTGACTGAGAAGTGCCGAGGTGCTTCGCCTGGTCCTGGGGATGCCTCGACCCATCCCTAGGATGGACTTGGCCGCCATGTGCGCCCGGCGCCCAGGGCGCGCCCGGCCGCCACCGGCCATGTCCAAAGTCCTCCGTTCATGGAGGGTGACACGCGAGTCATCCAAAACCTGGCCACAGAGTTGACCCACTTTGACTCGGTCAAAACCCGAGTTCAACCGACCGACCCGGCCGGGTCAAATTGAAAATTATAAAAAAAATTAAAATGTATAAATGATATTTTTTTTAGAATATCATATATATATATACTTGAAATTTATATTTCAATATTCTTCTTTATCACATATATAAAATTTCATTAATATCTTTATTTTTTTATAGTTACTCACAAGATTTTTTATTTAGAGAATATTCAATTGATGATTTAATTTATGCGTACTTTATTATACTATTGATCTGAATTATTATATTATATTATATTATTGCTAAATAATATCTTACATATTAATAATATTCTAATAGTCACTTGAACTTATTTTATTCTTTATTAATTTATATTACCCGGTCTGACCATTCGGTTCGTCCCGGTCCAACCGGTCCGACCTGACCCGTTAGACAATCCGGGTCGATGGTCGCGTCGGGTCTTACAACATTGCTTTTAACATGACCAATCCGGCCCATGGTTAACTAGTAGCCATGAAAATGCAGCAAATGCTTGATTTTGCGATCGGACTCAGCTTGAAACGAATATTTTTTTCATATTATAACATGGCCAAAAGAAGACACCAAAAGATGACAAAAAATGATTAGTATTTGATTTTAAGTTGAGTCCAATTTCAAATTTACTAGAAAAAAGTGAATATATGTTAAGTATTTAATGTTTGCCCTTCCTACTTATGGAGGGAGGGTTGTCCTCTTCATTTATCAACCGTCGGATGGAAAAGGAGGGCTGATCAATTGTCTCGCGATTCAAAGCATTTGGCTCACTCAATTCAAAGAAAAAACTGCGTCCACATTTTGCCCTAGATCGAGCAGTTTTTCCTTGCCGTTTGTCGCCGATCGTTGATGTCGTCGTGCTCAGCCGCCTACCGCCATTGCCATCGGAGGCATTGCGAGTTGGAGCAGCGGTGTGACAACTTTTTAATGTTATTGTACACGCGTTTCCCAAGTTCATGTCCATCTCATTCCGGTGCCCGTCGTCGACACGGTCGCTCGCATGGGTGTTGGCGCAGCTGGACACCGCGATGAAGGGGATCTAGCGCGACGATGGAAGGGATGTCGCCACCCCTATTGCACGTGATGGTGGAGGCGTAGAGCGACAGGAGACAGTCAGGGGCATCCGGCGATGGGCGCATCGCATGCCTGCCGTCATCCTCGATGGTTGAGGGGGTTGTCGCTCTTGCGTGCGACAATGGATGAGCAAAGCGGCGAACGACGGTGGGTGGCATCCGGCAATGGGCTCGTCGCATGCTCACCATCATCCGCGATGGTGGAGGGAGGGTCATCGTGTTATGTCTCAGAAGCTACCAACTAGAGAGAAGAAGCTACTAGCTAGAGAGAAGAAGAGGCCTCACTACTTGCAAGATTACGTAGCAAAATAAATAAGAGACCAGATACAATTGTTAAGCAATGTCATATGTAGACAGTGTAGACAACATTTAGTTAGTTACATGTACTGCGGGGAACATTTTAGCAACATTCAGTTACATGTACTATGAGGAACATTTTAACATAGGAGAAATGAAATAAAAAGGGAAAGGAGGCGGGAGATGCCTGGTTGGTTTTTGGCTAACAGGAACGTCTCTCTCTCTTGCTTGGAATTCATGGTACTCGAAACCATCTTCTTTTCCTTTTTCTTCTTCATTTCATGTTGGTGCAGAGTCTTCGTGAGTTGGTGATGCTGCTGTGGCCATCAAGACTCATCCTCCAAGCATAATCTCAACCAGGAGCATCATCTTCGTCAGCAACAAAGAAACCTAGATCTAGTGTATTTGAGGCTTTTGAACATTATAAAAGGGAGAGATTTAGGTGCCTGTCATATATTGTGAATTGTCGGTGGGCTGCAGGCTAAGTTGGATTCGGCTGAGAGATCCAAGGCCCAACAATTTGGTGCTTTCATTGAGAGATTAAACCTGCCTACAAGCTGTTTGAAGAATTAAAATCAAGAAATCATCAGAAACAAAAACTTATGGCAGAAGGAACCTGGTGGTCAAGAATGGAAGAGTCAGTAAGTAAATTGCAACATATACTTGAACAACATGTTTTACATTCCAATGAGAATTGGCACGCGTTAAGTGCAAAATGTGATGAATTAACTCAACGACTAGACTCTATGGCTGCAAGAAATGATTCTATATCTCATAGAAATGAGTCTGGTAACAATGATAGAGGGATATTGGATTCTCTGGGAAGAGAAAGTTTTGAAACAGCAAGTGGGTTCTTAAGGAACATTAAATTGGAGATTCCCAGGTTTTCAGGAGAAGATCCGTTAAGTTGGATTTTCAAAACTGAACAATTCTTAAGATTTTATAATGTAGCTGAGGAAGATAGAATTTCAATGGCAGCCTTTGCATTTGAAGGACCAGCTCTGCAATGGTATCAATGGATGCATAAAAATCAACAACTTAGTTCCTGGTCACACTTCTTGAAAGCATTGGAGACAATGTTTGGGCCTTCAGAATTTGAGGACCACCAGGGTGCTTTATCAAAGTTAATACAATAGGGCACAGTTTTGGAATATCAAACCCAGTTTGAGGCTTTGTTTAACAGAGTAATTGGTCTATCAGAATCTTTCTTATTGTCATGCTTTATTTCAGGACTCAAACCTCATATCAGGAGAGAGGTGCAGGCTTTTCAACCAAAGTCTTTGATGCAAGAAACTGGTATTGCCAAATTGCGGGAAGAGAAATTCACAGAAAATACAACAGTTACCAAACAACAGTGGAGTAAACCTCGGACATATACCACTTCAGCTATTCCAAAGCTTGTAACTCAGATGAGTCCAACAACATCAGCTTTGGTACCCTCTTTTAAGCCTAATCAATCTTATTACGAGGGGTCAGTTTCTAACTCTAATAGTAGCAAGAACAGTTCAACAGCTTCCAACTTGCCCATAAAAAGATTATCGGCCACTGAGATGTTGGCTAGAAGGGAAAAAGGCTTATGCTACAACTGTGATGAAAAATTTCATTGCGGACATAGATGAAAACCAAAGTTCTTATTGCTGGCAACATTGGATGAGGAGGAAGTCATTGAGGGAAAAGAATTACAAATAGAAGAAACTAATCAAGAAGCATTGGAGATAAGTCTCCATGCTCTATCAGGATTGCTTGTTCCTCAAACATTAAGATTGGAGGGTAAGATAAAAGGCAACACAGTTATCATTTTAATTGATAGTGGATCTACTCACAATTTTATACAACAAAAAGCAGCGAGAAGATTGGGCCTTCAAGTTGTTCCTTCAATCTAGTTTAATGTTATGATTGGAAATGGAGAAAAAACGGCCTAACCGACCATCGTCACAATCGTGAAAGGCTTTATCACGGCCGTAATAAAAGACTGTCAAGGCTGAAAAATAAAATTTCTACTCTGTCATGGCCATGACAGAAACTGTCACGGCCATGACTGAAACTGTCACGGTCATGACAATGACTTAGACAAATTTCTGAGTGCAATATCTTCCTGTCATGGCCAAGAAAAGAAATGTCATGGCCGTGAATAATTTCTCATATCCTACCATGAATAATTTTCAGACTTAGGTAGAAATCAAATCTAAAAGAAATTATATGAAAATAAATCAAAACTGCTCTTTTTAAAACATAAAAACTTTCTAAAATGCTAATCAAATTACCTAAACTAATGCATGATTTTTCATGCATCAAATACCCCCCCCCCCCCCCCCAAGCTTAATATTTTGCTTGTCCTCAAGCAAATTTCAGATAAGCCATAGGGCTCCATCACAAAACCAATACTTTTCTCCCACTGTTCTTTTACACGATCATCACCAGAGTATCTGCTCTCAACCAATACCGAGTCATAAGTCATTTTACATTTTAGTCAATCTCATAAGAGTATCAGTATTGAACCATAAGTCTTTAAGGAGCTTATTTTCATACTATTATCATTTTACATTTTAGCATTAAGAATTTTGTTTTTCATTTTTTTAGAATTTAGTAACCTTCCATATTGCACAAAGTAGTCCACGTAATGGGCTTTCGACCGATGGATCCCAGAACAGATGCCCTTAGGTCGCCAGGTAAGAATCTCCTACGGATCTAATTACCCGGGCACATTAATGTTCCAGTGGGTACTTTATACTTTTCACTTAACTGTTGGGGCTCAACTAGCCCTCTTGTCATCTTTATTTTTGCATTACAATTATAAGCTCCAAAAATACTTAATATATTCAATAAAGATGCAATTACAATCAAGACTAACATCATAGTAAATAATAGAGAAATTTATCATTTAAAAGCTAGTCCTACTTAGCAACAAACTCAATCCAAATCTCAATACTTTGGTGATACCCGATAAAAAAAATAACGATTGAATTTCATAGATTAAGCGATGTTCTGAAAATAAACTTAAAAGACAATAAAATAATAAACAAGGAGAAATGAGATGGCATAAACTTTTTTTTAAATTTCAAAATTAGATGCATGTCAAACAAAAAAGTTGATCGACTTAAAATGTTGAAAATAGACATGCCATGCAAATGAAATAAGACTAAGTCCCTCCCCCAAGCTTGAACCTGACACTACCTCAGTGTTAGGCCTGTGCATAAAAAAACCTACGAAATAATAATAATATATGATAAAATACAAATGGAGTAGAGACAACCTGATGATTTCTAGATTCTGACGAGCAATTAAAAAGAATCTTGGTCGTGTTGCTTCAAAGGTCAGCTCAAAGGCTTCTTCTGTTATGATTTGGACTTGTGCATTTTCAGAACTGTCACGGCCGTGGCATTACATGGGTACGGCCGTGACAGAAGCGTTGGCCCCAATAAAATAGGCACGGTCGTGAGAGATGTAGACACGATCGTGACCGAAGGATGCTGGAGAAATGATCGTGCTGCATCTTTCTGGGAGCAATATACTAAGAAAAAAATCATTAATCTAAATTAGATTTTCAATGATAACTAATATAAATTAAAGAATCCAATACTAATGCTAAATAATGAAAACTAAGGAGAAAGTTTAACCAAAATTCAAAGGAAATTTATAATTCTAAAGCAAATACTAAACTAATCTAATACTAATGCTAAAAACTAAGGGGACAGGTTTAGGAGTAGTTCTAAGTTATAGTCTTTAGCTTGAAATTTATCCTTTGGCTACCTCAAGTGTCTGGAAGGGACTCGAAGTGACCTTTTTCCATCTTACCTCTGATGTATTGCTCAAGGCATTGTCCCTCCACCTTGAAAGAATTACCTAGATCTTCTTGTGGAGCTTGATCCTTGGTCTTCTAATGCATCGAAGTTTGTGATGTATGAGGTGATGACGGTGTATACCCTTCTACCAATGAATGATTTGGAGGTAACGGTGAGATGATTGTTGGACTTTCTGGAGGCGATTTTCTTCTCACTTGTCCATCTTCCATAATATATTCACTTGTCTTCTTAACCCTCAATTGTGTAGTTCATGTCTTCTGATAATAGTTCTTCCTCGGTCGTCTTCTTCCTAGATTAAAATATTGCAAGTGACATGGGCATATAATAGGTACAGATTTATTCACAATATTATCCTCCGAGGCATAAGCAATCTGAGAAGTCAACTTCACTTTCTTCTTTAATTCTTGAAAATTTTCCTGCATAATATTAAACTTAACATTAAAATTTGGGAATTGAGGAGGAGAATAAATAATAATTGGTTGTTGACCTTTCAATTGTGCAAGCTGTGATTGTAGATTGCTAATGAGTTGATGTTGTAGGATAAATCTTTTCTTTATAACTCCAATCAATTGGCACAACATTTCTTCGATGTTGAAATTTAACTCTGACTGAGTGGATGGAGGAACATCATTTTTCACTTGAATCTTAGCCTCCAATTGCTCTACTTGTCTCAGCAATTTCATAAAGGTTTTTTTCTTGAAGTTGAAATTTTTCTTCAGCCACTGTCATGAACTTTAACATCATGTCTTCAACTGTAGACTTCCCTTGTACCATGGGAATGAGTGAAATATTGTTATTTGCAAGTTGTGATATTTGTGCTTTATGATTCTCAAGTATCCTTATTTGTTCTTTCATATAATAATCTCCCATAGTATTTGATTTTGTTGTCATTCGGAATTGTCTTTTGAAAATATTTCCTGGTCACACAAGATAAAGAAATATGAAAGTATGTGAACTAAAAAGAATCTGCGTGGAATTTAACAGAAAAATAAAGGCACTCAAATAACAAGTAAAATAAAAATAAAAATTATTAAACACGTTCCCCGGCAACAGCGCAAAAAATTTGATGCATGTATCATTGATAGAAAACGCTAGCAAGTGCACTAGACGCTCAAGTAATAAAGTAAATGAGTAGAATTATCATTCCCACGAAGACGGTTAATAACTTAGATTTTATTTTAACCTTGTTAATTGATAAATTAAGAAAATAGATGATTCAAATGTGAATAAAAGGAAAATAATAAAAATAAAGGAAATGATCACCCAGAGAAATAATGATTTGATTATTAACGCACCTAATTATCACCACTAGAATGTAATGAATTTTCTCAACTTAGAATTAGTTGAATCAATAACAAAGTGAATTCCCAAAATTAGTTAACTATTGTTTCAAGCTTCAACTACTATCTTATGAATAATTAGAGTAAATCAATCCTTTCGATTTTTAATTTACTCAAATAAATCATAAGATGCACTAAAACGGAATTAATATTAAGGGTTTTCTCAAGTCACCTTAGTAACTACACAAATTAGGTCTCATGCGATTTCCCTAATTATGGCATGCAATAAATAAGATCAATCCTAGAAACTATTATGAAAATAATCACTTCTTCTCAAATAGCAATCAAATCACAAATCATGTAATCAAAGGAAAGCATTAAACATGAAATTGCGATACTATTAAAGATTCAAATCAAACTAATATTAATAAGAATCCAATACATAAATAAGGTTAAACTAGGATGACCCTAATAAAGAAATAAATATGCTAAACTCAACATCAAATCTGGAATAAAAATGTAGGGAAAAGAAAACAAAAACTTTAGCATAGGCTAAGCGCGTCCTCTCTCGATTTTTCGGCAGAGCTTTGTTATTGTCATCGCACTTTTCCTCTTTCTAAGCTTCAAAACTACAATCCAGGGATGCTTTTTCAGGTCATTTTCTGCCTCTTTTTATATGTTTTCTCGTCCTCCAAAGAAAGAAACAAAAAATATATTAAAAAAGTGGATAAAAATGATTTTAAAATGGCCTAACCGATTAAAAGGCTTAGTCACGGCCGTGACAGAAGGCTGTCAAAACTGAAAAATAGACAAATTTATGTTGGAAAATGTCTCTGTCATGGTCATGATAGAAACTGTCACGGCCATGATAGTGACTTAGACAAATTTTTGAGTGCAATATCTTCCTGTCACAGCCATGAAAAGAAATGTCATGGTCATGATAGTCCTCTGAGCTGTTTTTGGTTTTTTTTTGCTTTGATTTCGACGTTTTCTCATATTCTGCCATGAATAATTTCCAGACTTAGGTAGAAATCAAATTTAAGGGAAAATATATGAAAACAAATCAAAACTCCTCTTTTCTAAACATAAAAACATTCTAAAATGCTAATCAAATGACCTAAACTAATGCATGATTTTTCATACATCAGCCATGCCATAATACAATTCAATAATAAAAGAGAACTAAAACATAAACTCTAAGATAACCATGTGTACAGCCACCCGAGCTGAAGTTGTCGCGCATACATCAATTAGACTCACAGATAACTCATGTAATTACGGGATCAACATAAGGGAGCAGCTCAACCGTTAGTTTAAATCTAAGTGTAAATTTATAATAGGTCATAAGAACGATTCATAAGAATAAGCATGAAGAAAAACAATACAAATACAGTATGGACCATGGGGATCGTGGCAGGGAATAATGGTTATAAACTTCATTTCTTGTTTATCTTTATTTTATATCATCTTTCATTTAGAATGACATCATTATTTCATTTCTTTTCATTTCATTTTATGTTCATGCTCATAAGGACTTTCCATTCATCTTTAGTCATTTATTTTATTTCATCTTATCGAAAAAGCTCTCCACTTTTAGAGTACCATTGGAAACACACAAGTATGTAGGTACCTAGAGCATGTGAGCTAGTTGGGGATCAGTAGAAGAAGTACCTCACATAAGGTTATCAAGAACTCCTCAAGAGAAGTGTGTGACATAAGGTTGTGGCTGTCAATAACTTCTCATCTAAATATGCAATAATCACCCTCATATTTTATCTTTGTTAACCATGAATCTATCTTTTGAAGTAACTCTAAATCATCTTAAGAAATCACAAAAGATAGAATATTCAAGTGGATAGTGATTAATCAAATCATGATTATTACTTTATGATCATGTTCATTATCTATCAACGTAAGTCAAGCGGTCATCTATTCTGGTATAAGTTCAGCGATTGTCCGTTATATATTCGGACGCACGTTATGTAGACATTCATAGGTCATCCATTTAGGAAGTGGACACCCGTTTAAGCATTCATCGATCGTCCACATAGCGGATGACTATTTCACCAAGAACAATCGATCATCCATTAAGAGGTTCAAACACCCATTTTATCTGTATTCACCGAATGTCCGTTAGGGATTCAGACACTCATTCATCTCAATCATTCCGGGCCGAGTACGAATCAGATGCTCGAAAGATCGATGAATGGCAGAAACTACAAACTCTCAATCGAGCGTTTCGGACGATCGAAACCTCTTTAGTCCATACTGAGTACGTAACTCTCTTGTTTCATTATCTTTGATCGACCGAAGTGGAATTCTAGATTAATCGTAGGATCTTGTTCATGTTTCGACATCCCAGATCGGACACCCCTTAGTGGATAAGTCGTCCCATTTGGGTGTCGCTAACTTCAACCGAGTAGAATCGAATGCTTGATTCATGGATCGGTCATCCATTTTAGATGGCTGAACCATAATTCATTGCGGGATCCATTTTGTTTTCAATCAAATTTCTTGTACAAAGCATAGATCTAACACCATTAAACATATACTATCTCAAAACATGATTAAGAGAGTAATACTTAGCAGAAGCATACTTAAATAATCATATGATATCATAACATGAATCTTTTCAATTTTAGTTATTCATGATTCTCTTTCTATCAACACCTAACCATCTTAATCTAAGATTTTTGTATAATAACAGAATCACTGAAATCATGCTCGAATTATCAAGAAATGATGTGAAAACATATATATAAATATATATATATATATATCATCCATCATTCATAACCTAATAATCAATTCGAATTTATCTAACAAGGCATCCAAAGCACCATAATAAGTCTAACCTAATACATAATTCCTACTCATTCTAGAATGAATCCCAATTTTAAATTAGTCCTTAAAATATGCAAATAATTTTGGAAAACTATATTATGACTCAGTTCCGGAAAACACACATTTTTTTAACGATTTTCTTCGGTTCTTCCTCTCCCTCCTTGGTTCTCGCGGATTTCACCTGCAAATGCCTCTCCAAAACCCTTTGGCCGAGCCAATTGATGGAGAAAGAACATTGAAAAGAAATAAGGTGTAAGAAAGAAAAAAATGAGAAGATGAAGAGGAGATTTCATGCGAGAAAATGGGTGTTTATGGTAGAAGAAGTTAAAAGGATTTCTAAGTTTCCAAAGAACACGAGTAGAGAGAGGTTATAGATCGCCAAGAGTTGTAATGGCGTAATGGAAGAGATAAAGATCAAAATGAATCCTGTTCGTTTTCTGCTTGTTGAAATTTCAAAATTTTAAGTTTTATGAAATTTTTGTGGTTGTTACATAAAGGTTGTGAGCTTTGCTTTACCCCCCGACAATTGACCTACGCGGGTGAAGGCTGCGTCAACGTCTTTGCCTTTGTTTCTACTCACGATATACAACTGGCCTACGCGCGTGACGGCTGCGTCAAGGTCTTCGCTAAGTCTTCCATCCGTTAAAATGAAACCGGAGAGGTCAGCGTTCAGATGCATAAAATGCCATTTAAAATGCACTGACCCAGTCGCATGTATTCGCATTATTTAATATAAATAAATGAAAGGCCAATAAATCACCAATTAATCGAGAGCATTTATGTACGATAGACATCCCTATAATATCTTCCAGCAGCATCTTTAAGCAAACCAAGGTCCATTTTTAGAATTAGTTTCTTTTACGATCACAATACCAGATCTCCATCTCCTGATCAAGCATGTCTGTTCAAGGCCTGACACTTGAGATCACAGTATAGTCCAGCTATTTCTGTTCATCTGTCTAAATTTTGCCCACCAGATAAAATCTAAAATCAATAGTTCACAAACTAGTAATTACTTAACTCAGATTTTAAATAATTAAATCAAAAGCATTAACACAATTAAAAATTGATCAAAAGAAGTTCAATAATAAAATAAGAATTCACAATATTTTTCTTCAATAATAATCTCCTAAAATAGAATAATTAAAACATGGAGTTCATCCTAGAATTACAGAGAAATAATAATAAAATAATAATAATTGGAAGAATTACACTAAGAATAAATTAGGTTCCTCGGATGTTGTCGAAGCGTCTGGATCAGCCATCCAATCAACTCTCTCTCTTGGTCGAAGCTCGTAGACTCTTGACACACCGTAGAAGAAAACCACACTTCTAAGCACGAATTGAATTGATGGTATCTTCCTCTATTTATAGGTGTGAATGATCTTCACGGGCCTAAATCATACGATCGAATTTAATTTGCAGAGATAAACTTTACGACTTTTAAATTTCAGCCTGATAAAACTTTAGTTAATGATAAAAACCTTATTCGTTTTGCACCCAATGATAATTCTTTGATTCTCGATCATCAAACTTGGTTAATGATGATGTTTTGCACCCAATGATTGGTTGATAATCACGGCAGATGTCTCCATCCTTGTTTAATGATAGGGTTTTGCGCTCAATGATCTCAGTCGGTAGTACTCAAATGTTGATTAAGTATAAATGCTTCTCATCGTTTTATTGCCCAATGATAGAGACATCACCTTGATTAATGATAGAGTTTTACACCCAATGATTGATTAATGATCACGGCCGATGTATCCATCCTTGGTTAATGATAGGATTTTGTCTTGGCTAATGATAGCATATTGCGCCCAACGATCTCTTCATGGTTGGATATTATGGTCGAAAGTCTTGATTGATGATGGTGTTTTGCCCCAAGGATTAGTTGGAGTTCACGGCCATAAAACTCTTCTTGATTAAGGATAAAAACTTTTATCGCTTTGTACCCGTAAAACTCTTCTTGACAGAATCATGGCAGCAAAATCCATAAGGATTATTACCGCCTAATGGTGGATAGAATATGAGTTTTGCGTCAAAAGATTAAACATCATACAAGGCCGATTATCATCTGAATTTCAATCGATAAGTCCGGTAATTCATTCAACTTGATAAAATCAGT
Organism: Pontederia crassipes; assembly: GCA_030549335.1. NCBI lineage: Eukaryota > Viridiplantae > Streptophyta > Magnoliopsida > Commelinales > Pontederiaceae > Pontederia > Pontederia crassipes. Next base: position 71,797,412 of record CM060188.1, on the reverse strand, counting down.
TGATGATGTAGGTGATAATCGCCTGAATAATCATATATAGTTATCAAAATTTAATTAATTTGCCCACAATTAAAATATTCAAAAAATTAATAATCAGAGTCGATAAATCCGGAATAATGACTAGAATTAATCTAAAATAATGCATGTCATAATCAAATTATAAAATATTAATTAAATAATAAACTAAAATATGTTATATTTTGTATACATCACATTTCGTATCATAAATTATATTGACTTTATTTTTAATCATCTTTATGAATACATACACTTTATGACGAAGAATTGAAAAGTACATAAACAAATGCATACACAGAGTTGTTTAGCAGACTGGACCCCTACGTCTGCTTCGATTATGGCGGCTTCAAGTATCGCACGAGCACACTGCGTACTTGCATGCTGTAGTCTTCATCTGTTGACTGAATCTAAAATTAGTTGATAAGTGTGCTCTTGAAATGGATGGACGATGAACTTGCAGATGGAGGCAAGAACCCCACATTTAGGGATGAGAAATTCCAGACAACCCTCATCGAAGGCCTTCGCGAGATTACTGTCTCGGTTTGGAACAGCAACATAATCCTTACAGATTATTTCATCGGCAGTGGGAGGTAATAAATTAGCCACAGCTGTATCAGCAATTCAGTGCATAACTTCCTATTCTGTCAGTCTTCCGCCAGTTCTGTTTTTTGCATGGCTACTTCCTTCTCATCGTTAACTCAGTTGAACATGCATGAGGGTTCAATTTCTTTTCTGCGTTCTTTTTTTTTCAGAATTCGGTTGGACAAGGTCATCGATGAAGGCTACGATGACACTACGTGGAGTCTTCAGACCAAAACCTCAAGGCAACGCAACGAAACCTTCACAGCTATTTGTGTAAAAAAAACAAGAAATGCTTAATTCGCATTAATCGCCGACTGTTCTCGCTCATGTTTTGTCTTGACACAGATATGCAGGAGATCTGAAAGTGATAATGCACATCAAAAAGCCATTCGTATGTCCTGTTCTTGAAACATTTCATCATCATCTTCTTTATTCTGAAAAACTAAAATAGCTCACATTTTGGAACAAACAGCAAACGCAGCAAGTGGCTGCTAGCAACGTTCCTGCTGCAGCTCATCGTAATCCAACGCCGCCATATGCGCCGCCCCCACCATCAAACTACCACCAACCGCCGGCGCATCCCGCGGCCTACGCGCCACTGGCGTATCCTGCGGCCTCCCCGCCGTCACAGTCAGTGGCGGAGCCAGGAATTATAATCACTGGGAGCACACAAAACATGATAAATAAATATTTTCTTCATATACAAATTTGATATAATTTTAATATCGATTAACGAGTATTGGTAAAATTATGTTATATTTTATATCGATTCTACTGTGATCTCTTTTTATAATATATTTTTATGTAATGTGTAAAAAAATATTATAAAATATTTGGTACATGAATTGAAAAATTAGAAGAGAAAAGGATCATATAATTAAGTGGTATCCTTAGAATTTATTGCATCAAAGTTTTAAAAAATATTATAAACTAAATAAAAATATTAACATAGATAATAAAAACATAAAAATGTAACATGTTAAAATTAAAAATACATTAGAATTAAATTTGTCGTGTGAGTTTATTTAGATGCAAATATTATATTTAAACACAGCATGATAAAAAAATAAAAGGATTACTATTTAATTAAAATTATGAATTATTATAGTACACAAACTAAAAAATACATAATATTAAGAATAAAAAATGTAAACAATATGTAGTAGCTTTGTAAAATTGTTGGACCTTAGGATCATGTGACCTCCAGATGAGAAAAAGGAGCTCCAACCAAATGAGACGAGCTTGTAGATATCTACAATCAGCACTAGTAAATTAATATCTTATTTTTCAGTGGGTGCACTTGCATTCATGTGGCTCCGCCCTTGGCCACAGCATGTGGCGACGCCACAGCGAAGATCTTAATAGATATCCTTGAGGATACCCAATTTTGTAATTTAGATTAAGGCGGTGAAGTGATGAATGATGAGGTCGAGTGTTTATGTATACCATATTTAGATATGAGTTATAAAATGGAGTGGATTAATTTAGTCCATTATTTGTTTGGATTCAAAGTTTTGATAAAAGTTAAAATAGGTAAATGTCTTTATTACTCTTAATAAGATTCTATTTATTTTTAATTTGAATGAGAAGAAAAAGGTAGAATGTGAATAAAAATTCTTCACCCCTAAAAAATTGTATTAATTTGGTGGGTTTAGTATTAATTCATTGATAAGAAATAAAGGTGGTGTGAGAATAATTATTTCTAACTCCTCTGAAATCACTAATTTGGTGGATTTAATTTTAAGTCAAATGATGAGCATACGAAGTTAAATTCATCATTAGTTAAATTAATAAAAATTATATTCAAATATGGTGTACAAAATTTAAACCCACCCATCCGCATTAAATAATCCATCTCTTCTAAACCATCTTAGTTTCTATGAATTCTTAGTTTCAACTTATAAAAAATTGTCATTATATTAGTTATAATTCCATTGCGAAATAATTTTATTTGTAAACACAACTAAGTTTTACCTGCACCAAATTATCTTAGTTTTTGTTTTCCTTTTAATTTCTTAAACAATTATGAGTTATAAATGGGTCAGATTCTTGTATAGAAAATTCCAGAAGACCGATACTCTCAAGTTTAATTTTTGCCGTCACCATTTTTTCTAATATTGTGTTTTTTTTTCACTATCACCTGAATATTAAATTAGTCATATATAGAATATTAATACTGAATAGTGAGGACCTAAATTGAAAAAAGGAAATATCAGTGATATATATATTTATTGTCCATTGGTACACCTATCTAATTAGTACGCTAAATTTAATCGTCTCAATTGAAAGGTTATCTTAAATTTATAAAAGGGATTAATTTATCTTTTCACTCTCGTTTAAATAATAAATTGTTTATGGTCAGGATGAGCCTAGATAACATTGTATTTTAGGATATCTCCAAGCCACTTAAGAATGAGAAAAACCCATATCATGAAGGCACTTCATTTGAGGAGAAAAAAGATTAATTTATGGCCATAAATAAAATATTAGTTATGATCAAAAGTACTTATATGTGTCATTAAACCATATGTTATAACGAAGAAATACAAGAGGTAAAAATGATAAAGAAAAAACAGAAGAAGAGGCACAGTCCTATTTGGTACAAGTATAACTCTAATTAAGAACAAGATCTTATTCTCCTTTTTTTTTGCCAAATATCAATTTTAGAGACATGTGGGTCCACATTAATAACTATGGAATAAAAATATAATTATATAGAGTATAAAAATTTTGTTCCAACAACATGTGTATCCACATTAATAATTATAGAATAAAAAAAAGGTAGAGAGCAAACTGTTTTTACCCCACCTTAGAACATAATTGTTCTAACATGTTTGTTATGCGGATATATTGAGAATAAAAAACTTGTTCTCGGAATTGTATCCAAACACCATTTTTTTATATTGTGGACCCCATGTGTAATTATTGCAAGAACAGTGAAATTCTTAAATTTTTATGTTCTTTGTCATGACTAGAACATGTTTGCTCCCAAGAGATCTAGGCATGAGGGCAGCCATAGGGTAAAAAAAATTGTTCGGAAACAATTATTTTTCACCCAAACAGCCCCCATGAGAACAAATGAAATTTGTCCTTGAATCTATTAATCCTTTACTAAATATGATCATATATAGAAATAAAACAAACAAACAATAACAAAGTCTTATCCTATTAAATGGGGTCGGCTAATATATGAAAATAAAACACGGGTTTAAAAAATTTCAATAAGATATGAAAAAACAAGAAGTGATTCCTTTGAGGATTTATTTTCATTGGTTGATTTTTTTTGAAGTGTTTGGATGAATGAACCATTGAATTATTTCCAACGAAATAAAATATATATAATATAATTAATAATTAATTAAAATAACATGATTGAATGTTAAATGTTTAAAATTAACAATTAATATTTTCAACCTTCTCCCTCACCTTTGTGGTATTTTATTGCCTTGCTTGGAATCCTTTTGGGTTACTCGTTGAAGAAGATCTGATGCTGCAGGGTTGGGAAATGGGAACTGAAAATTCATGTCTGAGGACCTATGTTCTCCTTGCTTAAAAAACAATGGCCAAACGCAAGAAGCAAGTAAGGTTCATTAGGAATTCAATCTAATGATGATCTCTCTTTTAGATGGGTTTTAATATCTGTCGACTAATGGTGTTTGGCCATTCAATTTGCAGATATTCAACTAATTGGCTCTGCCTGGTATCTATCTCAAGCACAGGACAGATGCTTGCAATGGAGACCTCTGCAGATTCGTGGCCTCTTGGATTTGGAACAGACCACAATTAGAGAAAGGAGGGCGATACTTCAGTAGAGTGGTTGTGTCCTCATAATATAAAAAAGAAACATTATAAAGGTAGAATCCCTAAATATGTTCATCGAAATAAAAACCCTAAACATCCAACAAGATGAGTATCGACATCCATCTTTTTCGTCAAAAATAATGGGAGGAAGAAATAAAAAAAATGGAGGTCCAGGCTATTTTTTTCCATAGGATGGAGTGCTTTTCCCGAGAATTGTGAGTTGTTATTTCGAGTAGCCAAACACTTAGGGCCTGTTTGGATCACCTTTCTTCAGCAGGAATCAGTCCATTCCATTGTTTAAAAATTTGTGATGGGAAATTTTTCATTTTTTTTTGTTTGGATAATAAAATAACGAATCATATCCCTCTGGATCAGGGCATCATCCACTGGAAAAAAAATAGCTCAGGCCTCAGTTTTATTTTCTTTCCTCTCTCACGCAAGGACAGTCCTCAGCTAACAAGGTGATTTGACAACACATGCTATTATTTTTTAACAACACATAACATGTGATGATGTCTTTATAGATCTTAAGCATTTCACTCAACATTACTGTAATGTAGAATTTTTGTGTATACAGTGAGCATGATATTGATAACATAGAAAATATAGATAAGAGTCATGAACAACCTCCGACGCTGATGGCAAGCTCTTTGTTGGAATGATTTTTTTATTCTAATGATGAAGTGTATCATTAGGAAATATGCAAGAGGATCTTTGTGTGTTCTAAGGAAGGCTATAAAGACGTCAAACAAAAGGATGAAAATGATGCAAAATGAAGGAGAAAATAAAGGACTGTATGTGAAGCTCATGTATTTATAATGACAAGAAGTGGATTGTGAAAAGATTTAGAAAAGATCACAATCACTTGTTGGCCACCCCTATGAAGGTCATAACATTGAGATCACATAGAAACCTACGTGATACTTCTAAAGATATCATAACACAATTTCTAGGTGCTGAAATGGGCCCTTCTAATATTGTAAAGGTTCTCAACTTCTCAGGCATTCCATGAGTTACAACACAGGATTGCATAAATTATTTAATTGCAAGTAGACAAAATAATATAGGCAAATAATGCATGGGTGTTATTTCTTATTTCAAGCAAAAAAAATGATGATGTTGGATTTTACTTTGAAATGATTGTGGATGAAAAATAATACTGCAAGAAATGTATTCTGGATAGATAATGGGTCGAGAGATAATTATGCAACATTTGGAGATGTTGCAATTTTTTATACAACTTATAGAACTAATAAATTTTTTATGCCCTTTGCATCCGTCACAGGAGTGAATCACCATATGCAATATATTATATTTGGTTGTGCTTTGCTTGCTGATGAAATAGAAGAAATATTTATTTGTCTATTCAAGTATGGTTAGATTGCATGAGAGAGAAAGAACTTATATGCATTATATTACTTGGTTGTTATAGCAGTACTTGTCCGGTAGCTAAGATAAAAAAAATTATATTATATTCTTTTACTTCAAAGGTTGGCTATGTTATTGTTTAGCACTTAACTTCATTGCACTAAACAAAAGAAAAAGAGGACAAAAGGAATAAAAAGGGAAAAATGTTTGAGGAGGTTGACGATAATGAATTATATGAAGCCATGTCATTGAAAGAGAATGAATAACGATATCCTTGTGTATCATATTTAGTACCTTTTATTTGGTTGTTTTTATATAACTCATTTTCAACCAATAATCTCAGCTAATATTAAGTACATCTCAAGTGTCATTTTCAACCATAACTTATCCTTCTTCTATTTTTGTTTCAAGTTTTTGGTGGACTAGTTGATTGTGAAGTCTATTTTGTTGGATGTTTTTGTTAACTGTAGACCTCAATGAACTAAAATTTATATAATTTGGAATGATATAGGACTCTATGTTGGAGAATCACTCTATGTTTAAAAACTTTATGTATAATTTTAACAGAATATTGCTAAGAGAGTTCGACTTGCCGCCAGAGGAATGTTGACTCTTTCAATGAAGTTTTGTTGTAGCATGTAAAGGGGGCTACCATGGGTTACAATTTTTCAGTTCATTGAATTTGTTTTCACTTTTTTGGTATGAAATGTCATCATGTATCTATCCCAATGTTTCAGTTCATTGCACTAGGTTCTTATAAACCTACTGCATTTTATTCTTTCCTTTGAATGATTCGATTAAAAGGAACCATTTTTGTTCTAGTTTAAGTTTATTTTCTCCTTGTCTAATCGAGGCATGATTGCTTGATTAAAAAGTACACAAAAGGAGGAAAAAAAGTCTAGAGAACAGTGAAAAAGAGAAATGAAAATGTAGTATTACATTTAAAAAGAAGAATGTTGAGAAGGGGGGCAAGAATATTAAAAATATAACACCCCTTTTGAATCAAAATAAGCTTCTTTTATCCTTGCCCAAGCAAACCCATTCACCCTTCTACCATGAATCCTTTTCAAAATAAGCAAACAACTGGATCTCAAATGTAAAAGAAATATCATAACTTGAATTAACTGGAGGCTCCAAGAAGAATACCATGAATCTAATTTCTATTTGTAAAATGTACAATTCAGATGAAAAATACATATTTGTAGAATGAACTTAATGAAATTGTAAACATTACTAACATAAACAAGAGCTTATGCTCTCTTTATCATAAACAAGCACAAACTAGCTGGTCATAAATGTTGCATTTGATTACATTGATCCACAAACTAATTAAACAGATCTTACTTTACTTAAGTCAATAAACATAAACACAAAGCGTTGATACTCTTACAACCTTCATACTCTTGCAAATTTTGTTTCAAAATATAAAATATTACAATTAACAAGCATATCGTCAGGTTTTTATATAATCTACATTTCCTCTTTTCATCTTCAATTACAATTTGAAATTCTTTCATCTTCGGTATCAATTTGAAATTCTTTCATCTTCGATAATAGATTGCAATCTCCTCTTTTGTTCTTCGTCATCATAGTCTAAGTGCTTAAGCCTCATGAGTAAACCATTAATAACTTCTAGATCAAGACATTAAAAATATCGACAACCTATATTTCGCTACGACACATGAAAGAATGAAATAAATGTTACCATTATGAAAATATAAATGGCGCAATTAAACTTAGAAACTTACTTCATAACATTTGCAGACATAAAATTTCCGTCCACGATTTGCTTTCGTCCACGATGTCGTAATAATAGCTTCTTCGTGACAATTGCATAGTCATGTCACTGACAGATTAACTATCGACATTATCTCTAAATTGCATAAATCATCTACTAACTCAGTATAGAAAAACATTATTAGACTACAGACAAATATATGTATATGGTGCACCATAACTACTAATTACTCATACATGGATATGGTGCACGACATTTCATCATTTTTAGGACTCAAAAGTAGCAAGATGAAGTGAAAACTAGTCTGTGGTGCAAAAGAATAAAAATCCTATAACAGTATCTTATGCAAGTCGATAAAGAAATCCTATAACAGTCTACTATGCAAGTAGACAATAAAAATCCTATAGCAGTCTATTATGCAAGTCCTATAATATGCAAGTAGACAATAAAAATCCTATTACAAGTTATGCAAGTCGATAAAGTCAAATGATGAGAATCCTATAACATAATACAATAAACAATTAAATCCTATAACAAGTTTCTTCACACTAAACAAAAATTAGGGCATAAAAGGTAAATTAGGACAAGATCAAGAGGGAGGAGATTAATAGTGTAACTTCACCTCTGGCCCTAGCCGCGCCACCCTCCGCTTGTGAGCCGCCCTCCGCCTATGCCCTAGTTGCACTGTCCCCCGCCTGTGCCCTGTCCCTCGGAGGAATAGAATATGAGTTAGAGCGAAAGATGAGCAATGATGAGAATGAAGGAGATGATCAAAACCTATTGTGCCCTAGCCATGTTGCCTCCGCATGTATCTTTGCCATGAGAGCGCACGGAGAAGGAAGAGATAAATCGATCTTCACCTTCATCGTTTGCCCTCCCTCAGAGGAGGCGATCCTCGGAGCACGAAGAGAAGTCGCTATGTTTCCCTCCTCCATTCGCCCTCGCATCCCCTAGCTGGGTTGCCCTCCACCTTCGCCAGTCCACCTCAACAATGTCACCCATGATGTCACCCTCCTGTGGATGTCGCCCTAGCCGTGTGCCCTAAAACCATAAACAAAAATAAAAATCTTGCACGTGTATCCTATTGAACTCAAACCAGATGAAAGGAAACTAACCTGGCGTAATACACATCTAAAACATCCGCAAGTTTTCTGTTCGTTGATGTGCGCGCGATGAGATCCAAGGGTGAGCATTGATGGGTTGCAGAGTGTGCCCACTACATGTGGTGTCACCTTAATATTACCCTCTCTCTCTCTCTATATATATATATATATATAATATATATGCATGTATGTATGTGTATATGTATATATGTATGTACATTGTAAATTATATGGGGATGGAAGGGAAGAATAGGGGTAGTAGGTTGAAAAATATGTTTTATTAGCGTCGAATTATCAATTGATTAGCATCGTAGTGTGTCATAATTATCGACACCGTAGCGTAACAAAGCCATAACGTTGGTGTCATAGTAGCTTCTACTTAGTGTTGCGAGTTAGCGTCATATCAACGTCATAATAGCACCACTAGTGATAACGAGGAAGGCGATGTGATGATGGTTTTCGCGTCTAAATCGCATCAACGTAGCGCCATGATGGCGTCATCATGGTGTTGCGTGTTTTTGCACTGCTTTGGCACCTCGCTAAAAGTGTTTTTCCTAGGTGGTAAAAAGTGTCACGATAACATCTCCGTAGCTAATGCCGACTGCTAACACTAATGGTGCCGACGTGTAGTTGGTGCGAAGGTGGCATTTTTGGCACCAGAATGTTTGTGTCACCGACCTTGTGGCATGATGGGGACACTAATGTGTCGCTAACACCTTTAAAGTCTATTTAGAGCCACTTTAGAGTCGTATTTTTGTGTCTCTAATCGGCCTATTTCTTGTAGTTACCCCACCTAGCCCCACTTTTCGTTAGCACGATTTGAGTTCCAAAGATAGAAAAGTATATTTTATATTATTGATTATGTTTAATTATTGTTATTGTTATGCTAATTATCTCATATCATATTATTAGATGGTTTTGATCCTATGATTATGATCGATTGATATCGTATGCATACAAGATAGTAAAATACATTAAAATGAAAATAAAGATAGACACTATAGATTAAATAAATTAAACAAAAAATATAAGCAACCTAAAATTGGAATAGCTCTCAAAACAATCTTTATGATTGAAGTATAACTCTAAAGATCAGAACAAGTAAGAAGCAACACTTATGGTTAAAGCAACCTTAATAGTTCAAATTAATTGTTAAAGGATAAATGATAAAGAATAAGTAAAGCAACCCTCATAATTGAAGCAACATTTATTGTTGAAGTTAAATGTAAATGAATAATTAATTGCAACACTTAGTTGAAGTTAAAGATAAAAAAATAATTGAATTATATAATTTGTTGTTGAAGTTAAAGTATAAATAATTAACTGAAAACATAGATGATTGTAGTCTTTACAATTGATATAAATGTCAATTGAATTATTGATTAGAACTAAATTATAATTATGGTAGATGGATCATGCATAATTGATAATTGAAGTTGATTGGTATGATGATATTGATACTTTTGTATTACTATGCATATTGATATCATTATTAACATGATTTCTATTGCTAATGATGTGTATTCATGTACCAAGTGTATGCTCATTAAATTTATTTTTTTGTACTTGGATTTGTACATGATGAGACGATCATAATGCCAAGATTGTTGTTAGCTCCTGTGAGATATGAACATTTATATGGACATTGATAATGACATCATATTGTATGGTTGTAGGCCCATAATTTTTAGGTCATGGAATATTATATAAATTTCTTCAGTTAATGTAAAGTTTACTTTAATTGTGTCTTCCATTGATGTAAGTTACTATGTTGATCGGTGAAAGTAAAGAAAGAAATTTATGCCATAAAATTAGATAGCGTCAGTGAGACAAACATGTGGGTAGACGAATCTCGAAGGTATCTATAACACCCTTGCTTTAATATCTAATCTGTCACATCCAACTCGGTGATAAAATTTTAATGCTAATTATTACTACTATAAATGTTGTTTAGTAATGTTACAAATAAAATCAGCTTAAAAATAAAATCCACAAAACTTCATCCCTTGTGTTATTTGTTAGCACATGTAACATATACCAATATATTCTTCAAAATTTAGTCAAAAGACATGAAATGTAGTATTAACATATTATCACCACTTTTATGAACATACTATCACTCTTTTTATCAACATATTATCACTATTTTTTCACATAACATCTTACATAGAACACCACATATAATAAGGTTCCATAAAATTTTATAAACAAATTATATTACACTATATTTCAACACATATGTTTATCTATTACATGCATGCTTCAGAAAATAAAAGTTAAGGAAAAATAAAAATTCTCTAGTTGCTCGCTCTCTTCTATATGCAGCAAAACAAGCTATGAGTTGACTCAATTCAACAACTTACAGTAAAACAAGCTATGAGTTTCTATCTGAAAAAAAGAGGGTAAAGTGAGCAAAAATTAATTGCTCAGCGTATTAACGAAAAGTACAACATAAGAAAATAATATGAGTGCATATAATATTTATATAATCATATCTTGAATATGAGTAAATAACTAAAATACAACATATATAACTAAATTGTCAAGCCATAGAAACTTTTGTATAAACATAAATAATTCATTATATTATAATATTCACACAATCAAACTCCACACGTGTGTTATTGCACAATATTGTAGAGCAAATTTGGTTAATATGTGTCGTAGAAATTCATGATCATGTGTCAGTTAAGCAAAGCTTCAAAATCATGAGCTAATACGAATACATCAAACATAACATGGATCAATATGTGTCATAAAATAATAATCATGAGTCAATACGTGCACAAAGAGCAATCTTCAAAGAATTAAGATATTTAATATACACTCTAAAGACATCATTCATATCAAATGAGGTCCCAAAAATCTTTTTCAACTAGAATGATAAACAAAGACATTGAGTTTCAATATCAAGTAAAACATATTTTAATACCACAAGCATTATTCCCTGAAATATTTTTATAAAATAATTTGCATAATTTTATCTTATATGGAATACTTGAAATATGTCATAGATACTTTTCATACTTCAAGATATGCTCCAAAGAGTATATCTTTCCATAATAATAGTACTTTTTTGCTTAAAATGCTACTATATGTAAAAGAAGTAATGTATATCATTTTTTTGTGTTGTAAATTTGTTCACTCACCTTGTACTTAATTTTTTCAAATAGGTTTACTAAATTTATTCCCTTTCACTTGTAGCATGATTGTTTACTACAAATAATAACACTATTTACTTTTTAATATCTAATAATAATAGTATGCAATGCATGCTCATGATACATAAATGCTTTTGCACCTAATAATACATATAATATGTCCTAGGTACTAATGTTTAATTTTAAGTATTTATGTTCATATGCTATTCCACACTTGGAAATACTCAATTTTCCAAACCTTGACTAGGTGTTATCTCAGATATTCAAACTAAATGTATTTTGATAAATAATTCATGACTTAATAACCACAAGACCAAAGCTTATGATTCTGAATGAAATAGAAATTAAACTTACTAAGATTTGCAATATATAAATATCATCAACTAATTTTAAGTGGGTACTTCATAAAAAATCTAAATAACTTCATTTAGAATTTGTGTTTTGGGAGATGGTATGGTACTGAAATAATAATTTATATCTTCCTTAACACTTATTTCTTTGAAGAGATCCTAATTTTCATATGTACCAGACTTCAGTAATATTAAGCATAAAAACTTGTAAAATTAAATTTCTTGTATATTCTCTAGAAAAAATAGTTAATTCTACCTATGTTCTATCAATGTTCTGAAACTTCACAAAAAAATCATTTGAGATTAAATATTTATTTTTTCCATATATAAAAATGAATCAGACGATTCCACTTCTCATTGAACCTTATAAAGTTAAATTTAGCATATATCAATGTCAAATCCTAATTTAGTCTATGCTAATCATATGATAATTTACAAGAGAAACTTGTAGCTGACTCGGGACAAAACAAGTGACTAGAAAAATAGATTCATAACTTATTCTATAAAAATTCTTTTAGTTAATTCTAGTACTCTAGAAATATAACTTTGTAAGGATTAATCATGTAAAATTTCAAAATGAAGAAAGAACCACATGGGTTGGGTTTCAAAGATATAAACGTATAATTTAATTGTGACGAAAATGAAATTGAAATATAATCATGAAAAAATAGGCCAAGTTTTTGTTACCATGGGCCGGGTTACAAAAATATAAACGTATAATTTAAGTTTTTAGTGATGCTTAATTGTGATTATTTTTATACTAATTGTATCTATCATAATAAATTATTATGATATTGATCTCATTGTGATGGTATTAATCCTATGATCATGATCCTATGGATGTCTTGTATATCTAAAATGGTAAAGCAAGTTAAAATGGAAATGAAGATAGACATCATAAGTTAAATAACATAAAAATTGTAAGCAACTTAAAATTGGAAAAGCTTTCAAACTAGTCTTTATGATTGTAGTAGTCATTGTAGTTGAAGGATAACTTCAAAGATAAGAACAAAAAGAAGTAGCTTTTGTGGTTGAAATTGTCTTAATGGTTGCAGTTAATTGTTAAATGATAAATGATAAAAATAAGTAAAAGAAGCCCTCGTGGTTGATGCAATCTTTGTGATTGAAATTAAAAGAATTGAATAATTAAATTGAAACTTTAATGATTGAATTTAAAGATAGTTTATTACAGCTTTTACGATTGATGTTAAAATTAATTAAATTATTTATTGCAGCCAATTGATCTTAATGATTGATGGAATAATTGAAGTTGATTGATACGACAATATTAATAATTGCTTATCATTATGCATATTGATATTTTTATTAATATGTTTTGTATTTTTATTGATGGGTGGTCTTATATATTGAGAATGAACTAATTAGATTTTTTGTAATAGAATTCGTACAAGATGAGACGATGACAATTGTGAGACAATTGTAATTTTTCTGACATTTGATATACATGTGGATATGGACATTAATAGGAATTTGATATTATATAGTTGTAGGACAATAACTCACTGGTCATTGGATATTATATAAATTAATTAAGGTAACGTACAGTTTACTTCAATTAAGTTTTTCAATGATGTAAACCAATCAAAGTAAAAAAAATATGCCATAAAATTAGATAGATACAACTTTATAGCTAGATGAATTTCAAGATGTTACACGCAGTGTCACGAATGTCAAAGATGTATACAGATTCATTAACCATAGAGTTTGTCAATGCTAAAAGATGGGCGACCAATTCTTAGTCTCAATCCCTTTATAAATTCAGCTTATCAGCTTTGTGGTTTGGATTTAGAAACAAATTATCATATTTTATTCACTTGTCAGCCTCCATGTAGATTTGATCTCCTTTCTAAGTTATTTTAAATTTAACTTTGTGCTCTTAGATCCATGGCTGTTTGTATCCAAGATTATTAAGGTTGCAATATAAATTGTACCTCAAAAGTTAAATTATGAGTTTATTCTCCTTCTAAAAAAACTTATAGCCTATGTTTGGATTGGGGAAGTTCCCCAACGTTCTCAAAACCAAGTGACAAGACAGCGAAGTTCGACTTCAACGTTTGGACGAAGTTCCAATGTCGCACGAACTACATGATGAAGGACATGCCTCTTCTTCCTTTGTTCTCCCCTCCACCACCGGCGCTGTCTGCTCTTCCACAAATCCAACTCCACCATGGCCAGCCGTCCGCTCTTCCACAAACCCAACTCCAACATGGCTCTGTGCCTCTGCCAATCTTCACCTCCAAGCTCCCTAGTCCGCCCCCTTACCTGCATCCCCTCAGCTCGGACCTCTTCCCCTTCTTCGACAACGGTGATAGTGTCGAACTACTCTACGAGCTCCGCCTCCTCAACATGATGCAACACGTCTCTGCATCCCAGCATGTCATTTAGCGACACCTCGACCCCAAGGGCGCCTAGGAGCTCGCCCGCGCAATGAAAGACTTCCCATCCTCCAATTCTAGCGAGAGAAAAGTGGAGAGTGAAGAGAGAGAGAGAGAAAGCGAGAGAGAAAGAGAAAGTTTTAGCGCGTTGCGAAGTTCACGCGAGAGCGGAGAACTTTTTCTCAACAAAAAAGTTCACCTTGTTGTTATGTGACGAGAAATTCTTAAGTTCTCATCCTACTTGTTTGGCAAAATTTGCCCAATTCTGAGTAAAAGTTCGCTGCCAAACACAACTATGAATATTGTGAAACATGAGAAATAATGTTATCTTTCATCTCAAGCGTGCAACCGTTTAGACAATTAAAAAAAAGTTTTGGCTGACTATAATAAATATGCTGGACACCACGTACTTAGAGGCACATGCCCCCAAGACCTGCTCAACGTGTGTGATGGGATCCATGCGCCAATTATGGATTGAAGTTATAACTCAAATGACTCATTCACTAGAGCAAATGGTTCGGAGGTTGGTGCACATCATCCTGCAGAAGACCAATAATGTCCATGGCAAGTATTGTTCTGGCATGCATGTCCATTGGCTCATTGGGATATCTGGCATTAATTGCTTAATTCCGAGATCTAAATAAATCTGACTGCTGATTCTTGTAGCCTCGTCTAAATACCTGTATTAGGATTTCTATTTACATATATAACATATTTCTTCTTTTTTTAAGGAAAAGAGAACAAAATGACTTCATCAACCAAATGACATTAGCATGCATGCACTAACCACACCAAATGAACATTGTACAATGACACCATCACATCACCTCCCACTCATTCTCCTCCTTGTTCCTGTGGTCGCATTCGCGAACTTGGTCATGGAGCTCCAAGGAAAGTGACCTCGCGTCCCCATATTAATATGTGGAATTAATTATGGGTCGATTCTGCCTAAACCCATACATTTGATCAAAGTAAATATTCACTTTGAAAAGTTGAGAACACAGACACACTTGTGAACTCTCGTGCCAATTTGTCAAACCTTCGTCAGATGAACAGCATTATCCTTTCTTCATCATGCATATATATATATATATATATATATATATTACGAAAAGAGAAAAAAGATCACGCAAAACACAGAAGAACACACGAGATTTACAAAGTTTATTCTAAATCGGACTACGTTCTCAGGCCGACTATCTTTCATTATGAAATAATGATGATCACAAGAATGTAAAATAATCTAGTAGTCATGAAGTTTATATAGGGAATTTCAATATAAAATAAAAAAATAAAAATTCTAAAATCATCTAAGTTGATTTCGGGGACTCCACCCTTGAGCTCCGATGCGAAACCCTATAGAAAAATCTACTACATAAAATTCAATAATATATATATATATATATATTATATTTTCCACTAAAAGCTAATTAATGCAGACTTGCCCCCACAGATTCAATGCTGCAATTTGCAGGCTTATACAAGAGGCTAAAGATCTTTCCACCCTTTTTGTGTGTAACTAGCAGAAAGGCCCGTGAATCTAATCATTACTTTCACCCTACGCTTCCAAAATTCGATTTTGTGCAATCTTCTGATCAGTCGAATTGCAAGTTAATTGAAAGGTTTTGGATGCAAGTCATGAAGTGTTGTATCAGTTTATACATTATAATATTCCAACAGGCCTGGTTAATTGTATGCGGCTGATCAGTGACTGAAAACAACTTACAAGTAAAAGTTAAGTGAGCTTTGTTTGTACCGACAATCACTGATTTCTGAATGGGACCGAATTTTTTATCGGGTCACGATTAGATCGATCCGATCAAGTTCGATCGGATTAAATCATATTTTATTAAAATTATATTATTTATAAGAATTATAACGATATAATATAAGTTATATGATATAGTATGTTAATATTGTATTAATAACCTATTAAAAATATTAAAAATTAATATAACATAATTTTAATTTGTTAATTTTTTTAATAATAATAAATAATAATGATTAACATTTAAATATAAATAAATTACTATTAATTTAATATCTATTATTTAATGATTATAGATTCTATATTAATAAAGTTTATCTTAAATTATTTTTATTTCTTTTTTCTTTAACACTTTCTTTTTTATTTTCTTTATTTATGCTATTTAATAATTTTCTATTTTAATGTTAGGTAATTTTAAATATTTATTTTTTTTATTTCCTTTCCTATTTAATTTTATACCTGTCATATTCATTCCTCCTTTACTTTTTTTATATTCCTTCCTTTTTCCTTTTTTAACTTTTCTATTTTTGTCATTTTTTTAAATTTTTTTCAAAATCTGAATAGGCCGGTTCAATCGATTTTCTTCGGTTCAACATGAAAATCGATTTTGCACTCTAATCGGACCGAAATACTAACCGATTCACGATTAAATCGGTTGAACCGACTGATCCGATTTGATTTTCAAAACATTGCCGATCAGGATTGACCTACGAGGGTAAAGACCGTGTCAGGGTCTTGCTCGTGAGTCTTCGATCCGTTAAAATGACAACGGAGAGGTGAGCGTTGGGATGATAAATGTCATTTAAGATGCACTGATCCAGTTGCATGTACACGAATATAAATAAGTGAAAGGCCAATTAATAGAGCACCAATCAAGAGCACATATATACATACAATACAAGCACCCCCTATAATATCGTCCAGCAGCATCTTATATACTACTACAAGCAAACCCAGGTCCATGTTTTCGAATTAGATTCTTGATTCATAATACTGGATCTCCATCTCCTGATCAAGCATGTCTGTTCATGGCCTAACACTTGAGATCACAGGTATAGTTCAGGTGCACTTTCTGTTCATATGCGTAGTTCGCTCACTGGAAGCTTATAATTTGTGCCTGCTTGTGCCAAAATTTCTGCAGTGGTTGCATGCTACAAGCTGAAGAACACAGAGTTATTCAGTCGACAGGATCCCTACGTCTGCCTCGATTACAGCGGCTCCAAGTATCGCACGAGGACCTGCACTGGTGCGTGCACTACGTACATTCATGCGTTAGCTTTCATATCTAGTATCTATCTGTTGAGTGTGCCCTTGGAATGGATGGATGCATTTGCAGATGGAGGTAGGAACCCAACATTTAAGGATGAAAAATTCCGGATAACACTCGTCGAAGGCCTTCGCGAGATTAATGTCTCGGTTTGGAATAGCAACACATTCACTCGAGATGATTTCATTGGAAGTGGCAGGTAATAAATTAGCCACAGCTGTATCAGTACATAACTACTATTCTGCCAGTGCTGGTTTTGCTTCTGTTATCCATTGGTAATTCAGTTCATCGTAAGGATTCATTCTTTTTTTTTTCCTTTTTTCAGAATTCAGCTGGACAAGGTCATCGCTGAAGGCTTCGACGACACTACGTGGAGTCTTCAGACCAAATCCTTGAGGCAACGCAACGAAACCTTCACAACTATTTGCTCCAAAAGTGCTTTAATTGCTTTACTCGCTGACTGTTCTCGCTCATGTTTTGTCTTGACACAGATACGCAGGAGATCTGAAAGTGATAATGCACATCAAAAATCCATTAGTAAGTCCTGTTCAGCTTGAACATCTCGTCATCATACTTCTTCTTCTTTATGCTGTTGCATGCTTTCAGAAAAGCTAAAATAGCTCACATCTTGGAACAAACAGCAAATGCACCAATTGGCTTGCAGCAGCGTTCCGGCTGCAGCTTATCCTCCTCCAACGCCGCCTTATGCGCCGCCACCACCATCGACCTACCAGAAACCTCCGGCGTATCCCCCGGCCTACGCGTCAGCGCCGCCAACGCCAACCTATCAGCATATGGCGACATATCCGCCACATGGAAGATATTAATACACATCCTCAAGGATTGCAATTCCCTATAGTACTGTCGAACAGGTAGGCTGTAACATATAACCAGCATGATAATATGAATCAGTAGCTGCAAGAGAATTTGGAGAGAACAGTTTCTATATATTGTCCAGTGATGCTGTCTAATGGTCGGCTGTGTTTTACTGATGCTTGGCATATTTGTGTTACATTTGGTTTTGGCAAGGGATTGGTGTGCCAACTGAGCTCATGGATTGTGAAACCTGCATTTTTCCTTTTTTTTTCCCCTGATAAATAAGAAGAACAGTTTATGTTGTAAAAGAGTTCAGTGGAACCTCATTGTAGTGCAACTGTGCAAGGGTTGTTGATGAGTGAAGCAAGTTTTTTTTTTTTTTGAAAAAAAAAATCGTGCCAAACTCTCTCTGCAGAAGTTCATAATATATAAAGTTAGGTGTAGGCTTTAAATGCGAGGTTTTGGGAGTTGGCAAGTATCTAATCAGTCTGGCCAACTGGCCAAGTGGGTATAACATTAATGATCGATAAAATATTTTTTTCAGTTGTGTCATCTTTTTTCATTAGAAAATAAGGCTGAAAGACTTAACAGAAGAAGATAGTGTGAAAAATAAGAGAAGGCAACTTTTACTTGTAAGATTTCAATTCTATATCTCTCTCCTTTTTTTTTAAAAAAAAATCTCCTTTAAAACTCTTCCCGCTTGGGTCAATTCATTAGCGCACTTGATTCAGGAAAGGAAATAATTAACTCTGTAATTATCTAGCACCATACAAGAAAAAAAAGTTATTTATGATCTATTTAGGTCAAATCCTTTTTGACATAGAAAATTAAGTCCTTCTGGCTTAGGATCTATTAATAGGGTTGTTACTAGTCGGATTGATTCCACCGGTAAACAAACCCGACCTAATCCTTTGGTGATTGAGTTATTCGACTAGTTTTTTTCTATTTTAATTTTTAATATAAAAATGTATTTAAAATATTATTTTAAATATCTAGAAATTTTTTATATTTAAAATAATTTATTTTATATTTTTAAAATTTTAAATGATATAAAATATGTAAATTAAGTAAAAATAAAATAAAAAAACTTGGGTCATCGGATCAAGTCAGGTCAAGTCAGATTAAATTTTTCTAACTTGAATCTAACCCGACCTTAGTTGGGTCATGGCCGAATTAGGTCAAGTTTTCGAATTCACCGAATTGGCCTAACTCGAGAAATACCTTATGTATTAGGCCAAGATTATAAATCAGTTAAAATAACTTATAAATAGTTTAAAAATTTTCTCTTTATTTGATAACTAAAAAAAAGTTGATGAGTACTTTTTTGTATGCTTATGAGTCAGAGAAAAAGTTGATAGACCCAAATTTTTTTGACAAAAAATAATGAATGTACTATTTTGTCCTTAAAATATACATAATTTTTTTGTCATTTGTCTAAAATAATAACTTATAAAATTTTTATTACTAAACACATAATCATTTTTTTTAAAAATCAACTTCATCTATTAAATAACTTATTAGTTATTTTATATTAACTAAGTCAAATGGGCCTTCAGTTCCATGAATTCTTAGTTTCAACTGATACAAATTGGTCATTGTATTGATGGTTGTAATTCCATTGAGAAATAATGCATTAATAAATCTTTATCTACAAAACTTGATGATGGCGTTTCTATTTTAAACAACAGACATAGTGTTCTTTTTAGTTCATAAAATTAAAAATTTGAATCACATTAAGAGTTTTTAAATAAAAAGGACTCAAATATGATCCATAATTCTTTAATTTAATGACTAAAATTATGATGGAAACGGTGTATGCAATATCCATAATTTAATCCATATAAATGATATCATTAATTATCTGTTATATGATTATCATATATTATGAGAAGTATGTTACCGTATATGCTTCAACTCTATATATTTCAACACATGAAATTGATGAAAATTGACCAAGGACACGAAAAAAAAAAGACTTTTAAAAAGCATAAGAATTTGAAAAATTAAAGTTTCAATAATTATTCCTATATATGAAAGTATGTTAAATATAATTTTTAAGAGAAACTTAAGTTAGGTTAAACGATAGTACAAAATTAAAAATTCTGTAAAATTACATTTTCTTTATTCTTTTGAAAAAAATTATGTTTCAAACTTTGGGAATTTATTTTTCTAAATATTTTCCTTGAATCCAAATGAGAGTAGCTTCTATTTACGTACAATGTTTTAAGTAAATGAATAAATAAAATAAATGTCAAGTCATTTACATGTAAATAAGGTCAACTTAAAAGGCAAAGTGGAGAGTTCACTAGAACTGACATTAGTAGGTCATTCTCTCCATGTATAACATCTATCCACTTACCCTTTTCACCTAGCTATCGAAATTTAGGATCCTTGAAACTAAAAAACCTAGAAGAGATGCAAAAGTGGAAAAAGAAGGGAAATCAACTTCAAATTCAAGGGATTTCTTGGGGTGTTCATCTAGGTAAGTTTGACTAGTCCTTTTTTATGAATTATTCCTATAAAATTCTGGTGAACAACTATTCTTTTGAGCCCATATGATTTCCTTGAACTTCTATGCCTATGTCTTTGTGGTGTATATCAAACACTAGGTCACCTAAATGAAGTTTCATTTTTGTTGGCCATAAAACAACATACAAATTTTGTCAAGATGGTCTCAGCATCTTAGGGTTCTTAAAAATTTATGAAATTTTGTATATTAAACTTTATTGAGTCTAGTTTTTATGATATCTGGAATTGGGTTAATTGGATTTATATATGAAATGTTATGAATCAATGGTTCGAAGTCATCCTTTCTATCATTGTAATGAGTAGTTTGAATCATAAATTACATAATAATTTGAATACTTAGCCTTAATGAATGAAATTTATATCATAAAGTTGTTAAAGCATTCTTTCTAATACGAGAGGAATCACTTTGATAAACCACTGAAATATATGATTTTTAGAGTGAACATTATTCAGTATGCCAGAACTCAAAAATGAGAAAATAACAAAGGCAAATCTCTAAATTTTTTGGGAACAATATATAAATAATAAAACTATGAAAATTATATGGACTCAACCTAAGACAGTATAGTTTCATGCAAAATTGAAATTCCTGAATTATCCTAAGTAATTATTATGTTATAAATTTTACAATCAACACCATTTAATCTAACAACAAATAAAAAAAATTGGATGATATAACTGTGCTTATGAAATTTGCATATCATGAGTTAATCATCATAAAGTCTATTCTGATACATAATTAGATTTGTGTTCATATCATATGTTTACTAATTGTTATGTATGTTAGCACCACACAAGCTGCTAGTGTACTGAGGTGTAGGAGATGTAAGGCATTATTGTTATAATTGATGTTGTGCATTTGAAATATTATTTGACATGAATATATCAGCTATATATGATTGATAAGTGAATGAGTTTTTAATGCAATCATCTGATACATCTATCTAAAGGATGTGATACAATTGAGCCATGCATATGCATCTTTTGATGTAGTCAAAATGATAACAAACTTTAGAAAGTACATTAGTCACTTAATTAATAAAGTGAATGAGTAAAATTTTCGTTCTTAATAGGATGATTAATATCTAAGATTTTATTTTAAACTTATTAATTGAGAAATTAAAAAATGATTGATTTCAATTGCGAATAAAATAAAGGAAATAAATTTAAAAAATGATCACCTGAACAAATAATGATTTGATGATGAGAGCACTAAACTAGCACCACTATATTGCAAAGGATTTTCTCAAATTACATTTAGTTGATTCAATACTAAATTTAATTCCAAAAGTTTATTTAATCAATGTTTCATGCTTTAACTACTATCTTAAGAACAATTAGAATAAATTAATCCTTCTGATTTTTAACTTATCTAATTACTAGAAAATTGCATTCAATTGGAATTATGATTAAAAGCTTTCTCAAATCACCTTAATAACTATACAAATTAGGTTTCTTTTGATTTTACCTAATTGTGGCATGTATAAAATAAAATCAATCCTACAAATTATTATGAAATCGACTACTTATTTTCATATAGCAATCAATTCATAAATAATGGAATTAAAGAAACATGCATACTATTAAAGATTCAAACTAAACTAATATTAAAAAATTTTTAATACATAAATAGGGTTCAACTAAGATGACCTTAATAAAGAAATAAATCTATTAAAAATAGCATCAAATCTAAATGAAAAGTTCAAGAAAAGAAAATAAATAATTCTTGCTAATGTTGAGCATGTCCTCTTTTGAGTTTGAGACAAAGCTTCATGATCATTCCCAAACTTTTTAACTTTATTGGCCTTCAAAATAATGCTTTAGGGATGATTTTTAGAGTCTTTTTCATCCTCCCTTTTTAGGTTTTGCGTCTCTCAAAGGAAGAAATTGAATCTTTAATAAAAAAAAGTGGATAAGAATACAATTATGATTTAGGGCATTTGTTCCATATTGTCATGGGCATGAAATGGCTAGGAATGGTCGTGTCTTTCACCAAACTTCATATCCTTTTAGATTTTTGGCTGAATCCTTAAGTTTTGATTTCCTATCATAAAAGTATACAAACTTAGGTAGAAAGCAAATCTAAAATAAATTCTCTACAAATAACTCCTATTTTAAATACAATAACTTCCCAAAATTCTAATCAAATGACCTAAACTAGTGTATGATTTTTCACGCATCAGATCTTATCTATCATGTATGTTCATTTCCTTTGTCGTAATGATGTCTTATGCGCGAAAGTACCCCATTTTACGGGGCAATATTGATGTGAAAAAATTATATATGCTTTTTCATCATGTTCAGCATACATTTCTATTACATTTCACTATGTTTCCATGCATGAGCACATGTCTTACTATCATTTTTCAACTTTTACAATTTATTCACACAATCTATTATGAAAATGAGAATTTATTCTTTTGGGATGAGACATTGCTATTTTTTCACATTTTTTTGTCTTTACAATATTTTTTAAGTCCAAGGCATTCTTTGAGGTGAAGAGTTGGTTGGGAAAGGAAAAACCAAGGTTACACATTCATGTAGGAAAACTTTCTGCTTCGAGATTGTGCTCAAATTTCTTTTGTTCATAAAAATGCAATAAGTTAAAGGAGAATTTATGCAAGAACAAGAAAGAAGTTAAGGGTCCCATACGGGGAGAAAGAACATGGAGAATCTCAAGGGATAAGAGAGGGAGGAAAAACCAATAACAAGTGGTGAACTAAACTTTGAATATGTATGTAAAGAGGATCAGTGTCTTGATCATGCGCAAGACATAATATGTTAATGTAGATCCATATTTAATGTTGTCTTGATGTTTTTATGTGAGTTTTTAATTTATGTGAAGAACCATTTGTTATGCCCTAAAAAATCTGCATATAATGTGTTATATCGATGATATTTTAATTTTTTTATGAGTGTTGAGTATGTTTATATAATGAGAGTGACAAATTGTTTAGTTTTGTTCATTAAAAACTTAGATCCAAATCCTCATGGATTGAACATCCCAAAGTTGGTTCAATTAATTAGTGTTAACTCTTTCAGTTAAGGCTGAAAAATTAGGAGACAATTGTGCATTTTACCGCGTTAAGGAAGAGAAAAAAAAATTTGAGGGTCGAATATTAATGAAAGGATTCCTCCACTAATTAAATGTAATATTTTTTATCGACCATGGTCGAAGATCCACCGATGTTCATAATTACCAACATCCAACTAATCTAAGATTCGAATACGAACGAAATGATATACCTTGACCAAATTGACTTGAGTAATGATTAGAGTATTGGACTAAGTATGGAGACAAATAACTTAACAAAACTCAATCTAAAGTCCTCTCTAGTATGCAATTGTAATTGGGTAATATATTCTATGCTTGGATCCTATTATTTCAAGCATTAACATGGGAGGATTGAAGTATAGTAATGTAGCAACTTGCTACTAAGTAACTTCATTGCAGGATCCGATTTTCATGTTCCCCTAAGGACAATCCATCCCACCAATTAAATCAACTAAATGTAACATTTGATGTGCGCTATAATTACTGATATATTTTTAATTCATGCCTGCAATTATAAACTCGATTTGATAAAGTTAACGATTCAATTAGAGAATATTGATTCAATTAGATGATATCAATTTGATTAGATGATAACAATTAGTTATCAATGGATAGCGGATAACAACTTATTTGTAAATTTATAAAAAATATTTGGTAAATATAGTGATTGAATTAGTGTCAATTTATACAATGATAAAAATGGACATAGGAACATAATTTATACTTATTCTTATAGGCCCCGTTTGTGTTTAAATATAAGAATATGGTGTTATTCTTTATTATTCTGCCAAATAAAATAGTTAAACCTTAAAAAAGATAAAGGACAAAATTGGTATTAATAAAAAATTTATCCTTTTAAATAATGTGTTTTATAGAGATAAGTTCTTCTATAAAAAAAGGTGGAATAAAGATTTATTCTTTGCACAAACTCCCAAAAATTCTTAATTTATTAGAATAATCATGCTTATTTCAAGAATTATTATCCATCAACCAAACACCACCCTAAATATCTTATTCATAATAATTAATTTGTAATACTTTATTTTGAGTACCAATATTTTTTTTAAAAAATATATTATTTATAATATAAAAATATTGATTATTTGAAAATAAAATATTATATGTATTGCAAGTAAAATTAAAAATGTGATATATTAAAATAAAAAATAATATATAATGTTAAAAATTAAATAATTTTTTTATTTAAAAAACATAATAAAATTCTTTATAAATTAGTAAAACTAGCTTATAAAGTTTTTTTAACTTAAATCTCTAAATGTTATTTAAAAAATATTTTAAATTCATTACTTAATATTTTATTTTTAAAACTTGATAAGCTAAAAAAAAACTAATCTAACAATTACAATACACCAGTCAGACGCCCAACTATTTGACATAAGAGGATGGTGCATGTGCCAAGTTATATGCCGCGGTATGCTCAGATGGACGTGAGCCGCCGTGAGGCAACGAGCAATAGGACTTGCTGTAAGCGGCTACTTGGTCGGCGACATGTCGAGGCGGCGATGTCGGCGGATGTTTTACCTTAAAACCTAAACCGACGGGGCAGAGGGCCGACGACCGGCAAGGCGTTGGGTCGAACCTTCAGGCGAGGCGACGGATCAACAAGACCACTTCGTCCCGGCCATGTCGCAAATGCAACGGATAAGCCCTAAACCCTTCATCACCACCGACCACCCTCTCCTCCTCCTCCTGCAATCCTGCAGCGCCGCCCTCCACCACATCAAGAAAGCCCACGCGCGGTTCGTCGTCGCCGGTCTCTTCCTCCATCCCTTCCCGCCGAGCAAGCTCCTGCAGAAGCTCCTCTCTCCTCCGACGCCAACTCCCCCTCCGCCTCATCTCCTCGCCTACGCCGATCTCCTCTTCCGGCACTCCCCCTCGCCGCCCCTCTTCTCCTACAACATCCTCATCAAGGCCCATTCCTCGCCTGACTCCCTCTTCCTCCTCCGCTCCATGCTCCGCGACCCCTCCGGTCCCTCGCCGAATCAGTATACCTTCGCGTTCGTCCTGTCCGTCTGCGATCCCCAGGGGCTTGGACTGACGGAAGGGGAGGAGGTCAGGGTCCATGCGATCAAGCGCGGGCTCGGGGATAACGTGTTCGTGTCCAACGTCTTGATCCGGATGTACGGAAGCTTCGGACTGTTGGATGGGGCGCGGAAGGTGTTCGATGAGAGCGGTGTGCGTGATGTGATCTCGTGGAACTCGTTGATCGGTGCATACGTGGGAAGCGCTGATATGGACAACGCAAAGAGATTGTTTGATGAAATGCCGGTGAGGGATGTCGTTTCTTGGAGCACAGTCATAGCAGGATATGTGCAGGTAACACAAAATTAATAGAATTTGCATATTTTTTTATCGTTGGTGTTTTCAGCTAGAACTTGAATTATATTCCTTAATCCTCGTCAAATAAATGGTTAATCCTTTTGAAGATTCCTTTGTGTCATATTTATGTCTTATATTTACCAGACAAAATATAGAAATTACCTAGATATATGAGCATAATCATCCAACCAGATACCACAAGAAAAAAATCTTTAAGTAGAGTGACAATTGCAAATTGAATAGGGAGGCTATTATCCTTGTTAATAATGTATGGCACACATTTTCCTTCAAAAAATGATATGCATTCCATGTAGTACATTGAAATCTTCAGCCACAACGATTTACAGAACCTAGATAACCAGGTTATATGTAGTAGAACTATTAGTTATCAACAACAACAACAAAGCCTTATCCCACTAGGTGGGGTCGGCTACATGGATCATACGATGCCATTCCGCTCTATTAGTAACCAAACCTTTCGGTATATTATTCACCAATAGATCTTGCTCTATTAGTTCGTCAAGTGTCCGCCTTGGCCTCCCTCTCCCTCTTTTAATCGGACTCCAGATTATTTGATCTACTCTTCTTACTGGCGCATCTAATGGTCTTCTCTGAACATGAACAAACCATCTCAAACGATTCTCTACCATTTTCTCACTAATAGGAGCCACTCCGACTCGTTCACGTATATGGTCATTCCTAATCTTATCTAATCTTGTATGACCACACATCCATCTCAACATCCTCATTTTGGCTACCCCCACTTTACGTTCATGTTGTCCCTTCATAGCCCAACATTCACTACCATATAACACTGCTGGCCTTATAGCAGTACGATAGAATTTTCCTTTAACTTTATTGGGTACTTTTCTATCACAAAGAATTCCAGTGGCTTTCCTCCACTTACACCAACCAGCTTGAATTCTATGATTAACATCGTCATCAATCTCACCATCTTGTCTTACAATTGATCATAAATATTTAAACTTTGTCACTTGAGGAATTATATCCTCCCCTAGCCTAACTTTCAAATCGTCTCTAAGTTGTTTATTTGTGAAATTGCTATGCATATATTCTGTTTTATTCCTACTTAAACGAAAACCCTTTGACTCTAACGTATTTCTCCATATTTTCAATTTTGTATTAATCTCTTCTCTTGAATCCGCTAAAAGCACTATATCATCCGCAAATAGCATGCACTTAGGTACCTCCTCTGTGATACTCTCGGTTATAGCATCGATAACTAAGTTAAATAGATACAGGCTTAAAGTTGATCCTTGATGTAGGCCAATTCCTATAGGAAATTCATTTGTCTTACCTCCGGGTGTCCTAACCCTAGTCAATGCCCCATCGTACATATCTTGTATTACCTTAATGTAGGCAACACTCACCCTCTTCTTTTGCAAGGCTTTCCAAAGTACATCCCTTGGTACCCGATCATACGCCTTCTCTAAGTCAATGAAAGCCATATGTAAGTCTCTTCTCCTACTTCGATACTTCTCCATCATCCCCCTTAGTAAATAAATCGCCTCTGTAGTGGATCTTCCTGACATGAACCCAAATTGTCTCTCAGAAATACTAGTCTCCATTCTCAATCTATGCTCAATCACTTTTTCTCATAATTTCATTGTGTGACTCATAAGTTTAATCCCTCTATAATTTGCACAATTCTGAATATTCCCTTTATTTTTGTAAATAGAAACTAATGTACTTAATCTCCAATCATCAGGCATCTTTTTCGACCGTAAAATCTCATTAAATAGTTTACATAACCACAACACACATTTTTCTCCTAAACATTTCCAAACTTCAATCGGTATACCATCCGGTCCAACGGCTTTACCATTCTCCATTTTCTTAAGAGCTTCGCTAACCTCCGAGACTCTAATTCTACGATAAAATGACCTATTTAGTTAACAAGATCTTAAATTTGTTTTGTTGTTAGAAGACATTCTTGTTATTCTTTATCATTTAGATTTTTATGCGACACCTGTGATAATTTAGTTGTTTAGTTAAACATATTTCATATGGCAACCTGTACATTGACATTTGGTTTAATAATTATCAAAAGCAATGTGCACACTTCTTCAATGTCGTCTAATTATTGAGCAAATAGTTTTCTTCCCTTTTGTAGTAGCTTTAATGAAAAATATATAATTCATATTTTTCAAAAATATTGCCCTTTGATGTTGACTTCCATAAAGTTTATCTACTTGTAGGTAGGATGCTTCATAGAAGGAGTGGAACTATTTCGTGACATGCAGCTTTCAGGAACCAGCCCAAATGAATTCACACTAACCACTGTTCTAGCAGCTTGTGCTAACATTGTGGCACTAGATCAAGGGAGATGGATTCACATGTATATAAAGAAAGAAGACATCAAGATGAATGAAAGATTGCTTGCAAGCCTCATCGACATGTATGCAAAGTGTGGACAAGTGGAGGTTGCATGGAACATATTCAACAATGACGACAGTCCTAAACAAAATATCCGGCCTTGGAATGCCATGCTCAGTGGCTTTGCCATTCATGGAAGATCTGATGAAGCAATTAAACTATTTGAAAGGATGACTGCGATGAACGTTACTCCAGATAAAGTAACATTTGTCTCCTTGCTCAATGCTTGTAGCCATGGAAAGCTAGTGGACCAGGGTAAACATTATTTTCAATCAATGAAGAACATTTATGGAATCAATCCGGAAATTGAGCATTATGGCTGCATGGTTGATCTGCTTGGTCGTGCTGGGCTGTTGAAAGAGGCAGGGGAGTTAATCTCCATGATGGAAATAGCTCCAGATGTTGCCATATGGAGCTCACTCCTTGCTGCATGTCAGATACATGGAGATATAGAGAGGGGAAAAAGAATTGGGGAACTCATTAAGGACTTGGAACCTAAACATATTGGTTGTCATATACTATTGGCAAATATGTACTCACGGTCCAGGCTATGGAATGATGCAAAAGATGTTCGAAAGAGCATCGAACTTGGTGGTGGGAGAAAGGTACCAGGTTGCAGCTCGATCGAACTTGATGGTGTTTTTCATCAGTTTCTTGTGGGTGATCGATCCCACTCACAGACTAAGCCAATATACTCATTTCTAGATGATATGTCTATCAAACTGAAACTTGCTGGATATGTCCCAGAAGTTAGTGAAGTGTTGCTAGATGTCTTCGGAGAAGACAGGGAAACTGCTTTGTCTATACACAGTGAAAAATTAGCCATTGCTTTTGGCTTGATGAACACCAAACCAGGAATACCAATCAGAATAGTTAAAAATTTGCGGGTTTGTGGTGACTGTCATCATGCTACAAAGTTCATCTCCAAGATATATGATAGAGAAATAATAGTTCGGGACAGGATTAGGTTTCACCATTTCAAAGATGGACACTGTTCTTGCAAGGATTATTGGTAAACAATTTTGTCTCCACCAAACATTTCCTGCAGCTTATGATGGTACAATTCTGAACATTGATTCTCATCATCAGTCCACAAACTCTGTAGGAATATAATTTATTCTGTTACTTTATTATAAATGGTAACCATTTATTTCATCATCTTGTTCATGCAATAATTTTATGGTACCAACCTTTATTGTGTTGTAGTAAACAAAAATGGGATATGCTCATCATCATTTATCAAGCACTTTGAACTGATTCTTCTGAATTTTTTACAACATGGTCATTTACTCTTGGATTGACTGTATCGTTTTGTTCACTATCACAAGAACAATACAATATTAATATATCCAAGGAAATGTAAAAGTCAACAAAAATAGCTTTAGAAAATAAAAAAAAAAAGTTTAAAATTTTAATCATGATCATCTTAATGAAAATCAAGATCTCAGCCACAAAAGAAATTGAGTTCACTTCCAATATTTAATATTTGACTTGGATTTACAAAAAAGAACCATATGATGATTAAAAGATTCCTTTGATGCTTCATAGAAAAAGTGTTGTGGGTGCGTAGTAATATGAACAGCAGGTTAATTGCTCGTTGTGGAATTCAGCAATGTGTAACAAATTTTCCTGTTTTATTTATCTTATTAAGTTCCATCTGCAATGAGAAGAGAGGGGAGGGTGTGGCTTCCCTTCTCTTTTATCTTATTTTGTGATTATATGTATACACAACTTCAGCATATGTATATATTATTCAATTTAATAAATTAGGATTCAATTTATCCAGTGATTATCAATTTTTTAGAGTGATTAACGATTAGAGGATTTGCAACCTATAACTTGGAAGACCTAAGCTTGACCTTCCCTAAATGAGAAAAAAAATTAATGGCCAATAAAATCAAGATAAAGGCTAAAGGCTGAAATTACTCGACAAAATGAAAGTTGAAAGAGAACATTGGCAATATTTAACTGTTTATAACATATTGTACAAATTGTCTCTCCAATGAAGCTGTTTTCAACAAGTGACAACAATTAAACCGAAAAAAAAGTGACAACAATCAAGTGGGCATCACTCAACCGGTGCCATTTATTTCATCAAAGATTTTTTTGAAAGTGAAAAAGGATATTCCATCAAAGATTATTTAGGCAGCAATCCAATGGATCCGTCTCATAATAGTTCCCATATTATTTAAACAGCCCTAGGCACAAAAAAATCTCCATTGGTAAAGTCTAATCCATTGATCCTAAGGCAGACAATACTTTTTCAATTTTAATCCAAAAAGAAAACCAAATGAACTTGCTTGGGACCTTATTCTTCTTGCATCATGATTTTTTACTCTTACATTTGACTATTTGAGAAAGTCTTCCACAATTATTTTTCATCTCCCTATTTTGATCCAGTTTGAGACCCGAAATTTTTGCTACACTTTTAATTTTTTTTTCTGTATTAGGGCAGAGTAATTCATAAATTATTAGGTCGTGGAAGAATATGCATATGATCCTTGAAATCTGTCCTTTTACATGTGGTGTAAGGTTTCTGATTGGTTATTCAAGGAAAGGAGGAACAGATCCTCTCTGTGGCAGAGAATGCTGCTGATCCTCATTCCACTTTGGTCGTGTACATAGGATTATCAACTTTTCAAGCTCTTGCGCTGAAACTAATAAAGCACGGCTCTCCCCATATACTATCTCGGTTGCAGTGGAGTGAGGAACTATGCCTCAGCAAATGAGTAGCTAGGGACAGAGGCCTATGCCTCAGCAATGAGCAGCGGAAGTGCAGCCAAGTCAACGACCATATCCTTTTGACCTTTCTGCAATTTCCTAGAAGGTTCAGGGGCTAAATAATTAAAGGTCGTCAGGGAGATAAACTCGTTCAAAGGACGTGAGTCTGTTCCTGCTGGTGGGCATGTGTGGATCTCCATGGCATGGTACATGTTGGAGTCGGGGGTGTTCCTGGGTGTGCGTGGCGGAGCCCCGCAGGGCGGTTTGGTGGCAAGGTCTGCTTCTTCGAGCTCTACATGGTGGCAGTCGGGGCGTTCATGGACGTGTGTGTTGAGCTGCTCTACTCCATCCACCTCTTCGTCGGCCACGACCATGTCCTCAACTGTGCGCACATGAGCAACTTCGAGCATGGTGGCATGCTCCTCATGTTCTCATCTTCGGTGTTGTCGCCCTCGTCTCACAGAAGACCAGGTTTGCATTTTTTTGCTTCTTTAGTACATATATGTGATGCTGTAGTTTTGATAGTTGTAATGGAGTCAATGGTGTCTGCTTATATGAATGGATGTTCTTTAGGGTGCAGGTAGCATCTAACTTGGTTCTAAGTATAGTTTGCTGCATGTGGACACTTCTGGGGAAAGAGGAATCAATGGACGCCCCACTATGCTGGAGTCCAACGGGCACCTTTTGAATGTGCTACCATGTGGTGGTGTGAGATGCCCAGATTAAACGGCCAAGAAAGCCCAGTGTCAATGCCATGTGTTGGTGTGTGCGGTTAAGCTGTTTAGCTGGCGAAACTTGGACTGTTGTAGTCATTTACATGCAGACGTTGTAAAATTTTGCAATTTACACTGCTTCATAGTTTGGCTATAAGCAGATGAAAAAATGGAAACTTTGGTGGATAAATTAAGCTGGTCTCTGACTCATTTGCCTCTTAGGTCGCACCTTGCAGTCCTTTGTCTCAACTTGAAACAATTCACAACACCTTGGCAGGTGCATGAAATTGGCAAAATATGTGCAGTAATTTATTATGGGTTTTGGCACATGGTGAAGGCTCATAATTCGATGTTGAAGTTTTATGTAAACCGAAAAAGAACACTTTATGCCCTTGTCTGGAGCCACCCACTTTTGTGATGAGGGCACCTTATTAATTACTTAAGGTTCCATTTCCATTATGGCTTGGGAACTAAGATCCACTTTTTTGTTCACTTTTGGTTTTAGAAGCTGAGGAAATTCAGAAAAGGTACTTAAACAGCATTCCAATTGAGGACAATGAACGCAAAATTCTCTCAAGTTGGGAGAATTATTGTAGATTGACCCCTAGGACTGAAAAATTAGCAATTGCAGAATTTTGTAACTATTGCTTTTATTCGCAACACAATGGTAGTTTATATATGATTGATGTAATAGTTATTTTCCCACTAATCATCACAACTGCCTTCACATTACATTCTAATTTGTCACAAAAGCCTGTCAGCGTGCAGAAGCAATCAAAACTCTGAGTTCTAACCAATGCCCCTAGCTTCTCAAATTCTAACAAGCAATCAACCTAAATAAAAAAAATGGTTGCTGGTGACTAAACAGCACCAGGAACTGCAGTTTTCTTCATTCTTAACATGCCTCAGTTCAGGGAGCTTATGATCATTTGAGTGTTGTTCT